>JANAVB010007597.1:569519-1169519 GCA_029216955.1 Iris pallida
CCATTCTCCGTGTTAGAAACATGGAGAATGCCATTCTCCGTATTAGTAACACGGAGAATGCCATTCAACACAGAGAATGGCATTCTCCTTGTTAAAAATGCATGAGAATGACTATTCTTCGTGTGATATCGACGGAGAACAGTTGACAGAAACCTAATTTTTTATTTTTTTGTTTTGTGGAAGAAGAAGAAGAAGAAGAAGAAGATGATGTGCGATGATCGAAGTTCGACTGAAAAAAAGTATGGTGAACTACGAACGATCTTTGCGATCTCTGCTGAAGATCATAGCAATGGAATTCAGATCTCTCGTGAAGAAGAAGAAGAAGACGAGAATCGCAATCCAGATCTGAGTTTGTGCGGAGGGGTAGTTATGGTATTAATTTTGTAAATATAGAGCATCTAAAGGGAATCTTGGAATACTTAACGTGAAAATATATAATTCTGGGCATTTCATAAAACCTATCATGCGGATGGGTTTTTCATAAAAACCAACCCCGAAACTCGATTTTCTGGGTTTAGAAATTATCCCGAAACTCTATGTTTGTGGTCGATTTGCGACCATAATATCGTAAACTTTGAAAAACCTTCTGAAGAGACTTGTAGACAACATATAGGAGGTCAAAATCCTTCTTTTAGATCTAAATTTCATTCATTATACAGAGAGTTATTAGTTTGTGAAGTTTGAGAAAAAAATGGTTTTCTAAACTAAAATTTTAGAAAAATTGTCCCGATACGCCGTCCGTCCCGTCAATACGGGCGACGTGGTCGTGAACCGAAAGCATCGATAGATGCGTATCGACTTCGTGGACGTGTGGACTTTGACAGAATTCAAATTGGTCGCGTGTGCGCGACGAATTTGATGTGTATCCGTCGAAATTCAACGTATCGGCCTTTTTGTAAATTTGTCAATTACTTTGTGCACGCTCGTCATATCGAGACGAAACTTATGTCAACAGGATCGTCTCATTTTTTTGATCTTGTATGCCAAGTTTGGTCCGAATATGAGAAGGTTGACCGGAGCGCTATTTTGGTGGGCCTGCGACCCGATCCAACGGACGAATTTGTGCACGGCCCACCAAAATCCAACTTTGGACATATGGTTGGATTTGTCTCATCAAACCAGACCTGTACACATATAGTTTGATGACTTTAGAGACCATAGATTCTGGCATACTTTTTGGTGCAAAGTGGGTCCAACGACGGATACCGTTTTGGCCCAAAATTATCGTTTTGTCCCTGTGTCCAAAATTGGACTTATGGATATGTATTTTTTTAGATAATTTCACTATTTTGAGAATGTTGGTAATATCTGTTTCTACAATAGGAGACAGTTGTGCGAGTTGACCTTTTGTGGCTCATTGAGTGGTTTGTAGTTCGATTTTCTCAGCTCAGGATAGCAGGCAAGTACATTCTTTGATAGTTTTATTGCTTAGATATCTACTATATCCGATTCAGTTGTAGTGTTATACTTGATTCTCGACACGAGGATACATGAACTAGTATACGTGAATCTCGTCATAAGATGTCATTCCTGGTTTACCTGGTATATGAGTACATTGTTAGATATTGTTTCCTGTACTTATATAGACACCGATTTGGGAGTTGGCCGGCCTCCTACTCTTCAAATCCCGTGTCATGACCTATCATGTCTGGAATCATTATACTACTTGGGGATGTGGAGTTATTAGAGGTTATGTGATCATTATCCCTACTTGTTTATTACTTGTGCATAGCTCCAACCTCACTGTATGTAGGGTGTAGTCTGACTTTATACTACTTGTCCATAGCTTTCCATTTTGGCCGGCATGATCCCTATACTATTATACTACCAGTGCATAGTGGGTCAAATGGAACATCCTGATCTTGACCAAAGACGATCACATTACGCTCTAATATCTTATGGCACTTTTTTTATATTTACGTCATACCTCAGATTACTTTCTACTATTTATACTCCAATTTTATCTTATATCTCACATATGACATGATATCCAGTTCTCTTGTACTGTTTTACTTTTAGTCTTGATATTTTATCTTGTATTTTATTATAATTGTCACTTATAGTATTTGTCAATTCACATGGAACTACTGTTAGTGTTTGTACTTGCTCATATCTTGACATAATAACCTTCGTTGTTTTTTAGAAGATTTAGATACAGATTGCCTGACCTACTACGGGTTTGGCATAGATGGAGCCTACGACCTGGACCAGCCTGTGGACCCGGTGCTCATAGAGGACGCACAGCCTGTAGTGATTTAGTTTAGCTAGATTTTGTCTGGACTAAATTCCAGCTTGATACTTTGAGACTTGTAGTATTTATTTAGGATCTTGTGATATCTTTAAATTTTGAACTTGTGATTGTGGCTCGACACTATTTCAGACTATTTGCTTCGTCTTTATCCTTATCTTTATCATCGTGCTTATCTTCCTTAGATTATGTGATTGAGTGGTGAATATATATTCCTTTGTGCAGAGATGACATGTTATATTATTGTGTCTTAGATTCTATATATTCTAGATGACATTTACAGCGTTCTACCGTCGATACTGCGACGTAGGCTGGACGTACCCACGTGCTCGTGCCCCTAAACATGGTGCGGATGTGACAGTATTTAAGAATCCAAGCAAGTCACCTGCGTACAACTTTAACTACGTTTGAACGCACATGGCTAATGGGCCGTGCACAAACGAGCATTCAAACAAAAAAAAACTCAACGTCGATCTTTTGGGCCACGTTCTACAAAAACTTCGATGTCGACTACCTTCCCTTAGCCATTCTTCAAGAAAAAAAATTAATTCATGCAGTTGAGGCAAGCAAGGGAACATGTTAGTGTAATAGTATGCAGAAGAGTTCAACATGTTATCCAAATTTGCTGGTGCATTTCTAATAACAGAGGAGATTCGCGTTCTAAGATTCATAGTGGGTTTACGACCCTCTATCTATGCCCATGTATTGGTGTTAGAATACATGACCACAAGCGAATCTCTGAATAATGCTCTCCGTCTTGAGCGCTAATATCCTCCAACTGCTGCCGATGATGTGCATCCCTTAAATCACAAATGCCCTAGCTATGCGGAAGGCAACAACGCTGCAAAGTGTCCTAACAATGGCGGCTATAAAGGAAAGAACGCAAGACCTCGTTGCACCAAGTGCAACTATACTGGACACCATGCCAGCGACCATAATACTTTGAACGTAGATTGCCACTTTTGTGGGGAAAAAAGGGTAATATCGTTAAAGATTGTTTTGCACGAAGGCGAAATCAGGATGCCCCACCATAACCAAATCATCAGAATCGAGGCCAGGCACCTCGAGCTCTCCAGCTTGCATAACCGTATGAATCGTCATCCCAATGCTGAAGGACACGTCTATGCAATGACTCGAGACGTGGTGTTCATCTCAGATACAGTGGTGACAAGTATATTAATTTTTAGTAATATGCCTGCTCGTATATTGTTTCTTTCCGGTGCTACCCATAGTTTTATATCGACGGACTTCATCACAGAACATAAATTTCCTAAGACACCACTAGGCTTTAACCCTAGTGTTAGCGTACCGTCGGACATGCAACTACCTGAATACTGTAGGAACGATATAGTAAAGCGTAATACTCTAGAGGGGGGGTGAATAGAGTTGGCAGCGGAATAATGCTAATTAAAAAATGTTAGCAACACAATCACAGTATATAATCACAGTTGAAATAATGTAAAGGCAGAGTTCAGAAAGCAAACGCAAAGACAGCGATGTATAGTGGTATCCCTCTGTTGAGGACTAATCCAGTCGGTAGAACTCTTGCTACCAGTTGAATCCACTATAGGAAAAACCGCAAGTTTTCTTACGAAGTCCTTGCAACTTCTACAACGCGAGCTTTGATACGAAGAACTCGTCCAACTTCAAATGTGAAGAGGTATTCTTCAATCAAGCCTTCTGATTACAATCTCTCAGAAACTTCTAGACCGTACCGTACTAGCAAATCGACTAGAGGATTGTAACTGGCTTGGGATCTGAAAATGAAAGCTCTAGAAAACTCTTTGGAAGGCAGAAAGCTTTTTAGATAGAGAGAAGATTGAAAGTGAATGAGTGAATTGAAATGATCGAAATCCATCTCTATTTATAGGAATTCCAAAGGGAGAACTCTGTCAGAATTCGGGCAGAATTCGGGCAGAACTCGATGAGCAAATCTCCGTCAAATCCGCAACTGCAGGAGGACCAAGTTCCAGAGAATTCAAAAATCAAACGGCCACCAACCGAACTCTGGCCGAGTTCTGTCAGGGTTAGGTTAGGGTTTTAAAAATAGATTTTGGTGATTTTTGAAAACCTTTTTGAAAACCTTTTTGTAAATATTTTGATAGGTCATTTTAAAAACATTTTGAACTATTTTGGGGATAGCCTATTTGCCAGTACGACTCGGTGTACAACATATTCCTAGACTCAAATAAAGTGAAAAATTATATTGCATAGGAAGTACAGACTCAAGTAGGCAAACAGATCTTCAGTCTTGAACGGAGTGAATATCCAATCTTGCTTATGTCCAAGAAGCTGAGATGTCCCAACAAGCTTCGTATATCCAGACAGAGTTTTGATCAATTGTTAAAATCAGGTTGACCATATGACCAATGGGCCAACAATCTCCCCCATTTTGATAATTGACAAACTATGAATGATATAACATTAAGCTTGTTCACGCTTGTTCAAAAATATCAAAAAGTAGAAATTGTTCATAACCTGTATTTAACTCAAAAAAAATGTTAGATCATTTTTAATTTTCTCCCCCTTTGTCACTTAGCAAAATAATTGCACAAGAGAAGGCTCCCCCGCAGTAAATGCAGAAGACTCCCCTGCAATCAATGCATAAGTAACAAATAGCGAGAAAACAAATAAAAGAAATATAGTTTAAGAATTAGAGATATTGCATCACAGGCATGTAATGTTTCTACAAATTATCATCACAGGCATGTATTGCTTCAAAAACATAAAAAAATCTCAGGCATGCTATTTCACAGGCAGTTGAAAATGGAGAAGCAGTATAAAGAGATAGTGCTTAAACAAAATGCTGAAATAAACTGAGATGTCATAAATGAAACATCAAAAACATGTCCATGAAGATAAAAAGTACTGATAGCAAACTACAAAGTACTGATAAAAAGTAAATAATAAGAACTTGGAATGTCGGAGCATTTATAAGTATACAATAGAATATCACTAATAATCAAATCTGATCTCATCATCACTATCCTCATCAATATCAGCAGCAGCGTGGCCAGCATGACCGGAAGTACCAGCACCAGAAGTACCAGCTCCAGTAGGATGAGTAAGGGCGCCAGCATAGAACTCACCAACATAATCTCGAGGTGCACGATACCAGTCATAGGCGTTACCTGGCTGGAAGTAGGCATGAACAGCCTCATCCTTACAGCGGTAACCCGAAAAAGCTGGATCTCGAGGGATGGAACCGGCTGAATAACCAGTCTGAGCGAATCGAAGATCAGCCAAGGAGTTTGCCATCGCCTGATAACGGGTGACATCGCGGAACTCACGCTCGCGAGCCATGTCCGTCATCGAGACGTGCAAAGCTGAAATATGCTGATGTATTCCCTCAAAAGTCATGGCATACGGCTGATGTGGTAAAGATGGTGCAGTAGGAGGAGCAGGAGGTGGAGCTGAAGCAGTCCGGCTGCGACGAGAAAGCTGGAGTAACTTGGGCTCAGAGTCCTGAGTACAAGTCGATAGATCGATCTCGAATTGCTGAAAGATACGAGGGAGAATCATCGCGTAAGAGAGATTTCGATCTCTAGCACGACAACGTCCCATCATCTGAATAATAGTCTTAGGTGCGGAAAAAGGAATCCCCTTGATAAGATGGTACATGGCGGACAGCTCAAGCAACGTCACATCATCCTTGGAAGTAGATTTTGGAAGAAGAGTAGAGTAGATGATGCGATGCAATTCGTAGTTAAACAAGTTCAGGTTGTTAGCCTTAAACTTTCCAGAACGTACTCTGTCAGGTGCACAGAGTTCCGTTTTGAAACTCGTGAGTGTAGTGCCTTCGGGGAAATCGAATTCCGTGATATCAACTAGCGGTTCACCTTCATTGGGAATACCAAGAATCTCCGCTAGGAGGACATCATTGAACTCAATGTCTATGCCTCCAACACGTGTGCTCACGTCAAAAGTGTTAACTACGAGATTGCAATAGAAAAATCTAATGGCATTAGTAGCTATTGGGAAGCACAGTTTAACAAGTAAGTGTAACCCTAATGCCTCAAATAAGTGACGATGATCAAGGAATACCGTCCATTTAACCGGAGCGCCGCTACATATGGATTGGGTGGAAAAGTCACCGTACCATAATAAAGCTTGATCGAGGGTTTGAAAAAAGAACCCATCGAAAGCGCCGTCGCTCTTTTGGACCGACGAAAACAAAGAATCCGTGTAAGGATTCGAAGAGGACCCTTCCTCACTAGGAGTGGTCTTCTTCCTCTTAGACGGATTAAATCTAGGTGCCATTGAAATAAAAAGCACTAATTTGAAAGGTGGAGAGAGAGGGAGTTATACCTCACGAAAATTGGATATGTTGTAGAGAAGAACGATCTCCGTACGATTCCAAAATTTGGAAGGATTTCACCAAGTAGATAGGAAGCAATGGGTTGGTGAATACCTAGGGTTTGGAGGAGTTTCGGGCGACTGGAGCTGCTGTTTGAAAGTGTGGAAGCAATGGAAGAGAAGAAGCTCTCGGGTTCTGTATATATACACATACACCCTCAACCGAACTCGGGCCGAATTCGGTCAGAGCTCTGGCCGAATTTGCCTAGGGTTCTTTCAGGTTGATTTTTTCTACTTCTTTTTCATTGACTCGTTGCAAATATTTAATTCAAAGATTAGTTATTTTAGTCTTCAAATAACATAATTAATAATATTTTATGAATTAAATGTCATTATACAGTGACTGTCTCAGATTAGCTGTAGGAGTACTGTCCCAGCTGGCGGAGGTTCACCGGGGAACTCTTAAGTACCGCTTCGCTTCAACCGTAGTTGTGGTGACAGACAGACTCTTTATTAGCTTGTCTCTAACACAGTTTTTGCATAATGATATATAATCATAAAATAAAATTAATTAGTATTATTGACGTCCAAAATTCCTAATTCTCGACGTAAATAATTGAAACGATCTTCCGCTAGAGGTTTAGTGAAGATGTCAGCTAATTGATTTTCAGTATCTATGTATACAAGGTTTATATCTCCATTTTGATGATGATCTCTAAGAAAATGATGTCTAATCTCGATATGTTTAGTACGAGAATGACATACAGGATTCTTAGTCAAATTAATGGTGCTCTTGTTATCACAGAAAATGGAAATATGTGTGAAAAATAAATCAAAGTCTTCTAGGGTTTGTTTCATCCACAAAATCTGAGCGCAACAACGTCCTGCGGCGATATACTCAGCCTCTGTTGTTGATAAGGCTACAGAATTTTGCTTTTTACTAAACCAAGAGACTAGAGCCTTGCCTAAGAAATGACATGTACCGCTAGTACTTTTTCTATCAACCTTGCATCCAGCAAAATCTGCATCCGAATAACCAATAAGGTCAAAGGATTTAGTTTTGGGATACCACAAGCCGACAGAAGAAGTGCCCTTAAGGTATCGGAAGATATGCTTAACTGCGGTCAGATGTGATTCCTTTGGGTTAGCTTGAAAACGTGCACACAGGCAAACACTAAACATTATATCTGGACGCTAGCAGTTAAGTAAAGTAAACTACCAATCATACCTCGATACTTACGTGTGTCGACTGGCTTGCCTTGTTCGTCAGAATCAAGCTTTGTTAAAGTTGCCATTGGAGTGCCAATAGGTTTGACATTGTCCAGATCAAACTTCTTTAGCAAATCTTTTGTGTACTTGGCTTGATTAATGAACATCCCATTGTCGGTTTGTTTGATTTGCAATTCGAAAAGAACTTCTGCTCTCCCATCATGCTCATCTCAAACTTATTCTGCATACACTTAGAAATTCTTGACAAAGAGATTCATCAGTAGATCCAAATATGATATTATCAACATAGATTTGAATTAAAAGCAGCTTGCCATTAAAAGATTTAATAAAAAGTGTAGTGTCAATCTTTCCTTTTAAAAAACCGTTGTCAAGTAGAAAAGAGCTTAGACGGTCATACCAAGCACGAGGGGCTTGTTTCAAACCATATAAGGCTTTCTTCAACTTGAAAACATGGTCAGGATTTTTGAAATCCGTGAAACCCGGAGGTTGTGCTACAAAAACTTCTTCTTTTATAAAGCCATTTAGAAAAGCACTTTTAACATCCATTTGAAAAAGTTTAAAATCATGAAAATATGCAAATGCACATAACATTCGAATGGATTCTAATCTCGCAACTGGGGTATAAGTCTCATCGTAGTCGATACCCTCTTCTTGATTGTATCCTTGAGCTACGAGTTGAGCCTTGTTACGAGTTACTAAACCATCCTCATTTAGTTTGTTTCGGAATACCCAACGGGTGCCAATGACCGGATGATCAATAGGCTTGGGAACAAGTTCCCAAACTTGATTCCGTTCGAATTGGTTCAATTCCTCTTGCATGGCATCTATCCAGAAACTATCACTACATCCTTCATCAATAGATTTAGGTTCTAGCTGTGAAATAAATGCAACACTAGAAACAATATCTCTACTGGATGATCGAGTACTTACTCCTTTGGTAATGTCACCAATTACCAAATCTTGTGGATGATCAGCTGTGAATTTTAACCTCTTCGGTAGACTCTGTAGGTAGCTGGTTCCTGGATCTCCTCTAGGGGTTCAGCTAGTGCAGAGCTTGGTTCAGGTTCAGCTGATGTTGAACTTGATGTAGGCAGATCTTCATCACTATAATCGTGAGTCATTTGGTTCATTTCATCAAAAGTGACGTTGATTGATTCTTCGATGATTATGGTACATTTGTTAAAGACTCTGTACCCTTTGCTCTTGGCCGCATAACCTAGAAATATACCTTCATCGGCCTTTTCGTCAAACTTTCCCAAGTTTACTTTAATATTAAGAATAAAGCACTTACAGCCAAAAATCTTAAAGTATGAAACTGAAGGAATTCTATCAAACCATAACTCAAATAGAGTCTTCTTCGATTTGGGTCGAATTAGAACTCTATTGAGCACAAAGCAAGCTGTATTGACAGCTTCAGCCCAGAAGTATTTGGGTAGGCTAAATTGATTTAATATCACTCTGGCCATTTCGGTTAGAGTTCTGTTCTTACGTTCCACAACTCTATTTTGTTGTGGAGTTCTAGGGCAGGAGAACTCGTGTATGAAACCGTGTGTGTCACAAAATTGCTCGAAATTAGCATTCTCGAATTCGCCTCCATGATCACTTCTAATTCGAGTGATCATGTAACCTTTTTCATTTTGTACTTTCTTGCAAAAGGCGACAAATTCGGATAATGCGTCATTCTTGCATGTCAAGAAATATACCCACGTGTATCTAGAAAAATCATCTACAATAACAAATGCATATAATTTACCTCCGAGGCTAGCAACTCTGCTACGACCGAATAAATCCATGTGTAGCAATTATAGAGGTCTAGTAGTACATACTGCGTTTACAGACTTGAATGTGGATCTGGTAGCCTTGTTCTTTTCACATTGGCTGCATACCGAATCCTTCTTGAATGTTATGTCTAGTAAACCGCGTACTATCTTCTTTGTGGATAATCTTGAAATTGTATCCATGTTTGCATGACCGAGTCTCATGTGCCATAGATGACTCTCATCACTTTTGGCCATTAAGCATCTACCTGAAATGTTAGCTTCTTCCAGCAGATAGAAAACATATATATTGTCTTCCCTGATTCCTTCAAAGATAGTACTACCAGTTGAGCTATCAACTATAGTATATTTGTCTTTGCCAAAGTTGATACCATAACCATGATCAGCTAGATGACTTATGCTGAGCAGATTATGTTTTAACTCGGTAACCAGACAGACATCTTTAATCACGGGATAGGGAGACTTACCAACATCACTGATACCAATAATATACCCTTTCAAATTATTACCGAAGGAAATATAATCTTCCTTCTTCTTCTTCGACAGTGTTGCAAATAGGGTAGCGTCACCGGTCATATGCCGTGAGCAACCGCTGTCGAGGATCCATTTGCTTCTAGCATGTGAAGGGTGTTCCACCTACAAAACAGTTTGCAGATGAAACCTTTGGTACTCATTTCTTGTAGGGTCCAGAATTGTTAGCTTTAGGTATCCAAGCATAAACATTTAAATCTACAATCTTTCTCATTCTACATGCAGATGATATATGACCAATGAGGCCACAATAATGACATTGTGCATGTCGAGTGTTGAAAGCTGAGTGGTGTGCATGGTTGGTAGGTTTGGGTTTTCTAGTATAGAAGAATGCATACCTATGATCATGTTTGGGCTTAACCTTTTGGGGTAAAGGTTTTATATGGTTTGGTCTGACAGTATTTGGCTTGGGAATGTTCCGAATTCTCGGTAAGTGACACGTGTTAGGATAGGAAGCAGCAGGCTCAGGCTGTTTTCCTAACCTAATTTCCAACCTTTTGGAAGTGTCATATAACTTAGTATAATCAGAAGTGAGTGATTCCATTCTGATTTGTACAGATTGAAGACTTTTCTTTTCTCTAGAAAGATCTTCTCTCAATTGGTCTATAATCTTGTCTTTCTCTTCGGATGACTGTTTAGTCTCGTGTAATAAGAGCTTTATAGAGGAAAGCTCACCAGACTCACTAACATTAGCTCTAACCTCAGCTAGTAGGTCGGTAAGTCTTCCTATTTCTCCTTTGTACTCTTTGAGTACCTTCTTAGCGGTCTGATATTTACTACGCAGTTTCCTGTAGTCAAGCATCAGGTCACTGAAGGCATCTCCTAATTGCTCAAAGGTGAAGTCATCATATGTTTCTACAGGTTCAGTAGGTACCTGATCGATTGCCATGAAGCAGATGTTTGCAGCGTCCTCTGAATGTTCATCTTCTGAGTCGCTAGCTTCACTCTCATGCCATATGCTGGTGTTGGCATATTTCTGAGACGTTGATCTTTTCAGGTTGCCTTTTTCATACCTGTTGTTCTTCTTGCTCGATGATGAGTTGATGGAACAGTCCTTCTTCATATGTCCCTTCTTCTTACAGCCATAGCAGACAGCATCTTCTTGATACCAGTTGTTGCTGTTATTCTCTTTGACTCTCTTCTCATGTCTCATGAATCTTTTGAACTTTCTTGCTAGGAGAGCTTGATCTTCAGCGTCAGATCCACTGCTGTCTGAGTCATCTTCAGCAGCTTTTCTGTGCTGAGCCTTGAGGGCGGTAGTCTTTTCCTTTGGAGCAGGCTCTTCAAAATCTTGTAGCTCCAGTTCATGAGTGAGTAGTTTACCCATGAGTACTTCAAGTGACATTGTGGTGAGGTCGTTTCCTTCAATGATAGCTGTAGCCTTCGGAATCCAGTTCTTGGTGAAAACTCGCAGGAGTTTGCGAATCTTTTCGTGGTTACTGTAATCTTTGCCTAAGGAGGACAAAGGGTTTACAATATCCAAGAACCTCTCGAACATTTGTGTGACTGTTTCATTTGGCTTCATTTTGAACGTCTCGTACTCTTGAGTAAGTCTGCTGACTTTTGACTCCTTGACTTGAGTCGTGCCTTCATGTGTAACTTTGAGAAGCTTCCACACACTATTTGCCGTTGTGCATGTAGATACCCTGTTAAATTCTGTTCTGTCTAAGGCACAAAAAAGAGCATTAATGGCACGTGCGTCAAGACTGGCCTTTTTCTTTTCTTCCTCTGTATAACTGCTTTGGGGTTTTTCAACCAAAACTCCCTTGACATTTATACGAGGTGGCTTCTGATAGCCATCAAGAACAATAGCCCATAAGTCAAAATCAAGAGATTTCAAGAAGAAACTCATCCGTGTTTTTCAATAAGTGTAGTTAGTACCATCAAACAGAGGGGGTCTGTTTGTGGCCTGACCTTCACTTGTGAATTTCATAGTAGCCATGTGATGTGCTGTGATCTAATAAATAATGAATAAATAATAGCACTGTTACCTTTCTTTACCTGTAACACCCGCTCTGATACCAATTGTAGGAACGATATAGTAAAGCGTAATACTCTAGAGGAGGGGGGTGAATAGAGTTGGTAGCGGAATAATGCTAATTAAAAAATGTTAGCAACACAATCACAGTATATAATCACAGTTGAAATATTGTAAAGGCAGAGTTCAGAAAGCAAACGCAAAGACATCGATGTATACTGGTATCCCTCTGTTGAGGACTAATCCAGTCGGTAGAACTCTTGCTACCAGTTGAATCCACTATAGGAAAAACCGCAAGTTTTCTTACGAAGTCCTTGCAACTTCTACAACACGAGCTTTGATACGAAGAACTCGTCCAACTTCAAATGTGAAGAGGTATTCTTCAATCAAGCCTTCTGATTACAATCTCTCAGAAACTTCTAGACCGTACCGCACTGGCAAATCGACTAGAGGATTGTAACTGGCTTGGGATCTGAAAATGAAAGCTCTAGAAAACTCTTTGGAAGGCAGAAAGCTTTTTAGATAGAGAGAAGATTGAAAGTGAATGAGTGAATTGAAATGATCGAAATCCATCTCTATTTATAGAAATTCCAAAGGGAGAACTCTGTCAGAATTTGGGCAGAATTCGGGCAGAACTCGATGAGCAAATCTCGGTCAAATCCGCAACTGCAGGAGGACCAAGTTCCAGAGAATTCAAAAATCAAACGGCCACCAACCGAACTCTGGCCGAACTCTGGCCGAGTTCTGTCAGGGTTAAGTTAGGGTTTTAAAAATAGATTTTGGTGATTTTTGAAAACTTTTTTGAAAACCTTTTTGTAAATATTTTGATAGGTAATTTTAAAAACATTTTGAACTATTTTGGGGATAGCCTATTTGCCAGTACGACTCGGTGTACAACGTATTCCTAGACTCAAATAAAGTAAAAAATTATATTGCATAGGAAGTACAGACTCAAGTAGGCAAACAGATCTTCAGTCTTGAACGGAGTGAATATCCAATCTTGCTTATGTCCAAGAAGCTGAGATGTCCCAACAAGCTTCGTATATCCAGACAGAATTTTGATCAATTATTAAAATCAGGTTGACCATATGACCAATGGGCCAACACATACTTCGGTTGCAGAGACATAATCATCTGTACGGAGGTTAAATGGTGTATCTTGGTGAGATAGTTATAGATATTAAGGACTACAATATCATACTGGGAATGTATTAGCTCGGTACTTGCATTGCCACCATTGACTGTGTAGGATATAAGGTTACCTTCCGCATACCTGGAGTGACCAAATTTTGCTACTCGTACGGTGAAGCATCGATGACATGCATGGTGATTTTAACAATTTCATCTTTGAGGATGCTGAATTCTGGCTATAAGGGATGCTTGGCATCTGTTCACGACACGAGACATAATGGTGCAAATGCTGGTCAAACCAATATTGTGGCAGAATTTTTCGATTTTTTTCCGGACGACCAACCCGGTATGCCATCCGATCGAGAAATTGAATTCATCATCGATACATTCCCTGACATCCGATCGATTTCCAAGGTTTCGTACAGAATGACCCCTACAGAATTAAAGGAACTAAAGGTCTAATTATAAGAATTGTTCAACAAGGGATTCATCCGTGCTAGTGTTTTACCTTAGAGAGCACCCTTATTGTTCATGAAGAAGAAGGATGGGTTGATGCATCTATGCATTAACTACTATGAACTAAATAAAGCCACCATCTGAAACAATATTCACTTTGTCGCATAGACGACTTATTCGATCAACTACAAGCACCTCTGTGCTTTCGAAGATTGATCTTCGCTTGGATTATTATCAACTCAAGATCAAGCCATACGACATGTTGAAGTCAGCCTTCCACACTCGATACGACCACTATGAGTTCCTGGTAATGCTGTTCCGCCTAACAAACACCCCCGCAGCCTTCATGGGTTTAATAAATCGGTATTTGTACCCTTCCTTGATAAGTTTGTAGTAGTTTTCATCGATGACATTCTTTTCTACTTGAAAGACAAGGCACAACACGCATAGCATATGTAATCCCCCAAAAATTTTGGAGGATTTTTCTGTTATTTATATTGCTTAAATATGTTGTTTGAATTATTTAGTTGTTTTAAATTTATTAAAATGTATTATGACTATCTTGTTCCTTTTTACTAAATATTTACTATTATTATTATTAGTATTATTAATATTCTTGGTCATTGGTAATATATTACTAGATGAATTTTGATATATACAGGAAGAGCTACAAAGATACATATTTGTATATTATATTTTTAGTTTATTTTACAGATTGTTACCCTTAAGGCTTTTTCTGAAGTAAGTAAGTATATATATATATATATATATATATATATATATATATAAATATATATATATATATATATATAATATATATATATATATATATATATATATATATATAATAATAATAATAATAATAATAATAATAATAATAATAATAATAATAATAATAATAATAATAATAATAATGAAATAGTTTGAGTATGTATGTATAAAAAGAAATTTTTGTTAAAAGATATTATAAAAATAAAATAATAAAAATAAAATAAAAATATAATACTGAAATCTTTCATTATATATATTTTGGGTTTATAGAGTTTATATATATATATATATATATATATATATATATATATATATATATATATATATATATATATATATTTTTTTTTTTTTTTTTTTTTTTTTTTTACAATACATCCACCCTTTTTGGATGTATCGATACATCCAAAATCTGGACCATTGGATGTTCATCCAACGGTCTAGATTAAATTCAGATTAAATAATGTAGGAGACATCATTTAATGCTGTTTTTGACTTTTGACCTCTTGTTAACTTGCTATAGCAGGTCATTCTTCAATGCAATTTTTTAATGAACACCCTAAATTAACTCATATTTACTTTCTTTTTCTTCCATGTAATTTAATATTTTGTGCAACTACGTATATATAATAATAATTGTGTGTCGGCCGGAAAGGAAGGACACAGTGTGTCTAAGTCTGTAGGCTATGTAGACGATGACACCACCACTGCTAGCGATCTAGATGATGACACCGACGACGAATGGTACATTTATGACGGAGAATGGTACATTTAGGAAGCCGATAAAAGCTCGTTCTCTCAAATCTCTTCTTTGTGTAAAAGGAGGACACAATCCCTAAGGACACAGTGTGTCCAGAACTATAGGCGATGTAGACGACACCACCGCCGCTGGCGATCTAGTTGATGACACCGACGACGAATGGTACATTTGGGATGGAGAATGGTACATTTAGGACCGAGAATGGTACATTTAGGACGGAGAATGGTACATTTAGGAAGCCAATAAAAGCTCGTTCTCTCAAATCTCTTCTTTGTGTAAATTAAATCCAAGGAGGACACAATCCCTAATTTTAGTTATTGCTTAGCAGAGTCTGCTTAGTTGTTGTAAAATAGTGGTGTTGCTTCTGTGACACTTTCATCTTTAATCTCATGTTTTCTATGAATATGTATTCTGTTTGATTTTGATTTAGTAATCTTTTCGTAATTAGTTTTTTTGTTTCATCTAACAATTTAATATTTTTGTTATAAATTTACAGGCCATGGTAATGGTGGTGGAAGGAGAAACGGAGATGAAGAAGGAAAGAAAAAGAAGTTTCGGTTCGCGGCGGACTTCGTCGAGTTCCTCAATCAAACGGAATTAAATCACTTATAGAGTTCCTTAATTGAAGTTGATCATGATAACCTTTGTACTTTTCAAACGGCTAGTAGAATCTTTCTCGAGCCCTCCTCAATCAAACAACTAGTAGATTATTTGCTAGTCTCGAAATTTATTGGTATTTCAATCTTCCTCACTTTTTGTACTTCTCTCTTGCTATATATAAAATAGTTTTCTTATTTCATAGTACTATTATTTATTCTGAAATACATAGAATAGTTTTCTGAAATACAATAGTTTTCTTGTTCTCAAGATGTCTACTCGTGTCGTGGGAAATGTAGAAGACGTAGAAGATTGGTTGCCAGATCCAAATGAAACCTTCATTCCGTATATGTTGCGCAGGATTGTAGAACAACTGTCGACGATTTCAGCTGAAGTTGCATCGATCAATTCTAAGCTTGGTTCAATAGAAATTGAACAAATGAATTTCTCTCGACGTTTGGAGAAGATTGAAGAATCTTCGGCTTTAAAGAAGGCATCTTCATCTGGAGTATTTAATAATGTGAATGAGGTTTCCGTTGAATCTTTCGATGAGGAGGATGTGATGTTACAGAATCATAATAAAGCAATGGACCGAATTCTCGCATTGTGTCCTACAAAAGAAACTGACTTTAGCAGTTCTTCGAAAAGAATGCATGGAAATTTAGATCCGGTCACACCATTGAAAAGTTTAACAAGGGGTTCAACCTCGAAGCCTAGCAAGTGTACTAGTGGTTCTTTGAGTTATTACGACTATATTTTTGCCGATGATAGACCTGAAGAGTAAGTAATATGAGTTTTGATTTAATTCCAACAGTTTTTTCTTCTAATTTATTCGTTTCTTTTCTTAGTGAAATAATATCATCTTGCAACAAAATTTATGTGTCTCGGATTGAGATGAAGTCCTTAGCCCCTTTAACGAGAATTAAAAATAGGTTATGTATAGATAGTATATTTTTTCTTATATGCCATCTATGTTTACTTTGATTCCATCGCTGATATTTTTAATGATTTATTCAGATTGTAGGCATTGTCTCTGCTCTTCTCACCGCGGAGGAACGAAGAAGAACCTCCAATAAAGCTAATGACTGGTTTTTACCAATAAGGATAACGGTGAGTGAGCATTTTATTCTTCAATGCATATGCATTAACAAATTTCTCGTTTGTTTGTCCTTCATAATGTATTAATTGATGTATATGTAGAAAGAATTGTTACCTACATCTGACAAAAAGCTTCATGAAATAAGGAAGAATTGCAAATATTTCCAAGATTACATGGGATCTTTACACAATTGTAACGAGGTATTAATATATTTCTGTTTAAATATTAATCCTCATTTTCTGAAAATTTACTAATTTGTTTTACCTAATTGATCCTGATTCAGATATACATACCCCTTCTTTTGGACGGACACTATACTCTTACAAGAGTTCTGGTTAAAACAAGGACTATTGTCATTTGGGACTCACTTGCATCTAAAGATGATCCGATTAAAAACAAATCAGTCATAAAAGAAATAGTAAGCTTATATTCATCAATTTTTATGAATTGCGTACAAGATCCGCGGTATACTAATACATATTGTATTCTGGTAATTGTAGCTTTCAAATTTGGTTCTCTTTCTCGAAGAAGAGATTTTGAAGTTGAGAGATGCTAGGTTCAGCTTTTCTACTTTTGCAATAAAACGTCATCCTTATGTTCCCCGCCAAGGCAATTCAGTTGATTGTGGAATTTTTATAATTGCATTCATGAAAGACCGATGTAGTCTGGACTACCGTTCTCTCAATGTAAGTCTGAAAATATGTCGTCAAAAACTTATACTTTTTAGAGCAATATTTTTGATGTTATGTTTGTTATATGCAGTTTAATACGGGAATGGAAAGACGCAAATGTTTGCCATTGATTGTAAAAGAACAGAACAATTATCGGAGGACTGAACTTAGACTCACAATACAAACTCGCTTGTACAAAGAAAGCCTAGGGACGAAAACCTAGGTATAGCAATCTAAGTACAATTGTTTATTTTAGATTCTAGGGGTGACGATAGAGGCTCGGGAAAGCGACGGCAGCTCTGCCTTACTCCTTGGACGATCGGGTGCAGTCTCGGCTCTGGAGAAGAAGTATTTGGCGTTGATGAAGAAATGCTCTCTTTGTTCTCTCTGTATGCTCCTCTCTCCTTTCGATCTCTGTATATTCTCTCTCTGATTCTTTCTGAATTCGGGCTGGGGGTCGTCTCCCTTCTCTCTCTGTCTGTGTGTGTATGTTGCAAGGGAATGGCACCTTGCTATTTATAAGAGTGGGGGGCATCATTAGGATTTTATAATGATTGCCCATTCTAAAAAGTCGGCGGCCTGAGAGTTAATTAATCTGGGCCGTCCATCTTGTATATGATAGATTTAAGCAATTAATGTGATTACAATAAATCTCTGTGGACAATAAATACTGATTGCCATGAATATTTGAGACTTGTAATGGTCTGCCACGTGTCTAATTTGCTCGATTTGATTTTATTTGGGCACTTATTGCAACAAATCTGATTAGGATTTGTTAACACCCATAACTCCAAGAAGATAAGACCGCCACGTGTCTCAATCATCTTGGCAAAGCCGCAGATAAGTGGGCTGCATGAGGCTACGTGGTCGTATGAAGATGGGCAGCCGTATAGGGATGAACAGCTACATGAAAATGGGCAGCCGCATGGGAGTGGGCAGCCGCATGCTGATGGGCGGCCGCATAAGGGATACAGCCGCATGCTGATGGGCGGCCGCATAAAGGATGCAACCGCATGAAGATGGGCGACCGCAGCTGCATGCCTCAGGATTTAGATGGATTCTGCCAGCTGTGAGAAGATTTTATCCTCTTCCCTAGGGACGCGCCATTACGTCAGTCATTATTGCACCTTTTTGTCAAAGCTGTCATTTGTTAGAGTTGTCAGCCGTCAGGACATTAAATGCAGCAAAAGACGAAGAGAAGAGCTGTTGAAGGCCACGTGGCTCCTCTCTGGCGCATGGGATTATTCGAGCCGTATAGACTCTTGAACCGCATGGATCCCTGAGCCGCATGGGCTCCCTGAGCCGCATGGGGATCCTTGGCCGCATGAACCTTTCTTTATTCTTTTCCATGCTTCTATAAGACCCCCTTCAAAGTTTTCAATTTGCAAAATTGAAATACTTTGAATAAGAAGAATGGCTATTTATAAACTCCTCTGGCCGCATAGGATGTTCTGGCCGTATGGGTGTCTCAGCCGCATAGCCCCCTCAGCCGCATGGCCATCTGAGCCGCATGATCGTTCCACCCGCATGACCATCTGAGCCGCACGGGTTCCTTGCCACGTCTTCATGCCATATGTGCAAATTTTTGGCATTGATTGCCTTTGATTTGCTGTCAGATTCAAGGCCGCTTTTTGGGACAAGATCCCAAGAGTTTTGGCCTTTACTTAGTCAGTTCGTCTTGATACTCGAAGAGTCGGTTTTATGCCGCATATGGATCGAAGTGCCCTCATTTTTGCCTACAAATATGAGCGTGTTCAGTCAGAGAGATTTCTTTACTCTCTCTCTCGTCTTCAACTTTTGTTGCCCTGATTTTTCTATCTCTGTTTTTCTTCTCCGACCGTCGGACGACCATGGCCCCCAAGTCTTCCAAAGCTGCTTCTGCGAAGGGCAAGAAAGCGGCTTCTTCGTCGGCTACGACGCCTAACGTGCACCCCGACGTCCATCCTGCTTTTAAGGGTAAGGATTGAATGCTTCGAACCCTAAAAACCATGGCTCTGTTGTATAATTTATGCACAAGCCTTCATCCTTCATCTTTTTTGAACTGCCCAAGTTTAACTTGATGAAGCCGCATATATTGCATGGGCCGCATTACCTTCTCATATCCGAGCCGCATGGAGCATGCCCTGTGTTTGAGCCGCATGAGAAGGGCTTGAGCTGCAGGAGCACTTCTGGATTTGAACCGCATGAAGTCCCATTGAGCGGGACCGCATGAGCTCTTGATGATATGGACCGCATAAGCTTATCGGCTGAATAAAACCGCATAAGCTCAACCGAACCGCATAGGCTCTATCGTAGTAGTGCCGCATGAAATCAAACTGAATTGGGCTGCATAAGGCTACTTTGAATCGGGTCGCATAGGCTCTATCGAAGCAGTGCCGCATGAAACCCAACTGTATTGGGCCGCATAAGGCTACGTCGAACCGTGCCGCATAGGCTCATATGAGCTTTTTTTAAGAAACTTCAAGTGGTTTCGTATTAACCATTTATTAATCCTGTTTCTTTTGTTCTTTCTTCAGTAAATCTGCCAATCAATCCAGCAGGAGAGCTTTTGGTGGGTTCAGCCCAATATGCCATGGGTGTGCAGCTCGACAACTTGGTTCGACGTGTGTCAGATCAGCTTCCCGCCGATGAGCCTTTGGAGAGGGTGAACGCCATCAATAACCAGCCTTTCCACTTTCTTTGTACTATGATGAACTCGGGAAGGCTGGAAGGAGAGTATCTGAAACCAGCCTTTCTCTTCGGGGATGCTCTATCCATAAAGAACCCCCGAGTGCTGGACATTTCTGAGAGCTGGAATTTTACTGTGGACGGGGTGAAGATCCATATTCCCGAAATGGAACGTCATTTTCCCCTCTCGTGGTTCAATATGGTACCGTTGAGCAGGCGGTTGGTGGGATCCCTAACTCCAACCCAATCGGGGATGTTCGTGGGCAACATCCATTATAATAAGAATATTATATCAGCATGTACGAGCAGGGATTCGATCAGTCGAAGTATGATGGAGCTAATTTCGGGTACCTTCATAAACGTATCTGGTCCAAACTTCACGTTTACTCTAGCCGATACCTTCCAGAATCAGCTTGCTCGCAAGGGGTCTTATCCTGTTGGCAGGTTGTCGCTGTTGAACTAGATAAACCCCATCCCTACGTGGGCCAAACTGACTTCATGGATCTTGAAGAAATACTAGGCATTCCTTCGGGAGATTGACCTCTATTATGCCATCTGGGGCACCTGTTATGGGTTACCCATTAACAAGCCGTTGTTCATGGCTCTTTTGGAAATGTATAACCGACGGACGGGAACTTTCTTCGCTCCCGGAGGGGAGTTGGGACTTGCTCTCCATGAAATGTATGCTGTTTCCAAGCTGCCATGGGGGGGCTAGGCCTTTGAAGTATACACCCCGACAAACGAGGAATTCGAGGATCTGGATCGATGATTCCTGGGTTTCGTTGCCGTGTACCGGGAACTGTTATGCCACCACAGTATCTGTCACCAAACGGCTATCAAGAAGAACAATAGCTCAGAAGGGAACGCTCTCCATACTACGTCCTGGGTCTCGTATCTTTTCAAATTCAGTCCCTCTGGCCGGGTTTCTTCTCGAGGTCCTCAGACCCAGGAGGAGATAAATAACCTGATGTCGAATGCCAACAGGTCGAGGTCCACCGGTGACAAGTTTGGGAGTCGCACTGACTCCTTCAGCTATTTCTACCACGGTACCTGGTAAATGTCTGAGAAAGCGCTCTTGGCCGGATTCTTGATGGTGTGGCTACAGAACTGCGTAGTCTCGGAAGGGGCGGGTTCTATTGAAAGGATAAGCCGCCACTTCATCCTTCCGGCCGTGAAGCTGGTCTTCAGAGTCAGGCTGGCCCTTCTTCCGGCCATGGTGTGTAGCATACACCACGGCCTCCGTGCCTTTTCATCCAAAGTCATTGCTCGTGAGACGACACTGGACTTTGAACGAATAGAGCTACCCTACCATTATCTAATGGGGTAGCTATTGATGCATTATCGGTTGTTGATGAGGCCCGGAGCAGAAGATGGCGTTACTGATGATGACGTTTTCCTTTTCTGATACCATCGTCAGCCTTGGGAATTCGACACCATGCCAGCCTGTCGGAGGGCGTTGGCGAGAGTAGACGGATACGACTTCTTTGTGTCTGTTCCTCAATTTACCGCTAGAGAAGTGAGGGGTGTACATGTTGATGGCATTGAACCTTCCCTCCTTTTATCTGAAAAAATGCTCCTTTGGCTGCGCAATATTCGTCCGGCGCACCTAGTATATCGTTACCGCAATAACGTATACCTGGAGCCCTACTTGCCAAGCAGGTTTTTCTGCCAGTTCGGGTATAGCCAGCTGTTCCTTGATTGTCCCAGTGCTTGCCTAGGCTTTGAGGCAGTGACCTTGATGGTACCAGGGCTTGGCATTATTACAATGCGGTTCATACCCGAGCTAGCTTCTCGGTCCCCGATGCTAATATGCAAGGGAAGATTTTGTACATGGCGGCCCTCTATCATGTTACGGCGGGCAAGCCTCCCGTGAATTTTGAAATAAGCACCAGCTTTATTGTCGGGACTGGCTTGGCAGAGAAGCCCGAGGGATCGAAGAAGAGAAAGAAGAAGGCGAATATGGTTCCTGTGCCGGACTCGGAGTCTACTACGGCGGGCGAAGAGGATGATGAGCAGGATGCCGATGATTCATCCCATCCCTCGACGAGGAGGTGGGAGATCAGCCTCCTATTGTGCCGGATGAGGTGGCGGGGCAGCCGTCTGCTGTGCCTGGTCCTTCGCGTAAGCGAAGTAGGCGTACGTTCACTGATGATGGCAGGGCCTACTCCACGAAGCGAGCTGCGGTACGACGTCGCAGGCTGTTTAGTGAGGATATTGACGCTGTTTCTGAGGTGATTTGAATTTCAACTATCTTCTCCTTATTTTTTTCCTAAACTATGGCCTAATTATTTTCTTTTGCTCTTTGTAGGCGTCAGAGGAGTAGATTTCTTGGGACCCGACTGCCGAGGTCGATCCGGCTCTGACCACTTTGGTCAATGATATGTGCACCGCTATCATTTCTGCTGGGGTTCTTCCGGAGGTGGCCGAGGAGTCCCACCTTACTGAGACCTCAACCCATGGGGATGGGGGTTCTACTGCACCTGTTCCTGAGATAGCTAAATTTCAACGGGGTGATACTGACTTGGCTGGCTCCCTTTCAGAGTTGTCTGGGGCAGAGAAACCAGTTGAATTCAACTTGGAGGTCGCGGGTGAGGAGACTTGTCACGCCCCAGAACCAGAATACTGGAGAGCGGGGGCAGACATAGCCAGCTACGTATATGAAATGGAATCCATCTCGCTATACGGTCACGGCTGTCTAGATACATGAGGGTTTATCTACAAGCCAACAGTCTCTTAAGGTCATGAACAATCCTAGTGTCTCAATCACAAGCAAGTAAGTAAAAGGTTACAAGAAGTATGATCATTAAATATACAATAATAAGGCATCCCAAATATTACATATTCAGCTGATCATGAAGCTAGTCGTTACAAAATGTGAGGACTAGCAAGAGTTTAGTCATACATGATCAACCCTAGGATCTGTCAATCATGTTACAGCCCGTAGGCAGACAGTAAGTAAAGTACAATCGAGCTAAACAGGTGCTCGTCGGCTAAACGCCTCAAAAGAATATTTTTACAATAGAGTGGGAGAGCCAAAAATAATCCACTCGTTGCCAGGGTTCCGTCTAGTGGCCACCATCTGGCTGGAAGGTCGGTAGATCCTCTAGAGTTGCTCTGAAATCTGGCCACACAAAACCAGCAGGGTCAGATCCCAGAAAGAGCAAGTGCCACAAAGGAAACTTCACTTAGGATCTATAACCAGCAATCAGCACAAGATATAAATAAAAGGTAAGAACTGGAAATAAAGAAAATACATCAGGATGATATACGACGAGATAACCATGGAACTATTCAGATAACCAGGTTACAACCCGTAAACCAAACAAGGACCGGGGTTGTAACCCTTCGTCTGAACAGAACTTGGAACTCTCGCCATTTATCAGAAAAATAAATACAAGCATGCTGATCATTCAATAATCTGGAACAGGATCAGGGCAAGACTAGACTAGTTAGACTCCATCCAATCACTTCACGGCCAAGCAAGAATTACGGCTTGATACTTTAACTAACTAGGGTTGTCACAAGCCTAATTACTAACAAGATGCAGTGAGATTATTCCATAGCCACAAGCCCTGCAGACCATCCAGGTTACCCGGGTTAAAAGAATTAGAGTTGAATTCAGGTGGGTACATCGTCCAGGAAACGAATGTATCTTTAGGTAGCTTGAAGGGTGCAACACATGACAGTGTGCTGGAAATGTGCCCTACTCGAAGGCAGGCTACAAATCCCAAGGTGTGCCCAGGTAACGGGATTGCCTGTAGCTGGAAGATCTCTTTATGACTAGTGTATTAATCTAGTTATTATCCTTAGTCCATTTCAATGGGTACTCCTGACCGTGGTACTCAGGAGCCCCCTCCTAGATATGATGCAAGACAGAACTGGATTATTTGTACAAGCACAATCGCCCACGGTATCCAGGATTAATTATACAAGTCATGTCATGTCAGGTAGCTGTCGCAACAGCTTATCAAGATATATCATGTCAGGTTATCATGTCAAGTGTATTAGTCAGGAGTGTGCCACGACGGGCCACTATCAGGTCATGTCAGGTTTTTATGTCAGGAGTGCACCACTACGGGTCACTATCACGTCATGCTCAATTATCAATTCCAAACATATCAAATGAATTCATGATTTTCAAATTCAGGACAAAAGGCGTAAGGATATAAAATGGACGTTAAATATCTAATAAAATATCAATATACAGGACAATAGAAGAGCCATACGGCTAAGGCACATGCGGCCAGGATGGATCTCATGTGGCTGGGGAAAGATTCATGCGGGTTGGCGAAACTAAGGACCCATGCGGCTTGCAGGAGATGGATTCTCATGCGGCTGGAATAAATCGAACTTATGCGGCCAAGAGAAGGGTAAGACACATGCGGCCAGGAGGGCAAGGGTACTCCTGCGGCTGGCGAAAATGAGTCCATGCGGCTCAACCAAGTCGAGCCCCATGCGGCTGGGTCAAGGTGATTGCTTATGCGGCTGACGGAGGAATGGATCCTATGCGGCCGAGAAGACGCGGGTCCATGCGACTTAGAAGAAAGGACATATGCGGCTGAATAGGAGCAGGGGGGTTTATGCGGCTCAATTAGGAGAGAAGTCCATGCGGCCAGGAAAGGGATCCAGTCCTATGCGGCTGAGAGTCCCATGCGGCTGAGTCACTTGCCGCATGAAGTGTCATGCGGCCAAGTCAAGCCCATGCGGCCAGAACGGTCGTATGAAGGCTCATGCGGCTCGGAATCACTTGCCGCATGAAGTGTCATGCGGTCAAGTCTAGCATTGTTCTTCTTCTCTAAGCTTCTGAGAAGAAGAACGCCAAGAATCCATGCTTCCGAGCTCCATGAAACCTTCATCCGGAATCTAAATCCGAACTTTCATAGGTCAAAATGGGGTAGAACGAGATTCTCTACAACATAGAACCCTCAAAACTCAGAAATAACAGGATTAAGTAGATAAAACCCAAGAAATCTGAAAATAAAGTAAACTTAGATCTAGAAGAATCTAGCCATAGAAAGTAAAAATGCCAAGTTCTAAAGTAAGTTAAAATGCTCTAAGGAAGAGAATGAAGCAATAAAATTAGAGTTCCTCCATGAAGCAAGTTGCACTTGCCTAGACCTCTCTCTTCTCTCTCTGGTAGGTAAGAAGTAAATGAGGAAGAAGAAGATGATACATGAAGAGAGAGAAAGGAGAAGGGGTAATAAATACAAATGGTGGTGGTAGGTAGGGGGTTCACCTTGGGTTCATCATGAACCCAATCAAAACCAAGCCAAGCCGAACCAACCAACCCGAACCAGGAATAAACCAAGCCAAGAAGAAAATTATGCAAGGAAATCATGCAATACAAGAATAAAATACGTACACGTATTCCAAGAATACGTGATACGGACACAGGCATTACAACTCTACCCACCTTAAAAGAATTTCGTCCTCAGAATTTAATTAAGAGGCTAGAGAGACAAGGACAAGCTATATTAATCACAAGCAAGCTATAACTAGGCAGACAATCACTCATTCAAGCAAGGAATCACAAGAAAGACATTATACCTCACGAGTCAAACAAGTCGGGATACCGCGACCGGATGTCATCCTCACGCTCCCATGTTGACTCACCGAAAGAGTGATGACCCCAAGCTACTCGGACTAACTTGATAGTCTTGTTCTTGAGGATCTTCTCTCTCCGATCCAATATAGACACGGGCCTCTCCTCATACGAAAGGTTGGTACCGACAACCAATTCCGAATGATTTAGGATGTGGCTCGGGTTCGGGATATACCGTCGTAATTGGGATACATGGAACACGTCATGCACCTCGCTTAGCGACGGCGGAAGAGCTAAACGATAGGATACATCTCCTACTCGCTCCAGAATGTCAAACGGTCCTATATACCTAGGACTAAGCTTGCCCCGTACGCCGAAACGAATGATGCCACGGTTAGGCGAAATCCTCAGGAATACATGATCGTCGACCGAAAACTCGAGAGGGCGCCGATGAGAATCGGCCCAATGGCGCTGGCGATCTTGGGCAACTCGAAGATTATCTCTGACTCTCCTGACCACCTCAACTGTCTGAGCAATCATTTCTGGACCAAGCATCTGCCTCTCTCCAACATCATCCCAGGCTAACGGGGATCTGCACTTCCTACCATATAGTACCTCGAACGGTGCCATCTGGATACTGGCCTGGAAGCTATTATTGTACGAGAACTCCACCAGGTACAAGTGATCTTCCCAAGAACTACCGAAGTCAAGTATGCAAGACCGCAACATGTCTTCAAGAGTCTGGATCGTACGCTCCGACTGGCCATCTGTCTGCGGGTGATATGCTGAACTGAACTAGAGATGAGTTCCCAAACTCTCCTGCAGGCTACGCCAAAAGTGTGACGTAAATCTTGAATCTCGGTCTGAGGTGATACTGACTGGAACACCGTACAATCTGACAATCTGCCTGAGGTACATCTCTGCTAACTGAGCTGTCGACTGACCAACTCTAAATGGAAGAAAGTGAGCCACCTTCGTGAGCCGATCAATTATAACCCAAATAGCATCCCGACCAGCTGTGGATCTAGGTAATCCAGTCACGAAATCCATGGTCACATGCTCCCACTTCTATTCTGGGATCGACAAGGGCTGAAGAAGTCCAGCCGGTCTCTGATGTTCGGCTTTAACTTGTTGGCAAACCAAACACCGAGAGACAAACCGAGCTATCTTCCGCTTCATGCCATTCCACCAAAAGTACTGACGAATGTCACGGTACATCTTCGTACTGCCGGGATGGATGGAATACTGAGAACTGTGAGCCTCTGACATGATTTCTTGTCTGATATCTCTACTGGGTACACAAAGACGCTTACCATGTCGAAGTGTACCATCCTCATGAATGCATAACTCTGGTCTTCGTCCTGCCTCACACTCTGTTCTGAGTCGCTGAAGCTTGGAATCTGCCGACTGCGCCATCCGGATCCTCTCGACTATATTGGACTGAACTTGCATGCTGGCCATCAATGCTACACTAGAAGGGAGAACAACTTCAATACCCATCTTTTGAAGATCTGTAAACAGCTCCGATTGTGCTGTTAAAAAATAAGCTCCGGCTCTTCTGTTCAATACATCCGCAA
The DNA here is from genome assembly GCA_029216955.1 of Iris pallida. Taxonomy (NCBI): domain Eukaryota; kingdom Viridiplantae; phylum Streptophyta; class Magnoliopsida; order Asparagales; family Iridaceae; genus Iris; species Iris pallida. The sequence goes on from JANAVB010007597.1 coordinate 596,849, forward strand.
CAACATTGGCCTTCCCAGGATGATACTGCAGGTTGACATCATAATCCACAAGAAGCTCCAGCCACCTTCTCTGACGCATGTTAAGATCCTTCTGGGTGAAAACATATTTCAGGCTCTTGTGGTCGGTGAAAATCTCCACCCTATCTCCATACAAATAGTGCCTCCACAACTTAAGTGCAAACACTACGGCTGCCAGCTCCAAGTCATGGGTTGGATAATTTCTCTCATGATCACGAAGTTGTCGTGACGTATAAGCTATTACCTTTCCATGCTGCATCAGAACACATCCTAAACCTCTGCCCGAAGCATCACAATACATTGAGAATCCTCTAGTTCCATCTGGAAGTGCGAGAATAGGAGCCGTCATCAAGCCTCGCTTTAACTTTTCAAAAGAATCCTGGCACTCTGCTGTCCAAGCAAACTGCACATCCTTATGGGTCAACTGGGTCAATGGCACTAAAATTCGAGCAAAATTTGAAACAAACCGCCGGTAGTAGCCGGCCAATCCAAGAAAACTGCAAACTTCTGCTACTGTGCTGGGCACCGGCCATGACTCAATAGCCACGATCTTCTGGGGATCCACTTCTACTCCTCTTCGAGTGATGATATGACCCAAGTACGAAATACGATCGAGCCAGAACTCGTATTTACTGAACTTGGCATATAACTGGTGCTCTCTGAGGATCTGAAGAACTATACGGAGATGCTGCTCATGCTCCGCTTCGCTCCTGCTATAAACCAGGATGTCATCCAGAAACACAATCACGAACTGATCCAAATAGGGCATAAAGATGCGATTCATGAGGTCCATGAATACTGCCGGCGCATTGGTCGCTCCAAAAGACATAACAAGGAACTCCCAATGCCCATACCTTGATCTAAAAGCTGTCATCGAGATGTCCTACTCTCTGACTCTGATCTGATGATATCCTGAGCGCAAGTCGATCTTCGAGAATACTGAAGCCCTTTTGAGTTGATCAAACAAGTCATCTATCCTCGGAAGAGGGTATCTGTTCTTGATTGTCACTGAGTTCAAGGTACGATAATCAACACATAACCTGGACGTACCATCCTTCTTTTTCAAAGAAGCATCGGGGCTCCCCAAGGCGATCCACTTGCACGAATGAATCCCTTGGTCCTAAGTTCTTCAATCATCTTGTATAATACCTCCAATTCTGACGGTGCCATCCTGTAGACTCTCTCTGATACTGGGGCTGTCCCGGGAATCAAGTCTATGGTGAACTCGATCTCCCACTCCGGAGGCATACCTAGAAGCTCCTCTAGGAAAACATCTGGGAACTCATCCACTATCCTGGGCATCTGCACTGCTGCTACTTCTATCCGCAATATCGGAGGAGATGACTCAACTTCGCCTCGAGAGAAAGAAAACTCCGGCTCACCTAGAATGCTAAAAACAACCCTGCCAATGTGGCAGTCTATCCTAGCATACTGGTTCCTCAACCAATCCATCCCTAGGACCACATCATAATCGGCCATCGGGAACTCTATCAATCTAGCGGGGAATTCTCTACCGCTAACTATGATCCGACACGAGAAAAACACTCTATCTACTCCCACATGTCCGTTACCAGTAAGTATATTAAGCCTTACTGATAATGACTCTGGCTCCAATCTTATCCGTGTCGTGAATCGTGCAGACATAAAAGAATACGATGCACTAGAATCAAATAAAGCTAAAGTTGGAAAGGAGTTGACGAAAATAGTACCTGCCACTACCTCTCCTGGTACCAATCCTTCCTCTGCGGTCATCACCATAGCATGACCATGCCCTCGGGGTGCTGGTCCCCTCTGCTGAAATCCTCCTGACTCTGGGCCTGGGCTTGAACATGCTGCTGGGGGTTCTGCTGTTGGAACATCTGGGACTGAGGCGGCAAGGGCCTCGGCAATGGATACTGCTGCTGCTGCTGGACCGGTGCTGGTCCTCTCACCGAAGAGCTAGAAAGGTTGGACGATGATGAACCACCCCTATTCGGGCAGGATCCAACCCTATGGTCTGGTGCTCCACAGGCCAGACACAATCTCTATGCCCTGCGACACTCTGTCACTACATGGCCTGGCTTCCCACAATAAGAACAACCCACTGCGGAAGATTGCTTCTGCTTCTGCTGCTGAGGGTACGTCGGAGTGGAATGCTGGACCGACGTTACTGAGGCCGTTCGCCTCGGAGCTCCAATAGTCAAGGCCCTGGCTGCCGGGGCTGGTGCTGATGACTGATTCATCTGGCCGTAGGATCTCTTCCGACCTCCGGCCCTATCCACAATCCTCTGGGAGGCACCACTTAAACCATGTCATGCCCCAGAACCAGAATACTGGAGAGCGGGGGCAGACATAGCCAGCTACGTATATAAAATGGAATCCATCTCGCTATACGGTCACGGCTGTCTAGATACATGAGGGTTTATCTACAAGCCAACAGTCTTTTAAGGTCATGAACAAGCCTAGTGTCTCAATCACAAGCAAGTAAGTAAAAGGTTACAAGAAGTATGATCATTAAATATACAATAATAAGGCGTCCCAAATATTACATATTCAGCTGATCATGATGCTAGTCGTTACAAAATATGAGGACTAGTAAGAGTTTAGTCATACATGATCAACCCTAGGATCTGTCAATCATGTTACAGCCCGTAGGCAGACAGTAAGTAAAGTACAATCGAGCTAAACAGGTGCTTGTCGGCTAAACGCCTCAAAAGAATATTTTTACAATAGAATGGGAGAGCCAAAAATAACCCACTCGTTGCCAGGGTTCCGTCTAGTGGCCACCATCTGGCTGGAAGGTCGGTAGATCCTCTGGAGTTGCTCTAAAATCTGGCCACACAAAACCAGCTGGGTCAGATCCCAGAAAGAGCAAGTGCCACAAAGGAAGCTTCACTTAGGAACTAAAACCAGCAATCAGCACAAGATATAAATAAAAGGTAAGAACTGGAAATAAAGAAAATACATCAGGATGATATACGACGAGATAACCATGGAACTATTCAGATAACCAGGTTACAACCCGTAAACCAAACAAGGACCGGGGTTGTAACCCTTCGTCTGAACAGAACTTGGAACTCTCACCATTTATCAGAAAAATAAATACAAGCATGCTGATCATTCAATAATCTGAAACAGGATCAGGGCAAGACTAGACTGGTTAGACTCCATCCAATCACTTCACGGCCAAGCAAGAATTACGGCTTGATACTTTAACTAACTAGGGTTGTCACAAGCCTAATTACTAACAAGATGCAGTGAGATTATTCCACAGCCACAAGCCCTGCAGACCATCTAGGTTACCCGGGTTAAAAGAATTAGAGTTGAATTCAGGTGGGTACATCGTCCAGGAAACGAATGTACCCTTCGGTAGCTTGAAGGATGCAACACATGACAGTGTGCTAGAAATGTGCCCTACTCGACGGCAGGCTACAAATCCCAAGGCGTGCCCAGGTAACGGGATTGTATGTAGCTGGAAGATCTCTTTATGACTAGTGTATTAATCTAGTTATTATCCTTAGTCCATTTCAATGGGTACTCCTGACCGTGGTACTCAGGAGTCCCCTCCTAGACATGATGCAAGACAGAACTGGATTATTTGTACAAGCACAATCGCCCACGGTATCCAGGATTAATTATACAAGTCATGTCATGTCAGGTAGCTGTCGCTACAGCTTATCAAGATATATCATGTCAGGTTATCATGTCAAGTGTATTAGTCAGGAGTGTGCCACGACGGGCCACTATCAGGTCATATCAGGTTATTATGTCAGGAGTGTACCACTACGGGTCACTATCACGTCATGCTCAATTATCAATTCCAAACATATCAAATGAATTTATGATTTTCAAATTCAGGACAAAAGGCGTAAGGATATAAAATGGACGTTAAATATCTAATAAAATATCAATATACAGGGCAATAGAAGAGCCATACGGCTAAGGCACATGCGGCCAGGATGGATCTCATGCGGCTGGGGAGAGATTCATGCGGGTCGGCGAAACTAAGGACCCATGCGGCTTGCAGGAGATGGATTCTCATACGGCTGGAATAAATCGAACTTATGCGGCCAAGAGAAGGACAAGACACATGCGGCCAGGAGGGCAAGGGTACTCCTACGGCTGGCAAAAATGAGTCCATGTGGCTCAACCAAGTCGAGCCCCATGCGGCTGGGTCAAGATGATTGCTTATGCGGCTGACGGGGGAATGGATCCTATGCGGCCGAGAAGATACGGGTCCATGCGGCTCAGAAGAAAGGACATATACGGCTGAATAGGAGCAGGAGGGGTTTATGCGGCTCAATTAGGAGAGAAGTCCATACGGCCAGGAAAGGGATCCAGTCCTATGCGGCTGAGAGTCCTATGCGGCTGAGTCACTTGCCGCATGAAGTGTCATGCGGCCAAGTCAAGCCCATGCGGCCAGAACGGTCGTATGAAGGATCATGCGGCTCGGAATCACTTACCGCATGAATTGTCATGCGGTCAAGTCTAGCACTGTTCTTCTTCTCCAAGCTTCTGAGAAGAAGAACGCCAAGAATCCATGCTTCCGAGCTCCATAAAACCTTCATCCGGAATCTAAATCCGAACTTCCATAGGTCAAAATGGGGTAGAACGAGATTCTCTACAACATAGAACCCTCAAAACTCAGAAATAACAGGATTAAGTAGATCAAAACCCAAGAAATTCAAAAATAAAGTAAACTTAGATCTAGAAGAATCTAGCAATGAAAAGTGAAAATGCCAAGTTCTAAAGTAAGTTAAAATGCTGTAAGGAAGAGAATGAAGCAATAAAATTAGAGTTCCTCCATGAAACAAGTTGTACTTGCCTAGACCTCTCTCTTCTCTCTCTGGTAGGTAAGAAGTAAATGAGGAAGAAAAAGATGATAAATGAAGAGAGAGAAAGGAGAAGGGGTAATAAATACAAATGGTGGTGGTAGGTAGGGGGTTCACCTTGGGTTCATTATGAACCCAATCAAAACTAAGCCAAGCCGAACCAACCAACCCGAACCAAGAATAAACCAAGCCAAGAAGGAAATCATACAAGAAAATCATACAATACAAGAATAAAATATGTACACGTATTCCAAGAATACGTGATACGGACACAGGTATTACAAGACTATGCCAGCTGCGAGCGAGCTGCGGCCTCCATGCTCCTCTCCGGGTAAGATAAGCCGAATCTTAACTTGTGAGGAGGCCTATCTGCTCTATCATCATATCCTTCGGGTTACGTCGATTGATGGTTGCTTTGGACGTACAGGTCCTGTCCCTTTATTGCCGACGTCGGACATTGTCGGGGAGGACTCTACCGGAGGGGATCTGGTGGAAGCACGTGTGCCTCCTTCTCTTCCAACCTATATTGAGGGGCCTCCAGCTGGGTCGAGTTCGGTGGCCCAAGTGGCGGCACAGTCGGGGCAAGAAACAATGCTTCCTGCGTCCTCTGCAAATATTGTTTCGGGGGTTAACCTTTTCGCCTTGCCGAGTATCCTAGCTCTTCGGGCGACGGAAGAGGAGCTAGCCGCTATTCATGCATCTTTTCGCATAAAATTTGTTTCCCTAGTGGCGGGGATGGCAAGTTTCGATGCTACTTCTTCGACATTGCCAGCCACACTCCCTTTGACGCCGTCCTCTACAGAAGTTTTGGATGAAGTGTCACAGGATGTGGTTGACAGCTTTTACTGTCACCTGAAGAGAGGGATCGAGGCAGCTGTGGAGAGGGGGACTCCCTTTGCTATGGCCCGTCAGTGCGCCGGTGGCCAAATCGACATCTTTAGAACACTCCCCGGTAGGGTGGGGCTAGCTGTGCTTCTGGAGCCCAAGCTGCTAGAGGCTGATCGTCTTGTGGCCCAGTTTTACGTGTTGCGGCAAGCTGATTTGTCCTCACAATAGATCAAGATCGCACTTTCCTCATAACCGCGGTGGAGAAGGTGAGGCTCGCTCGGGAATCGATCAAGTCGACTATACTGAAGGACCGCCGTGATCTGTCCCAGTTATACGATCAATTGAGTCGTAGAAATAAATATTGTACGGCTCGGAAAGCGACCGCCTCCCGCAGGGTAATCGATACCAGGGAGCAGATCCTCGAACTCTAGAGAAAGATGGCCTTTCTGGAGTCTGAGCTCCAAGCCGCCCGTGCCGAAAAGGAACTTGTTATGCAGGAGGCTGATAGACTTAGTCGAGCTTCTGCCAATCTAGAGCTCACCCTGAAGAAGATGGAAGATGGCTGGCAGGCACACATGTATTTTGATGATGCAGAACGGTTGTCCCAAGAAGCGGAGCGTCGGGCTAAGCAGTGGCTTGAACGGGGACCGCCTTGGTGAAGAACCGCCTCCTGGAATTGTGTAATACCGAACCATAGTCGGCCTTTTCTTCTTTCGTTATGTTCTTTTTGAGGGGGGCACGGTCCAGAACATGTAATGCTTTTTTTTGCTTCCAAATAAAGAGTATGCTTTATTCTACCCTTTATCTGTACTGCTTGTTGTGCTTGTGGTGTTATGGTGGCGTTTGCCCCGAATGGGGGACTTATTTGTGGACCTGTTACCCTTGGCATACCTTGGTTTTAGGTACGTATAACAAGTTTGATGGGGATACCTAGAACAATTCCACGACAAGGTGATCTTGGACGTTCCGGGTATCGGGAGAGGGAGTGCCATGGAGCAGCTGGGCTCCCGGGGCATGATGAGGAATGATGGGCCTGTACGAAAAAACTTAGAAAAGGACATTTGTGGGCCTATTATCCTTGGCGTACCCTGACTTAGGATACGGATAATAGGATGAAAGGGAACCAACATACTTACTCAGAGGTAATGAGGACATGGCAAGTATGGGGGTTTTACCGTGGAGTTTTCCTACTCAGAGGTAATGAGGACATGGCAGGAGTGAACTCAACGGAGGATATTTGTGGTCAACAGAGGACATTTGTGGACCTATTATCCTTGGCATATCCTGGTTCAGAATACGGATAATAAGACGAGAGAGAACCAACATACCTACTCAGAGGTAATGAGGACATGGCAAGTATGAGGCTTTTACCGTGGAGTCTTCCTACTCAGAGGTAATGAGGACATGGCAGGAGTGGACTCAACGGAGGATATTTTTGGACCTATTATCCCTGGCGTACCCTGGGGTTTTTTTTGGTACAGATAATAAGTCGAGGGAGGACCAACATATTTACTCAGAGGTAATGAGGACATGGCAAAGATGAGGGTTTCTTCGATGGAGCCTTCCCAATCAGAGGTAATGAGGACATGGCAGGAGTGGGCTCCATGAAGGGGTACATAGAACGACTCAGAGGTAATGAGGACATGGAAGTTCCATGTAGAGGGGTGATTTGTTTTTGGCGGAAGTGAAACGACTCAGAAGTAACATCGACGTGGTCGTTTTGAAAATTTTGTGGATCCTTTACCCTTTTTGTGCACTGAGAGTGCGGGTAGTGGATCATGAGGGATGAGCTCTTTCAGAGTAATAAGTTCAGAGGCATGATCATACATGACTTACTACCTAAAAGAGTGACCGGAATGTGAGTTCAGAGGCACCTACGGGTACATAACTCGATAATCTGGGAGAGTTGGAATGTGAGTTCAGCGGTACCGGTGGGTACATGACTCGATAATCTAGAGTTTGGAAATGTGAGTTCAGCGGCACCAGCGGGTATATGACTCGATAATCTAGAGTGTTGTGGATGTGAGTTCAGCGGCACCAGCGGGTACATAACTCAATAATCTAGGATTTTTGTGAATATGAGTTCAGCGGTACCAGCGGGTACATGACTCGATAATCTGGAAAATGTTGTTTAGACATAATATTTCTTCAGGAACTTACTATTGACGGGCAGCATGAGCAAGTCTCCATTTTGTTTTGCGAGGCGGTAAGCGCCGTTGGAGAATATGGCCTCAATGATAAATGGACCTTCCCATTTTGGCTGGAATTTGCCGGCGGTTTTGAGAGTCATGACCATCGGCCTCCGAACTGCCAGGACGAGATCGCCCACTTGGAATGTTTTGATTTTAACCTTCTTGTTGAAGGTTCCGGAGATGCGTGCTTGGTAAAGCTCGATTCGTTGCTGAGCCAAGAGGCACTTTTCATCTAAGGCCTCCAACTCTTGTAGTCGGCGACAGTAGTTATCGTCCGTCGTCAATTGGTAAGTAAGGGCGACGCAGAGCGAGGGTATTTGAGTCTCCAATGGGAGAACTGCCTCACTCCCGTGCACCAGGAAGAATAGTGTATTTCTTGTGGCTGTTCGGACTGTGGTACGGTACGCCCATAAACATTTACCAAGCTTCTCGTTCCAGTCGTATTTGTTGGACGATACGAACTTCTTGAGAAGTTCGATAATTGTTTTGTTGAATGCTTCTGCCAACCCATTCGCTGCCGGATTGTATAGTATCAAAGCGACATTCTGAATTCGGTGTTTGTCGCAGAACCGATAGAAGGCGTGGCTTGCAAACTGTGGACCATTATCGTGGATGATCCTTCGGGGCAGTCCAAAGCGATAGATGACGTGATGCTTGAGGAAGCTGATCACGTTTAAAGTTTTGACTTCTGTAAGCGGAACAGCTTCCGCCCATTTGGAGAAGTAATCTGTGATTGCGAGTATGAAGCGATGTCCTCGGGAGGAAGATGGAGTAATCGGACCGATGATATCCATTCCCCATGCTTCAAATGGCTAGGATGCCACCGTCGGATGTTGAAATTTGGATGGTTGGTGGATGAAGTCTGCATGGAATTGGCAGGCTTTGCACTTTCTTGCATAGTCTATCGCATCTGCTACCATCGTGGTCCAGTAGTAGCCCATTCGGCGAAGACGGTCTTGTAATTTTAGGCCAGGCTGATGGGCCCCGCAGACACCATCATGAGCTTCATGTACGGCTTCTCTGGCTTCTGTGTTTGACCGACATTGAAGCAATAATCCATCGTAGGATCGACGATACAGCATTTTCGTCTCTGTATCGTAGAAGAATCTGAGAGAATGCCTTCTGATAGAGGTGGCCTCCTTTGGGTTCTCGGACAGGATGTCATAAACTACGAAGTCAATGAATGGTTGTCTTCAGTCTGGGACTTTGTCGATCGTCTGAGCAGAATAACTCGCCATGAATTAAACATTGTTCTTGGGACAGACCGGTTCATGGCCTATCACATCTACCGATTGATGAGTATGATTTGGCACTGCTAGGGAAGCCGCAAGACCTGCTAAGGCATCGGCTTCGATATTTCAGAGTCTGGGAACGTGTTCGATGAAGAACCCCTTGAACGATGAGATGATGTCGATCGCTATTTGGTGATAGGGGATCATGTCTTCATGGCGGACTTCGTATGAACCCCGGATCTGATTGACGATTAACTGTGAATCGTCATACACTTCAAGATATTCAACCCCCAGCTCTCTTGCAAGTTGGAGGTCAATGACCAAAGCGTTGTACTCGGCCACATTGTTAGAGCATGGTTCTATGAAGGAGTAAGCGCGATTGATCACCAATCCAGAAGGAGAAACCAGCACCACCCCGACTCCGACAACGATGTTGCCCTTAGGTCCGGTCCTTGAGGCGCCGTCGAAGAACGTTCGCCATATATCATCATGAGAGGTTGCATGCGAGTTGGCGACCTCATCTGGGATTCCTTCATATATTCTGGATGGCTTCGAGCCTGGGTGGGCTGCCAAAAAGTCTGCCAGGGCTTGACCTTTAACAGCCTTTTGTGGGACGAAGATCATATGGTAGAGGGACAGTAATATTGCCCATGTAGTGAGGCGAGAGCTGAGTGCCCCTGGCTTAGTCATGAGGACCCTGAGAGGGTTGACTCGTGAGATCACATGTATGGTTTGTCCTGTGATATAGTGTCGCATCTTTTGAATGGCGAACACCAGGGCGAGGCAATCTTTCTCCACAGCAGTATATCGGTGCTCTGGCCCGATCATCATTCGACTGAGGTAATATATAGCCTGTTTATGGCCTGTATCGATGTTTTGTGCCAGCAGAGGGCCGAGGGAATGCTCCATTGCTTGTACATAGAGAAGGAATGGTTTTCCGACAACCGGGGCCGCCAGGACTGGAGGGTTCGACAAATATTCTTTGAAGTTGTCGAAGGCACGCTGACATTCTTCGTCCCAAACGAACGAGACGCCCTTCTTCATGAGATGGGTGAATGGCTGACATCGCCCGGAGAGGTTAGAAATGAACCTCCTGATGTAAGCTAGCGTCCCTTGAAGGCCTCTGAGTTCTCAAAGATTTCTCGGGGGACCCATCTCCATGATTGCCTTTGTCTTCTCAGGGTCTGCGTGGATACCCTGGGCGGTGATGATGATGTTGGCCCATTCCATGGTCACACCCGATTTCGATAATCAAGATGCACTTAAGTCAATACACAAAATATTCAAAATGCTGCTAATCATTTCAGGATATATGAAATCAATTTCAACGGACGTTGTACTGCATCAACGAAGCATCAACATCATCAAATCTGGAGATGACTCATTTTATATTTTATTCTGTATTTTACATTTTATTGAGTCTAGGAATTATTTTGTAAAATCAGTTTTGGTAATACTGGCTTAGGGTTATTTCAGTTCACTTTCTAAAAAGCCTACCCATTATTACTCATATTTCTTGTTACACTCATTTTACAAAATATTCCAAAATACTTTCAAAAACAATTTGTGTTAAAATATTTCAAAAATCTCCTGACAGAACTCCTAACCAAGTTCGGCCCGAGTTCGGTCTGAGTTCGGTCAATTTATATTCAAACTTCTGTTGCCTCCAAATCTGCGAGCAACGTCTCTTTGCGAGATATATGCATCCGAACTCTATCCGAGTTCGGTTCCAAAAAAACACCTATAAATAGAGAAGAACTTTTTATTTCAAATCATTCATTCACTCTTCATCTTCTCTTCTCTACTATTCAAGTGTTTTCAAATGATCCAAGATTTTCAAATCATACCTATACACCTCTTAGCCAAAAGCCAGTACTATTAGAGTTGATTTAGAGTCTTTTGGTATTCCAAGAGTTGTAAAAAGGTCGTTCCAAGTCCAACAACTTTTTATGTTGTGGAGCTGGTCGTGTGCTCGTCACCAAGTACGGTGTTGTGAAGCCGGTCGTGCGCTTGTCACCAAGCACGGTATTGTAAGAGACTGCAAGCTCTCAGTTAAAGCTTGTGCCATAGTGGATTAACATCAAGCAAGAGTACTCGAGACTGGATTAGTCCTCTCAGAGGGATACCAGTATATATCGCTGTGTCGCTGAGTTTGAATTCTCTATCTCTTGCTGCATTATATTTATTGTCTCTTATTTCACTGCCATAGTTTTAAAGTTTAGTTTTTAATTGGTGATTATTTTCTGCTGCACACACACACTCTATTCACCCCCCTCTAGAGGTGCTCAACGGTCCTACAATTGGTATCAGAGCGGGTTATATTCATATATAACATACCTCAGAGAGTATATATGGCAGCCATGAAATTAATATTCAACGGTGAAGGGCAATCCACAAATAGACCTTCCCTATTTGATGGAACAAATTGTACCTATTGGAAAACACGAATGACTTTCTTTCTAAAATCTCTTGACTTTGATCTTTGGTCAATAGTCATTGATGGTTATAAGAAACCAGCACCCACAGTGGTTGAAGGTATTCTTATAGAAAAGCCTCATGACAAATACACCGAAGCTGAAAAAGCTAACCTAGTCTTGATGCTCGTGCCATCAATGCACTATTCTGTGCAATTGACAAAACGGAGTTCAACAGAGTTTCAACCTGTAAGACGTCTCACGAAATTTGGAAACTTCTTGAGGTAACTCATGAAGGTACTTCCCAAGTGAAGGAATCCAAAATTAGTAGACTGACTCAGGAATATGAATCTTTCAAAATAAAACCCGGTGAGTCAATTACACAGATGTTTATTCTTTTTCTTGATATAACTAATCGTCTGCAATCTCTTGGTAAGTATTACAGCAATCATGAGAAGATCAGAAAAGTGGTGCGGGCTCTAACAAAGAACTGGAATCCAAAAGCCACAGCAATTATTGAAGGAAACGATCTCACCACTATGTCCTTGGAAACACTGATGGGGAAGCTGATGACCCATGAACTTGATTTGCAAGAGTTTGAGGAAGCAACACCAAAAGAAAAATCTATTGCCTTCAAAGCTCAAGCAAGAAAATCAACATGCAATGACTCTGATGAAGAATCATCAAGTGGTGATGAACATGCCCTACTTGTGAAGAACTTCAAGAAGCACCTAAAGTTTACAAGCAGAAAGAAGAAAAATATCCAAAAAAGCAATGAAGATGAAACCATATGCTTTGGATGCAAGAAATCAGGGCACATAAAGAAGGACTGTCCAACCATTAAGAAAAGTAGTCCATATGACAGATCAAGATCAAGCAGAAAAGCAACAACTGGTCGAAAGTATGCCAACACAAGTATCTGGCATGAAAGTGATGCCAGTGATTCAGAAGAAGATGATAGACCCTACGGCAATGCAAATGTCTGTCTTATGGCATTTGATAAGGTATCTTCAAATCCTCTATATGATGACTTTACTTTCGATGAGTTAGAAAATGCCTTTAGCGATTTACTTGAAGAACACAAAAATGTGCTTGACAAGTATAAGCAATCTCGAAAAGAGATTAAGGCATACACAACCGAGTTAGCTAGACTGTCCAATCTTATTGAAGATATTAAAGAGACGTCTACTGCCGGTAACATGGAAGAGATAGCCAAACTCAAGGTAGACTATCCTCAAAATTGAAAAGAAAGAAAGAGACTATGTCAAGATGCAAGAACTATATGACATAGAGAAGAAGAAGCACCTAGTAACAGAACAAAGACTCTCAGATATGACTGCTAGATATGAAGAGTCTATTGCGATTTCTAAAAAGTTAGAAATCAAGTTTGGCAAGCAGGCAATACCTGTGACACAGCCTAAAATTAGTCCTAATGCCAAACATACACCTAAGAGGACTAAAAACAAGAAAGCACAGAAGAAACACGTATACAATCATGCTTTCACTTATAGGTTCTCCAAACCAAACAAGCATGTAAACACAGTGGTGACCACATCTAGTTCTAAACTGACTTGCACTTATTGTGGTACACACGGTCACATATCACAGTATTGTTTAGCAAGAATTCTTGTTGACAATCACACTCTAATTTGGAGACCTAAAGCTAATCAGAATGGACCCTTCAGAAAATGGGTACCAAAGGATTCATCTACTTGTCTTGTAGGTGGACCCTCAACCCTCTCATGCTAGAAGCAAATGGATCCTCGATAGCGAATGTTTGCGACACATGACTGGTGATGCATCTTTATTCGCTACGCTATCGATGAAGAAAGAAGGATATATCTCCTTCGAAAATAACTTGAGAGGTGATATAATTGGTAATGGTACTGTAGGTATTTCTCCCTATCCAGTAATAAAGGATGTTTGTCTAGTAACAGAATTGAAACATAACCTATTAAGCATAAGTCATTTGGCAGATAATGGTTATGGTATCAATTTTGTGAAAGATAAATGTACCATATATGATTTGTCATCTGGTAATCCCATATATAAAGGGATCAGAGAAGACAATATTTATGTTTTCTTTTTGGAGAATACTAATAATTCAGGTAGGTACCTAGTAGCCAATCAAGATGAAAGCTGGCTATGGCACATGAGACTAGGACATACAAACATGGATACTATCTTACGACTAAGTACAAAGAAGTTGGTAAGAGGACTCCCTGAGATTCCATTCAAGAGAGATATGGTATGTGCTGACTGCGAAAAGAATAAAGCACATAGGTCCACTTTTAAATCCATCAACGCTGTAAGTACTTCTAGACCTTTGCAGTTAATTCATATGGATTTGTTTGGTCCTAGTAGAGTCGCTAGTCTTGGCGGTAAGCTCTACGCTTTTGTTATTGTTGATGATTTCTCTCGATTTACTTGGATTTATTTCTTATCAAACAAAAGTGATGCAATTTTTAAATTTCAAATATTTTGCAAAAAGGTACAAAACGAAAAAGGCTTCATGATTACTCGTATCCGAAGTGATCATGGTGGCGAATTCGAAAATTCTGATTTCAAAAAGTTTTGTGATGATAGTGGATACTACCACGAATTTTCTTGTCCTAGAACTCCCCAACATAATGGTGTTGTGGAGCGAAAGAATCGTACTCTAAACGAAATGGCTAGAGTCATGCTGAATCAGTATAATCTTCCTAAATATTTTTGGGCAGAAGCTGTTAGTACAGCCTGTCATGTTTTGAATAGGGTGTTAATTCGACCAATCTCGAAGAAAACACCATATGAGCTTTGGTTTGGAAGGATTCCAAACATTTCTTACTTTAAAGTTTTTGGATGTCGCTGTTTTATCCTGAACACCAAGGATAACTTGGGAAAATTCGACTCCAAAGCAGATGACGGGATATTTCTCGGATATGCTGCTAAGAGTTAGGGATATAGAATTTTCAATAAAAGATCTATGATTGTTGAAGAAACTATTAATGTTACTTTTGATGAGTTAAATAGTCACAGATCTAATGACAGTGATGATGAAGATACACACGCAAGGACTGAGAAGAGTTCTGTGAAAGATCTGACCCAAGATGCAAGAACTGAGAAAAGTTTTGTGAAAGATATGACCCAACAGTTCGAATCATTAAAATTCAAGCCAAATCATCCAGAAACACTCATCATAGGTGATGTATCTAAAGGTGTAAGTACACGTTCATCTCTTAAAAATTTTGATATAGCAGCAAATGTACCATTCATTTCTCAAATAGAACCTAAGAATGTAGATGATGCTTTTACTGATGAGTTTTGGATTTCTGCCATGCAAGAGGAACTTAATCAATTTGAGAGAAACCAAGTTTGGGAACTCGTTCCTAAACCTATTGGTCAATCGATAATTGGTACCAAATGGGTGTTCCGAAATAAACTCAGTGAAGATGGACAGGTTCTACGCAACAAAGCACGTCTAGTGGCACAAGGTTATAATCAAGAAGAAGGAATTGATTACGATGAGACCTATGCTCCTGTTGCTAGACTAGAAGCCATCCGCATATTTTGTGCATTTGCATGCTTTAATGATTTTAAATTATTTCAAATGGACGTGAAAAGTGCATTTTTAAACGAATTTTTAAAAGAGGAAGTTTTTGTGAAACAACCCCCTGGTTTTGAAGATTTTTAAAAATCTGATCACGTCTTCAAGCTTAAGAAAGCCCTTTATGAACTCAAACAAGCACCTCGTGCTTGGTATGAACGCCTAAGTGCCTTCTTACTTGATAATAGTTTTTCAAAAGGAAAAGTTGATACTACTTTATTTATCAAATCCTTGAATGATGATATCCTTCTTGTGCAAATTTATGTAGATGACATAATATTCGGTTCTACTAACGAAAACTCTGTCAAGATTTTGCTAAGTGTATACAGAATGAATTTGAAATGAGCATGATGGGAGAGCTAAACTTCTTCCTAGGACTTCAAATCAAACAGCACTCAAAAGGAACATTCATCAACCAAGCTAAGTACACGAAGGACATACTGAAAAAGTACGACCTCGAGAATGTAAAGCCAATCGGGACTCCTATGGCTACATCTACAAAGCTTGATGCTGATGAAAGTGGCAAACCTGTCGATCAGCGTAAGTATCGAGGTATGATTGGTAGTTTATTATATTTAACTGCTAGTCGTCCTGATATTATGTTTAGTGTTTGCATTTGTGCACGTTATCAGGCAAATCCTAAGGAATCACATCTTAGTACCGTTAAGCGTATCTTCCGATACCTTAAAGGAACTTCTACAGTCGGCTTATGGTATCCTAAAACCAAATCCTTTGACCTGATAGGTTACTCGGATGCGGATTTTGCGGGATCCAAAGTAGACCGTAAAAGTACCAGTAGCACATGTCATTTCCTAGGAAAGGCCTTAGTCTTTTGGTTTAGCAAGAAACAAAATTCTGTACCATTATCAACTACTGAGGCTGAGTATATCGCCGCAGGTCGTTGTTGTGCTCAAATTTTGTGGATGAAGCAAACCTTAGAAGACTACAATCTGCACTACGCTAATGTTTCTATTTATTGTGACAATACTAGCACTATTAATTTGACTAAGAACCCTATCTGTCATTCACGTACTAAGCACATAGAGATAAGACATCATTTTCTTCGTGATCATCAGCAACACGGGGATATTTGCTTAGAATTTATTGACACAGATCATCAACTAGCAGATATATTCACAAAACCATTGGCTGAAGACCGTTTTAACATAATGAGGCGTGAGCTCGGTATACTTGAATTTTTAGATTCATAATGCAATATGGTAATTAAAATTAATTTCATGACTTGCAACTTTGGAATTTATTTAACAAAAATTATTTTTGGGTACAAACCTAAAAAGGGTATGTCTGTCACCACGACTACGGTCGAAGCGAAGCGGTACTTAAGAGTTCCCCGGTGAACCTCCGTTAGCTGGGACAACCCCTACAGTTAACCCATAAATAGAGTTCGTTATTAAATACTAGAGTCAAAAGTCATAAAAATTACTTTTAACCAACCAGAACTGCATTTATTGTCTCGAGAATGCAAGTGACCGAACTCGGGCCAAACTCTGACCGAGTTCGGACCGAATTCGGACCGAGTTCGGTCGGCGCTGTTTTGGTTCCAGAAACGAACAACCAGCCCTAGCTCCTTTTTAAACCCCTCTTCCTCCACTCTTTTTCACTCACCAACTCGAGTTTACTCCTTATATCTCCTAGAAAGTTCTTCCTCCTCCATCCTAGCAAAGAATCCAAGAGATCTGGTGGGCGTCTCGAATTCTCATCTTCCTCCTTTTTCTCAAAAAGGTAATCTACTTCCTTTCCTTCAATTTTTTTCAATGGCTCCTAAGCGTCATAGATCATCTTCCCAAGGGGCCTCCTCCTCTTCGGATTATACTCCTGCTAGCCTTTTTAGTCCAGCATGACCAATGGATACAGAAGACTATGACTCTACTTTGTTTTCGGACAAAGAGTTTTCTGATCTTTGGTTCGATTCTTTTTCTGGTCGTAGGATTTGTAATGGAGCTTTTGTAAATTGTACAATATTTTTTGAATATGCTCCTACTTTTGACCACTTAGGATACCGAGATTTCTTCGAGGTATCAGAAAACATTTTTGACAATGTCGTCCGAATGTTTTACTGCAATTTGCAAGTAAAACCTAACAGAAATTTCTATTCTTGCGTTGCTGGGCAAGAACTAGAATTCTCTGCCACCGATATCAGTGAATTTTTCCATGTTCCTGATCTTTGTGATGCTTTGGTTGACATTACCCATGTCCAGTTCCCTGCTGATGTTACCCTAGCCTCTTTTAGGGAACTCATTTGTCATCCAAACCCTGTTCCTTGTAGGGTTTATTCCAAGAACTTGAACCAATCCTTTTATGAACTTCATTGAATGATTTTCTCTGTCCTTCTTCCAAAGAAAGGATCCACAGATGAAGTGACCTTCTTGGAACTCTCTGCTCTCTATCATATTCATTTTGGCATTCCATTCTCTATCCCTAAAACCATGATGTCCTGGATGCTGAACTGCAGAAATACAGGAAGGAATCTGGTATATCCAATGCACTTGGCATCTATCTTTCGTCATTTTGAGATTGACCACTACAACAAAATGACCTATTAATGACGCTTGATAAGGGGATTTCATGACGGCTGATAAAGTAGCGTCATCAAAGTTCAACAAGACTGTAATCTTTGACGGTTTTCTATATAAGCGTTATTGATTGTCTCTCAGTAATACGAGCGTTATGAAAAAAACAAAAATTTTAAGTGGAAAACTCGACTCTCCCGCACTTACTCCCGCACTTAAGTCGAAAAGTCTAAACCATTTCCTTCTCCCGCACTTACTCTCTTTCTCCTTCTCTCTTTCTTCTTCCGCTCCCCAACTCCCTTCAGCCCGCTCCGGCGCTCCCGAACTCCCCTCAGTCCGCTCCCCGCTCCCGATCAACTCCCCTCAGCCCGATCCCCGCTCCCCGCTCCCCAAGGTTTGTCCTAAATTATTTCTTTTTTTTGTGCCCTAATTTCTGTCTGGACATGATTTTAGTCAAATGCCCTAATTTTTGAAGCGATTAAATGCTTGAATACTTGAGCGTTCATTGTGTTTGATTTTCAGTGTCCATGTTTATGCATCAAAAAAGATTATTATTCTAGAATTCTATCTACAGTTTAGTTTTTGTTATAACTCGGTCTTAGAACCTGAATGACGTTGGCTCTGGTGTAGCATGTACCAGTTACTTGGGGGAGCAATGTCCAGAGGATGTTGAACAATTCATCACTGGACCCCCTCTTTTATCCTTGTAATGGTGACAAATTCCATAAACCCAACTACTTTGTGGAAACTATCATAGGAGTGTGTGTGCTGGTGGTAGGTGTGGTGCGAGATTGTCTCTAAGCCCCAGCCATTGAAGCCAGTGACACATTGAAACCTCCTGTGATTGGAAATTCTTATGAAAACTTGTACGGTGCTAGAATTTGCACTAAGGCCAAATTTGGTTCGTGGAATCATGGCCTGGGAAAGGAAAGTAATTTATTTTCTAATTCCTATGTTTGGATGCCAATGGAAAGTAGTTGAAAAGGAAAATGATTCCCAAAGGAATGGAAAATAGGGAGAAAATGATGCCCCCACCCACCCACCCACCCAAGGATTTACTTTCCTACTCTAAGGATTCAGTTTTCCTTCCAATTTTCTTGGCTTTTCCAAACAATGGAAAGGAAAATTGGTTGGAATTATAATTTTCTAAAGGAAAGGAGAGAGAATTGATTTCCTTTCCTTGCCTTTCCACGAACCAAACGAGGCATCGAGGCCTAAGGGTTATGGTATAAAGATAAATGGGGATTGGATTCGTATTTTATTTTAAGGGTAATACTATAGGAGGTCATGTGTGCACCACATGACCACTTAGGCCAATGGCAGTGTGTGTCTGTCAGAGGGTAGTCAAGTGGAAGGAGATGAGACGTTCAAGGTAGCAAGTTGATAACTTGCATACCAGCTATGAAATGCCAAATTGGTGGACATTTCTTCAATTGAACAAAGCCTATCTTACATTAATCTATATTACAAGTTATTCTTTGTTGATCTCCATTGTCTCTCAGGCCTTAACAGTGTAATTAATGATTACACCTTATATCAAAAACATTATTGGCTCCAATTGCATCTATACTTATATGTGCTGTAGGTACTTATACGATGACTCTAGGCTTTCATGCATTATTGGACTTCTTTATATTTTGCTGACTTGAAATAGCATCTCTCCTTAAATGTGGCATTAGTTACTAGTATAAACTGTGACAGTGTTATGGTGGTATAAACTAATAACTCTTTTATTGCCATTTATTCTAAAGATCTGAGTGTCTCTCATTCCAGATCTGTTATTGAAGTGCGAAATGGTTTCACATTTCTCGACTTAATTGTTGTCCAGATAGAGGTAAGGTCACAACATGCACATTTCTTTTCTCCCTTTCCTATATTGTCTTGTTGATGGAATGAAATTTCAATACAATGGTGCAGTTTCTCAATAAAAAATATGGGTGCAATGTTCCTCTTCTTTTGATGAATTCATTCAATACCGATGAGGATACAGCAAAAGTAAAGTTCTTAACCTTTTGTTATTGTGGGTTTTATAGGTTTGATAGTGATTTTGTTGATAAACTAATTAATTGAAACATTTGTTGTGAAGATTGTGGAGAAGTATTCAAACTCAAGCATTGAAATTCATACCTTCAATCAGGTATGACAATATATCATCATTATGCGTATAGTTTGTTAGCTTCAAGTTACATGATAATGTCCATATGCATGGCACATAACATAGGACACACAGTAGGAGCTTTCTTCATACACAATTGTATAGTACTAACCAAATAGACTCTTTCATCTAATTCCCGAGTGACTAATTACTGGGCTGTGTTTAGTCTTTTCGCTTGTGGATGGTTATTCTATGCTAGTGCTATGTACAAATACTTTTCAGCTCCCCTTTTACTAGAAGTTTGGCCTTCGTGAAACATTATTAACCCTTTTCTGAATTATCTGTTTTTCATCAGAGCCAATATCCTCGTATAGTTGTGGAAGACTTTACGCCATTCCCGTGCAAAGGCCAAGTGGGGAAGGATGGCTGGTAGGTTATGTTCAATGCTTATATTCTGAGACGCAAAATTTGTTTCCTTTCACGTATGATTTACAAATAACTTAAGCTCTTTGTAGGCTAGTAATTAGATGTCAAGTTCCTTAGAAGCTTGGTCTTCTACAAGTGTTGTAAGTTCAGCGTTTCATGCTCTGCTAATATGATTTCTGTTGCTTTTTGTTTACAAGAGGTTTACTAAATTAAGCATTATTATGTTCAATTTCGTACGTATGCAGACATGAGTATTTTCCAAGTATTGAAATTATATTTTCTTTAGCTGTCTTTAATTACTTCTTATGTATTTAAGTTTATATTATGTAGAAGTATAGAAGATACTCTGATTAATCTTGACTTTGGATCTTTAATTACTAGAACTTTTATAGGTTCTATAGTTAATCAAGGTGTTTTTCAAAAAATTTACTCTAATATGAGAGATCTAAAAGGTTGTCACCTATTTTTTGAACTCCACTTAGGTTCTAAGAATAATTTGTGTATAACTGTATATATTGAGTCACCAGCCATCAGTTGCTTTTGTTATAAATAACTTATTAACAGTAAATATTCTAATGGAGTTTAAAGGAATAATCTGCAATCTTGTTAATTCACTCCTTTAGGTCAGATTTTTCTGTTTATGAAGGGGAAAGTTGGCAAGGAGCCATAGTATCAGAAGATTGCTAGACTTCTCTAATAGTGAATATATTCTCCCCGATCAGTGATCATCCACCCACTTGTGCATTAGTTCACATGTCAAAAGGAAGAATATTTTCCTCTCGTATCTATGGACACTAGTCATGCACCTGGATGCTTTAGGAATACCATTTCTTTTTGCTAGTTGGCTTGTCTCATAGAGATGAATGCAATTTATTATAGATGATTGCATAATCTACCTCTTTTTAGACTCTTTCCTAGTCCATAGAACTTGGAGAGTGCTCCTTGGTTGCATGAGCTTAAACTGCAAGATGTAAAGGATAGGTCTACCTATGTGCCGAGCAACCTTCAAGGTATTATGGAAAGATCCTCCATGCTAATAGCTACTTTGACTAGGAGATTAGCACCATACAGGGTTGACAACCAGACGTGCAAACTTTGTGAGTTCTTTTGTGGATCTTTCTTCTGCTCCATAAGCGACCCCATCTGATGATAAAAGGTTTGTAGATGATGGTGGTGGTGGTGATTATGATATAGTGCGCCTCTGTAGCATGCCTAGAAGAATTTGGCCTGTAGAAAACTGGGATCTATTAATAAGCAAAGAAACTGAAATGAGTCCCTCTCATTTTAATCTTAGTTGCTAGTATGATACCTGAAACTTCTTGTTCCACTCCTAACATATCTTGTTTACAAATGTAAAGGTATCCTCCTGGCCATGGTGACGTCTTTTCATCGCTGATGAACAGTGGCAAGCTTGATGCTTTATTATCAAAGGTTTGCATAAAGAAATCTTACCTACAATACACTGTTTAGCATTGGCCTTCTATTTTCTGAACAGTTCTATTTTTTGCTTTGCTTATCTACTAATTTGTTTTCGCCCTCTCCAACTTCTATTCAGGGGAAGGAGTATGTCTTTGCAGCAAATTCTGATAATTTGGGTGCTATTGTTGACATAAGTATCCTTAAATTGTGATATTTATTACTCTGTGGTAGAACTTTATACAAAAACACAACACAAATGCATGTCTAGCTGCCCACACACACACAGATGGATATGCCAATATGTCCATCTGTTTCCTTCTTGTTTGGTATCAATAGTGATGTGAGTGTATCCTCCCTTAACTGAATATATAGAAATCTTAAATCATTTGATCAACAATCATTCTGGAATCAATCTTCATATTGCCTGCAGGCAATAGCCTCAGGCCTTAGCCAACATCTTTCTGATAGTTACATTATATATACACAAGATAAATCTGACAGAAACTCCACACAATAGTTTCCCATAACATATGTTGAATTGTGATCTTAATGTGTGTTTTTAATCAGGACTTATACATCATTCAAGATCCTATAGTTACATATATATACATCATTATATCACATTTATTAAACCTAGCTTGTTTTATCTTTTGCAGGGTACATGTACTGTGGACACAGGTCTTCATGTGACTAAGTTGTATGTTATGGCGTGGGATATGTGGATAGTTTTGATGTAAAGTATACTAGCTATATTGGATACTGATCTATAGATTTTTATGAAGATGTATATATATATGGCCTGAAAAATATGGAATGATAGCTAAAGTGTACTCTATTTTGAGACAATAGAATGTACCCTATTTTGAGACAATGAAATGGAGATTAATGTTACATTTCAATGTTTTGTTGTGAATATGGTTCAAATTAAGTGGTTGTTTTTGAATTGAATTGAGCAGGATTTGGAATGTATAACAGTATAGAGCGTTATAAATGTTATACAAATGCCCAATCATAACGCTTTCAAAATGTCCTGACTTCCAACCATATTAAATATTCATAACGTTTTTACATAACTATCCATAACGCTTTGAAAATAGAACGTAGTAGAAATTCAATCTATTAATGACGTTTTCGGACAATTTATATATAACGCTTTGAAAAACATTTATAACACCCGATTTCATAACGCTTGGATTAAGAAAAAAAGCGTCATGGTTAGTGATTAATGACGGTTTTTAGCCGTCATTAAAGGGTATTTTTGTTGTAGTGGACCTTTAGACTTGTGCATTCTCCTCTACTCCTATCGAGCATACCAGATCTCGACGGTTTCCTGCTCCACCTCTGCCTCCTAGAGCTCAGCCTGCTCCAGCTGCTGACGCTGAGGTTCCTGATGCTCCTGCTCCTGCTCCAGCCCCTGCCCCGGGATTTAATCCGACTTTCTACCAGCGCTTTGATGATTTTGTTGCTATATCTGCGCAACGTCATCAAAGTTATCTTGATTCGGAGTTCTGACACATTTCTCAGGCCCAGGTGCTGAGGAATGGGATAGCTGATCTCCACTACAGCCTAGTCCATGATTCGGTCCATCCAGTCACCATCCAGCCTCACCCAGGGTTTCCGGGTCCTCGATTCACAGATGAGGTCTCCTTCCAGCACTTTGACCCCACTATAGCCTACTTTCCTCCAGAGGCTCCTGGTGCTGACGACCCCACTATGTGACGTTGATTCAGTTTTTGGATAGTGTGATATTTGTTAGATGATGATCTTTTATGCTTTGATGTTTTTTTTATATATATGTCTAAACTCACTAGTTAGACATTTTCTGATGATTGTACTCAGCACTTATTAGTATGACATTTCTTTATTACTATAGTCGTCATTTTTATGCTGTGATTATGTCTCTTTTACTTCACTTTGTCTTTTGTTTCCTAATGTTGGCTTCACACATTAAGGGGGAGCCAAGTCATTTTACTATTTGACAAAGGGGGAGAAAAAGAGTACCATACCAAAAAGCAATTACAAATCGAAAAACAAACTCTACCATTTTTTTCAGGTATACTTGTATTTTGTTCTATTTTATCAAGATATATTTTGCTATAGACTCAAGTTTGTCAATTATCAAAATGGGGGAGATTGTTGGCCCATTTCATGGTCACACCCGATTTCGATAATCAACATGCACTTAAGTCAATACACAAAATATACAAAATGCTGCTAATCATTTCAGGATATATGAAATCAATTTCAACGGACGTTGTACTGCATCAACGAAGCATCAACATCATCAAATCTGGAGATGACCCATTTTATATTTTATTCTGTATTTTATATTTTATTAAGTCTAGGATTTATTTTGTAAAATCAGTTTTGGTAATACTGACTTAGGGTTATTTCAGTTCACTTTCTAAAAAGCCTACCCATTATTACTCATATTTCTTGTTACACTCATTTTACAAAATATTCCAAAATACTTTCAAAAACAATTTGTGTTAAAATATTTCAAAAATCTTCTGACATAACTCCTAACCGAGTTCGGCCCGAACTCTTTCCGAGTTTGGTCAATTTATATTCAAACTTCTGTTGCCTCCAAATCTGCGAGCAACGTCTCTTTGCGAGATATATGCATCCGAACTCTGCCCGAACTCTGTCCGAGTTCGGTTCCAAAAAAACACTTATAACAGAGAAGAACTTTTTATTTCAAATCATTCATTCACTCTTCATCTTCTCTTCTCTACTATTCAAGTGTTTTCAAACGATTCAAGATTTTCAAATCATACCTATACACCTCTTAGCCAAAAGCTAGTACTATCAGAGTTGATTTAGAGTCTTTTGGTATTCCAAGAGTTGTAAAGAGGCCGTTCCAAGTCTAACAACTTTTCTTGTTGTGGAGCTGGTCGTGCGCTCGTCACCAAGCACGGTGTTGTGAAGCCGGTCGTGCGCTTGTCACCAAGCACGGTGTTGTAAGAGACTGCAAGCTCTCAGTTAAAGCTTGTGCCATAGTGGATTAACATCGAGCAAGAGTACTCGAGACTGGATTAGTCCTCTCAGAGGGATACCAGTATATATCGCTATGTTGCTGAGTTTGAATTCTCTATCTCTTGCTGCATTATATTTACTGTCTCCTATTTCACTGCCATAGTTTTAAAGTTTAGTTTTTAATTGGTAATTATTTTCCGCTGCATACACACACTCTATTCATCCCCCTCTAGAGGTGCTCAACGGTCCTACAGATGAAACCCAAGAACTTTCTGATGGATACGCCCAAGAAAGATTTTGTGGGATTCATCTTCAGGTTGTGTGCTCGCATCAGGTCGAATACCGTCCTCAGATCCTGGGGGTGATCTCCCTTACAGCGACGCTTGACGGCGATGTCATCAATATAGCACTCCACGGCCTTGCGCAAGTGATCCCTGAAGATGATACTCTTGTCTCTTTGATATATGGCGCCAACATTCTTTAAACCGAAAGGCATGACTGTGTAGCAGTATGTGCCAATCGGTGTTCGAAATGATGTATGCTTTTCGTCGTCAGGAGACATCTTGATTTGGTTGTACCCCGAGAAACCATCAATGAATGACATGCGTTCGAAGCCGCATGTGTTGTCTATCGTGATGTCTATGATAGGGAGGGGGAATTCATCTTTGGTACATGTCTCGTTCAGATTGCGAAAGTCGATGCAGATTCGAATCTTTCCATTCTTCTTGAGGACCGGTACTATATTGGCGACCAAGTCTGGATGTTGCTCCTCGCGTATGAAGCCGTTGGATATCAGTTTGTTGACTCTGGCTTCAATCGCATCCATGATGCCCGGGCGGAAGCGTCGCTGTTGTTGTTTGACCGGCTTTGCATCTGGCCGAATGTTGAGTTTGTGAAGAGCAATATCTGGATTTAACCCTGACATGTCTTCATAGATCCAGGCAAACACATCAATATATTCTTTGACGAGTTCCAGTAGCGATTCTCGCTCTTCGTCTATCAGGCTTTTGCTAACGAAGATTGGTTTTGGAGAAGAGTCGCTGCCTAGATCAACTTGTATGACCTCATCTTCAGTAGGAGGCTCTCTCTGTTCGAATCGCTTTTTCCCTTGTGCATCCAGCTGTTGGGCCCATGGCTCTAACTCGAGGTTTTCAGGAATGTCTTCATCTTCTTCGTAAGCGTCGGCGAGTGCCATGTTGACTGACAGGACTTGTCTGAATACGTCTCCGATGCTGGTGTCTGAATCAGAAGTTGGTGACCCGGTTGAATGTGAATGCCATTCGCATTCCTCATCTGAACTTTCAGGGGTCGTTGTGGGCGTAACATACCCTAATCCACATCGGATCTTGCTGTAGTAGTCCCGTGGTTTGCCAGCCGGGACTGGTAGCTTTAAAGGTAATCGTCGCCCAGTGCCGTAGTTCAAGCCTGGCGTAGTCTCCAGATCATACCCCTGTTTTTGCATGAGATATTTGGATTGGGGGCTACAAAGATATAGAGGCAGTCTCCCGGCATCACTACCAAAATACACTCAACTAGCGACGGATATTTAGCGATAGAATTTTTTCGTCGGCGTTAGCGACGGCTTCGTGGCCGCACACCGACTGATTACCGACCACACGCCTTTACCATTTTTATTTTAATTTTAGGGGAAGGAAAGGTCGTATATCCGTCGCTAGGCTGTTGGTATTATAGCGACGGATGTCGAGTCGTCGCTACGTAGTCGATTATTTGGCGAGAATTGTGTAGGAATTTGGCGGTACATTTCTTCGACTACGTAGCGACGAATATTCAGTCGGATAATCAATAATAGCGACTAATTGGCGACGGATTATTAGCCGTCGCTATTCTGTCGCTAAATTTACGTTCCAGACTTAAATAAAAAGGCGGAGGGAACTTTTCACATTCCCCCCAAATTCAATCTCTCTCCTCTCTCACTCTCTCTCTCTCTCTCTCTCTCTCTCGCTCGCGAGTTCGGTGAACGGCGTCGGCGTCCTCTCCTCTCTCTCTCCCGAAGGTAATCTCATCTCTCTCTCTCTCTCTGTGTCGTGGTTTGTCGACGTAAGGACAACGTGGGCGGCAGGCTTGGGGACATTCGGGCTTGGGGCGGGGGCGTCGGGGGCTGGGCGGCGGGCTTGGGGCCGGGGCGTCGGGGGCTGGGCGGCTGGCTTCGGACGGGGGCCTCGGGGGTTGGACGGCGGGCTTGGGGCGGGGGCGTCGGGGGCTGGGCGGCGGGCTTGGGGCAGGGGCATCGGGGGCTGGGCATCGGGGGCTGGGCGGCGGGCTTGGGGCGGGGGCGTCGAGGGCTGGGCGGCGGGCTTGGGCGGGAATGTCGGAGGCTGGGCGGCGTGCTTGAGGTGGGGGCGTCGGGGGCTGGACGGCGGGCTTGCGGCGGCGGGCTTTGGTCGGGGGCGGCGGGGGGCTTTGCTTATCAAATTCATCTGAGTTTATATATTGGCTAAATAATATGTTATCCATATTGGGTGTTATCCATTACTTTGGTGGTGTTTGGATTAGTAAATGTGTATATGGAGTTTTGGTTTATGGTGTATATGTTCACTGTGTCAAGGACAGTGCGAGTTCTTCATCTGCATAAGTCAGTTGTGTGCTTCTATATAGATGTATATATCTATACATCTAACTGTGATATACATATATATGTGTATGTGTGCTTTAGAGAGTGAGGAATGAAAGGCAGGCCTACCATGCATATTAGCATGCAGGACGGCTTGGGGTGTAATGTGTGATTGTAGATATGGTAGGAATTATAGGTAATTAATGCTAGTGTGACTAGACTAAGGTAATGCATGCTAGATAATAAGGACACTCTAGTATCCTAACCAAGTTAATTTTAGAGTAGATATTTAGGATATAGCTCCCATATCCTAGAAGTGGACTCTTGCAATTTAGAAATAGATAGATTGACTCAGTTTGGTATCGGTATCGTACTATCGGTATCGGTATCGGTATCGCACTATCGATCAAGGTTCACAATATCGGTATTGGATACAAGAAGTGAGAGATTTGGAGAAGTAAGTCAGTACACTTGCACTCGTTATAATCTCGAATTTGATGAAGTAAGTGACTACACTTATATATTCTTATTTTCTTTAATAGTGTATTTAGAGATGAAGTCAAAATGAGGAGACCCGATATTTCCGATGAGGGACTTCAAAGAGAGGTTTATTGTACATTTTCGTCATGGTTTCGCAAATACGTAAGTAACTGTGATTATTATTGAGATTATTAATATATAATATGAAACATTTAAATTATAAATATTTGTTTACAGGTTTTATTGCCTGAAACAACACTCACTCATAAGAGTGTTCGTTATCTGGCACTGGGACCGAAGAAGCAAATAAAGACTTGGCCAGGCTATGTCGTTAATGGCTTCATGTTTAAGTCAACTCAGAATGCTATAAATGTCAAATTTATCAATGACGGCATCAGTACCAAGAATTTCGGTGTTTGCATAAGAGGCACCGTCTATGACGACGAGCCGGACTTTGACTATTATGGAGTGCTTCGGGATATTGTAGATTTACAATATACTGGTCCATATGATATGCATATTGTGATGTTCAAATGTGAGTGGTTCGATACGACACCAAATATCGGTTGGAGAATCGATAAACAATTTGGATTCGTCGATATAAATCATCGCAGGAGGTATAGAGGGTCCGATATATTTGCGATAGCAAATCAGGCTGTTCAAGTCTACTATACAAGCTACCCAAGGCATCGTAGAGATCGATTTGACTGGTGGGCAGTATGCAAGATTAAATCTAGAAATATATTCAACGTTGGAGACCCAGCATACCAAGAGGACCAGCTCGAAAAGTCCCAATACTTGGGACAACACTCAGATACAATGGATGTTGAAGATATTGTTGAGGAAAATAGAGGGGAGGAAGAGGTTGATACACAAGACTTAGCTGTCAACCAGGGGAGAAAGAGGCGTCTTGTCCCAAATTTTAAGGCAGAAGAAGAAGAAGAAGAAGAAGAAGAAGAAGAAGAAGAAGAAGAAGAAGAAGAAAAAGAAGAAGAAGAAGAAGAAGAAGAAGAAGAATTTGATGGGGATGATGATACAGATGAAATCGACGATGAAGATAAGGATGAGTATGAGGATGAGGAGGATGATGATGAAGACGAGGCCGAGGATGAGAACGAAGACGATGATTAGGTTAAATATTGTTGTATATTAAAAATACTTCCAATTACGTGAATTAAGTTTGACCTCATAAAAGCAATTACGTGAATTCATGTTTTTTTCATTCGATTATTTACTTATTGCAGATGGCACTCCTAGTCTTTTTCGTCGCGACGACGCTCGTCTCCCTACTGGTGGTATGTATATTTTAGTTTAGTTTTTTATATCCATTTACACTTTTATATTGTTAATTATGTTTATGTTTTCTATTTATAGGTCATGATGGCTGGCCGTGGTCGTGGTGCTGGTCGTGGTGGTGGTGGTGGTGGTGGTGGTACGGGTCGTGGTCGTGGTCGTACTGGTGCTGGTGGTCGTGGTCGCATTCAAAGTTCTCGGAATGTGACCCCATCGAGCGAGCCCTACCCGGAGAGTACCCCGGGCACAGACGCATCCCGTCCTCGATCGACCACTTCATCGAGGCATGAGTCCGGATCTGCTAGCGGATCCGTTCCGCTATCGGAACCACCAGCAGCAGATCCACCAGGGGATGCCCCAGTTACTGCACAGTGGGCCCCGACGTACCTCCATACTCGGTTCCATCCGGTTACTGGGGAGTACATACGCGGACCCGCGGAACCTCCGACGGCACCAGAGAGGCCGAGAGGCGAGTTCCAACGAGAGCTATGGCCCGTGGGGACCTCGTAAGTAAATTTAAGTTAATTTATTAAATTTCTTTCATTTATTCAAGTTAATAATCCAGTCGTTTCTTCTTTGTAGATTTTTTCCGTTTAATGTTGGCAGGGCCCTTGGAGAAATTATCAGGGCTAACTTCTATGGTCCCTACCTCAACTTTTCGTCGGTGCCTCCAAACGTGCAGTACGTCTGGCTTGACGAGTTGAGGGTATATATCTATATCGTCTGGTTAATTATTAGTTACTCTTTAATCAACCATTTATTAAATTACGTGATAATTGATTTTCTGTGTTAGACAACGTACTAGTGGCCCTCCAATCGCGAGGAGGGGATCCACAGGACCTACAGAAGCGCTTGCTCGAAGAAGATACGGGATATGATTTATGACCTAAAAATGGGACATACGAGGCCGAATTGGATCCGGCAGGAGTATTATGAGGACCTCTTAGGCATGATGGATACCCCTGCGCACAAGGAGAAATCGGAGAAGGCGAAGGTGAACCGATCTGTCGCAGGCCTTCATACGGGAGGATCAAGGTCCCACGCAGCGACACTTGCAGATCTGGTGAGCAACCGTAAATTTATTTCACTATCGAATTAGGTATTATTAATTAAAGGAGTTAATTAGTCTCTACGGAAATTTTGTATGCAGGTCCAACGGGCGGTGAAGGAGGGAAGGGCGCCAGAATCGGTCACCATGCACGATGTGTTCCAGCATACGCACAAAAGACAGAAGGACGGGAGCTTCGTCGATGAGAGGGCCAAGGAGACTGATGTAAGTACTTATGTTTATGAGATTAACGTTAGAATTAAAAGTATTCGGACTATAACTTAGATAAACTTAGGATTCACACTTAACTTAGTGAAACATAGGATTTAGATTACAACTTAGGTAAATCTTATAATATAAACACATTCATTTGATAGGCTGCGTATCGTGAGGCCCTTAGTCGGGCTCAGTTAACTGACACCGAGGATGTCGGTAAAACGACGCCCTTCTGGACGCCCTCTTCTTTAGCCGCTCGGAAAGACTTGTTCGTAGATACCGTCGGCGGCTTTAAGAAAGGGTTCCTGTACGGAGTCGGCTCCCTAGGGCCATTGCACATGGCGACGCAGAGATTTCCACCGACACTGCCTCCTCCCGTGGCCCCGGCAGACGATGATGTTAGGTCGCAGCTTACGTAGCTGTACGAGGCGGTGTCGTCCTTGCGGGAGCAATTTGCCACGTACTTTCCGCCTACGTCTGCTGCTACCGGTCCGTCTGCTGCTGCCGGTACGTCTGCTGATGGTGCTCGTCCGTCTTCTACTGGTCCGTCGACTGCAGGTGTCGGTCCGTCTTCCGTGGGCCATCTTTTTTTCAACCCTGATGCCCCTGTGGTACCTCCTACGACTGTGACATCACACCTGGATCTCATATCCGCAGAGCAGCTACGTCGACTTTCGAGCAGTGTCTACGACGGCTTGCCTCCGTACCTTATGGAGGAGTATATTCGTCTGTCGCATATGGGATTACCACCACCGGACAATCGACCTCCTCCTTCTTAAAATGTTGTATTAAGAAAATTTGGATTATTTGTGAGAGCTTTGGATTAATTGTGCTATAATCGGCTTATAGCACCGGATATTATGTTACTCTTTAGGATAATTGATATTTATTTTCTATTAATTTGGTTTGGTCTGTGATTCTTGGATAATTGGTGTGCATTAAATTCGTATGTGCATATTTGGTCTATGTGATTCTTGGATAATTGGTGTGCATTATATATTGGGTCTGTGTGATTGTTGGATAATTGGTGTGCATTATATATTGGTTTGGTTTATGTATATATTTGTGAACAGGGAAAGTGCTGTAATTTTTTTCCCAAAAAACTCAGTTAGCGACGGACTAGTGACCGTTTAGCGACGGATAATCCCAGTTGCCAACAATTTTTCGACGGATCAGCCGTCACTATCTAGAGTTTTTAAAGTGTTTCCAGGTAGCGACGGATGATCGACGGATTATCCGTCGGCAAGGTTCTGGTGGTATAAACTTCGACGGAATAGCGACGGTCAATCCGTCGCTAGAGCGACTGATAATCAGCCGCTAAGCAGTCGCTTGCTCTAGCGACTGCTTAGCGACGGACAATCCGTCGGCAAGGTTCTGGAAATGCTTGACATTTCCAGATCGATGGCGACGGATAATCAGTCAGTAATCCATCGCTGTGGCAACGTTGTAGCGACGGATTAGCGACTACTATTCCGTCGCCATGGTGATGGAAATGCCAAGCATTTCCAGAACCTGGTCGACGGATAGTCCGTCAGTAAGACGTCGCTAATCCGTCGTTCGTTACCGACGAATACCGACGGATAAGCGACGGAACGATACGCTTTAGTACGCTGTTACGACGGGTTACCGACGGAATTTTACGTCGCTATTGTCTACACAGTTCAGTACTTAATAGTTGAAATGGACGACAGTCCGTCGGAAATGCGTCGCTAATGCTTCATGTTGTGACATCGACAATCCGTCGCTATTTCGTCGTTTGACGACAACGTAGCGACGGACCGTTATTAGCGACGAGCTGATTGCCGACGGATTATTTTGACCAAAATTCATCGCTTATCGGTCGCTAATGCTAATTACCGTCGGTTGGCGACGGATAGGGCCATCGCTAAAACGATAAATTTTGGTAGTGCATCTGATTCAAGATCGACCTTCTCTATGGTGAAGGGTTGTGGGTCGTCCTTCCGGCCGAAGATGATTGGATGGTCCCCTCCCTCGATTATGCGGTAAGCGTCTTCTACTAGAATAAGCTGGTTTACGGTGTACACGTTTGTCACCTGTGTGTGTAGGTGAGTGCCTATACCGTGTTCCATAGCATACATTGTACAAAGCTTATTAAGCTCGAGGTAGTTCAAAGATAGTCCTTTATTAATGAAGTAAGGTATCTTTTCTAGCGGGATTACATCATCTGCGGAGGGAACATCAATGCGG
Source organism: Iris pallida (assembly GCA_029216955.1). Taxonomy (NCBI): domain Eukaryota; kingdom Viridiplantae; phylum Streptophyta; class Magnoliopsida; order Asparagales; family Iridaceae; genus Iris; species Iris pallida. Next base: position 629,194 of record JANAVB010007597.1, read on the forward strand.
GCAGCCACATACTTGGCTAGTTTTGGTTCTTCTTCGGCCACCCCCTGTATAAATAAAGATTGAGTGGATGACCTGGGCAGCTTGATCGTCAGGGGTTCTGCCGGTGGAGCAGAACGTGGAGTCGTTGGCATACTAGCGACCCCCAGTTTGGTACTCGATGCTGGGCGGGGAGTTGTTGGCTCGCTAGATGCCCCAGACTTTGCATCGGGGTGACAATTCTTCTTGGGAAGGCGTATCGTCATTGGCTTGTCGGAGGGATTGAGCTTCTACATTTGTGGTTGGCCGACTCTAGGCAGCCTGATTGTCAGTGGCTCCGTTGTGGGTCTGGGCGCTTGGCCGGACCTTGGCAGCCGGATTATCATTTGCTCTTTTTGTGCCGAGAGGCTGATAGCGTCCTTACGCATAGTGGCTGTAAGGGGTGCCGACTTTCCAGGTTTGCGAGCTTGGAGGTGGATCGTCAGAGGTTCTTCTGATCCTGTGGCTGTCTCAGTACGAGCTTGCACATCTCCTTCACCAAGGTGCCTCTTCGACTTTTCGTATAGGCAGGAGTCTGAATAGTAGGATTCGACCCCTCTGAAGGGATCGATGTCGGCAAATTCTGTCCTCACGAAGCCGTGTTTGTCGACATACTTGAAGCACTGGTGCAGAGTGGAAGGCACGATCATATAATCGTGTATCCAAGGGCGCCCCAAGAGGATATTGTAGGAAGTGTCTGCGTCTATGACGTAACAGGTTACTTCTGAGTGAAGATCGCCAATTTGGAACTTCAAGCGAATCTTTCCAATCGGGTAGCTCCTGCCCGAATTGAAACCGCTGATAGCGGTATTTGTTGGTGTCAGAGGATGCATAAAAATGTGGAGATGATGTAACAGACCCTTCGGGATGATGCTTATGGAAGAACCAGGATCAATGTGCATCCGATCCACCTTTACGTCGCCGATGTATCCAGTGTAATATAACGGGCGATCGTGCAGGTTGGTTTTGATGAGCATATCCTGTGGAGTGAAGACAATATTGGGCATCGCTGTCGTACAAGAGCTGTCTTGGAGATCTGCAGGCGGGCTCTCTCCCGTGAGGTTGACCTGAGCCAGATAGGCGTCGGCATTCTGGAGTGCATCACTCAAAGCCGTGCGAACATCCTTTGAGAGCAGGAGCTCGAATAATGACAATTTGGCCGGTGTGTTGGCCAATTGCGCCAAGATATCGAAGTTGTAGGGCCTCTCCAGCCTCTGCGGTGCCTCTTTTCGGAGGGATTTGTCAAAGCGAGTCTCCTTCGGCCTAGGCTTGTCGGTCGTCGGAGGCTGAGAAGGTCCCGGAGCATTAGTAGTAGCTGGCTGATGATCTTCAGCCGAGTTATCAGCCACAGGTTGGGATTATGCCCCAGACCGGGTAACGACAGCCGTGACTTCTTCGACATCTGCCGAGATTGTGCGGCAGGATCTGACTTTTCCACTCTTCTTCTTACGAATGGAAGGTGGTATGGATTGAGTCACCTCGAGTACCAGGTCCGAAGGGACCCACATGACCTCCCCCCGTGATGTGGTGAGGGGCACTAGACCAGCATCCTGATCTCGGGGAGATGGAAGATTAGCAATCTCCATTGTCGCCAGAGGGATGGAGACCACACCGTCTTGAGTTTCTGTTGGAGGGAAGATACAAAATTGTACCGATACCATATTGGCCGCTACGGTTACCTCTTCGAAATCGATGGCCAGGGCGTTCGAATCGATGAGATGTTGGATGTATCGTTTCAGTTGGTAGCAGTCGTGTGTAGCATGGTGGACGTAGCGATGGTAATGGCAGTACTTTGGGCTCTTCATTTTTGTCGGCCGAGGTTCCCGTCTTGGCGGAGGGAGCTGAATTTTGTCTCCTTGTATGAGCATGTCCAAGATGGGCTTGACGTGGCCATCTTCGAAAGAGTAGGTAATTTGCGGCCATTGTTTGTCTGCCGATTTTGACTCAGGTTTCTGTGCTGTGTCGGCCACCATATCCTGCTTGCCCTTGTTGTCCCGATTGTTGGCGGAGCTACCCTTATTGTTATTATTGGCATTAGGACACCTGACCTTGTCCTCTCCCTCTGAGATGTGCAATCCCAGTTGGTGAGCCTTCTTCAATCGTTCTTCGGCGCTAGTGGCACTGATAATAAACGTCTTCCAGTCCTTGAATTGACTTTCACCCATCCAGAGGTTGATTGTTGGAAGCAGTCTCTTTTGGCAAATTTCAATTAAGGAGGAATCCGGATTACCTGACGGCAGCTTCATGGCGGTTTGGCGAAACCGCTCAATATAGTTCCTTGTCAGCTCTTTCTCCCCTTGAACAACGTCCATGAGGGTGGACATTGTGACGTCCTGTCCTACTTCGTAGAATCTCTCCAAGAACATACGCTTGAAGCTGACGAAGGAGTGGATGCAGTTGTCTGGCAGGTTCCGGTACCAATCGAAGGCGACCCCTTCTAATGCCCCAATAAATAATCGTGTAAGGATGGCATCGTCATATGGCAGATGGTCGGTGGTGACCTCGAAGTAAGTGATGTACCGACTTGCGGAGGTCTTTCCATCATATAGATTGATGTGGAATGGTTTATACTTTGGTGGGAAGGGAACATCTCTCCACGCACCGGGATACAATTGTCCTATCCTGAGCTCTTGGCAGTTTTCTCGGGCGTGGAACATGGCCCGAAGCTCCTGGACCTCTCTTCTTGCCTCCATGGCCTCGTCTGCAGCAGTAGGAGCCGACATTTCAGGAGGAACTATGCCCGGGTTTGGTGCCACTGAGTTTGAGTCTGTATTGATGACGGGGCCCAAGTTTGTTTGGCCAGGCATTCCTTCTTGCAGAGTAGGGAGGGCTGCTTTGATCTCGTCCACGGATTTGACCAAAGTGTGCAGTATGGCCTCTAGAGTGTCGATGCGTTGGCGATCACTGGGACCCTCCTGGTTGCTGTCTGTCATGAATACCGTCCTGACAAGAGTAGAAGTGGAAGGGACGGTGGATGACGTACACTCCGAATCATACTCCTGTAACGAGAAGTCATCGGGGTATGTGGGAATGTCTTCTTCTGGTTCGGACTCAGAAGGAACAGTACCCTCCGCTTCCGAGTTTGCCTCGTCTTGAGAATCGTGGACGTCCTCGGGGACGTCGGGATTTGCTGCATCTGATGTGAGAGTTGTTTCCCCCAGCTCGTCTTCTTGGAACATCGGATTGTCGTGGAGGCTCGGAGGAGTGCTACCCCCAGTTCCAGCAACCCCCAGTGATGTGGACGATGAATCTCCCTCTGTAGCAGATTTCATCTTTGAACGGGTACCTTAGAAAACTCCAGTGGTGGGCACCCGCTTAGACGACAGCCTCTTAGTCATAGTGGTTGAAATCTTCGGGCCGAAAACATTTATCTTCTTTCCTCTCCCATCGGTGGGGATTTTATGAGCAGAGTTACAGGAGACGACGAGAGGTGCCTCATCGTCTGAACATGGTTGTTACAGTCTTTAGAAGATGGACCATCGATCTTCTCGTACCGTCGTATTATTGTAACAGCAGTTGACGATGACTTGGGTGCAGTGACGTCCGTGGGAGGATTCTTTGCCCTCCGAGGCCCCTTATCTTTCCCTGCGTTTGTGGAGGATAGCCTCACGCAAGTCAGATGGGTCCGGAACGACCATATTTGCTTCCTAGATTTTAGGAGACTTTTGGGAACCTCTCTGTCCGTTTGCTATCGGGGGCTGGACTCGAGTGGTTCTGTACAACTTCCCATCAGAGGCCTGAATAACAGTATGTGGAACGCTCGGGTGGTCAGAGGTCGGGTCAGCGGACCGAGGTTGCCAAGCTCGTGCTGCCCTAGACTTCTTCACTCTAGTGCGTGAGGGCACATTGTAGGAAGAGTCTAAGTGGTGCTGGAGAGAGTCAGACATGTCTTTTTGGGAGCACAAGAGATCAGGACCATAGGAGAGGCGGTCGAAGACTGAGCCGCGTGGAGCAGGCGGCGTACGGCTGGAATCAATAATCTTCATGCGGCTAGCAGTCGTAGCCGTATGGGCTTTCTTCATGCGGCTGGAAGTCTCAGCCGCATGAGTGTTCTCCATGCGGCTGGAAATCCTGGCCGCATGAGTGTTATGCATTTGGCTGGCAGTTTCGGCCGTATGGTCATCATTCATGCGGCTGGCAATCTTGGCCGCATGAGTCTTCATTTTGCGGCTAGTGCCTTTGTTCGGTTTCTTCCTGGAGCACATAGAATCACTCTTTGCCCCTGTAAGTCCAGCATCGTAGTGCTTTCCTCTGTCGGACTTGGGGACAGCAGAGTCCTCTATGGCTTGAAGTGGGACCACATAAAAGTTGCCTTCTCCGTCATAGGCAGCAGAAAGTACTCCGTCCAGAGCTTGGGGAGGAGCAAATGACTTTGGCCTCCACTCCCTGCGAGCCTTCTTTGTGTGGGTTCGCTTCTGGACCGGGCCAGCGCTTCCTTCAGAGAGCATTTCTTCAAACGCCTGTTGGTCGACGCGGACGACCATCTTCTGTTGTGTGGAGCCAAGTTTGGCTGCATCCGATTGCATCACCAACTCCTCAGCCGTGGAGAAGTTTGTCCCCAGCAGAGTCGCCATCGTGTTTGCCATTGATTATAAAAAAACAGAACAATTATCGGAGGAGTGAACTTAGACTCATAATACAAACTCGCTTGTACAAAGAAAGCCTAGGGACGAAAACCTAGGTACAACAATCTAAGTACAATTGTTTATTTTAGATTCTGGAGGGTGACGATAGAGGCTCGGGAAAGCGACGGCAGCTCTGCCTTACTCCTTGGACGATCGGGGGCAGCCTTGGCTCTGGAGAAGAAGTATTTGGCGTTGATGAATAAATGCTCTCTTTGTTCTCTCTGTATGCTCCTCTCTCCTTTCGATCTCTGTATATTCTCTCTCTGATTCTCTCTGAATCAGGGCCGGGGGTCGTCTCCCTTCTCTCTCTGTCTGTGTGTGCATGTTGCAAGGGAATGACACCTTGCTATTTATAAGAGTGGGGGGCATCATTAGGGTTTTGTAATGATTGTCCATTCTCAAAAGTCGGCGGCCTGAGAGTTAATTAATCTGGGCCGTCCATCTTGCATATGATAGATTTAAGCAATTAATGTGATTGCGTTAAATCTCTGTGGACAATAAATGCTGATTGCCATGAATATTCACGACTTGTAATGGTCTGCCACGTGTCTAATTTGCTTGATTTGATTTGATTTGGGCACTTATTGCAACAAATCTGATTAGGATTTCTAAACACCCATAACTCCAGGAAGATAAGACCGCCACGTGTCTCAATCATCTTGGCAGAGCAGTAGATAAGTGGGCCGCATGAGGCTACATGGCCGCATGAAGATGGGCAGCCGCATGGGGATGAACAGCTGCATGAAGATGAGCAGCCGCATGGGAGTGGGCAGCCGCATGCTGATGGGCGGCCGCATAAGGGATGCAGCCGCATGCTGATGGACGGCCGCATAAAGGATGCAGCCGCATGAAGATGGGCGGCCGCAGCCGCATGCCTCGGGATTTAGATGGATTCTGCCAGCTGTGAGAAGATTTTCTTCTCTTCCCTAGGGACGCGCCATTACGTCAGTCATTATTGCGCCTTTTTTCAGAGCTGTCATTTGTCAGAGTTGTCAGCTGTCAGGGCATTAAATGCAGTAAAAGACAAAGAGAAGAGCTGTTGAAGGCCACGTGGCTCCTCTCTGGGCCGCATGGGATTATTCGAGCCGCATAGACTCTTGAACCGCATGGATCCCTGAGCCGCATGGGCTCCCTGAGCCGCATGGGGATCCTTGGCCGCATGAACCTTTCTTTATTCTTTTCCATGCTTCTACAGCAAAGCTGCTAAATGGATTACAACTTCAGATCACAATGAAGTACTATCCAAGTTGCGTATAGAATATAATTAAGCATAAAGGAGTCTAAACTGAAATGATTGAATATGGAAGACGATAATTTTCTTCTTCTTCTTTTATATCTAATTTATTATGTTCATTTGTTTTGTTGAGTTGTAATGTTCTTAAAATGTGGGATAAAAATGATATCAAAATGTTCATTTGTTGCATAATCTTGCTGCTATATAATCCTAAAATTTGGGAAAATGTATGAAATGCCCAAAAATTGTAAAAGTTTTATGTAAAACCCACCGCAAAATTTATGAAATGCCCAAAAATTTATGAAATGACATTTTTGCCCTTCCAATTAATTCAAAACACCCCCGAACCCTTTTATTAAAAAAAATCGGTTTCGATCCTTCCTCTTCTTCCATACTCCACTCTGTACTCAAACCTAGGTCATTTTCCTCCAAAATCTTTAAACCTTCCTCCCCATTCGCAATCTTCACACCATGTCGACATCAGCAGCAAAATTATCACCGACAACATCACCAATTAGAGAAGATGCACCAGTTGCAGAAAATCCAAAAGGGAAAGACGGAGAACAACCGAAATCCTACTCTAAGAAAGTTGCACAGAAGAAAAAGGGAAAAGATGCTAAACAAAAAGAAGTGCAAGAATAAGTGCAAACAGAAGGTATAACTTTGAGTTTATGTTCGCAAATTCTGTATATATTACACGGAGAATGACATTCTCCATCATAAAACGCATTTGAATGTTCATTCTCCTGGTCAAATTACACTGGGAATGCCATTATCCGTGTAAATTAAATCAATAATATCATTCTCCATTTACTTTAACGGAGAATGGCATTCTCAGTGTTAAAACACATGAGAATGATATTCTCCGTTTACTTTAATGGAGAATGGCATTCTCAGTGTTAAAACACATGAGAATGCTATTCTCCGTGTTAATTTAAACGAAGAATGCTATTCTCCGTGTAATTTGAAACGGAGAATTCTATTCTCCGTATTAAATTAAACGGAGTATGGCATTACAAGAGTTAAAACGAAAGAGAATGTTATTCTCCATGTTTTTACAAACGGAGAATAGCATTCTCCGTTTCAAATTACACGGAGAATAGTATTCCCATTGTTAAAACGATTGAGGATTCTATTCGCCGTTTAATTTGGAACAAAAAATGGCGTTCTCCGTGTAACTTGAAACTTAGAATAACATTTCCAGTGTTAAAACACATTAGAATGTTCATTCTATGTTTTATTTTAAACGGAGAATAACATTCTCCGTGTCATTGGAAACGGAGAATGCTATTCTCCGTGTTGACTTACACGGAGAATGCCATTCCCAGTATCAAAACGATTGAGAATGCTATTCTCCGTTTAGTTTGAAACGGAGAATGACATTCTCCGTATTAATTTACACGGAGAATGTCATTCCTTTTGTTAAAACCCATAAGAATGGCCATTCTACGACCTAATTTTTTTGTTTTTTTGTTTTGTAGAAAAAAATCTGTCAGGAATAAGGAATCAAGACTTTTCCGTTCTACCTTCAAGCCAATGCTAAATCTTATGGAGGTGGTCAATGAAGATGTTGGCCATTTACCTGAGCCAGTTATTGATTCCTTGAAGAATACCGGTTTCTGGAATTTTGTCGAGATTTTCTACCAAAAAAGAGTCCACGTCTCCGAATTGGCCAAGGTAACGGAAGGGCTTGAGAATTTAATTATAAGTTACACATAAGAAGAAGATGGCGTCAGGTGCTTTGAATTGAGCACCACGGTTAAAATTGTGCCAAGCGTCAACGATATGGCAGTCATCTTCGGTCTACCGCTGAATGAAGAAAGCGATAATGATGTTATTTACAGAAGATTGATAATGGAAAAAAAATAGCAGCCCACACCACCAGCATCATTTAGCCTATGTAGAGATCGCTTCACATGATTACTGGCTAATTCTATGGGCAAACACTCAGAAGTCACGAATAAGGAAGTGAGAGACAGTTCTTTGAATTGTTACGACGGCTTCGTGGCCGAGATAACGCTGTTAATCCAGATGATTTGGCCAAGCTAATAATCTTCCACTTGTGCCAAATAGTATTCTTTACAAAGTCTGGCGATTCAAATTTGCCGTACAGATTCTTGGCCTTGGTAGACAGTGTGGACGTCATCAACAGTATATACTGGCCAATGTTAATCCTGGCATATGTAATGGATATCATAAAGAGGATCAGAAGCAAAACTGAACGGAGGGATTACTCAATGGCTTACTCCAAATTGGAAGGTTGTACAATATACTTCCTCTAATGGTTTGCAGAACATAGTATATTTGTGGAAAGAAATTTCAACCCAATTCCTGATTACCCAAGATTTTTCACCTGGAATGGGTACGAAATCTCAAACTTCCTCAAGGCCGAATATCACAATAAGTTGAGATCGAAGATGATATTTGAAGATCTGGTTATACCTGTTGGGGAAGAAGAAGGGCACAAAGAAGATAAACCACCTATAGAAGAAGTTGAAAAAGGGGGAGAGGAAGAACACCAAGAAGTAGGTGGGGATAATTTTGATGAACAAAGGATACCACAGCATGATGAAATGGGCGCTGTGATGGAGCAAAGGATACCACAGAGGATTTGAAAAGACATCATTCTGATATTCTTGCACAGAATAAAGAACTCAAAAAAAGTTAAAAGAGATAGAGGCACAAGGAGCGCAGTTACGTGCAACTAACCTTGAGAACGAGAAACTCAAAGAAAAGCTGAAAGATCTCGAGGCACAAGAAGCACAACAACGTGCAGTCAACGTTGTGATGGAGGGCTCTATGCATGAACTGGAGGATTTGAGAAAGCAAAATTCTGTTCTTATTGCAGATAATGTACGGCTCATCGACAATGTTACAGAGCTACATGCACAAAGTAAAATCTTTTCTATTTCAAATTTCTGATTTATAATATTCCAGAGAATGACCATTCTCCATGTATTATAACACGGAGAATGCCATTCTCTGTGTTATTTGAAACGGATAATTGCTATTCTCTATCATTTCGATATTGGAAAGGTTTTTCTCCGTGTAATTCCAAATGGAGAATGCTATTCTCCGTGTTATATTACACGAAGAATATCATTCTCCGTATTAGATTCACATCATACATTTTATTGTTGTTTGTTTTATTTCAGTGCAAATAACCGAATAACTTAGAGAAACAAATTACAGGCTCGTTAATGAGAAAATGGAGCTTCAAAATAAAGTTGAATCATGGAATATTGAAGCCATTGAAAACGATGCAAAAATTGCTGATCTCTAAGCCATTGTTGTAGCATTGCAGCATGAGGAGACTCAAGCAGCTGCTGAACATGCTGCTCCAAAAGAAGCCAAAAGAAGACGAGGATCGGGGGAAAAGAGGTTCAGAAAATCATCAGTGCCATTAGCCGTTGAAGATGTTACTCCCTTGAAAAAGAATACAGTTAGAGAGGCTAATAAAAAACGGAAGATTAATGCCGCTCCGAAATTCGAAGAAGTCGCCAAAATGGCTGAATTAAAGAGGAACCGTGTCATACTAAGGGAATGCGATGAACTCTTACTTTGCAAAGATGCGGATGAAGAGCTGAAGAAGCAATACATCGACATCATAATTCCCAAAAAGAAGTGTCCATAGTATGTATTCTGAACCCCTTTTTTTGTTTTTTCTGGACTTTTTTCACAATTATGTAATGAGAATCTCTATTAATTTAATCTAAACTAAATTTATGTGCTGTGATATTGTATACTTATTTTCGCCAAAAGAGGGTAAAAATGAAGTTATAGTCCAGCTGTCGACAATAGACCTGCAAGACATACTTAACTATGAAGACATGAAGGCTGGCATACTGAACCTAATAATAAGAAAGCTGAGAAAAATTCAAGGCATTAATAGAATGTATGCCCCGTCATGTTCAAAGGACGTACCATTGAACCAGAAGCAAAAGCCGGCACCCAAAAACATTGAAACATAAGTGGTCTGTATTCTTGATGCCCCACACATTGGTTAGAATCCAAACAGAAAAATCCATATTCATGTGTACACCGATGAAAAATGACATAAAAAATTACTCATGATATTGTGTTTTATTTTTGGAAAACAGAACATCGTTGAATGTGCCATTGAACCAGAAGCAAAAGCCGGCGCCCTTAAAACTTACAAAACAGATATAGAAGACTTCGTCATGGGTTTAGAGGACAAGATAGAGTTGCTATTCATCTCACTCTTTAATGTATCCATCAGACACTATACTCTGCTCACATTCAACTTTATCTCCTAAGACTGGACACACTACAACTCCTTGAGGCAAACCACGTACGAAAAAGGACAAGGTGGATGCAGAATTAATGAAAAAGACCTTAGAGCCTATCGTCAGGAGAAAAGTTGATATGATGAGGGAGAGATGCCCGGCGAAGATGGAGTATGAGAGCACAGTGCTGAATTGTTCTCCAAATTGCACACAACAGCAGGCAACCAACTGCCTCTTATACACGGCGTATTATATGATGAGATTGATGAGTACTCCCTTTGAAATACCGAAAGGAAATGACGATGACACTCACCAGAAGATTACAATGATGAGGTTGTTATGGTCTAAGAAGTTGCTTTCAAGCGAATATGTAATACGAACCTAGCAATGACATTGTAAACCAATAATGTAATTATGTAATTGGGCAAGAAACTTCTGTCTTTTATAAGTTATGTCTTTTATAATAAAATTATTTTTGAATTACATTTATATTGTCAAAACCACAAAAAGTTTGATATGGAAGGGAGAATGGCATTCTCCGTGTAGTTTGAAATGGAGAATAACATTCCCGTTTAAATTAAAATGATTGAGGATTCTATTATCCGTTTAATTTGGAACGAAGAATGACATTCTCCGTGTAACATGAAACAGAGAATAACATTCCCAGTGTTAAAACACATTAGAATGTTCATTCTCTGTTTTAATTTGAATGGAGAATGACATTCTCCGTGTCATATGAAACGGAGAATGCTATTCTCCGTGTTGAATTAGGCGAAGAATACCATTCCCAGTATTAAAATGATTGAGAAATGCTATTCTCCGTTTAATTTGAAACGGAGAATGACATTCTCCGTGTTAAATTAAACGGAGAATGTCATTCCCAGTGTTAAAATCCATAAGAATGGCCGTTCTCCGTTTTATTTAACTCGGAGAATGGCTATTCTCTGTTTTATATTGACGGAGGACAGTTGACAGAAACCTTTTTTGTTTGGTCTGCTTTGTCTTTTCTAATAAAATTATTTTTGGGCAAGAAACTTCTGTCTTTTAAAATGTCTGGTCTGCTCTGTCTTCTATACTAAAATCATTTTTGAATTACATTTACATTGTCAAAACCACGAAAAGTTTGACTTTTATTTACATATGAAAGTTTGAACTACTACATAAAATCCTACTACCAAAAAAAAGTTGAATGTGAGCTGCGTGCGGGCATCGTCAGAGCAATGGAACTCCTTGAGGCAAAGGAATTCCTTGAGGCAAATCACTTCATCGTACATCGTCAGAGCAATGGAACTCCTTGAACAAAAGAACTCCTTGAATAAAGAAACTCCATGCATAGTCAGAGCGAATCAAAGTACGAGCATTTCGACAGAGTGTGGGTTGACAATCAACCCAAACCCTACGGCTCTTCCAGTAACCAATATCATGGCACACGGTCGATGAAGTGCACGAACACGGACAGTCTACTAGGTCACATCTCAGTTTTCTGAAGGACTTCACCACCAAAGCTTCTTCGAACGAGGAGATCGACAACCAACAGAAAAGAGTCTTGCCAAGGCGGGGGATCGGTAGAGTCCATCTCCAGGATGAAGTGAATTCCTTTGCAAGGTGCTCTGCCTCAGGGAATTCCTTTGCAAGGTCCTTTGCTCTCAAGGAATTCCTTTACTTCTGTTCCTGTGCTTCAAAGAATTCCTCTTGCTCTTCCTCTGATAATGCACGATGAAGTGATTTGCCTCAAGGAGTCATCCAACGGTTCCTATGCTCTGACGATGCACGATAAAGTGAGGCAAATCACTTCATCGTGCATCGTCAGAGCATAGGAACCATTGGATGACTCCTTGAGGCAAATCACTCATCGTGCATCGTCAGAGCAAGAGGAATTCCTTGAGGCATAGGAACAGAAGCAAAGGAATTCCTTGAGAGGAAAGGACCTTGCAAAGGAATTCCTTGAGGCAGAGGACCTTGCAAAGGAATTCACTTCATCGTGCATCGTCAGATTAATGAAACTCCTTGAGACAAAGGAATTCCTTGAGGCAAATCACTTCATCGTGCATCGTTAGAGCATATGAACCGTTGGATGACTCCTTGAGGTAAATTACTTCATCGTGTATGGTCGGAGCATAACAAAAACTGGGCCACAGCGATCCCGGACCCAGTAACCAATATCATGGCACACAGTTGATGAAGTACACGAACACGGAAACTCTACACATCTTAGACTTCTGATGAAGTGCACGAACACGGAACACCATGCATCGTCAGAGTAAATCACTTCATCGTTAATGTGCCAAGGAGGAGCTTGAGACGAAGGAACTCCTTGAGGCAAAGGAACTCCTTGAGGCAAAGGAACACCGTGCATAGTCCGAGCGAATCAACGTGCGGGTGCTTAGACAGAGTGTGGGTTGGCAATCAACCCAAACCCTGGGGCTCTTCCAGAAACCAACATCATGGCACAAAGTCGATTAAGTGCACGAACACGGACAGTCCACTAGGCACATCTCAGTCTTTTGAAGGACTTCACCACCAAATCTTCTTCGAACAAGGAGATCGACAACCAAGAGGAAAGCGTCTTGCCAAGATGGGGGATAGGTAGAGTCCATCTCCACAAAAAACTTAAGTGAGACGAAAACAAACTCTTCCTACACTACTTCCATTTCTAGGCAATAAACAACTCGAACTCATGCGCCAACTGGCAGTCACTTCAAATTCAATTTAATTAATTTGCATTAATACCAATGCATCTGCCCCTTCTCAAGTAAAGCTAAGTAAGACGAGAACAAACTCTCCCAACTACTGCCATTTATATGCCATTAATACCAATGAATCTGCCCCTTCGAATTCTGCAAACTTTGAGGGTATTAATTTTACCCTTTTCAAGTACATAGTCTTGTTACTAAGCCGTCAAACGTGAAAAATTCGGAAAGGAAAAAATATAAGTATAGAACGGATCAATGCAAAAAAAAATGTTCAAAAATTTAATCAAATATTCAAAAAATGGAAATATTGAGATTAGAAACTTCATATTCTTAAATATGTAGTAAAATTTTGTTAATTAAACATGTTTCCACCATATTTTTTGTGCCAATTAAACGGAGTATGGTATTATAAGAGTTAAAACGAAAGAAAATGTTATTTTTCGTGTTTTATTAAACGGAGAATAGCACTCTCCGTTTTGAATTAGACGGAGAATAGTATTCCCAATGTTAAAACGATTGAGGATTCTATTCGTCGTTTAATTTGGAATGGAGAACGGCATTCTCCATGTAATTTGAAACGGAGAATAACATTCCTCATGTTAAAATACATTAGAATATTCATTCTCTGTTTTAACTTAAATGGAGAATGACATTCTTCGTGTCATTTGAAACGGAGAATACGATTCTCCGTGTTGAATTTCACGAAGAATGCAATTCCCTATATTAAAACGATTGAGAATGCTATTCTCCGTTTAATTTAAAATGATTGATAATGCTATTTTCTAACCCTATTATGAGTATCTGCCCCTTCAAAATGACTTTTATACATATAGAAAAGAAGAAGTGAAAAAGTTGTCATGGAAGTTGAATAAAAAGTTTTTATCTAATTATCTTCTCAAACTTTTGCATTGGAGAACATATTTTTATCTAATTATCTTGTGTGAATGACATCTTGCCACATAGTAAAGATATTGTCTTAAGTTAACGACGTTTCATTTGATTCCATTTGCTCTTTGTCGCTATTTTGCTTTCGTACTTTATAATTACGAAAATTGTCACCCGATTTTTTACAAACTCTATAAGTTCTAGGCTTCGGGATAGTCTGACTTACTGTAGGCTGGCTTGATTTCCCTTGAGAAGGTCATCCTTTTGTTGCTACCGGATTTGGCTATTTTAAAGATTCATGCACACCATGAACTGCATCAGCTACCATTTGTTCTTCTTCACCAATATCGGTCACCATTTTTTTCAACTCCATCAGAACAGACGACATCAACTCTGTTCCCCTCTCTTGAATTTTGCTTATTTTTTACAATAATATGTAAACTGATTAACTTGTTCGTTAATACCACCATACCTTCTGCTCTCAATACTGTCTGGGTGGATGAATCTTCTTTCTGCGCCAGGTCCGGAGAGATAACTCTCTTTTCAATCCTTGAGCCAACAAGATTTTATCAAGTTCTTTGGAATATCTCCAATTTGCAATCTCTTCATTGCTGAAAAATATGCTTACAAGGAATCCCCTTGGTCTCCATCCACAAGCATTCACATTTTATGATGTTCTCGGCCCGATCAAATGTAACCTTCCGGTTGACACTGTTTGGCGACATATACTTTTGGATAGTGCAAACTTCTGTCTCTCTTATGATGTGATAATGGAGAACAGTATATGTATCAGAACGTGCGATTTCCTTCCTTACCGCTATAAACACCATTTTAGTGTAAATTACGGCAAATTTATCTTCGATTACGGCCATGCCAGTTTGATTCACAACTGGTGTTGAGAGTTTATCAGTGACATACTTACTTATCTGGCCGTAACGTAAGGCTGCCAAACCGTGGTCACAATTTTGAAGGGCCTTCCATAGTGGCAGCTTCTCATTCAAAAATGTTTTTAGAAATGCGTTCATAGATTCACATCTATTTGTTGCAGTAGAACCACAAAAATAATTTCCACGTAGAAATGTGTCCGCCCATCGCTCCCTCGTTCTGTACAATACAGTGGTCCACTCATTGTTCTCTACATTATAATTCATTAGCATCTGCTGCCAATGGTTTTCAAATTCTTCGACTGAATAGTACCTGTTTAGAAAACATGGACAGTAACTAAAGTTGTAATATTGTAACAACAACATACTTCAAAGTAAAGTGGAAAGTGTGTGATGTACCTTTTAATCAGAAGACTTAATTTATTTGCAAAACTCTCTCGGTGTACATGTTTGGCTGCATTGTTTAGGATATGCCATGAGCACGTTCGATGAAATTCGCAGGGCATTAAATCCTCAATTGCTTTATTCATGGATCTGCAACCATCCGTGAGAACTATCACTGGTAATTTGCCATTCATACACTCTTGGAATTTTTCTAAAACCCAAGAATATGTCTCTGCAGTCTCATTATGGATCATTACAAACCCAAAACACAAGTCATTGCATGATTGTTTGTACCCACTAGAACCACCAACGGTATTTGACTTCTATTTGTTTTATATGTAGAATCAAATGCTAGTAAATCTTCAAATAATTCGTAATCGAATCGACAAGCACCGTCAGCCCAAAAGAGATGGGTCAATCTGGAATCTTCATCTACCTTATACGCGTAGAAGAAATCTGGGTCAATGCCCTCCTTAGATTGAAAAAATGTAAGTGTTGTTGTAGCATCAACATCGTCAAGTGCTTTACTATCTTTAGCTAAAGCGTTGTATAAATCTTTTTTCGTCCATCCAACCTTATCCCAGCCACCTTTCTGGTGGACAATTAAATTCCATATATCACCAGTCCCTATCCTTGATTGCTTCATAAGCTTAGCTTGTTCCAACTCTGCGGGTGATATCTTACGATGGGATCTCAAAAAAAAATTGTTTCATAATCATTCGCCAGGCTATGGTTGTGAAGTACGTGAAATTTTTTGACGACCCACAACTTTGTAGAATTGGTGAGCCCAATACAAAAAATTGCTTTACAACCACTTCTGCTTTCACTTCTTGGCTCATGAACCCTGTTAGGAGCTTCATTGTATTTCTTCTGTCTGAATCCCGCATTCGAACAACACTAGCTACGGACCATCACCATCCCAGATTTGTTTTCTTTACTTCGTTCTTTCTAATACTGAAACCAACTGCTTTTGAATATATTCGATAGAATGTCTCTGCTTTTTCAATAGAGTTGAACTGTAAGCCAACACTATCTTCATGTAAGAGTTCATTTGGAGCTTTGTTAATGTTGGCCGACTGCAATATTTTTTCATCGTCGCTGCATCGAAATCCAATGGAGATTCACCGTCATCCCTAAGAATAGAATAAAACAAAATAACTATGAGAAATAATTATAAAAATATAAAGCATTTCTTAAATCCATTAGAAATAGTGATGCGAAATAACATTTCGTTGTTTGCATTGATGTCGTCGTCATCGTTATGATGCATTCTTCCATTGTTTTCTTCATCTTGTTCTTTGTTGTCTCCTAAGTTAACAGCTTCCAAACTTTGCTCATCATCCAAATCATCTGACACTGCTCTTGAAATGAAGCTTTCTTCATCGACTAAATCTTCATACGACGATCAGTTTCTCCATGTGACATTGCCATTGAAGAAAATAGAGTGTGTTAGAAACCAACAGAAGAAACAAAGGACAAGAAACAATACAAGAAGAAACAGTAATGCTATTCGTACCTCCAAATTGTCCCTCTAATATATAGCCCTTCCATTTGATGTGGCATGTTAAATAGTATTATGTGTCATCTGACATGACCGATGACATGGCAAATTTTAATCCAAAAAGTTAACTACCCAATTTTCTCTATAATAATTTAACGTTAATATCAATATTAATTTAATGTTAATATTAATTTATGTTAATATTAATATTAATGTTAATGTTTATGTTAATGTTAATGTTAATATTAATATTAATATTATTGTTAATGTTAACGATAATATTAATTTTAATGTTAATGTTAATATTAACATTAATTTTAATATTAATATTTATTTTTATTTTTATTTTTTTAAAAAAAATTGCCACGTCAACTGCCAGATCAACATATCACGTCAGCTGCCACGTAAGGAGGGACAGTTTGAAAGTACAATTTTGAGGTACAAATAGCATTATTCAGAAAGAAACAACTTCCAGCAAGGCAACAACACAACATTTTTGTCTTCCTTGTACCTCCGCCACGTGGCCCTCTTTTGATGGCTCATGAAAATCTTGAGTGATTCTAGAAGCAAGCATAATTTTAAGGAAACAACTTCCAACAACACAACTTTCTCATCTTCTGGGTGCATGTATTATTAAATTGTATAGCTAATAACGCATGACGCATGAGGAAGCATGCAACAACATTCTCCACATGGCCCTCTTCTGTAGGATAACGCATGCAGCAGCATTTAATGCTACGCAACCCTATGGTCTTGTTATGTGTTTGTTTGCTATTGATTGTAAAAGTACAGAACAATTATATAGGAGGACTGAACTTAAACTCACAATAAAAACTCGCTCGTACAAAGAAAGCCTAGGGACGAAAATCTAGGTACAGCAGTCTAAGTACGATTGTTTATTTTTTATTCTGGGAGGGTGACGATAGAGGCTCGAGAAAGCGACGACCGCTCTGCCTTACTCCTTGGACGATCCGACATAGCTTTGGTTCCGGTGAAGAACTGCTCTCAAGATGGGAAGACTCTTCTGTGCGCGCCTTTGTCTTTTTCTGTGTCTAGCCGGGTGGAGAGGATCTCTTTCGCAAGGGAATGACACCTTGCTATATTTTTTTTCGATTTTGGATCGGGGATCGGGGATCGGAGATCTTTTGCAAGGAAATGGCACCTTGCTATTTATAGGATTGGGATGCGATCATTAGGGTTTGTAATGATTGTCCCTTGAAAAGTCGGCGGCCAATCATCTGGGCCACTAATTGTGATTGTATTACATCTGGGCCATTGACTCTTGATTGCGCCAAATCTGTATGGTCAATTAATAATGATTGTCATAAATCTTTGGAAGCTCGGATCTCGTGCCACGTGTTCAATTTGCTTTAATTACAATAAATTTGATTTGATTTGAGTAATAATGGTGATTGCACTAAATCTGGTTGTCAGGATTTACGAGCAGCTATAGCCACGAGGGGATAAGACAGCCACGTGTCTTAACTTGTCATGAGTAGGATATCTTGACAGAGCCGCATGAATGCGTTCTCTGAGTGATCCGCATAGGGTGGCCCCCCACGATCCTAGCCGCATGAAGCAAGCGACCGCGTGATGGAAGTAGCCGCATGAGGCGGACGGCCGCATGAAGCGGACAGCCGCATGAAGCGGGCAGCCGTATGAAACGGCCAGCCGTATGAAGCGGGCAGCCGCATGTAGCGGGCAGCAGTATAAAATGGGTAGCCGCATGGGGATGACAGCTGCATAAGGTGGCAGTCGCATAGGTGTTGCGGCCGCATAGGTGTTACAGCCGCATATGGGACTTTGGAGTTGTTGGATTATGTCAGCTACAAAAGATTTTCTCCTTTTTCCTAGGAACATGCCATCATGCCAGAGCCATTAATGCGACTTTATGTCAGAGCTGTCAGTTGTCAGAACTGCCGGCCAGAAATTGAATGCGACAATTGCTATAGCCAGCTGTAAGAGAGAACCGTTTCGGGCCACGTGGCTATTTTCTGAGCCGCATAGAACTAACCGAGCCGCATGAGGCTCTAGAGGACTTTGAACCGCATGAGTTTCTATCAGATTTTCGAGCCGCATAAGGATCCTTCTGTTGGAGCCGCATGGGCTTTTCTTTATTCTTTTCCATGCTTCTACAAGAGCCCCTTCAAAGTTTTCAATTTGTAAACTTGAAATACTTTGAATAAGAAGCATGGCTATACATAAGCTCTTCTGGCCGCATAGGGTGTTTCTAGCCGCGAGGACTTCTTAGCCGTATGGATCATTTCTGGCCGCATAGACTGTCTAGCCGCATGGGCTATCTGGTCGCATCGACTCCCTGTCACGTGTGCAAATCTTTTATTTGTATTGATTGCCTTTGATTTGTCTTCAAATTTGAAGTCGCCTTTTGGGACAGGATCCCAAGAGTTGGCTTTTAAATGACCAGATTGCCTCAATGCCCGAAGAGTCGGTTCGTTCTTTTATGCTGTACGCGGATTGAAGCGTCCGCTGGTTTGTGAGCCCCTCCCCCTTCCTTCTGTATATAAATAAGAGAATGTTAGGACGGAGAGAATTCTTTACTTTTTCTACTCTTCTTGTCCTAGATTTCTGTCTTCATCTTCCTTCTCCGCTCGTCGACTGACAATGGCCCCCAAAGCTTCCAAAGCTTCGAAAGCTTCCAAAGCTTCCAAGGCCTCTGCTACAGCGAAAGGGAAGAAGGCGGTGGCTCCCTTGCCGACTGTAGCGCCTCCAATCCATCCTGACGTCCATCCTGCCATTCAGGGTAAGGACTACGTGGAAGATCGAACATTCCAAATCCTAAAACAACGGCTCTGTTGCATGTTTTTTATGCACAAGCCCTCTTTCTCTCAGCATTCAATGCGTTCTCCATCATTATGAAGCCGCATATGTTGTATGGGCCGCATGAACTTCTCATATCCAAGCCGCATGAGGTATACCTTACGTTTGAGACGCGCGAGAGCGTCTGAGCCGCATAAATACCTTGAGAACTGAACCGTATGAAGCCCCTCTGAACAAAATCGTACGATCTCCTAATGGACTGAGCCGTATAGCGTTCCACGAATCGGAACCGCATACGAACCCACTTAAACAAAGCCGCATGAGGACTTGTCGAGCCGCATGAACTTTGTATAAAAGAAAACAATGTGCCGCATAAAGACTCATCTAAACAGAACCGCATGTGCTCTATGAAAATCGAGCCGCATAAGAACTCGTTTAATCAGGGTCGCACGAACTCTAAATTTCTGGCCATCTGCTGACTTTGTTTCTTTTGTCTCTTTTCAGTATATCTGCAAGTCAATGCTGTAGGAGAACCCCTGGTGGGTCAGGCCCAATTTGCCATAGGAGTCCGGTTTGACCATCTAGTCCGGCAGATGGTGGAGCAACTGCCTCAGAATGAGCCTGAGGAGAGGCTGAATCTTATCAAGAACCAGCCCTTTCGCTTTCTCTGTGCCATGCGAAACTCAGGGCAATTGGAAGGAAAGTACCTGAAGACGGCGTTCTTCTTCGAGGACGCCCTAACTGTGAAGAACCCCCGGGTATTGGATATATCCGAGAGTTGAAATTTTATTTCTGCTAGGAGGGCGATCCACATCCCCCAGATGGAACGTCATTTTCTATTGGCGTGGTTCAATATATTGTCGGTGGATAGGAGGATGCAGGAATCCTTGACCCCGAGCCGGTCGGGCATGATCGTGGGTAACATCCACTACAATAAGCACATTAGATCAGCGTACGCGGGCAGGAAACCAGTCAGCTGCCACGTGATAGTGCTAGCCCGGGTGCTTTTTTAAATACACAAGGTCCCAATTTCTCATTCTCTCAATCCGACACTTTTCTGAATCAACTTGCTCGGAAAGGGTCTTATCCGATTGGCCGGCTCTCGCTTTTGAACTGGATACGCCCCATCCCTTCATGGGCCAATTTGACCGGGTGGATTTTACGAGAATATGGGACTTTCCTGCATGAGGTTGGTCTCTACCACGCCATCCGGGGCACATGTCACGGACTGTCCATCAACAAGGAGTTGTTCATGGCTCTCTTAGAGATGTACAACCGGCGGACGGGGACTTTCTTCGCGCCTGGAGGAAAGATTGGTCTTGCTCTTCATGAGATGCACGCAGTCTCCAGGCTGCCCTGGGGCAATGAAGTGTTTGAAGTATATACTCCAACGAACGAAGAGTTCGAAGATTTAGAGCAAGGACATCCGGGTTTCGTTGCAGTCTATCAGGAGTTACTGTGTCACCACAGTTACTGTCAGCAGACGACCAAGAAGGATAGTAGCTCAGAAGGGAACCTCCTGCATACCAGGGCTTGGCTCTCCCACCTTTTTTAGCAAGGTGCCTTAGGCCGGGTTACTCCCCGAAATCCTCTGACTCGAGAGCAAGTATAGGATCTGGTGTTAACTACCAAGAAATCGAGGGCCTTGAGCGACACGTTTGGGAGTCAAACTGATTCCTTTGATTATTTTTATCAGGATACTCAGCCACTGTCGAAAAAGGTAATCCTGGCAGGGTTCCTGATGGTATGGCTACGGAATTGCGTGGTCTCCGGAGGAGTTGGTTCCATTTAGAGGATCAGCCAGAATTTCATCCTTTCTGCCGTGAAGCTGGCCTTCGGGGTCAGATTGGCCCTTCTTTCGACCATGGTGTGCAGTATACACCGTGGCCTCCATACTTTTTCGTCCAAGGTTATTGCACGCGACACGGCGATGAACTTTGATCGAATCGAGTTGCCCTACTACTATTTGATGGGGTGGCTATTAATGCATTGTCGGTCTTTGATGAGACCTGGCCCAGAAGATGGTGTAACTGACGATGATGCTTTTATCTTCCAGTACCGCCGGATGTCTTGGGAGTACAACTCTATGCCCGCCTGTCGGAGGGTGCTGGCGAGGGTGGATGGATATAACTTTTTCGTGTCTGTTCCCCATTTTTCTGCTGAGGAGGTGGGGAGTGTACATGTTGACGGTGTCGGGCCTCCTCTCCTCTTACCTGGGAGGATGCTTCTTTGGTTGCGTAACATCCGTCCCTCGTACTTAGTATATCACAACCGCAATACCGTCTACCTGGAACCTTACTTGCCCAGCCGGTTCTCCCGCCAGTTTGGGTATAGCCAGCTGTTCCTAGTGAGTCCCAGCTCTTACTTGGGCTTTGAAGGCAGCGTTCTGGATGGCATCAGGGCCTGGCTTTACTATAATATTTCTCATACCCGTGCTAGTTTCTCGGTCCCTGACGGTGAGACGCAAGAGGAGATTTTGTATTTAGCGGCTCTCTACCACGTCACTACGAGCAGGTTTTCTGTTAACTTTGACCTGCGTACCAGTTTTATTGTTGGTACCGGTTTGGCAGAGAAGCCCCAGGGGTCGAAAACGAGGAAGCAGAGGGCGAACACTGTTCCTGTGCCAGACTCGGAGTCCACCACCGCGGATGAAGAAGATGGCGGGCAGGGTGCCGATGATTCTCTCCCTCCTCTAGACGAGGTGGTGGCAGATCAATCGCCCATTGCGTTCGATGAAGCGGTGGTGGATCAGCCGCCTGATGTGCCTGGTCCTTCGCGTAAGCGAAGCATGAGTGAGTCTGCTGATATCGGCATGACTTATTCCATAAAACGGGCTGCTGTCAAATCCCGTCGGCTACTTATCGAGGATGTTGACGCTGTTTCTGAGGTGACTCAAATTATAATCGTCTTCTCCTTCATTTTTCTGTGCTATGGCCTAATCATTTTCCTTTGCTCTTGTAGGCGTCAGAGGAGTTGGTTTCTCGAGAACCGGCCGCTGAGGTCGACCCGGCCCTGACCACTTTGGTCAGTGATATGTGTACCGCTATCATTTCTGCCGGGGTTCTTCCGGAGGCGGTCGAGGAGCCCCACCTTGCTAAAGACTCAACCCATGGTGACGGGGGCTCTGCTGCACCTGTCTCTGAGATAGTATAATTTCAGCAGGGTGACGCTGAACCAGTTGTATCCCTTTCCGGGGTGGCTGGGGCAGAAGAACCAGCTGAGCTTGACTTGGAGGTTGCTGGTGAGGAGACCACAGCAGCTGCGAGCGAACCTCAGTCTCCACAACCCTTCCGTGGTAAGATAAGCCAAATTTTGACTAATGAGGAGGCCCATTCGCTCTATCATCACATCCTTCGGGTTAGACTGATTGATGGTTGCTCTGGACATACAGGTCCTGTCTCTTCATTACCGATGACGGACATTGTTATGGCAGGCTCTGCCAGAGGGGATCTGGTGGAGGGGAGCATGCCCCCTCATCTTCCGACTTATCTTGAGGGGCCTCCCGCCGGATCGAGTTCGAGAAGCCATATGGCGGCACAGCCTGGACAGGGAGCAATGGTCCCTGTATCTTCCTCTATTCGTATGACTTTGGGGGTTGACCTCTCAGCTTTACCGAGTATCCAGATTGTTCGGACCGCGGAGGAAGAATTGGCCGCTATTCAAGCGTCCTTTCGCTCAGAATTTATTTCCCTTGTGGCAGGGGCGACAAGTCCTGTTGCGTCTTCTTTGACATTGCCAGCCACACTTCCTTTGACACCATCCTCTACGAAAGTTTTGGATGAGGTGTCACAGGATGTGGTTGACAGCTTCTATCGTCATTTGAAAAGGGGAGTCGATGCTGCTGTCGAGCGGGGGACTCCTTTTGCCCTAGGCGGACAATACGCCTAAGGCCAAATTGACATTCTCAAAACCCTTTCCGGCGGGGCAGCGATAGCCACGCTTCTGGAGCCCAAACTGTTGGAGGCTGATCATCTTGTGGCCCAATTTTAAGTGTTACGACAAGCTGATCTGTCCGCAGCAATTGAGCAGGAGCGGGGGTTCCTCACCATCGCCTTGGAGAAGATAAGGCTCGTGCGGGATACATCTAAGCCGGTTATAATAAAAGGCCTTGGCGACCTGTCTCTCTTGTACGACCAGCTGAGCTACCGGAGCAAGGTTTGCAGGGCTCGGCAAGCGACCGCCTTCCAGGGAGTAATCGATACAAGGGAGAAGATTCTCGAACTTCAGAAGAAGCTGGCCTTCTTGGAGTCCGAGCTTGAAGCTTCTCGTGCGGACAAAGAGCTGATTATTCAGGATGCTGAAAGGATTTCCAGAGCTTCTGCCAACCTGGAACGTGCTCTGAAGAAGTTTCAGGAGGGCTGGCGGGCCCACGCGCCCTTGGAAGATGCGGTGCTGCTGACTCAGGAGGCTGAACGGCGGGCCAAACAGAGGTTCGAACGGTCGACTGCCTTGTTGAGGGATTGTCTCAGGGCACTATGTATCGTCGAACAATAGTCGGCTTTTTCCTTTTTTTTGTTTTCGTTCTTTTCCTTTCTCAAGTGGGACGTGGTCCCCAGAACATGTAGTATTTTTGCCTTTCAAACAAAAGGGTATGCTTTATCCTACCCTTTATTTGTATTGCTTATTGTGTTTGTGGTATTTGTGGTATTTGCCCCACTGGGGAGCTGTTTGTGGACTTGTTACCCTTGGCATACCTTAGTTTTAGGTACAGATAATAAGTTGATGGGGATATTTGGAACAAATCCACAGTAAGGTGGCTATGGACGTTCCTGGTATCGGGAGAAAGAATGCCGTGGGACAGCTGGGCCGCTGAGGCATGATGAGAAGTGAGGGGCATGTACTAGGAAACTTAGTACAGCATTTGTGGTCAACAGTGGAAATTTGTGGTCAACAGAGGACATTTGTGGGCCTATTATCCTTGGCGTACCATGGTTTTTTTTGGTACGGATAATAGGTCGAGAGAGAACCAACATACTTACTCAAAGGTAATGAGGACATAGTAAATATGAGGGTTTCTTCGATGGAGCCTTCCCACTCAGAGGTAATGAGGACATGGCAGGAGTGGGCACCATGAAGGGAATATAGAACAACTCAGAGGTAATGAGGACATGGAGGTTCTATGTGAGGGGCGATTTATTTCTGATGGAAGGGAAACAACTCAGAGGTAACATCGACGTGGTTGTTTCGAAAAATTTGTGGATCTGTTACCCTTTTTGTGCACTGAAAGTGCGGGTATTAGATCATAAGGAGGAAGCTCTTTTAGGAGGAAAGTTCAGAGGTATGATCATACGTGACTTACTACCTAGGAGAGACGATATAGATTTATCTGTAGTGACCAGAGTGTAGGTTCAGCGGTACCTGCAGGTACATGACTCGTCATTCTGGAAGATTTGTAGTAGGAATGTGAGTTCAGCGGTACGAAAGAGTACATAACTCGTCCTTCTGGAAGATTTGTAGTAGGGATGTGAGTTCAGCGGTACGAGAAAGTACATGACTTGTTATCTTGGCAATTTGTAGGCGGGATGTGAGTTCAGCGGTACCAGCGGGTACGTGACTCGTCACCCTGGAGGATGTCGTTTCAGACGTAATACTTCTTTAGGAACTTCTCATTGATGGGCAACATGATCAAGTCTCCATTTTGTTTTGTGAGGCGGTAAGCTCCATTGGAGAATACAGCATCAATGATGAATGGGCCTTCCCACTTTGGCTGGAATTTGCCGACGATTTTGTGAGTCATGACCATCGACCTTCGAACTGCCAGAACGAGGTTGCCCACTTGGAATGTTCTGGTTTTAACCTTTTTTTTGAAGGCTCCGGAGATACTTGTCTGGTACAGCTCGATTCGTTGTTGAGCTAATAGGTGCTTCTCATCTAGGGCCTCCAACTTTTGTAGCCGACGATGGTGATTGTCATCTGTCGTCAATCTGTATGTGAGAGCAACGTAGAGTGAGGGGATTTGAGTCTCCAATGGAAGAATTTCCTCACTTCCATATACTAGAGAGAATGGTTTGTTCCCGGTGGCAGTCTGTACGGTGGTACGGTACGCCCATAAGCATTCACCGAGCTTTTCATTCTAGTCGCGTTTGTTTGATGACACGAACTTCTTGAGAAGCTTGATGATTGTTTTGTTGAATGCTTCAGCCAGACCGTTAGCCGCTGGGTTGTATGGTGTTAAAGCAATATTCTGGATGCGGTGCTTGTCGCAAAATCGATAGAAGGCGTGGCTTACGAACTGCGGACCATTATCATGGATGATCCTTCGGGGCAGTCCAAAGCGATAGATGACGTGATGCTTGAGGAAGCTGATCACGTTTGAAGTCTTTACTTCTGCCAGCGGAACAGCCTCCGCCCATTTGGAGAAGTAATCTGTGATTGTGAGTATAAAGCGATGTCCTCGGGACGAAGGCGGAGTGATTGGACCGATGATATCCATTCCCCATGCTTCGAAGGGCCAGGATGCCACCGTCGGGTGTAAAAACTCGGATGGCTGGTGGATGTAATCTGCATGGAATTGACAGGCTTTGTATTTTTGTGCATAGTCTATTGCGTCTGCAACCATTGTGGGCCAGTAGTAACCCATTCGGCGAAGGCGATCTTGTAGTTTCGGCCCAGGCTGATGGGCCCTACAGATGCCATCGTGGGCTTCACGCACGGCTTCTTTGGCTTCTGTAGTTGACAGGCATCGAAGCAGTAATCCATCGTATGATCGTCGATATAGCATTTTCGTCTCTATATCATAGAAGAATCTGAGGGAACGTCTTCTAATAGAAGTGGCTTCTTTCGAATTCTCTGGCAGGATGTCATAGACTACGAAGTCAATGAACGTTTGCCTCCAGTCTGGTACTTCGTCGTCTGTCAGAGCGGAGTAACTCTCGGCACATTGTACATTATTTCTGGGACAGACCAACTCATGGCCTATGATGTCAACCAGATCATGAGCCTGATTCAGAACTGCTGAGGAAGCGGCAAGACCTGCTAGGGCATCGGCTTCAATGTTTTGGAGCTTAGGAACATGCTGTATGAAGAACCCCTCCAGGGATGAGATGATGTCGATCGTTATTTGGTGGTAGGATCATGTCCTCATGGCGAACCTCGTATGAACCCCGAATCTGATTGACGATTAACTGGGAATCGCCGTATGCTTCAAGATTCTCTACCCCCAGCTCTTTTGTAAGTCGGAGGCCCATGACCAAAGCATTGTATTCGGCCACATTGTTCGAACAGGGCTCCGTGAGGGAGTAAGCCCGATTGATCACCAGCTCGGAAGGAGAAATCAGCACCACTCCGACTCCAGCGACGATGTTGCCCTTGGGCCCAGTTCTAGAAGCACCGTCGAAGAATATTCGCCATATGGTACCATGGGAGGCCATATTTGAATTAGCGACCTCATCTGGGATCTTTTCGTCTATTTTGGTTGACTCCGAACCTGGATAAGCTGCTAAAAAGTCTGCCAGGACTTGACCTTTAACAGCCTTTTGTGGGACGAAGATCATGTGGTAGGGGGACAGTAATATCGCCCAGGTAGCGAGGCAAGAGCTGAGTGCACCTGGCTTAGTCATGAGGACCCTGAGGGGGTTGACTCTTGATATGACATAGATGGTTTGTCCTGTGACGTAATATCGCGTCTTCTGAATGGCGAACAGCAGAGGTAGGCACTCTTTTTCTACGACAGTGTATCGATGTTCTGGCCCCATCATCATTCGGCTGAGATAATATATAGCTTGTTCGTGGCCTGCATCATTGTTTTGCGCTAGCAGAGCACCGAGAGAATGTTCTATCGCTCGTACATAGAGCAAGAAGGGTCTTCCAGCAATTGGGGCTACCAGAACTGGAGGGTTCGTTAGATATTCTTTGATGTTGTCGAAGGCGCGCTGGCATTATTCATCCTATACGAATGAGACGCCCTTCTTCATGAGGTAGGTGAATGGTTGACATCGTCCGGAGAGGTTAGAAATAAACCTCCTGATGTAGGCTAGCCTCCCTTGAAGGCCTCGGAGTTCACGGAGATTTCTCGAGGGACCCATCTCCATGATTGCCTTCGTATTCTCAGGGTCTACGTGGATACCCTGGGAGGTGATGATGAAACCCAAGAACTTCCCGTCGAATATGCCCAAGAAGGATTTTGTGGAGTTTATTTTCAAATTATGTGTTCGCATCAGGTCGAACACTGTCCTTAGATCATGCAGATGATCTTCCTTAGAGCGGCTTTTGACGGCGATGTCATCAACGTAGCATTCTACTATTTTGTGCAAGTGGTCTCTAAAGATGATGCTCATAGTTTTTTGATAGGTGGCACCAGCATTTTTTAAACCAAAAGGCATGACTGTGTAGCATGATCTGCCAATTGGTGTTTGAAATGATGTATGCTTTTCGTCGTCAGGGAACATCTTGATCTGGTTGTACCCCGAGAAGCCATCCATGAATGACATACGCTCAAAGCCGCAGGTATTATCGATCACGATGTCTGTGATAGGGAGAGGGAACTCATCTTTAGGACACGCCTCATTCAGATTGCGAAAGTCGATGCAGATTCGAATCTTTCCACTTTTCTTGAGGACTGGGACTATGTTGGCGACCCAGTCAGGATGCTGTTCCTCACGGATGAAGCCGCTGGCTATCAGTTTATTTACCTCAGTTTCAATAACATTCATGACGTCAGAACGGAACCGACGTTGTTGTTGCTTGACTGGTTTTGCATCTGGACGGATGTTGAGTTTGTAAAGTGCAATCTCGGGGTTCAGTCGCGGCATATCTTCGTAGCTCCAGGCGAACACGTCGATATATTCTCTGATGAGTTGTAGTAGCGATTCTCGCTCTTCGTCGGTCAGATTTTTACTGACGAAGATGGGCTTTGGAGAGGACTCATCACCGAGATCGATTTGTACAACTTCATCCTCTGTGGGAGGCTCCCTTTGTTCAAACCGCTTCTTCCACTGCGCATCTAGTTGTTTGCCCTTGGCTCTAACTCAAGAAGTTTAGAAATGTCTTTATCTTCTTCGTAGGCGTCGGCAAATGCCATATTGACGGACCAGACTTGCCTGAGCATGTCCCCGATGCTGATTTCTGAATCGGAAGTGGGTGATCCCGTTGAGTGTGAGTGCCAGTCGTATTCTTCGTCTGAGCTTTCAGGTGTCGTTGCGGGCGTGACATAACCTAGCCCACATCTGGTTTTGTTGTAGTAGTCTCGTGGTTTCCCAGCCGGGACCGACGATTGTAAGAGAAAACCGTCGTCTAGTGCCGTAGTTCAAGCCTGGTGTAGTTTCCAGATCATACCCTTGTTTTTGCATAAGGTACTTGGATTGGGGACTATACAGATAAAGGGGCAATCTCCCGATGTCGAGTTCGAGCTCATCTTCTTCTATCTTGAAGGGCTGTAGATTATTTTTTTGGCCGAAGATGATTGGGTGATCCCTTCCCTCGATTATGCGGCAAGCGTCTTCCACTGGAGTAAGTTGGTATAGACATTTGTCACTTGTGTGTGCAGGTGAGCGCCTATACCGTGTTCCATAGCATACATTGTACAAAGCTTATTAAGCTCGAGGTAATTCAAAGATAGCCCTTTATTGATGAAATAAGGTATCTTTTCCAGTGGGATTATATCATCTGCGGATGGAACATCAGTGTAAGCAGCCACATACTTGGCCAGCTCTGCCTCTTCTTTAGCCACCCCCTGTGTAAATACAGACCGAGAGGATGACTTGGGCAACTTGATTATCAGGGGCTCCATGGGTGGAGCAGAACGTGGAGTTGTCGGCATACTAGCTATCCCCAGTTTGGTGCTCGGCACTGGACAGGGAGTTGTTGGCTGGCTAGCAGTCCCTGGCTTAGTGTTCGGTTGCCGCTTCATTCTGGGAAGACGAATTTTTATCGGTTTGACAGAGGGATTGAGCTTCTATGTTTGTGGTCGGCTAGTTTTAGATAGCCTGATTATCAGTGGCTCTGTCGTGGGTCTTGGTGCTTGGCCAAACCTTGGCAGTCTGATTGTCATCTGTTCTTCCTGTGCAGAGAGGCTAATTGCGTCCTTACGAAGAGTGGCTGTAAGGGGTGCAGTTGTGCCAGGCTTGCGGGCTTTGAGGTAGATCGTCAGAGGTTCTTCTGATCCAGATGCTGCTTCAGTTTGAGCTTGAATATCTCCTCCGACAAGATTCTTTTTCGACTTCTCGTACAAGCATGAGTCTGAGTAGTAGGATTCGACCCCTTTGAAGGGATCGATGTCGGCAAACTCTGTTCTTACGAAGTCGTGCTTGTCGACGTACTTGAAGCACTGGTGCAGTATGGAGGGCACGATCTTATAATCGTGTATCCAAGGGCCCTCTAGGAGAATATTGTAGAAGGTGTCCGCATCTATTACATAACAGGTCACTTTCGACTGAAGGTCGTCGATTTGGCACTTTAGACGAATTTTCCCAATCGGGTAGCTCCTGCCCGAATTGAAACCGCTGATGGCGGTGCTTGTCGACGTCAGGCGATGCATCGGGATGTGCAGATGGTGTAGAAGGCTCTTCGGGATGATGCTTATAGAGGACCCGGGGTCAATATGCATCCGATCGACCTTGATATCGCCAATGTACCTAGTATAATACAGAGGGCGATCGTGCAGGTTAGTTTTGATAAGCATATCCTACAGAGTGAAGACAATGTTTGGCATTGCCCCTGTGCAAGCGCTGTCCTGGAGGTCTGCCGGCAAGTCCTCCCCAGTGAGATTGGACTGAGCCAGGTATGCGTCGGCATTCTGGGGTGCTTCGCTTAGTACAACGCGGACATCCTTGGAGAGTCTCAGGAGCTCATATAGTGACAATTTGGCCGGTGTGTTGGCCAATTGCGCCAGGATGTCAAAGTTGTATGGCCTCTCTAGCCCATGAGGCGTCTCTCTTCGGAGTGGTTTGTCGAAGCGAGTCTCCTTCGGCCTAGGCTTGTCGGTCGTCGAAGGCTGCGGAGGTCCTGGAGCATCAGCAGCTGTCGGCTGCTGATCTTCGGCCGAGTTACCCGGTAGAGGTTGGGTTTGTGCGCCAGAGCGGGTAACAACAGCAGTAGCTTCTTCGACCTCTATCGAGATCGTGCGGCATGATTTGACTTTTCTATTCTTCTTCTTGCTGGTGGAGGGAGACGCGGACTGAGTCACCTCGGGTACCAAATCCGGATGGACCCACATGATCTTCCCTCGTGATGTGGTAAGGGGTACCAGACCAGCAGCTTGGTCTCGGGGAGGTGGAAGGTTACCGACCTCCATCCTTGCTCGAAGGACAGGTACTACTCCGTCTTGAGTCCTTGTCGGAGGGAAGTTGCCGAATTGTACTGACACCATATTGGCCGCTACGGTCACCTCTTCGAAATCAATGGCCAAGGCCCTAGAATCGATGAGATGTTGGATGTATCGCTTCAGCTGATAGCAGTCTTGTGTAGCATGGTGAACATAGCGATAGTAGTGGCAGAACTTGGGGCTCTCCATATCTGCAGGGCGAGGCTCTCGCCTGGAAGGAGGGAGCTGAATTCGTCCTCCTTGGATGAGCATGTCTAAGATGGGTTTAACATGGCCATCCTCGAAGGAGTAGGTCATCTGAGGCCACTACTTTTCTACCGGTGTTGATTCGGGATTTGGGGCTGTGTCGGACACCACAGCCTGCTTGCCCTTGTTGTCTCGGCTGCTAGAGGAATTACCATCGTTGTTGTTGTTGACGTTAGGGTGTTTGCCCCTGTCTTTTCCTTCCGAGATGTGCAATCCCAGTTAGCGAGCTTTCTTCACCTTGTCTTCTGCGCTAGTGGCACTGATGATGAACGTCTTCCAATCCTTGAATTGACTTTCGCCCATCCAGAGGCTGATTGTGGGAAGCAGTCTCTTTTGGCAAATTTCAATCAAGGAGGAATCAGGGTTGCCAGAGGGCAGCTTCTTCGCGGTTGGACGAAACTGCTCGATATAATTTCTTGTTAGCTCTTTTTCTTCCTGAACAACGTCCATGAGAGTGGACATTGTCACGTCTTGTCCTACTTCATAAAACCTCTCTAGGAACATGCTTTTGAAGCCAGTGAAGGAGTGGATGCAATTGTCCGGCAAGTTGCGGTACCAGTCGAAGGCGACCCCTTCCAAGGCTCCGATAAACAACCGCGTAAGGATGGCATCGTCATGAGGCAGATGGTCAGTTATGACTTCGAAGTAGGTGATGTACCTGCTTGTAGATGTCTTTCCATCATATGGATTGATGTGGAATGGTTTATATTTTGGTAGGAAGGGAACATCTCTCCACGCAGCGGGATACGGTTGTCGTATCCTGAGGTCTTGGCAGTTTTCTCGGGCATGGAACATGGCCCGGAGCTCCTGGACCTCTCTTCTTGCCTCCCTGGCCTCGTCTACGGCGGTAGAAGCCGATATTTCAGGAGGACTATCGCTCGAGTTTGGTGCAGTTGAGTTCGAGTCCGTATTGACCACGGGACCCAAGCTTGTTTGGCCAGGCGTTCTTCCTTGCAGAGTTGGAAGGGCCGCTTTGATCTCGTCCACAGACTTGACCAAAGTATGTAGTATGGCCACCAGAGTGTCAATGCGTTGGCGATCACTGGAACCTTCTTGGTTGCTGTCTGTCATGAACACCGTCCTCACATGAGGAGAGATGGAAGGAACGGTAGAGGACGTACCCTCTGAGTCATACCCTTGTACAGAGAAATCGTCCGGATATGTGGGAATGTTTTTCTCTGGTTCTGACTCAGAAAGGGTGGTACCCCTGCTTCAGAGTTTGCCTCGTCTTGGGAATTGTGGACGTCCTTGGGGACGTCGTGATCTGCTGCATCTGTTGGGTGAACCATTTCCTCCGGACTATCTTCTTGGAACACCGAGTTATTATGGATATTTGGAGGAATGCTACCTCCCGGCTTCAGTGTCTCCCATAGATGTGGACGAATCTCCCAGTGTGGCAGATTTCGTCTTTGAGCGGGTACCTTGGTAAACTCCTCCTGCAACGGTGGTAGACAACCATTTAGAAGAAATTTTCTTGGTTATGCCGGTCCAAATTTTCGGACTGGAGACATTTGTTTTCTTCCCTCTACTGTCAGGAATCTTCAGAGCAGAATTGCAAGAGGCGACGAGAAGCGCCTCGTCTTCTGAGTTTTGGTGTTGCAGCCTTTGGAAGATGGACCGCCGGTCTTTTTGTGCTACTGCCTTAATGCAGCAACAGTTGACTATGACTTGGGTGCATTGATGTCCTTGACAGGACTCTTTGCACGCCAAGTCTTCGTCTCTTTCCTTGCGTTTGTGAAGAATTACGTTGCACGGGTCACCTGCTTTGTGGGCTGATGAGTGCATTGGCCTCCTGCCTGCTCCCTGATGTGGGGGTGGCGTGAGTACTCGCCCCTGATCCTTGTTAGGAGATTCATGATAACTATCCCGTTCGTTGGCCGCCGGGGGCTGGACACGGGTAGTTCTGTACAACTTTCCATCTGGGGCCCGAGTAATAGTCATCGGGACGCCCTGGTAGTCAGAAGTTGGGACAGCCGACTGAGCTCGTCGAGCCCGCGCTGTCTGAGACTTCTTCCTCTTAGCACCTGAGAGTGCGTAGTAGGAAGAGTCCAAGCTGGTCACAACAGAGTCTGGCATATGCTCCAGATAGCCTTCATGGTCAGGACCGTATGAGAGACGGTCAAAGACTGATTGTGAGCCGCATAGAGTAGATAGTATGCGGCTGGAATCGGTGGCCGTGCAGGCTGTCTGCATACGGCGGGTATGTGTGACCGTGCAGGCTGTCTGCATGCGGCTATTCTTTGTGGCTGCATGAGCTTTCTGTATTTGGCTAGGATCGGTGGCCGTGCAGGCTATCTGCATGCGGCTGGTATGCGTGGCCACATGACCTTTCTGTTTGTGGCTAGGAGTTGTGGCCGTACAGGCTGTCGGCATGCGGCTATCTTTTGTGGCCGTATGAACTTTCTGTATGTGGCTAGGTGTCATGACCGTGCAGGCTGTCTGCATGCGGCTGACTCTTGTGGCCGCATGAGTTTTCTTCATGCGGTTGACAGTTGTGGCCGCATGAGCTTTTCCCATGTGGCTGGCGCCCTTATGCGGCTCAGATTACAGAGAGTTCCTCTTTGCCCCTGCAAGTCCAGCATCATAGTATTTTCTTCTGTCGGACTTGGGGACAGCAAAGTCCTCTGTGGTCTGAAGTGGGGCCGCAAGCGAGACTTCTCCGCTGTCTCGGGCAACAGAGAGTACTTCTTCGAGAGCTTGGAGGAGCAAAATTTTTGGGTCTCCACTCCCTGCGGGCCTTCTTTGTACGGGCTCGCCGCTGGACCGGGCCAGCGCTCCCGTAGGAGAGCATTTCTTCAAACGCTTGTTGGTCAAACCGGGCGACCAGTATTTATTGAGTAGAGCCAAGTTTGGCTGCGTCTGATTGCGTCACCAACTCCTCAGCCGTGGAGAAGTTAGTCCCCAGCAGAGTCGCCATCGTGTTTGCCATTGATTATAAAAGTATAGAACAATTATATAGGAGGACTGAACTTAAACTCACAATACAAACTCGCTCGTACAAAGAAAGCCTAGGGACGAAAACCTAGGTACAACAGTCTAAGTACGATTATTTATTTTCGATTCTTGGGGGTGACGATAGAGGCTCGGGAAAGCAACGACCGCTCTGCCTTACTCCTTGGACGATCAGACGTAGCTTTGGCTCCGGTGAAGAACTGCTCTCAAGATGGAAAGACTCTTCTGTGCGCGCCTTTGTCTCTTTGTGTGTCCATCCGGGTGGAGAGGATCTCTTTCGCAAGGGAATGGCACCTTGCTATATTTTTTTTCGGTTTTGGATCGGAGATCGGAGATCTTTTGCAAAGGAATGGCACCTTGCTATTTATAGGATTGGGATGCGATCATTAGGGTTTGCAATGATTGTGTCACGCCCCAGAACCAGAATACTGGAGAGCAGGGGCAGACATAGCCAGCTACGTATAACGGAATGGAATCCACACCGCTATACGGTCACGGCTGTCTAGATATGTGAGGGTTTCACTACAATCCATCAGTCTCTTAAGGTCATAAAATAGCCTATTGTCTCAATCTCAACCAACTAATAATAATCACAAGATATCAGATCTCCTAATATACAATTGTAAGGCGTCCCAAACATTACATATCCAGATGATCATGAAGCTAGTCGTTACAAAATGTGAGGACTAGCAAGAGTTCAGTCATACATGATCAACCCCCGGGGCTTGTCAATCATGTTACAGCCCGTAGGCAGACAGTAAGTAAGTACAATCGAGCTAACACTTGTTCGTCGGCTAAACGCCTCAAGAGAATAATTTACAATATTACAGTGGGAGAACAAAAGAAACCCACTCGATGCCCTGGTTACGCCTGGTGACCACCATCGTGCTGGAAGACAGGTAGATCCTTTGCTGCTGCTCCGGTATCTAGCCATACAAAACCAGCTGGGTCAGACCCCAGGAAGAGCAAGTGCCACAAAGGAGGCCACAAAATAAGAACCAAAGCCAGCAAATTAGCACAATAATATAATTACATAATAAGAGACAGTAATTTAAGAAAAAGCATGATGGGTAATTATAAAAGACAATCTTGCATAGAATTACTAAAAGACAGGACATATGGGAAAGCATGTCAGGATGATATACGATGAGATAACCATGGGACTATTCAGATAGCTAGGTTACAACCCGTAAACCAAACAAGGACCGGGGTTGTAACCCTTCTTCTGAACGGAACTTGGTTTCTCTCACCATTTATCGGCAAGATAAATATAAAAAATCAGGTCAAGTAACAATCTGGAGTGACAATCATTATAGTGACAATCTGGAGTGACAATCATTATAGTGACAATCTGGAGTGACAAAGATTATAGTGACAATCTGGGTGACAATCATTATAGTGATAATCTGGAGTGACAATCATTATAGTGACAATCTGGGTGACAATCATTATAGTGACAATCTGGAGTGACAATCATTATAGTGACAATCTGGAGTGACAATCATTATAGTGACAATCTGGGTGACAATCATTATAGTGACAATCTGGGTGACAATCATTATAGTGACAATCTGGAGTGACAATCATTATAGTGACAATCTGGAGTGACAATCATTATAGTGACAATCTGGGTGACAATTATTATAGTGACAATCTGGAGTGACAATCATTATAGTGACAATCTGGAGTGACAATCATTCAATCATTCTGGTACAATCTTACAATCAATCAATTCTAGACAATACTATACTGTACTAGACCCCATCCAAGCAATCACGGCCAATCATTGCCTACGGCTTTCTAAATTAACTAACTAGGGTTATCATATCAAGTATACTAGTCAGGAGTGCGCCACGACGGGCCATTTACCAGGTCATGCTCAATTATCAATTCCAAACATATCCAGTAAATTCGTGATTATCAAGTTCAGGACAAAAGGCGTAAGGATATAAAATGGACGTGAAATATCTAATAAAATATCAAAAGACAGGGTTAGAGGAGAGCCAAGTTTAAAGAAATAAAACTAAAACTCCAAGAGCCAATGGGTTAAGCAAGGGGTCAGGGAAGCAGCGTACGAAAAGTCACGCACGCTGAGAGAGCAGCGTAGGTGAAAGTCACGCACGCTGAGAGAGCAGTGTACATGAAAGTCACGCACGCTACAGGGAAGCAGCTGCGTGAAAAGTCACGCACGCTACAGGGAAGCAGCTGCGTGAAAAGTCATACACGCTACAAGGAAGCAGCTGGGTGAAAAGTCACGCACGCTACAGAAAGCAGCTGCGTGAAAAGTCACGCACGCTACAGGGAGCAGCTACGTGAAAAGTCACGCACGCTCAAGGAAGCAGCTGCGTGAAAAGTCATGCACGCTACAGGGAGCAGCTGCGTGAAAAG
Source organism: Iris pallida (assembly GCA_029216955.1). Taxonomy (NCBI): domain Eukaryota; kingdom Viridiplantae; phylum Streptophyta; class Magnoliopsida; order Asparagales; family Iridaceae; genus Iris; species Iris pallida. The sequence goes on from JANAVB010007597.1 coordinate 665,286, forward strand.
TCACGCACGCTCAAGGAAGCAGCTGCGTGAAAAGTCACGCACGCTACAGGGAGCAGCGTAGGTGCAAAAGCACGCAAGCAGAGAGCTGCGTACGCGTAAAAATACGCACGCAGGGTCTGGGTCTTCTTCTCCATGGCTGAGAAGAAGCTCCAATGGCTTCAAAACTTCAAAACCTCATAACTTGGCTATCCGAACTCCAAATCCAGATTTTCAAAGTTCCAACTGGAGTGAAACTGAATGCTCTTCCACATGGAAACATCAAAACCCATAAACATCCAACAAAAATATATCAAACCATGTAAAATCTGAAAATAGAAAAACTTAGATCTAGAGCAATGGAGACACCAAATCACAAAAAGCCAAGAACTAATGTTGATCACCATATCCTAATCTAGCAAATGGACAAATAAAAGAGGGTTCTTATGTAGTGGCAAGATGCACTTGCCTATGGATGGAGAGTTGTGGAGGAAGGAGAAGAAGAAGAAAATAAATGGTGGTGGTAATAAAGAGAGAGAGTAGTAGGTGGGGATTATAAAGAGGGGGAGTTGTGGTGGAATGAAGGGGGAGCATAGGTTAAGGTGATCCAACCATAAATAACCAAACCAAACCAACCCAAACCAATTAAAACTGAGCCAAGCTTAAAACCCAAAATACGAGAAATATCGAAATTCCACAAGCTGAAAAAAAATAAAAATACGTGCAAAAATCTAGATACGAGTATAAATACGAAGTACGGGAAATACGGAAAATGAGGGTGACAGATTGTCCCTTGAAAAGTCGGCGGCCAATCATCTGGGCCATTAATTATGATTGCATTACATCTGGTCCATTGACTCTTGATTGCGCCAAATCTGTATGGTCAATTAATGCTGATTGTAATAAATCTTTGGAAGCTCGGATCTCCTGCCACGTGTTCAATTTGCTTTAATTATAACAAATCTGATTTGATTTGAGTAATAATGGTGATTGCACTAAATTTGGTTATCAGGATTTGCGAGCAGCCATAGCCACGAGGGGATAAGACAGCCACGTGTCTCAACTTGTCATGAGTGGGATGTCTTGACGGAGCCGCATGAACGCGTTCTCTGAGTAATCCGCATACGGGTGGCCCCCCACGATCCTAGCCGCATGAAGCTAGCGGCCGCGTGATGGTAGTAGCCGCATGAGGCGGGCGGCCGCATGAAGCGGACAGCCGCACGAAGCGGGCGGCCGCATGAAACGGCCAGCCGCATGAAACGGGCAGCCGCATGAAGTGGCAGCCGTATGAAATGGGTAGCCGTATGGGGATGACAGCTGCAGAAGGGTGGCAGTCGCATAGGGTTTGCGGCCACATAGGTGTTACAGCCGTATAGGGGACTTTGGAGTTGGTAGATTATGTCAGCTACAAAAAATTTTCTCCTTTTTCCTAGGAACACGCTATCATGCCAGAGCCATTAATGCGACTTTATGTCAGAGCAGTCTGTTGTCAGAACTGCCGTCCGGGAATTGAATACGGCAATTGCTATAGCCAGCTGTAAGAGAGAACTGTTTCGGGCCACGTGGCTATTTTCTGAGCCGCATAGATCTAACCGAGCCGCATGAGGCTCTAGAGGACTTTGAACCGCATGAGTTTCTATCGGATTTCCTAGCCGCATAAGGATCCTTCTGTTGGAGCCGCATGGACTTTTATTTGTTCTTTCCCATGCTTCTACAGTGTTGTGTATCCTATGTGGCATGAGGCACAAGACAATATCTTGTATAGGCGGCACGATTATATTCACAAATGACAATAAGTTTAAAAAGTTATCTCCAATGCAAAAAAGTATTGAGAAGACAATACAAAGTAATATTTTACAACTTCAAGATAACTTTTACTCTTCTAATGATATGGTATCAGTGTTTATTATTAAATTGTGTAGGATAATGCATGCAGCAACATTTAATGCTACGGGATCTGTTGTGTAATTATTTCTAATGATATGGTATTAGTAAACACAACCTGTGAGAGAGAACCCGAGAGAGAGAGAGAGAGTGGGAGATGGGATAAAGAGAAAGGATCGAGCTCGACTAGATTTTAAACTTAAAATTCAATTTTTGATTTTCATTACTAATAACTAGTTCACACGTACGAGTTTAGACGAACACTAACCGAGCCCGAGCAACGTGACATCAGCTAGGTTTCTAATACCGTGGCATTCCTGTTAATTTAAAATTTACAATATTATTGAAACTAATATTAATACTAAAATTGAAAATAGTTTTTGATTTAACATTTACTTCAAACTAGTTAAAGTTAAAATTGCATTCTTTTTTATTTAAAATGTAATTGGAACTACAATTAATATTAACATTCGCTTGTCCCGTAGTTTAAGTCGTATTTCACTGCGTGTTGCTTAAGTCTATGCACCCAGAGAACTTGATTGTTCAAGTCGAACGCGTGCACAGCACGTTCCCTCGATGCAAGGCTTGACGTAGACTGTAAACCCCCAATATTTTCTAAATATTTTAGTGTTTTAAAAATAATTTTTTTGATATTATTTGAAATTAATGTGGTAATTGGTATATTCGTAATTATAGATATATAATATATGTATGATTGTGCTTGATATATTTTTAATTATTAATAAATATAGTCTACAATTATTACAAATATTTTTGTTACTTAATTAAGAAATTTAGAAAATCTTCTTGTGAATATATATATATATATATATACATATATATATATATATTTATATATATATATATATATATATATATATATATATATATATATATATATATATATATTTTATATATATATATAAAATATATATATATATATATATATATATATATATATATATATATATATATATATATATATATATAAAATATATATATATATATATATTAAAAAAAAACAAAAAAAAAAAAAAATATATATATATATATATGTATAATATATATATATATATATATATATATATATATATATATATATATATATATATATATATATATATATATATATTAAAAAAAAAATATATATATATATATATATATATATATATATTTATATATATATATATATATATATATATATATATATATAAAATATATATATATATATATATATATATATATATTAAAATATATATATATATATATATATATATATATATTGTTAGTTTATTAATAAAAAAATAATAATAAAATAAAAATCTCAGGTAGTCGGCCCAAAGGGACCGACCACAGCAGCTTGAATGTTTAAGTAAAGGAAAAAGAAAAGAAAAGGAAAAAAAAAACCACCCACCTAAAGTGGGTGGGCCCCACCCCCTACAAGCTTGCTGCTGTACGCAACAACTAACCACACCAACCCGAGGGAAAAGGGAATAGTGGGCTTTAATGGTAATCCTAGTAGTACTAGGTTTTACCCGAATTTGTTTTATATGTAACTTTTTCCACAAGCCTCAAAACCCTAATCTTCCAAAATAAAAGTTGAGGCTGATTATACCCTCTTCAACTACGAATTTGTTTCACCAGCGACGGAGCTTTGTGCGCGATGAACGGAGCATCGAAAGTCAGCTCCGCATCACCCACGGAGCAGTTTTCCCACTCAAGGTACCCTACTTCTCTACGATGTAACTTTTTACTCGTAGCACCGATTTTTTGATCCGTAAGATTTTCTGGAAAGTAGACTTGACCCTCTTCAAGATCCTCCAGATGGATTTTGAAACAACCCATCGACTTGCTCGAAAAATCGAGACAAAGTTGAACAAAAATCTGTTTTCTGTAATACTAAAAACTGTTTTAAAACGACAACTTGTCGGCCAATTTACTTGCTGTGCAGTATAGTACTATCGGAACTAATTAAAAACTATAAAAGACAACATAACCGAGATCGCAACGCATCTTTTGGAACGTCATTTCGATTAGCGTGTAAAAAGTATATTGATGTTAAAGTTGAGGAAAAACCTGTTTTTAATTATATTAAATTTTAGAATATTGTCCGACACAACGTACGCCCCGACAAACCGGGCGACGTGGTCGCACGCTATACACATCGAAAGGGGCGTATGGACGTTGTGGACGTGTGGGAACTGACGGAACTCAGTTTCGTTGCGTGTGCGCGACGAAATCAACGTGTATCCGTCGAGATACCATCGTATCGGTGTTTTGCAAACTTGTCCATAACTTCGTGTACAGTCATCGAATCGAGACAAAACTTGTGCAACAGGTTCGGATCAAAATTTTGGTCCTGCATGCCAAGTTTGGTCAATTCTGAGAAGGTCGAATCGGAACCCATTTTTGGCGGGCCCGTGACCCACTCAAACGGGCGATTCTGTACACGGCTCCTCGGAATCCAAAACTGGATATACAGTTGAGTTCCTCTCCTCAAACTAAAATCGTAGACATGTAGTTTGACGACTTTAGAGACCATAGACTTTGGCACGCGTTTCGGTACAAAGCGGGTCCAACGGCGGATATCGTTTTGACCCAAAATTACGATTTTGCCCCTGTTCTAGAAGTTGACTTTTGGACAGGCGTTTCCTAGTATATCTTCTTCACCGAGATCATTTTTGATGTTTGTTTCAGTGTTTGGAGTCATCTGTGAATTGTGAGTTTTGGTGCTGACACTTGCTACTCTTGGATTTGCCCTTCTCGCATTGCAGGCAAGATACGTTGCCACCTTACTCTGTGATTATTATATTCTTATTTTCAGTTGTTATTTTTAGCATTTTGTTTCGTGATATTTAAACTGTGCGTCCAAGTCACACTTGGGTGCAAGCGACTCTATCGGTCGTTTTTCTTGTTTTGTTTATTCTCTTGCATTGACTTAGTTTATTGACCACCCATTGATGTTGAGGTATTGGTATATCTCATACGGCCTTGACACTTGTTGTATCACGTGATGTGAGTCACATATAGGACAAGTATCCGTATAGTCGGCTGGCCACCGATACGTATGGGGCGTACGACGGATAGGGGTAACTGTCAATAGAATTGCATGCTAGAAGACTTGGCGGTTACTAGAGGTACATGTCAGTCATGGAGATGATGATACTAGGCATTGGGTGGGGAGAACATTACCTGACGTATGGGCTTCGATTGCACTTTCCTTGTAACCCGGAAGCTCCGTTGGAGATACGGGTATGAGCCTCTCAGGTTGGCCACTATCGTTTTTGAATGTCATGCTCTTGGTCACTGGTGCCCAAGAGGGGACTATACCGGATCCTATATTTAGCCAGGGCTCATGCGTCGAAGGAATGTATCTCAACTGCATATTCATAGTAGAATGGTCAGAAATCTCGATAGCATGCATACCTTTCTCTCTTATTATATTATCACAGTTTATATGGCATGGTGTTTTCTTGTATCTTGCTATGTCCCCTGAGGACCTGGTTATCTCTCCAGGTTTAGACGATTTTCCACAGGAGTACGGAGTGGCGTTGGAGCTATCTTACATTGATGACGAGGCAGTGCCTTTTGACTTCTAGTCTATTTCTTATCTGAGACAGTTGTAGACATTATTTTACATCTCTTTTCTTTCTATTTTGGCGGAGGTCAGACTCCGATCTTGTGAGACTATTTTTCATAGCTGTTTAGGGTGAGTATGTTCACCCGGCTATCTTTTGATACTCTGCTTTATTCATTTGGACTTTATTATCTTCTGTGTTGAGCTGTGATGAGATTAGATATGTTATTCTGGCCTGTGATTATTTATTTACAGCTTATATGCATATGTGAGGATTCTATATATTGGAGTATTCTTCGTATATGTGCAGCTGGCATGCTCACGTACTTGGTCCTTCGTATTTTGGGACTGGAGCGTTACATAGACCTTGCTTGTCAAGTCGTTGCACGAACATGTTAGAAAAGAGATTTGTTGGGCTATCGAAGTTATAGTAAGCACCGTCCCGTGTCACGTGCATTTGTTAAACAGTAAAAGGGTATGAAGGCCATTGGCAATGTCAAGCCATCACAGACTATAGCTGGGTCAGACGGTGACCCTTTTGCAGCGGGTCGAATCGATCCCTTGCCCGAGGAATGGATTGGTTGAAGGAGCAATACACAAGAATAGACTGCCATATTGGCAGGATTATTTTTGGTGTTCCCGGTGAGGCAGAGTTTTTATTTTCCGGTGAGACAAAGTTTTTATTTTCCGGTGAGGCAGAGTTTTCACCATCGACTTGATTCCAGGGACGGCACCAGTATCGGAGAGAGTCTACAGGATGGCACCTTCAAAGTTGGAAATCTTGTACAAGTTGATTGAAGAACTCAGAACCAAGGGATTCATTCGTGCTAGTGGATCGCCTTGGAGAGCACCGATGCTTCTTGTAAAGAAGAAGGATGGTACGTAAAGATTATGTGTTGATTATCTTACATTGATGACTTATTTGATCAACTCAAGGGAGCGGCTGTATTCTCGAATATTGACTTGCGGTCAGGGTACCATCAGATCAGAGTCAGAGAGCAAGACATCCCGAAGAAAACATTCAGATCGAGGTATGGACATTGGGAGTTCCTTATTATGTCATTTGGAGCGACCAATGTGCCAGCCATATTCATGGACCTCATGAATCGTATCTTCATGCCCTATTTGGATTAGTTCATGATAGTACTTGATAGACGACATCTTAGTCTATAGCAAGAGTGAGGCAGAGCATTAGCAGCATCTTCGTGTAGTTCTTTAGATACTCAGGGAACACCAGTTGTACGTGAAGTTTAGTAAGTGCGAGTTTTGGCTGGATCGTATCTCGTACTTAGGTCACATCATCACCATAGGTGGAGTGAAACTGGACCCCCAAAAGATAGTGGCCGTAGAGACATGGCCAGTACCAAGCACCGTCGCAGAAGTTTGGAGTTTCCTTTAATTCTACACTATTATGACAAATATTCATTTACTTCACATATTAATTTTGAAGTAGAGGGACGAGGTGAATGAGGTCAACCACTCGCCTTAGACTTGCTTCAAGCGAGCGATTGGTTGGCTGCGTTGACGTCGCCTACGCGATCACCTGCAACCGCATAAGCAACGGATTAGAATGCTATATAATTCAAGAAATTTCGTTATGAATGCGAAGCTCGAACACGCAAGTCACGAAAACCCAATGGAAACATTCACAAAAAATGCATTCACAAAAACCAAAGCCAAATCCAAATCAAGTACGGCATGAATATCAGAGCAATGGGAGGACTCTCCCGACTTAGACGCAGAGCCAATCCTTGAGGCACAACCCGCTGAATATGGGACTTGGTTCCAAAGAAGCCATTCCATAATGTGGAATGGATCTTAATTCAACCGTTCCCATTCGATCGACTCGGCCGATTCCGACCTACCGGTCCCGACCAAATCGGTAGCGACATTGTTCCTTTATCGCGCACCCCGTAGACGAAAACGGGAGACGATGTAGGGACGGGGCACTACAACAATCTCAAAGTTTATCATATAAAGTATGACTTGGGCGATGGAAATACTGTGCCATGTACCGAGTTTGCGCTACAACTTGGTTTCGGTAGGGAGGCTGGCAGATGAAGGCATTCCCAGTCTGTTTGGGGACAAAGATTGGATGCTTGCGAAGGGTTCCCAACAGTTGACTCATCCAAGTCAATGGGGACTCCGATGGCAACAATGATAAAACTTGATAATGATGAAGACGGAATTTCGGTCGACATTCGTAAGTATCGAGGTATGATCGAGAACTTACTTTATTTAACTGCTAGCCGATCCGATATTATGTTTAGTGTTTGTATATGTGCACGATACCAAGCAAACCCGATATTATGTTTAGTGTTTATACTTTCACTTCCATTAAATGTGATAATACTAGCTTATAAATCTCACGATAAATCCGATTTGTCACTCACGCACGAAACATATTGAAATTAGACATCATTTTCTTCGTGACCATCAACATTGATAATACTAGCTCTATAAATCTCACTTCCGTTATTGAAACTAATATTAATACTAAAATTTAAATTAGTTTTTGATTTAACATTTAAACTTAGATTTAAAAGTAGTTTAAGTTAAAATTCCATTTTTTTATTTACAATCTACAATATTATTGGAACTAGCATTAATATTAAATCTACAGTGGCTTTTCTGTTAATTTAAAATTTATAATATAGTTGAAACTAATATTACAAAAATGTTATTTGGCTCTAAATTTTTTTGGGTGATACCATCTTCCATTATGTGGCATATGACATGATTGCTGACATGACAGCTGACATGGCAAAATTTAACAATAAAATTAATATTAAAATTAACATTAATAGTAAATAAATAATTTAATATTAAATTAACATTAATTAATATTAACATTAATATTAACATTAATATTAATATTAACATTAACATTAGCATTAGCATTAATATTAACATTAATATTAATATTAATATTAATATTAATATTAATATTAATATTAATATTAATATTAATATTAACATTAACATTAAAAAAATTTGGGTAATTAATTTTTTGGGTTAAAATTTGCCATGTCAGCTGTTATGTCATCTGCCATGTCAGATGCCACATAAAGGGAGATGGCATCACCCAAATATTTTGGGAGCCACATCGACTAATTGCTAATATTAATACAGTGGCATTATCGTTATTTCCAAATAGTCTTTTCCTTGTTCGGTCACACCCCTCCACGAGCGGGTTACACCCCCGAAACGAGCGAGTTAAATAGCCTTTTCTAAAGAAAAGAACCCATTCGACTAGAGAGAAACAAAGGAGAGAAGAAGAAGAACAGTTGCAATGGAGAGGAGCAAGAGCAAGATCAACTGCAAGGGATGGGCCGTCATCCCTACGGAGATTCTCTCGATGATAATGGTACTATCGGAGATGCTGGCGGATGAGGTAATGCGCAACGTGGCCCCAGTTTGTCGTTCGTGGTGGAAGGCACTCAACGGTCCCTTAGACTATTGGTTTAACATCGACTTGGTACAGTGGTGCCAGAGGACCCAGCAAACCGCTGAGATTAGTTTGACCGTAAAGAAGCTCGTGGCTCGCAGTGGGGGATATCTACAGTCCTTCTCCATGTACAAGCTCGACGAAGCAGCCTTCCCTTTTGCATGTTTAAGGCCTGTACAAAATTTTATTTGGTCTTATTCTAATACTTTATTTTTTCTATTACAAAATCTTACGTATACTTTTGTTAACTTATATTAATGTTTTCATATTTTTATAATACAGTGGAAAATTTCTAAGGGTGCTGTGCTTTCCGAAGTACGACGTGAGTGATGAAACTTTCGTGAGACACTTGGAGTTTCTCCCGATGCTGGAAGAACTCGACAGTAGCAAGTGCCTCTCTATCACGTCGACTGGAATATTTTTCGTCGGAAAGTATTGCCACCGTCTGGTCAAGTTGAGGAGGAACATGCCCCCTCCAGATTTCATACTCAGGAACAGATTCGTGCTGAACACGCAGAACGAGACGGAGGAAAAGGCCGTGGCTGATTCGATGCCGCGTCTCGAGCACCTAGAGATGGGATTCGGGACACGCTGCGATCTATCATATGCAACTTCAATGGTCTTCACGTGCTCGACATACGTGGGTGCTTCAACATGCACTTCGACGACGACCTCAGGAAAATTTATGATTTAATACAGGCATTTAAACGACCCTTTGATGATGTAATCCTAGGGGAACCTGGATACGAGATGTATAGTGATTTCGATGTCATCAATCATTCCTGGGGTGAATGGTTCTTCTGACATTAGCATGCATGCATGTATATCTTTCTATTTTTCACTAGTCTACATATACATACTTTGTACATTTTTTAATTAGAATATTATAAAGTCGGTAGAATAGATATAAAAACGTATAAAATATTATAAAGTCAGTAGAATAGATATAAAAACGTATAGAATATTATAAAGTTACCACCAAGTTTTCTTATTATATAGTAGAATAGATATAAAAACGTATAATATGAATTTTATCCAATTATAGTTAAATACGCTTCTACCTCATTTGGTTAAGGTGCAAGGTGCAAGGTATTTTTTTTGAGTTCGATTCTCTATTTTGACAAAATTTTACTTTTGTCAACAATTTTTTACATGATTAATTTTTTTTAAAATAAAATGGACTGTGATATAATGACGCCTAAGACGGCTCATTTCTGAGCCGTTTTGAAACCTCATTATATAGTGGAAGATATGATATCAGTATCTTAACATTAATACAATATCTCAACGTAATCATATCCAAGAGATTTCGGCATTTCCCAACACAGATTTTACGTTCTTCAAGATGAATTCTGGCGGTGCAAATTCCACTCATATTAGTGGTATCAGTGCCATTCACCATAATTAATGGTGATCGATACAAAAATATTGGTTTCTTTTTCACAACCCTTTAAAATCTATTTATACAGCCAAACAGCCAAACTATTCATCTTTACCAGCCTTCAAAACCAATTTATATAGATTTAAAACAAAACTAAATAGCCAAACTATTTAAAATTCACAACCCTACAGAACAGTCTCGAATGTACCATTCTCCATCCTAAATGTACCATTCTCCGTCCTTAATGTATCATTCTCCGTCCTAAATGTACCATTCTCCGTGTTAGAGGAACGGAGAATGGCCATTACCCGTCCCAAATTGTTCCATACTAAGTTAAAAGCATATAATAGCACACAAAAATATTAACAATAGAAAAATTCTACAAAACCCACACACCAGACTCGAACCTACGCCTAGCCAAACAGCGCAACCAGCTAAGCTTGGAATAAGAAGAGTCACTGGTGGTCATTGAATATCACCAACTTCCAATAAGGAATAAAAAAAGTCGGTTAGGAATGTGTAGATATATACATAGGGGTCCCCATTCATTTGAGTAGGTTGCACATTTAACATGGCTCCAAAAGATCATCTAGTTGGGAACCATGGCCAGAGTCTTCTTCCAGTCGTCGCCGAGCCTCTCCGCATGGAGCACCCTCTGCGCCGCCTCCGGTCCATGACTGGCTGGCAGAGGCTGCAGACTTTCTGACCTCCTGCGGGTTGTCAATGGAGGTCATCGCTCGACCTCTTCATCCGCGCCTAACTTTGACCTGTTGTCGATCACTCCGGAGGAACGGGATTCTCTGGAGAAGAGGGAAGGGTTGCGCCGCCTGTGCCATAGGACGGGTGTGCGTACCCTGCAAGACTTTGCAGAGATCCTCTGCGAGGCTAGTGAGGGGTAGACCTCTTATTTTTCTGTTTTTTTTAATTTTTTATAATTTTTTTTCTCCTCTTGTATCCTTCGCCGGAGAATGTTCCGGCGACGAAGCTGGAATTTAGTGAAATATAATATTTTGTTAACTCAATTTGGTTTCGGCTACAAGTGATTAACTATTTTATCTACTTTTTAATTAACAAATCTTGTTACGTCAAATCCATATATCAGCGACGATATCTCCATCAATGACTTGTTACGTCATAGAATTTATTATGCTGCCAACGTCAATCTTGCCGTCAAATACATCTTAAATATGATTACAAAGTAAACTAGAGGACAACTTTGAGTGTTTCAACTTTACTCTTTTCAAGTACATAGTCTTGTTACCAACTCATCAAATATGAAAAATTCGGAATGGCAAAAATACGAGTATAGAACGGCTCAATGCAAAAAAAATACGTTCAACAATTTAATCAAATATTCGAAAAATGGAAATATTGAGATTAGAAACTTCACATTATTAAATATGATATCAAATTTTGTTAATTAAACATGTTTCCACCACGTTTTTTGTGCCAATTAAACATACATTACAAGAGTTAAAATGAAAGAGAATGTTATTCTCCGTGTTTTTATAAACAGAGAATAACATTCTCCATTTTGAATTACACGGACAATAGCATTCCCAGTGTTAAAACGATTGAGGATTCTATTCGTCGTTTAATTTGAAACGGAGAATGGAATTCTCCGTGTAATTTGAAACGAAGAATAACATTCCCAGTGTTAAAAATACATTAGAATGTTCATTCTCCGTTTTAATTTAAATGGAGAATGATATTCTCCGTGTCATTTGAAACGGAGAATGCTATTTTTTGTGTTGAATTACTCGGAGAATGCCATTTCCAGTATTAAAACGATTGAGAATGCTATTCTCCGTTTAATTTGAAACGGAGAATGACATTCTCCTTGTTAAATTACAATGGTCTAGATTTAGGATGAATCGATACATCCATTTTTTGTGCCAAATTTTTCAATAATATATACGGAACACGAGGATATATAGTAGTAATAATAGTAATAAATTTAATTTTGGAAAGTAGTTTTTAAAATTAGGGTCTCAATATCCTAAAGGTTTATCTAGTGATTTTACATTGATATATACTATTAATAATAGTAATAAATATAATTTTGGAAAGTAGTTTTTAAAATTTAATAGTAATAAATTCGACCGTCTTATACTAGTAATAATAGTAAAAAAATTTAATTTAAGACTCAAAACTATTCTGATTTTTTCTACTTTCCAAGGTCATATAAGACGGTCGAATTTTTCCTCTTCTTCTCTCAAACACTCTTCCTTCTCCCAAACCCTCTTCTTATCAAAATGCCGTCGAAGAAACAACGACCGTCTCCAAACGGGAAGAATCCACAAAGGGATGCGATACAGGCCCGAAGGACAGAACTTATAAGGGCGATGAAAGCCAAGATTATGGTCGCTAGGACTGAGGCCGAAAGAGCAGAGGCGGAAGCTGCAACGGCAGCAGCGACGATGAAAGCGGAGGCGGAAGCCAAGCAATCTGCAAAAAAAGGCTAAAAAAACTCATTGCTCGACAAAGATCGAAAAATCTATCTTCGATACAGATTCATCGGAAGACTCAACTTATGGAGATCGAAGGCATACTCAAGCGAAGACTAAGATAAAAATTGATACAGAGTCATCAGCATACTCTGAGGATTTTGAATCCTCATCAGAAGAGGAAAATGAAGAGGAAGAGCAATCATCAAATAAGTCCCAGGATGGAGAGGAGGTAAAAAATTTTAAAGACTCTAAATCTAAGAAGATTTACAATAAATATTTAAAGAAAAAGGCTGTTATGCCTGAAAGATCAATTAAGATGGATGATGTCGAAGACGAAGCTTTCCTGGATATATTGAAATTCTATCAATTGGAGAAACTGAACAAATTCTGTCTTGAGAAAATCTCCCAAATAATAGTAAGATAATTTTACTCAAATCTTCTGGCTGAAATTAAAGAAAAAGAAGAGGATCAACAACTGGTATTTCTGAGAGAGAAACTGATAAGGGTAAATGCTGCTGTCATCAACGAATTTTATGGATTTGATCCAGTTCCTGAGTTTGATATGAAAGATATTGATAATGTTTCCATGGGGGATACAATTTATGATATTACAGGTGTATCAGTGGGTGCCAAGACCCCTCAAAATGTATACAAAGATCAATTAAAAACTTTGTATAAATTGTTACATGCCTACGTATCTCAAACACTCAACCCTACTGGACATGAGTTTTTCATCCATCCCGAGAGAGTAAAATTTCTTTATTATATAGGGAAGAAAAAAAGGATGAATATAGGTTCCTACATATTCAGTAGAATGATGCATCTCGTGGAAAAACCAACTACAAGGACAGCTCTCCCTTTCGGAGGATTTGTATGCTCGATGGCTAGTAAACATTCTGTCCCAAGCTTAGCAGGGGATATTTATTTTAAAAACAAAGGCCCCATGAGAAAACTAACCTTCACTCGAATGTTTGGAAAACGGGCAGCAGCTCAAGCAAACCATCAACATCTGGAAAACCATCAACTTATGGAATCAAAAATACTATGGACAGGGTTGATGATCTATACAATTTTGTTGCTGCAAACTTTGAGAATGTCTTCAAAGAGATGAAGACTATATCCGACAACCAGAAATTGATTCTGGATAAGATTAACCAGATAGAGGTTGAATTTGCTGACCAAGAATAATATTTCCCTTCCCTCGTGAAGAAGGTAAATAGGGCTAGCCCAAACTCTTATGTAAAAATACACACTGTGCATATTGACACTTTAATGCTAGCCATCACTATGATACTTCTATTTATGTTACTGGATGTCATTTCTACGTATACAGTGAGTCCATACTTACTATAATTTTTCTTATTCCGTCCCTCAAGGTGTAGGTGAAGGATATTTTGAGGAAGAAGAAGAAGAAGAAAAAGAAGAAGAAGAAAAAGAAGAAGAAGAAGATGGAGATGTCTATGAAGATTCATCTTTTGAGTTTTGAAGCTTTTATTTCAATTTGGAAGTAATATTTGAATTGTAATATGGTTCTGAATATTTGTTGGTCTTGGCGGTCAAACTAAATTTTGTTTTTGAAATATTGTAAGACTAAACTTTTCGCTTGGACTAAGTGCATAGTTCATAATTTGTTTAGAAAATGTAATATGGTCTTGAATTTAGAGTAGGCCTGATATTTATTTGAATTATTGTATTGTGAATTATGCAGGTTCTATGTTAAATTACTAACATCAATTGGGCAGATTACTATAACGTTGATTATGCAGTTTATTGGACTTGGAATAAAGTATTTGATTTGTAGTTGGCCTTCACAGATGATATTGATATTTTGGTGTATTTCTTTGATTTGCAGAGGCCCTTTACAGATTTCATGAGTCCTGGGTGCATTCCTAGTGTTTACAGATGGCCTTATTACGGATGTATTCTTGGGATCACTAAAACTTTATTTGATTGTAATGTGTTTTGCTTTCTGTAATGCATAGTATAATGCATAGTATAATCCTGCCTGTTCATCTCTTGTTATTGCTGAAGAAAAATTATAATTCTGTCTGTTCATCCCATGTTATTGCTGAAGCAAAATTGTAATCCTGCCTGTTCATCATTTGTTATTGCCATCAGTACATTGATGCCATCAGTATGAATTCGATGCCAGTGTAATGCATAATATAATATAAAAAAATTCTCTTGGATAGTAGGTTAATTATATTCAAACACTCGCCCAGCCATACAGTAGAAGCTTAATAAAATTATTTTCAAATTTTCTTGAACATAATTTAATATTAAATGAATATACTTTGGTAAATGATATTAAAAATACAGTAAATATTTGGTAAAAAAATAGGAGATACTTCAACATTTCCAGTCCTAAATGTAGCATACTTTGTTAAAAGCACAGAGAGTGTCCATTCTCCGTGTTAAAAGAACGAAGAATGACCATTCTCCGTTTTAAAAGAACGGAGAATGGCCACTCTCCGTTTTAAAAGCAAGAAGAATGGTCATTCTCCATGTTAAAGGAACGGAGAATGGCCATTCTCCTTGAAAATGGCCATTCTACGTGTTAAAAGCAAAGAGAATGGCCATTCTCCATCCAAAAAAATATTATCTTTGAAAATATTATCATTAGAAAAGTAAAAAATATTTCGTCCGATCAATACAGATTTTTTTTAAATATGTAAGCAGATGATCTGCCCGACCTCAGAAGCAGGTTTCCTCAGTTCACCACCACCACCATGACATGTAGCTTTATTAACAAAATATTAAATTTTTAGATGAAAAATAAAATTTTTGACAATGGCATGGACAATAAAATTAGAGCGACACCGCTGGTACTTCTCCTTGTTCGAGGAGGTCTCGACGACGTACGACGCGAACCAGACCGATTCTTCTCGGTGCAGCTGGTACTCCTTGTTGTTCTAGGAGGGCTCGACGACGTTCAACGCGATCCGGACTGATTCTTATTTCCTTCTTCATCTCCATTTCTCTTTCCACCACCACCGCCACAAACAACACCACCACCACCACCACGGCCTGTAACAAAAAAAAATTATGGTTCAGATTAAATTGGATGGACGAAAGTGAGAGTAAATATGAGTTAATTTAGGGTGTTCATTAAAAAAATTAAAGTGAAGAATGACCTGCTAAAGCAAGTTACCAACAGGTCAAAAGTCTAAATCAGCATTAAATGATGTTTCTACTCTATTATTCAATCCGAACCATTGGATCAACATCCAATGGTCTAGATTTTGGATGTATCGATACATCCTTTTCCAGGGGATGTATTGTAGAACGACCCATATATATATATATATATATATATATATATATATATATATATATATAATAAATTTTGTTTTAAAAATATTTTATTTAAAAAATATGTTTGGATTATGAGTTTAGAGATACACTAATAGGTGTATAATTTGTACTGTATATATGAATATAACTCTAAAAAAAGAAAAAAAAGAAAAAAATAACACTCAATACTGTTCCTAAGAAGGAACAGTACTCAATATCAATCGATCCTCACCTCCCTGCGTAGAGAGCGTGCAAACAAAGGTAGGGGCAAACGAAGATTTGATTAGATCAAATCTTGAAATCAAGTTTCTGTAAATCTATCCCAATTCAAATTCTTCTTCTGATAGCATCAATCCAATCCAAATCTCTAGTAATATATTCAAAAAAACTGATTCAATCTTCATATCAACCACACGCATGCGTTGGAGCGGAAGAACCCTATTTTCGTAAATCAACCCTACCGTGCTCGAGTCTCTTGATCCCGGAGTGACCTCCAATCTCAGACGACCAAGCCCCACTCCGGCAACCGCCTGCACTCGCTGCAACACCACCGAAGGCGCCAGATCCGACCAAACAGAGGGATCACTCTGTTTCAACTCCCGCGAGGTACACCTTGTCTCCAACCGAATTCTTCGAGCATACTTACTGTCCTTCGATTCTGTGAGTTCCCATAGATAACTATCTGACCCTCTAGACGAATCCCTGGAAGTACCCCATGGTGTCAACCTAGCAAGTCGGTACATCGACTCGAAAAAGCACAAAAAACTGTTTTCTTGACAGTTTCACCATAGCCCAAACACCCATGTTCGATGCATGATTGTGATTAATCTAGTATAGGGTTTCGAAACTGTCTGAATAACATTGTAGAAAATATAACCATGAACATAACTCTTCAATCTGATTTTTTATTAGTTAATAAATCTCAAGTTGTATCAGTTCAAAAGTAAAAAAAATCTATTTTTAAAATCATAAATTTTGGAAATTTTCTCGGTAAGGCATGCGTCCCAACAAACTGGGCGACATGGTCACGCACTATACGCATCGAAAGGCACGTGTGGATGTTGCCAACCTATGGGAACTGACGGAACTCGATTCTATTGCGTGTGCACGACGAAATCAGTGCATATCCGTCAAGATATATACCCCCGTATTGACCTTTTATAAACTTGGCCATAACTTTGTGCATATTGTCGTATCGAGATAAAATTTGTGCCAATAGGACCGAATCATTTTTTTGGTCCTGTATGCCAAGTTTGGTCCGATTCTGAGAAGGTCGATCGGAACACTTTTTTACGGGCTCGCGACCCGATCCAACGGGCGAAATTGTGCACGGCCCATCGAAATCCAACTTTGGACATATGATTGTGTTCATCTCCTCAAACTGGATTCGTAGATATGTAGTTTGATGACTTTAGAGACCGTAGTTACTGGCACACATTTCGGTGCAAAACGGGCGTAACGACGGACATCATTTTGACCCGAAATTATAATTTTGCCCCTGTTCCAGAATTAGACTTTTGGACAGGCATTTTCTAGACATATATTTTATACCAAATATGTTCGTGATGTTTGTTTCATCATCCGAAGCTCTTTATGGATTTTGACTTTCGTGCTGACGTTTCTGACTGTTAGATTTTGCTACATCTCTTACCACCCTCAGGCAAGATACCTTGCCATTAGCTGATTATTTTACTTTAGCTCATATTCATGCATTATTAATTATTTATTTTCTGCAAAATATACTGTGATACATGGCATAAGTAGATGGAATTTTTACTGTTTAGTTCTATATCCTACTATGTACTATTTTCTTATACATTGAACTTAGATTTAAGGGACCACCCTTTGTGTGTTGTATTCATAGGCCGTGACACAATTGTACCACGGTGTTGTGAGTCACATATAAAACTCGGACATGCGTGACTAGCTGGCCACTAGTACGTATAAGTCGTGCGATAGGATTAGCCGCTAATAGAGGTTGCATGTTTAGTTTGACTTAGCGGTAAATAGAGGTTATATGTGTTGTGGATACAACATAGTAGGCATTGGGCGGGAAGGATATATCCTCAGCGTATGGACTACTTTACACATTTTCCTTGTGATCATATGCTCCACCGGAGATGCAGGTTGACGACCCATGGTTACTGAGAGCCACTGACATTCTGCGAAATGTTAGGCTCTTATTGATTGGGCCTCTGGTGCCCCAAGGGAGACTATGTCGATCCTATTTTAGCTAGGGCCCATGCGTTGGAGGATTTTCTTAAAACTGCATTCACATAGGTGGTTAGGCTACCATATCCGTTAGGTATGAGTACTCCTGGTTTGGGTACTTGTACCTAACTGTAGCTTGGAACGATAACTTATTGCGGAATAGTTTGCCATATCTTGTCCTTATTTGGTTGTAGATGTGGCTCACTACTTCGATGATAAGGTGCTGAACCTTGTTGTGGTCCGGATACCATATTGGATTCATCACTTGGAAAGATACTTCATCGTGGGTTAGTGTGCCATCTCATGTCCTTGTTTGGTTGGGAGGATAGTACGCTAATCCAGATGGTGAGGTATTGGACCATGTTATGATCCGATCTTACTTATTATTATTGAGCAGTTATATTCAGTTTATATGGTATGATATTTTGTATCTTGTTATGTCCCTCTGAGGACCTAGTTATCTCTCCAGGTGTGTGCTCTTGTCTTTTGCAGGTGTTCTAGCCATGGCCATGATCATCTCTATTTTTTTGAAGATGATTGTACTTTGATCGCCTTCGCTTCGCTCGCCAAACTCTTTCTTTTGTTATGTATTCTCTCTTTTAAAATAGTTGGTAGTAGATTTGTCTCCGCCCAACATCTTGTATAAAGACATTTTATAGTTGATTATATGGTATCTTTTATTCCTTTATTTTGTGGATGAGATTAGCTAGCCTTGGTTTTACTGCATTTACAGTTTATGTATACATACGAGGATTCCATATATTGGAGTATAATTCGTATATATGCAGCTGCTATGTCTACATACTTAGTTCTAAGTATTTTGGGACTGGGACGTTACATATTTTTGTGGTGGCCCATGCAGGTCAAGATAAATTGTTTTGTTACTTTACTGTACCAAGCAAGCCTGCATATAGGATTAGTGTCTAGGATCTCATCCACATACTTGACCTCCTTCCTCGATTCTATTTTGATACCCTTGATTTGCATCTTGCTTGATTCCTTCTACTGTAAATCTTATCTTTCTTTCATGCTTGATAGGAGTTAGAAGAATGACTGGTAGGCCTTATTGATTCAAGTACACTACTAGTTTAACTTTTATAAGCTGTGTAGAATGCCTAATGATCTAGTAACCCCTTCGTCCTTATGACCCATGGTTGAGGATACTACTTGGATTACCTAGATTAAAAATCTTTAAAGAACCATAACTCATTCTATCGACCAAAGCCTTAGACAAGAAGAAAGTAGGATGACTGTATAATCACAAACACTGGATGAATTTAGATTAAAAAGAACTTGAACTATTTACCTTTTTATTTCATCATTCTCTCGCGTACTTATATTTTGGAATACCATGACTAATGCTGCTATTATAGCCTAGCTTTGCAAGCTCATCCTTTTATTGAGTTTGTTCAAGACATATGTTATTTGGGCATGTCCACTAATATATTGTCTAATCAGAACCGGTGCATGATGGTCTGATCAACCTCGTGCACTTTGGTTCGCTTTTCATATATTATTCTACGTGGATGGAGACATAGTTAAACTTGCCCTCTAGAGTCTCATCCATAACTGCGTTAGCAACTCCCTCTTGAACTATTCAATCGTCTTTGAAAACCATATTTACAAATCGTTCCTATCTTCCTCGAACTCTTATTATTTTTCGTCACCTATTTCGCAAAACAAAAGCTCGTAGACACGAAGTATTCTTCTATGGCTCTGAATTCTATATACATGATCATTTCCATCTTTTTGAATCGGAGAACTAACTACAAACTTGATTCACAACTATCGTATCAAATATCTATACATCATCTAGTATTCTCTAATAATCAAGAGTCGAGGTACTACATCACGACTTTGAAAATTTTCTAACTTTATTAACCCTGAATCCATGTCTTAGTCCTGTGAAGTATAGATTGGGGAGCCCTTCAAAATTTTATAAATTACTAGAATTATCAATTGATTAGAATAAGTGGTTTCTGTTAGGGTAATAGTTAGTACCTCATGACCACCCACTTTCTATTTAGATCATTTGGTGTCCCCGACCGTGACACTGCTATCCGGAGCACGAGACCAGCTGTTACCTTCCAACAAATTCCATATACAAGACCTAGATGAGTTTACCTTGACTCAAATCTTTCGACCCAATATATGGTTGTGATCTATTCGAAGCCCACTACACACATGCCACTAGTGTGTCCCTTAATAAAGGCCCCTTGTTCTATTAAACACAAAGTCACAAAAGGTGCATTTTGGACTTAAGGAATCAAGTAACCCCTCCGATTGACAATTAGCTGCACCACTCAAGTTGGACCTCATTCTAGGCTACCCTCACATAATAGGAATGGTTTACATTGATTTTGTTGATCTTGTCCAGCTAATAAAGACTAAAATCCAAGAATTTATCAATGATTGGTTTCAACGGAACTAATAAATCATTGGTTTATAACATCTATTTCTATTTGTGTTATTTGATACCCATGACTTTGGTAATAGGAGTACAACACTAGCCACTTCCTATCAACAAATTTTACCCTCATAAACTAGAAAAGCCATTCTACACACATGACATACATGTTCCGCACAAACACACCATCATGTGCTCCATTTTAATTATGCTACATGTCAGACACGTTAACCCTTAAAACAAACCATGGGTGCCCATTTTCGTCCCAATTAATTTTTACCATGAAATATCAACCCAGTCCCTCAGACGAACTGAATACCCGTGATCCATACATGATTAAGAATACCCCATCTTGTAGTATATGTTGTCAGTTGGGATCTCTGCTATGACTACCACTTACATCTTTTAGGAACCCGATTTATGAGTTGATGCACTTACTTTTCCTCCGTTTTCAGCCTCGTTATATATTATATATTTTGTTTTCTTACATTAAGTTTTATTTTTAATTTTGAGGACAAAATTTTTATAAGTTGGGTATGATGTTATCCCCCAAAAATTTTGGAGGATTTTTCTGTTATTTATATTCATTAAATATGTTGTTTGAATTACTTAGCTGTTTTAAATTTATTAAAATGTATTATGACTATATTGTTCCTTTTTACTAATTATTTACTATTATTATTATTAATACTATTACTATTCTTGGTCATTGGTAATATATTACTAGATGACTTTTGATATATACAGGAAGAGCTACAAAGATACATATTCGTATATTATATTTTAGTTTATTTTACAGATTGTTACCCTTAAGGCTTTTTCTGAAGTAAGTATATATTTATAATAATAATAATAAAATAGTTTGAGTATGTATGTATAAAAAGAAAGTTTTGTTAAAATATATTTTAAAATAAAATAATAAAAATAAAATAAAAATAAAATAGTGAAATCTTTCATTATATATATTTTAGGTTTATAGCATTTTTTTAAGATACTTAGGGTATATTTAAATGTATATATATGAATGTTCTTTCTATATATATAAATAATAAAATTTGTTTTTAAAATATTTTATTTAAAAATTATGTTTGGACTGTGAGTTTAGAGATACACATATAGTAAAAAAAAAAAAATAAAAAAAAAAAAAAATATAGGTGTATACTTTGTACTGTATATATGAATATAAGTCTAAAAAAAAGAAAAAAAAGAAAAAAAACACTCAGTACGGTTCCTGAGAAGGAACAACACTCAATATCAACCGATCCTCACCTCCCTGTGTACAGAGCGTGCGAACAAAGGTGTGGGGCAAACAAAGAATTGATTAGTTCAAATCTTGAAATCAAGTTTCTCCAAATCTATCCCAATTCAAATTCTTCTTCTAATAGCATCAATTCAATCCAAATCTCTAGTAATATATTCAAGAAAAACCGATTCAATCTTCATATCAACCACATGCATGTGTTGGAGCGAAAGAACCCAATTTTCGCAAATCAACCCTACCGTGCTCGAGTCTCTCGATCCCGGAGTGACCTCCAATCTCAGACGACCCAGCCCCATCGCCGGCAACCGCCTACACACGCTACAGCACCGCCGAAGGCGGCAGATCCGACAAAACAGAGGGATCACTATGTTTCAACTCCCGAGAGGTACACCTTGTCTCCAACCGAATTCTTCGAGCGTACTTACTGTCTTTCGATTCTACGAGTTCCCGTAGATAACCACCTGACCCTCTAGACGACCCCCTGGCAGTACCCCATGGTGTCCACCCAACGAGTTGGTACATCGACTCGAAAAAGCCCAAAAAATAGTTTTCTTGACAGTTTTACCATAGCCCAAACACCCATGTTCGATGCCTGATTGTGATCAATTCGGTATAGGGTTTTCGAAACTTTCTGAATAACATTGTAGACAGTATAACCAGGAACATAAAGCTTCAATTGGAATATTTTATTAGTTAATAAATCTAAAGTTATATAAGTTCAAAAGTAAAAAAACTGTTTTAAAAAATTATAGAATTTTGGAAATTTTCCCGACAAAATCAGTGTGTATCCGTCAAGATACCTCTGTGTCAACCTTTTGCAAACTTGGCCATAACTTTGTGCATGTTCGTTAAATCGAGATAAAACTTGCGCCAACGGGACCGAATCATTTTTTGGTCACCAAGTTTGGTCCGATTCTGAGAAGGTCGATCGGAACGCCTTTTTGGCGGGCCCGCAACCCGATCCAGCGGGCAAAATTATGCACGGCCCGTCGAAAACCAACTTTGAACGTATGCTTGGGTTTATTTCCTCAAACCGGATCCGTAGACATGTAGTTTGACAACTTTAGAGACAGTAGATACTGGCACGTATTTCGGTGCAAAACGGATCCAACGACGGACATCGTTTTGAGCCAAAATTACAATTTTGCCTTTGTTCCAGAATTAGACTTTTGGACAGACGTTTTTTAGATATATCTTTTATACCAAGCACGTTTGTGATGTTTGTTTCAGCATCGGGAGCTCTTTGTGGTTTTTTACTTTCGTGCTGACGTTTCCGACTGTTGGATTTTACTACATCTCGCACCACCCTCTGGCAAGATACCTTACCATTAACTGATTATTTTACTTTATCTTATATTCATGAATTATTTATCATTTATTTTTGTGAAATAAACTTTGATACATGGCATAAGTAGATAGAATTTTTAATGTTTAGTTCTATTTCCTGCTATGTACTATTTTTTTATACATTGAACTTAGATTTAAGGGACTACCCTTTGTTTGTTGCATTCATAAGCCTTGACACATTTGTACCACGTTGTTGTGAGCACATATAGAACTCGGATATGTGTGACAGGCTGGCCACCAGTATGTATAAGTCGTACGATATGATTAACGCTAATAGAGGTTGCATGCTTAGTTTGACTTAGCGGTTAATAGAGGTTATATGCATAGTAGGCATTGGGCGGGGAGGACATATCTTTAGCGTATGGGCTACTTTACACATTTTCTTTGTGACCGTATACTCCATGATTACTGACGGCCACTGACGTTCTGTGGAACGTTATGTTCTTATTGATTGGGCCTCTGGTGCCCTAAGGGGGACCATATCGATCCCAATTTAGCTAGGGCCCATGCGTTGGAGGGTGTTCTTAAAACTGCATTCACTTAGATTGGTTAGGCTACCATATCCGTTAGGTATGAGTACTCTTGGTTTGGGTACTTATATCTGACTGTGGCTTGGAACAGTAACTTATCACGGACTAGTTTGCCACATTTTGTCCTTATTTGATTGTAGGTGTGGCTCACTACTTCGATGAGAAGGTGCTGAACCTTGTTGTGGTCCGAATACCATATTGGATTCATGACTTGGAAAGATACTTCATCGTGGATTAGTGTGCCATCTCCTGTCCTTATTTGGTTGAAGGTATAGTACGCTAATCCAAATGGTGCGGTATTAAACCATATTATGATCGGATCTTATTATTATTGAGCAGTTATATTTAGTTTATATGGCATGATATTGTGTATCTTGTTACATTCCTCTGAGGTCCTGGTTATCTCTCCAGGTGTGTGCTCTTGTCTTTCGCAGGTGTTCTAGCCATGGCCGTAATCATCTCTATTTCTTTGAGGATGATTGCACTTTGATCGTCTTCATTTCGCTCGCCAAACTCTTTCTTTTGTTATATATTCTCTCTCTTTTAAAATAGTTGGTGGTGAATTTGTCTCCGCCCAACATCTTGTATAAAGACATTTCATTGTTAATTATATGGTATCTTTTATTCCTTTATTTTGTGGATGAGATTAGCTAGCCTTGGTTTTACTGCATTTACGACTTATGTATACATACGAGGATTCCATATATTGGAGTATACTTCGTATGTATACAGCTGGCATGTCTACGTACTTAGTCCTAAGTATTTTAGGATTGGGCGTCACAGCATAAGTGGACCGTACTCCAGACCCTTTGAGGCAACCTGTTGTATGTAAAATAAGTAAATGTAAATTCTGGATGAGCAGTATATTATTTATTGGGCACATCATCACTATAGAAGAAATTTCAATTAACCCAAAGAAAGTCGAAGCCGTTGTTGACTAGAAACGACTAGAGTCAAATATTGAGATTTAAAGCTTCTTCGGCTTAGTGGGATACTATCGACACTTCATGAAAGACTTTGCGAATATCGCATCTGTAATTTTCTGTCCCGCTTAGTTCAACCGGAGAAATCGAAACGTAATAGCTTTTGGACTTGGCTATGCAAAGGCTTGCTCAAAGTTCCGCTCGGTCGATGTAACTCCTCGCTTAGGTGGGTGGCTTCGATAAACTTGCCTCAGCTTGGCCTTCACATTAACAATTGGATGTTTACAACTGCACCGAGTAGGTGTGCTACGAACCCACATAGCTGAAGGGAATAATCTCAGCTGAGTCGAATTGAGTTAGAATATGGAAAGGTCTCACAGTTGGCTTAGAAATGTTGCACGATGTGCTTTCAAATTGACAGTCCATCCTTCGTCTCATAGCTTGGGAGAAAGAAATGTTGGTCTATGTTGCCACAAGGCTATGAACTTAGCATAAGTTATATGTGTCGTACGTATAAATACTTCCTATACCATACACTGTTCCGCCGTCCAATGCTTAGTATAGAATAATTGTCCCATAAGTCTCAATGCATGTTTCTACGGTGCAAGGCTTGGCATAGCCTTTGCTCATCCCACGAATTAAGTTGTACCATACAGTTTATGGCACTCAAAGAACACAATTGTTCAAGTTGTGCACGTACGCGGTCCCACGGTTCCATGGCTTGGTATAACCACACGTTTCCACGGTCTTAAGGCTCATAATATAAGGTATGACTTCAGTGGTAGTTGTAGAAGCATGGGTCACGCGCCTTAGTGGAAAGGAAGTGACCCACGCCTCACTTAATGCGTTGAGCCACTCACGCCTCCTATGATGACTATACCTCGCCTAGGCGTCGAGCTTTCCATATCCCACCCCAGCAAACGTGATGTCCATGCCTCATCTAGGTGTCATTCAGAATGCCTAAATCTATGTGCAAGAGACAGCTGCAGGCTCGAAAACCAAAGCCATAATTACTTTGGCTACTCACGCCTCTCTAAGGGCGCACCCCTATCCTCCTCGTGCCTCTTTTCTATGAGCGCGTTTGATTCATCGTACCCCCGCCTATGCTTATCGATTGCTCTCTCCGAGGCTCCATTTAATGAGCATGGCTCTCACAAGACCTCCATTTGACGTTTCGATGCTATTGCAAGTGATGAACAAAGAAGTCAAGGTTTATTACCCTTAGAAATAGTGTAAACAGGCGTGTAACACCCTGAGTCTTCCCCAGCGAGTGTTGTTTGATTTAAGTCAGGCATTTGTCGCCCCAAGTCTTCCCAAGCGCGTGTGCTTCTACTCCGTGCCTACATACAATGCACCACCTGGGACAATGATTCCTAGGTGCGTGTGTGACTTGGACGCGTGCTACGTGGTGAGTGCTGAAGTACAGGTAGGCAACTCTAGAGGGGGTGAATAGAGTTTATAACGAAAATTATCAATTAAAAACTTAAACTCTTTTCACCAACAAAATAATCAAAGTAAAAAAATGCAGAAATAAAGTAGTAGAGAGCGAACACAAACACAGCAAGATTTTTAACCTGGTTTTCCTCTTAGAGGACTAGTCCAGGCCTGAGAACTCTAGTTCAGGATCAAAATCTACTATTTGTGAAATAGGGTTACAAATACGTGCCTTTTCATAGAAGAGCACGCCAAACTTCTTTTAATGATCGTTGTGGCGAAACTTGGACTTTTCCAAGTGACTTACAACTTCTTGCACTTCAAACTTCTAGTTGGATCGTACCGAGCAACTTGGACGGTTGGAAAGTTTGAATGCTAAGTGGATGGGAAGGTAAGGCTCTTTAATATGTAGGCTATGAAAGAGAAGATTGAATGGTTTCAAATGAGAAAAACCAAGAGCTATTTATAGGGTTCGGGGTAGGCAGAATTCGGCCAGAATTCTGTGTGTAGAATTCAAATTTTTGGCCGTTGGACAACTAGCAATGATCAAGACCTAAAAATCAGCATCCTATAATTTAGGGGACAGAGTTAGGCCCGAACTCTATGTGGAGGCATAGTTCGGCCCGAACTCTCTCCTATGGACAGAATGTTCTAAGTGGGCTTCTGGATGAATGGGCTGATTTGGATTTTGGCTAAGTAAACCTATAAGACTATGTCTAGCCCAAAGTTGCTCAGTAAGACCCAACGTACATCATCCTATACTCAAAAAAATAGTAAAAATGCAAACTCCAGTATACATAAAAAGTTAATCTTCAGGCAGCTGTAGTCTTGAACCAATGAGCGGAGTTGATTGATTTCGAGTTTGATGTGTCAAATTGGACTATGACAAAAATTGTTTTGTTAATTTTCAAGATTAGGTTGCCTGTGATCCTATTTGTGTCAACAATCTCCTCCATTTAGATAATTGACAAAACATGATATTTACATGTCTCAATATTCACACCTGGACACATTATGGCTCTCCCGTACTTGAACAAATTTGCTCTCCCGTAAAATGATATTTCCTGTGACAAGTTCTCATCCAAGTATACATATACATAATTCATAGTGCTAAGGCAAATATCAAGTGTTCTCCCACTTTTGACAAACAACAAAATGGAGACAAAATAGAGAAGCAATAGAAATACCATCTACATAATGAAAGATAACATGCAAGTAGTAGTTCTAAATAAGAGCAAACTAAGCCATAGAGTTTGAAAAACATAAAAACATAATCAAAAGAAACATAGTGCCAAATGAAAAATAGTTCTAAGCATCAGTGGCAATACAATAGCCTTATCCACCAAGGAGCATGTGAAGGCCCCGTACCATCGGAACCGGTACGACGGGGATCGAAAAATGCAGAGGTCGGATCAAGGTAGCGACAAACCCAAGAATCGTCAATGGGATAACCGTCGTGAGATGGATCACGCATCATCGGAATCGGCATCGTCGGATGGGAGGCCATAGAGTACTGAATGTCGTGGATGGAGTTGCTAAGCGCACTCATCTGCAGTATGGTACGGTAGTCTATCTGCGTCTAGTGGTCATCCATCTCAGCCCAGCGTTCATCCTCCAAACGGAAGCGATCGCGAAGCATAGTCTGAATAGAGTCAAGAGTAGCAGTGGACTCGAAATCAGGAGAATCAGGAGCATCAAAAGGTGCAGATGAGTCGGGCTCCTCAGCAGCATCAGAATCAGAGGAGGCCACAACAGCAACAGTTCTCCTTGCCTTGGTCAGATAGGCAGAAGGGGACAAGGACTGACACTAATCTAATGGGACATGAAAGGCACGAAAGATCAAAGGAATATACATGGTATAAACCAAGGATTTTGGTTTAGGCCTAGCACAAATCATCCAATCCATCATCGTGCGAGAAAAGTGGAAAGGGACGCAAAAGTGAAGAAAGAAAAGAGCATTAATCTTAAAGTAAGTGACTTCATCAGTCGATCCAGCTTTCGGCAAGACCGAAGAAAAGATAAAATCTCGGGCATCATCCTTGAAACTTTCCAAAGTGGTTTCACCGGGGAAGATAAAATCCCGGGCATCATCAAGCCGTTCCCAAGTATTGGGGTCGGGCATACCAAGAAGGTCGGCTAACTCAAAATCATCAAAAAATATGTCTATAACGGCGACATGTGAGTAGATGCGATTGCGGTCATAAGTCATGTTGCAATAAAATATTTGAATGGCATTCACATAGATAGGTTCATGAGTTGCAACAAGTTCATCGAGACATAAGTCACGAAAGTTAGGAAGATAGTCGAAAAACACCGTAAACTTAATAGGGTGTCTGGCAAATACACTACGATGACGAAAGTCGGCGAACCATACGTTAGACGCATCCAAGGATACAAAAATATGGTCATCGTATGTGTCAGAATTGAGGGGTGGAGGTGGGTTAAAAAGAGGGTGTATTATGTTAGGAGGTGGAGGAATAGGTTGTGGGATTGGTTGAGGTTGTGTTTGAGGATTAGGTTGCGGGTTTGGTTGAGGATGAGTAGAGGATTCACCAATACTCCTTCTTGGTCTCTTCCCTCTACCAAGCAACCTAGGTGCCATAACAAAAATTGAGAGAAAGGAAGAAAAAAAGAAAATATACCTCAACAAGAAAGACCTAAGATGGAGGAGAATGAGCCCAAGAGTAATCTTTTTGAGTTTGGAGAGAGATTTCCCAAAGATTGGAGATTCCTAGGATTAGGGTTTTGAAGGAAATATATGTGGAGATGTTTGAAGAAGACAATGGAGGGGAGAGAGAGAGACAATCCTGAGTTTAAAACCCCTTGGTCGGCTGGTCGGGTAAAACAGTAGCCATTGGATCAAGAACAGATCAACGGCTGAGAGTGTCCCAAGGTTCTGGAACAAGGAGGTCGAACTCGGCCCAAACTCTGTGTGGTGGCAGAGTTCGGCCCGAGTTCTGGTCCCTTGGGCTAGAACTTCAAGCAGGAAATAAAAACAAGATAGGAAGAATATTATGAATAAATGGTCAAAAAGAATTTAAAAAATTTAAGAGATGAAGTTAGAAATTTCAAATGGGGCAGGCTATAAATAAAAATTAAACATATAATAACTAAGGAGTTATGACATAAATTAATATGGTGAAGCTGCTATAGGTAGCTGCAGGGGCCGGATCCCAGCTAGCGGTAGTCCGAAGACTAGTGCACCGTGTCGCTTAGACTTTTACGTCTTGTTGTCAAAAGTACCCTTTCGGCTGGTACCCATAGCAAAGTCAGCATAGAGAATCGTGACATAATCGATAATTACGCAGGCTAATTTATTGAATAACCGTTTCATCTAAAATTCCTAACTCACGACAAAGAAAATTAAATCGCTCCTCGGATAGTAGTTTTGTAAAGAAATCAGCCAACTGATGATCAGTGTCAATAAATTCTAAATTGATAGTGCCATTTTGTTGGTGATTACGCAAAAAGTGGTGACGAATTTTAATGTATTTCGTGCGTGAGTGACATATGGGATTCTTAGTAAGATTGATAGCACTAGTGTTATCACAGAATATTGGAATGTGCATAAAGGATATGTTGTAGTCTGGTAGGGTTTGCTTCATCCATAGAATTTGTGCACAACAACGACAAGCTGCGATATATTTAGCTTCTTTTGTGGATAGTACGACAGAATTCTGCTTCTTGCTAAACCAAGAGACTAGAGCCTTGCCTAATAAATGACACGTGTAGCTAGTACTTTTACGGTCGAATTTGCATCCAGCAAAATCAGCATCGGAGTAACCAATAAGGTCAAATAATTTTGATTTAGGATACCATAAGCCCACTGTAACCGTACCCTTAAGGTATCGAAAAATACGCTTAACTGCGGACATGTGTGATACCTTAGGATTAGCTTGATATCGAGCACACAGGCAAACGCAAAACATAATATCAGGGCGACTAGCAGTTAAATAAATTAGACTTCCTATCATACCTCGATACTTACGTTGATCAACAGTTTTGCCACTTTCATCTGGTTCCAGTTTGGTTGTAGTAGCCATTGGAGTGCCGATTGGTTTGACATTGTCAAGGTCAAATTTCTTCAGTATGTCCTTTATATACTTTGACTGACAGATGAAAGTTCCATGTGATGTTTGTTTGACTTGCAGTCCAAGGAAGTAATTGAGCTCCCCCATCATGCTCATCTCAAACTCGTTCTACATACACTTAGCAAAATCTTTACAGAGAGTTTCATCAGTAGAACCAAATATGATATCATCAACGTAAATTTGTACTAAAAGAATAGTGTCTTTGAAAAATTTTATAAAGAGTGTAGTGTCAATTTTTCCTTTAGAGAAACCTTTATCTAATAAGAAAGTACTTAAGCGTTCATACCAAGCTCTGGGGCTTGTTTGAGGCCGTAAAGTACTTTTTTCAGTTTGAAAACATGGTCGAGAAATTTGTGATTTTCAAAGCCAGGGGGTTATTTTACAAAAACTTCCTCCTGAATAAAACCATTCAAAAATGCACTTTTGACATCCATTTGAAATAATTTGAAATTTTGAAATTTGGCAAATACACAAAGCATCCGAATGGATTCCAGTCTTGCAACAGGAGCATACGTCTCATCGTAGTCGATACCTTCCTCTTGGTTGTATCCTTGAGCTACTAGACGAGCTTTGTTGCGTGTAACTGATCCATCTTTATTTATTTTGTTACAAAAAACCTATTTCGTACCAATAATCGAATGATTAGCTGGCCTAGGAACAAGTTTCCAGACTTGGCTCCTCTCGAATTGGTTGAGTTCTTCTTACATGGTAGAAATCCAAAACTCATCATTAAAGGCTTCTAAAATAGTTTTAGGCTCAATTTGTGAAATGAAGCAGTGCTAGCAATGGAGTTTCTTAACGATGATCGAGTACTAACTCCGCGTAAAACCTCACCTATTACCAAGTTTTTTGGATGTGACGGCTTGAAAGAGAATTTCTTTGGCAAACCTTCCAGAGAATTGGTTTCAGTGGTAGAATTCATCGACGTAGAAGTTGATGGCTCAACATCATCGTCAAGAGGGGCTGCTGCACTATTATCTTCATCAAAAGTCACATTTGTAGACTCTTTTCCAATTAATGAGCGTTTGTCGAACACTCTATATCCTTTGCTCTTGGCAGCATAGCCAAGAAAGATACCATCGTCAGCTTTGGCATCAAATTTGCCTAAGTTGTCTTTGGTGTTAAGGATAAAACATCGACAACCGAAAACTCTAAAATATGAAACATTTGGAGTTCTTCCAAACCAAAGCTCATAGGGTGTTTTCTTCATAATAGGTCGAATGAGCACCCTATTTAAAATATGGCACGCTGTACTGATAGCTTCAGCCCAAAAATAGTTTGGAAGTGAAAATTTATTCAACATAACTCTAGCCATATCGCCAAGAGTCCTATTCGTCTGCTCCACAACACCATTTTATTGAGGAGTTCTAGGACAAGAAAACTCATGATCAAAACCATTTAAGTCATAAAACTTTTCAAAATTAGTATTTTCGAATTCGTCTCCATGATCACTTCGGATTCGAGTAATCATGTAGCCCTTTTCGTTTTGAACCTTTTTAGCAAAAAGTTTGAAAACAGAAATAGCATCGCTTTTGTTTGTAAGAAAGAAAACCCAAGTGAATCTAGAAAAGTCATCTGCTATAACAAAAGCATAGAGTTTTCCACCAAGACTGGCTACTCTACTAGGACCAAATAAGTCCATATGAAGTAATTGCAAGGGTCTAGTAGTACTTACAGTGTTTATGGAATGAAATGAGGACTTGGTTGCCTTATTCAACTCACATTCGGCACATACCGTGTCCTTTTTGAAAGTGATGTCGGGCAAGCCTCTTACTAGATTCTTTGTCGATAGCCTAGATATAGTATCCATATTGGCATGACCAAGATGCTGGTGCCACAATAGTCTCTCATCCTTGTGGGCGTAGAGACATCTTTCTGTACTGTTAATATTTCTAGAAAGATAGAAAATATAAATATTATCCTCTCTTATCCCTTCAAAAGCAATGTCTCCCGTTGCCTATCATACATATAGCATTTATTTTGTCCAAAGTTAACATCATATCCATGATCAGCAAGATGACTTATGCTGAGCAGGTTATGCTTTAACTCGGTCACTAGGCAGACATCTTTTATTACAGGAGAAGGAGGATGACCAATAGTACCATTACCTATGATGTACACTTTTAGGTTGTTGCCGAAGGATACATACCCTTCCCTCTTCATCGATAGTGATGAGAAAATATTTTTGTCTCACGTCATATGTCGCGAGCATCCACTATCGAGAATCCACTTGCTTTTCGTTGAGGAGGGAAGGTCCACCTACATCAAGAGTAGATGTGACCATTGGTACCTAAGTTGTTGTGGGTCCTAAATTGTTAGTTTTTGGCACCCATGCATATAGATTTATATCTAATAATCTCCAAATTCTACATTGTGGGGAGATGTGTCCATGTAATCCATAATAGGTGCAAGTAGCATGCCTATTTGTGTTGGGAGCATGTTGATGGTGTCTATATGCAGCATGGTGAGAATTGTGTAGAACAACAGGATAGTAATTATATGTGGCAGCAGGATAATGGTTATGTCTATATGCAGCATAGTAATGATTATAACTATGTGTAGCATGGTGAACAGCATGGTGATTGTGTGTAGCAGTAGAATGATAGTTATGAGAGTGATTTCTATATACACGTGGTTTATGGGAATACGTGTACATGTAAGCATGTTTACGTGCAGCATGTGGGTGACGTGTTTGACTATTTTGAGTGGTCTTGTGCTTTGTGTGTGTCTTATGTGATTGGGTTTGAGCTTGATCAACCTGTTTTCCCAATCTAATCTCTAATTTCTTAGAGGCAGCATGCAGTTTATTACACTTAGCATTTAAACCATTAATTTTAGCAATAGAGATCTTGTGTCTATTTTTTTCTTCAGCAAGCTCAGTGTTGAGTGCTGTGATCTCACGTGTTTGCTTTTCAATACGTGCTTCGATATCGTGTAGGCTTAATTTAAGCTTAGACACCTCATTAGTGACTTCCATGGGTGGAGTGTTTCTAACATTATTAAGTAAGGAAGAGAGTTTTTAAATCTCGACTTCATAGCTTTTGATCTTCTCATTGGCATGCTTATATTTGCTAATGAATTTCTTGTGGTCATTTAGCAAATCATTAAACGCCTCGCCAAGTTCATCAAAAGTGAAGTCATCGAGGGTTTCGTTAGATACCTTATCGGATGTTGCCATTAGGCAGACATTTGCGGTGTCTTGAGGAGAGTCATTTTCTTTCTCGAAATCACTTGCCTTGCTTTCATGCCAAATGCTAGTATTGGCATATTTTTTTGAGGAAGACTTCTTGTAGGGCTTCTCATATCGGTTGCTTTTCTTTGTGAATGGACAATTTTTCGGACGTGTCCAGTCTTCTTGCAGCCGTAGCACGTTGGTTCTTCCTCGTCATCTTCTTGTTGTTCCTTCTTTCTACGATTGAAGCGAAAGAACTTCTTGAAGTTGTGGACTAGAAGAGCTTGATCATCACCTTCCGAGTTGTCATCATCAGTCTCTTTAGGATCAACCCTTCGACGATGAGCTTTAAAGGCAATCTCTTTTGCCTTTGGAGCAGGCTCTTCGAATTCTTTGAGGTAAAGCTCGTGAGTCATCAACTTTTCCATCGAAGTCTACATAGATATTGTGGTGAGATCATTGCTTTATATGATAGCTGTTACCTTAGGGTTCCAAATCTTCGATAGCCTCCTAAGTAACTTGTGGATCTTCTCGTGATTTGTATATTATTTGCCGAGAGATGACAAAGGGTTGATGACGTCGAGAAATCTTGTAAACATTTGTGTGATCGTCTCATTAGGCTTCATCTTGAAAGCCTCATATTCTTGAGTGAGACGACTAATTTTTGATTCCTTGACTTGGGTGGTTCCTTCATGCGTCACTTCTAGAAGTCTTCATACTTCATGAGAGGTGGTGCATGTCGAGACCCTGTTAAACTCATTCCTGTCTATTGTACAAAATAAAGCTTTAATAGCTCTAGCGTCTAGACACGCTTGTTTCTTTTCCTTGTCAGAATATTTGTCGTGGGGTTTCTCGACGAGATCACCATTGACAACTATCCTGGTAGGCTTTTTGTAACCATCGGTAACAATGGTCCACAGGCCGAAGTCTAGAGACTTGAGATAAAAAGTCATCCACGTTTTCCAATAGGTGTAGTTTGTTCCATCAAATAGGTGTGGCCTATGAGTGGACTTCCCTTCACCGTGATTGGAAAACATGGATTGTGTGGTTGCCATGGATCAGCTCTAGGATGTTAGTCCTTGTTGAGAGAACCGAGCTCTGATAGCAATTGAAGTATAGGTAGACAACTCTAGAGGGGGGGTGAATAGAGTTTATAACGAAAATTATCAATTAAAAACTTGAACTCTTTTCACCGACAAAATAATCAGAGTAATGAAATGCAAAAATAAAGTAGTAGAGAGCGAACACAAACACAGCAAGATTTTTAACCTGGTTTCCCTCGTGGAGGACTACTCCAGGCCTGAGAACTCTAGCTCAGGATTGAAATCAACTATTTGTGAAATAGGGTTACAACCACGTGCCTTTTTTACAGAAGAGCATGCCAAACTTCTTTTAATGATCGCTGTGGCGAAACTTGGACTTTTCCAAGCGACTTACAACTTCTTGCACTTCAAACTTCTAGTTGGATCGTACCGAGCAACTTGGACGGTTGGGAAGTTTGAATGCTAAGTGGATGGAAAGGTAAGGCTCCTTAATATGTAGGCTATGTAAGAGAAGAAGAAGAGAAGATTGGATGGTCTCAAATGAAAAAAACTAAGGCCTATTTATAGGGTTCGGGTAGGCAGAATTCGGCCAGAATTCTGTGTGTAGAATTCAAATTTTTGGCCGTTGGACAACTAGCAGTGATCAAGACCTAAAAATCAGCATCCTGTAATTTAGGGGGCAGAGTTCGGCCCGAACTCTGTCTCCTATGGACATAATGTTCTAAGTGGGCTTCTGGATGAATGGGCTGATTTGGATGTTGGCTATGTAAACCTATAAGACTATGTCTAGCCCAAAGTTGTTCAGTAAGACCCAACGTACATCATCCTATACTCAAAAAAATAGTAAAAATATAGACTCCAGTATACACAAAAAGTTAATCTTCAGGCAGCTGTAGTCTTGAACCAATGAGCGGAGTTGATTGATTTCGAGCTTGATGTGTCAAATTGGACTATGACAAATATTGTTTTGTTAATTTTCAAGATTAGGTTGACTGTGATCCCGTTTGGGTCAACAAATACCTAGTTACAACAAGGAACGAGTTGAAAGCAGCTCGAGATTCTCTCCAACAGCAAAATCCAAATCTGCTACGTGGTAGTCAGCCATAGCCCCCACACTAGTGAAGTGAGCTTGGTTATAACTGACTCATGTTTAAGAGTGCTACATAGAGTTGAAGATCCACGCACCTATCTCCTCATAGGCACGTAACTACTCTTCCTTCCAACTATAAATAGGAGGATTTCTCCTCCATTTTAAGCTCTCAATTTCTTCCAGTTCTCGTATTTCCTCAAGAAGTTCCCAAGCATTCCAGAGAGAGAGAGAGAGAGAGAGAGATTTTGCATCTCCTCTTAGCCAGTAAAGTTAAGTCCGACAATCCTCTCTCCCAGTCAGAACGTCAACGGAGTAATGAAGCAACCCTCTATCATCACGACCCAGATAAAAAACAAAGTGTAATTCGGAGGTTCTTGTTCAAGGATTCCCTCTTGCATTCTCGTTTGCAACCTTCAGAGCTCTTTTTTACAGCATCACAAAGCGATGGCAAATAAAATGGTGACTCTGATGGGGATATATTTCTCCTCCAATGAGAAATCTATGATGCAATCTGACACGACTATGCTCGAAAGCACTGCAAAGATGCTGGTAGTTAAGTTCGATCAGCCACTATTTAAGGAAATACTATCTGGGGACAGTGCATGTCCTTCCTCTAGGCAGTCAATGCCTAAGAAAATGAAAAAGACATTGGTGCCTAAGGCTCGTATAGCCTATCCACAACTTGTTGAGGAATAACTATGCACACTAGTACAACTCTTATCTGGCATCGCCGACGCCACTCCCTATTCCTTCTCAGACATGTGACTCCGGGCAACACTCGTTCCTAGAGGAAGTTATGAAAGGAACTCGTGCCTGCCAATAGGCACAAGGACAATTCAACCCAAGGCAAACTCAAAGCCTTGGAAGCATGTGAAGACAAAAAGGCTGCATGTTGCAGGCCTAAGTCTAAAACAAAGGTGTATGATGCACGCGCTACGTGTACCATAGAAGCCATGCCAGTAATTGGCATAAAGGACGTGTTGTTAACTATGATGCGAGCGCCCGATGGTAAACATTACAGATCCTGCCAACCTGCCTCTGCACCAGGGCGCAACAAATTTCCAAAGTCTTTTAATTGCCAAAATGTGCTACATGTACAGGGATTTGGCTCAAAAATATATCCACTTACACGCCACAGCCCTCGGTTTACCCGGGGGCTTGAAGTGGGCATAAAATTGAACCTCTCTTTTTACGATTTGTGTCACATAATTAATCACAAACGCAAAGTGAATGGAACAACTGTAGATACTATACACAAGATGCCCTCTGTTGGGCACACGTGTACTAGTATAGTCATTAACTGCTGCTGTACAAAATCAGCGGCAGTCCCAAAAAGATGATCCATGTTTTTTAGCAGCTATAGTTCACTACATCCGGCCGACAGTGTCTCGGCGAACGGATATGATCAGATGATGAGGAAGAACCACTCTTCACCTCGTACCATACGATATAGAGTTCTCCTCTAAATTGAAGGAAGCCCAACCCTTCAGTCAATACGCTGAAGAACCGATTCAAGAGCAGCAAGTTGGCTGTACCCAACACCGGGGTGTTTTAGAGCACCCATTCCAAATGCAAACTCTTGTCCGAAGCCTAAAAAGCTGGGGATAGCCAGTGCTCCGTACCTACTGCTGTCCTAGTTAGGGGTACCGACCCTTAACACGTCCAAGCCGCAGGGGGTAGCCAATTTTTGGTACTTCATCACAACCCTATGTTTCAAAAGGACAGTGATTCCTACAGAAATGAAAGGAAAATGTTGAGTGTATCCATCACCAACATGCTTATGAAGCCTCAGGGACCGAGGATAATTGGAATGCTGATTTTTATGACTACTCCCAGATGACTGCTTATACTGTCGATGGTGAAGCGTAGGAGTCGATGACGGAACGATCAGTTATACCCATGTCATGCCGTCACATATGACGAGCGACGAACAAAGATCCCAGGACACACGATGCTTTGAGATGCTCGAAGAAATGATGCATACTATGAATGCTAGCCTGGCACTTTTAACGAAGACTATTGCTGATTTGAAGGCGACCCATCCTCGTCATAACTATAGGTTTCGACTCCGAAACCAGGAAACAATGGATGAATCCAACGTCCCCAATCACCCAACTACAAGTCGTCATATGGTGCTACCAGCCATAGCCAGTAATCATACCTTGTTGCAAGCATCTATGCCAGTTGTGTCGAAAGAAGTTCTCAAAGCCATCCGAGATCTCCGAGCAAGAGCTGACGCCAAAGACAAACAAGAATCTCGACAAAAACTGGGGCTTAGCCAAACTTTTTTAGTTAAATAAAACAAGGTGGTCTATCCTCCTAAATACAAACATCTGACCACCACTCCCTTCGATTGGAGAGGATCTTCCTGTCAATATCTGAATTATTTCGGCAATATGACGGGGCATTACCAAGAGACGATGCTATCCTTACAAACCAGTTTGTCAGTACTTTGAGAGGAGTCCCCTATGAATTGTTTTTTTAGTCTCCCATACAATTGTGTGTTGGCCTTCGATGACCTTCAACATTTGTTCCTACCTTGATTTTACGAGCTGGGAATAGACATGACAATGTTACTTTGCTGGGCACTACGCAGAAAGATAAGGAATCTGCTCGGGACAACATAGAACGGTTGTGGCAAGCAGCACTAAGACTACCACCCGGCATTATCGAGTCAGTCTTGATGGACACCTGTCAAAAAAGCTTGTTACCTATGACAAAACACTGGACGGGTTCCTCTAGTCACATAGACTGGGCCGTGTTCATTATCAATGTTGAGGATGCCGAAAGGAAGGCTAAGGAAGCTTATTCATTGGGGATGAGTTTTCCTAATGAGAAAGGTAGAAGGTCTTCTGGGGCTTCCAACACTAATGATCGGGAATCCAAAGCGAAGTAGTCATGACCGCAAGCCTTAGTCGAGGTGCACTCCTGCTTGGAAGTCCGAGAGATCCCCGATACAAAAAGAAAAATTATTCTTTCAAAGATGAGGATGCACTGTAGCTGCTTAATGTACTCATCAAGGGAAAAAAGCTCCAACTTCCACCTCCCAGCCGTTCTGACAAGGTAGACAAGGTAGATGATCCCAAGTATTGTCATTATCATTGGAACGTCCACCACTCAACTCGAGATTGCTACATCCTGAAGAACTACGTATAGAGACTTGTCGACGCCAACGTCCTTTCATTAGACTTTGAAGAGAAGGTGGTCTCTGCCAACATGGTGACCCTCCAATTCAGCAATTTTCTACCAATGGAGGCATAAGATGGGGTTGTCACGATCCCAAAACCAACTATAGAGGTTGTTAACCTTCAAGATGTTCGAACACCAGGGATAGTACCCGTCAAAACACCTCGATGAAAGGTTTTGTAGGTACACCTAGACCTTACTAATGATCTGACCCAGCTTGTCGTTCGTCATGCCAACAAGATCAATGGAAAGAAGGTCAAATCCTGCAGTATAATCTCTTTCGCACCTGATAAAGAGAGGGTGGAAGCAACCAGGACTGGTCTAGATTACTCACATAACTATGACCAAGTCCTTCGAAGGGAAGCATCGTCGACTTCGACGCCCACAAATCCCAGCTCATCCGAACCGGGCTTATCCCATCAGCCAGCAACGGATAAGAAAAAATAGAAAGAGGGACATTTTGACGAACCTGTCATAAAAGAAATCATAGTGGGGCTCGATAAGCCCTATAACATCGACATCATGGCTCAACTAGACAACACTCTGGCTAGGGTATCATTGTTCGAGCTCATTTATCTCTCCAAGAAGACTCGATAGGCTCTTAGCGAGGCATTGCAACACACTGAGTCCTACTTAGGACAAATATAGTAGCCAAAAGAAGTTCCTGCTACGTGTCCTCAGTGCCACAATGTAATGAAGACTACATCAAGCATTACATTCTTGCAGCAGGACATGCTGCTAAAAAATAATATGAATGCTTGATCCTTGTATTGTACATGATATGTCGGTGAGATTAAGGTCAACCACATGCATATTGACCCAGGGTCATCTGTTAGTGTCAATCCCCACCACTTATTGCATACTCTAGGGATTCTGATGCATTGGCTATCTCCAACCCAAACCATGATAAGTGGTTTAAATAATGGCAAAAGCAGCCCAGAAGGGAAGATCAGCCTGAAAATCTAAATTTGCAATCTGAAGACGGAGGCAACCTGCTATGTCATTGACGCGGACTCTTGCTATAATGTTCTATTGGAGAGGCTATGGATACATGAGCACATGATCGTGTCGTCCACTCTACATCAATGCTTCAAGTCTGGCAATAGTGACTATATAGTAAAGACTAAGTTTGCAGACATTGATCCCTTTAAAGGGGTCGAGGTCTACTATACAAAATCTCGTCTATTACGGAAGAACCATCAAAAGGACATAGGTGAGGAAATTGATAATGAAGCAGAAGCTCAGACTTCCTCCGACGGACCTGTCAAAGTAAAGCTAAAAGAACGTCCCACATCACTGACGGCCAAGCCCCCGACAAAGACTCCAGCTCCATTAGTGGTTCGGTTGAGAGGGAAGCCGCCAATTAGAGAACATTTCTCAGCCAAACCCCTTATGGTAAAGCTGCGCAGCCCGCCTCTTCCCTCGTCGATCCCACCGGCCAAAAATATTGGGGGTGGCAATTTGAAAGGGATGGTTGTACCTCATTTTTCTACCTCTCACAATGTGGTCCTGGAGGACGATTTGTCCTATTTCATCAATAAAGGGATGCCTTCAGATTACTTTTCTTCTCTCGCTGTATATTCTTTTGAGCAAGACCTAAGGTTGTCGCTACGAATGCAAATTTCAACCGTCTACTTTGTAAGCTTAGTACTCCCGATACATGATGCATATTTCATAGTACCAGCTAGGAAGAAGGGAGAGAAGCCCATTACCTTCGGACGAGTAGAAGGTTCTCGGACCCATATCCCTTGTGAGTCAGAGCATGAAATCGGTACGGTACAGGCTCACCACTACACTTCTCAAGCCCGACGTATCATCCAAAGATGGGGTATGACTTGAACAACAATATGGGCCTTAACTACAACTAAAGCCGACACTTGCCAATCATGATCAACATCTCCGAAGGTGAATCTGATCAATATTACCATAAGGCCCGTTGTGGTCTACGGTATGCCTTATCCAAGCCTTCTGAAATTTACAGTCCAAGGAAGAAACATACTCGTATTCTTCCGACTATTCCTATGACTCCGACATCAGTATTAGGGAAGCATTTCAGAAAATGCTATCAGTAAATATAACTTCCGTAGACCAGGTCGAAGAAAATGATGACCAATTCTTCGAGCCTTTCAAAGTCGAACCTTGGGCTCAATAACTTGATTCTCAATAGAAAAAATGCTTTGAATAACGTGAACCTCCTACCGAAGACGAGGTCATACAAGTCAATCTGGGAGATGACTCTTCTCCCCAGCCAATCTTTATTAGTAAAAGCCTAAAAGAGGAAGATCATTAATCTATCATCGAGCTCATGAGAGAATACATAGATATATTTGCCTGGAGTTATGAAGATATGCCGGGGCTAGATCCAAACATTGCCATACACAAATTAAATATTTTACCCAATGCTAAGTCAGTGAAGCAGCATCAACGACGGTTTTGCCCCAATATTATGGATGCCGTTGAGAAGGTGGTGGATACGCTAATAGCAAGTGGTTTCATCCGTGAGGAAGAACACCCAGATTGGGTAGCCAATGTTGTCCGAATCGCCAAGAAAAATGGAAAGATCTGAGTCTGTGTAGACTTTCGTGATCTGAACACTGCCTGTCCGAAAGATAAGTTTCCACTACCAATCACTAATATGATGGTGGACAATACCTGTGGGTTCGAGTGTATGTCGTTCATGGATGGCTATTCGGGTTATAACCAAATCAAGATATCCCCAAAAGACAAAAAATATGCGTCGTTCCGGTATTCGATCAGTGTATTTTGCTACACTATGATGCCTTTCGGTTTGAAGATTGCAGGCACTACATACCGGAGAGCTATGCGCACAATATTCCGCAAACACATGCGTAAGATAGTTGAATACTATGTTGATAACATCGCTGTCAAAAGTTGTGTCCGTGGTAATCACCTTCATGACTTAAGAACTGTGTTCGACCTGATGAGGGCACATCAATTGAAGATAAAATTGACCAAGTCTTTCCTAGAGGTATCCAACGGCAAGTTCTAGGATTTATCATCACTTCAAAGGCGATCTACGTCGATCCCCAAAAAATAAAGACTGCCATTGAGATGCAACCACCAAAGAACCTTCGTGAACTCTACGGTCTTCAAGGGCGATTAGCGTACATCCAAAGATTTATCTCTAACCTCTTGGTTTGGTATAAGCCCTTCACTAAATTAATTAAGAAATAAGTATCTTACGTTTGGACTGAAGAGTGCCAAAGAAATAAGGACATTAAAGGGTACCTCATGAACCCTCCACTTTTGGTAGCCCCTTGTAGAAGCATAGAAAATATGGAGTTCATATGGATCACAACTGGCCGTATGAGTACTTTAGGATAAATTGGCCTGCATAAAGAAGAGCCGCATGACAGACTCGGCATGCCCTGTGGCCCATCTTCACAACCTCGAATTGTATATCAAAAGCAACCAGACTAATTTAAGCCACAGAATGAAGAAGTTACTTATGCGGCCAGGATGATCAGTCCTTCTGATAAAGCTGACAAACTCTGTCAAAACTGACAAAACTGACAGCTGACACTCTGACAAAAGAAGATAAGACGTGCCACAGGGTCCACGTGCCTGGACAAGGCCATGCGGCCAGAGGGACTGTGACCCGAGCCGCATGAACCTTATGCGGCTCAATCTATATGCTTCATGCGGCCAAGGGTAACTACAATCTGAGTTGCATGAGCTTTATGCTGCCCAGAATATAGAACCTATGCTGCTAAAAGTCCCCAAGCTACATGCGGACTAAGGGAGACTACGACTTAAGCCGCATGAGTCTTATGCGGCCTAGCATGGCCGAACACTGAAAGACTTATGTGGCTCAAAATGACTCAAGTAGACTGATCCTATCCTACGATAGGACACGTGGCAGGCTGACCAAGTCTCAACCACCCAGATTTGTTGCAACAAAATCTCAACAAGTCACCAGCTGGCGGCCAAAGAGCGGGTCTTTGTGTGCTATTGTAGCCACGTGGTCACGTGGCCGTCTATGCGGCTTAAGATATCTATCACTATAAATAACAGGTTACCACACCTATGTAAAAGGCTGGCAACCTACAAAGGGCAATTTCTTCAAGAGCAAGGATCATGTCAGATAGTCCAAGGAGTAAGGCAGAGTTGCTACACTTTCCCGAGTCTCTATCGTTACCCTCCAGAATCAAAAACTAAACAATTGTACTTAGATTGTTTCCTAGGATTTCTCTTGTATAAGCGAGTTTTCAATCAAGTTTAATTCCTCTATAATTTTTGTTCTTGATATTTTATGGCAAACACGATGGCGACTCTGCTGTGGACAACCTTATCTTCTGATTAGAAGTTGGTGACGTAATCCGACCCGTCCAAACTCGGCTCCGTACAGCAAATGCTCGTGGTTCATTTTGACTAACGAGCATTCGAATAAATGCTATCTGAAGGAAGCGCCAGCCCATCGCAGAAGCAAGCCAACCCAAAGAGAACCCGCAGGACGTCGGAGCGCTAAACTCTTACCCCCGACCAGGTTCTCGAAGAAGCTCATTCTGCGGCCCAAGACTGTAAGCATGACTCTCCTGCGGCCTTGTTTTCGACCACAGAGAACCCCACTGTCCCTAAATCTAACAAAAGAAAATACTACGATGCTAATTTATTGGGGACACAAGGGAAGTCCATGCAGATGAGAAAGATGCCGCATAAGAGAGATGGAAAGATGACCCATGCGACAGCTGACTCTGGCCGCAGGAAGTTGGCCTATGCGGCAGCCAACTCTGGCCGTAGGCAGATCGCCCATACGACAGCCAACCCTGGCCGCAGGCAGATTACCCATGCGGCAACCAACTCTGGTCGTAGGCAGATGGCCCATGCGGCAGCCAATCCAGGCCATAGATAGAGTGTCTCATGCGACCCTGTCAGAAGCTCTGTGTTCGACCGTCTCTCATACGGGCCCGACTCCATGCGGCCCATTGAGAATGTGGAATATTCTAATCTGGACTCTTCTTATTACGTGCCTTCAGATGCTAAATCGAAGATGTCTAAGGCAGTATGGGCCCAACAAGCCCAGTCAACTGTCCAAGCTGTTGACCGTCAGCTGGCACCGTTAACTGTTATACGGACTCCTAAAGAAAAGTTGTACAGAACCACCCGCGTCCAGTCCACCAGGACTAACGGACAGGATGGGTCTCAAAAGTCTCCCTCCAAAGATCGAGAGCAAGTGCTTTTACTAGCCTCAGATCTGGGAGCAAACATGATACCTACGCACCCGTGTGCTCGGGATACCTGAGTCCACAAAGTGGATGTAAAGGTAGATCAGCCTGCTATCGACTTGCGAGAAATGATTACTCACAAACACAAGGAGAAGGAAGCAACCTTCGCATGTGATGAGCCCTTCTCGGGACGTCGTTGCACCCAAGTCATCATCAACTACTGCTGCGACAAGTCGACAGCACCTGAAGATTGGCGGCCCATTTTCCAACGACTGTACCAGCCAGCACCTTTCCAACGACAACTTGAAAAATATGTACAAATTTTAGGAGATGAGGAATTTCCTTTCTCTTCCTGTAATTCAGCCCGGATGGTTCTTTCCGACAAGGAAGGAAAGAAGACAAGCTCTTCCAGCCCGGCAATCTCAGCCAATACTGCAAGAAAACTCTCGACAACCACAGGGCGTGTCTACCTAGGCACTCGATCCATAAAAAAGCTTCCAACACTTGGGGTGCATCCTCGACCTTCCTAGGGATAGATGGAGCCGGGGGTACTAGTCTCCTCAATGTATGCGACAACCCGAGGTTCCAAGAGCATACACAGGGGGTAGCGATCCAATGTAATTATGCAACGGACGTGGACGTCCCTGAGGGTGACTGCCTTCGCCAAGACGATGCGGCTTTCTACACAGCGGGTAGCAC
Organism: Iris pallida; assembly: GCA_029216955.1. NCBI lineage: Eukaryota > Viridiplantae > Streptophyta > Magnoliopsida > Asparagales > Iridaceae > Iris > Iris pallida. The sequence continues at coordinate 709,876 of JANAVB010007597.1, forward strand.
CCCTTCCTAGTCCGAAGAAGAGGACATTCCGACATTCTCTAACAATTTTTCGGTACGGGGGTACGACATGGAGTGTACCTCTTCTACGATCCCATCTACGTCTACCCACGTACATACAGTCTTTATGGCCGGCGATGATCAAGAAGCACCTATTGACCGACAACGTCTAGAAGTACTTGAAGCCATGCTCCTGTCCTTGGTCAAGTCAGTAGACATAATCAAAGCTGCCTTGCCAACTCAACCAGCAAGGACGCTTGGATAAACAAGCTTGGGACCCGCAGTCAATGCAGACTCCAACACGACCGCTCCTCCTTTGGGCGACAATCCTCTAGGAGCATCCGCTCCTTCAGCAGCAGATGAAGAAAAGAAGGCAAGGAGGGAAGTCCAGGAGCTTCGAGTAATGTTCCATGCCCGAGACTCCTTCTAGGACCTCAGAATAAGACAGCCATATCCCGTTGCGTAGAGAGATGTTCCTTTTCCGTCATAGTACAAATAGTTTCATATTGATTCCTATGACGGAAAGACCTCTGCTACTCAGTAAATGACTTATTTTGAAGTCACAACCGACCATTTGCCACATAGCGATGCCATCCTCACACGATTATTTATCGGAGCATTGGAGGGGATCGCGTTCGACTAGTACCGCAACCTTCCGGACAACTGCATACATTCTTTTGACGGCTTCAAGCACATGTTCCTAGAAAGATTCTACGAAGTGGGACATGATGTGACAATGTCGTCCCTTATGAACGTCGTTCAGGGGGAGAGGGAGATAACAAGGAACTATATCGAGCGGTTCCGTCAAACCGCAATAAGATTGCCCCAATGCAATCCCGAAAGCTTCTTGATGGAAATCTGCCAGAAGAAGTTGCTCCCCGCAATCAGCCTCTGGATGGGTGAAGATCAGTTCAAGGATTGGACGACCTTCATCATATACGGCGCCAATACGGAGACGAAGTTAAAGAAGGCTCGCCAGCTAGGATTACACATCCCGGATGGAGAGGTCAAAGGCAAATGTCCTGGTACCACCCCCTATAACAACAATACTGCCGGCACCTACAATAACCGGGACAATAAAGGCAAACAGGCCCTGGTCGCTGGTACGACCAAGAAGCTTGAACAAAAGTAGACAAAAGCTCAGTGGCCCAAAGTGAATTACTGTTTCGAAGATAGTCATGTCAAGCCTATCTTCGACATGCTCTTTCAAGGGGACAGGATCCAACTCCCTCTACCAAGACGCGAGCCTCGAGCGGCAGAGTTGGAGGACCCAAAATACTGCCAGATAACTAGCTTGATACCTCTCACCACGTAAAGAGGAGAAGTCGTGTGGGTGCACCCCGACTTAGTACACGAAGTAACCCAGGCAGTATCATCTCCAGCCAATAAAAAGAAGGATAGAAAGTCTAGATCCTGTCATACAATTTCAACCGAAGCTGAGGAGGTGGCGACCGTTGTTACCCGATCTAGGGCACATGTCCAGCCTACTCCGGGTAGTTCAGTTGAAGACCGTCAGCCAGCGATGCTGCCAACCACTGATGTTTTGGGCCTATCTCAACCTCCACCGGCGGACAGGTCCAAGCCGAAAGAAACCCGCTTCGACAGGCCGTTCCGTAAGGAGGCACCTCAAGGATTGGAGAGACCTTACAACATTGACATATTAGCACATCTGGCTAATACGCCAGCAAAGTTGTCGTTATACGAGCTCCTAAGGCTCTCCAAGGATCTTCGTGTCGCATTGAGCAAAGCGCTCCAGAATGCTGATGCTTACTTAGACCTGGTCAAACCTACAGGGGAAGACTCGTCGACAGATCTCCAGGACAGCAACTGTGCGGATGCAATACCCAACATCGTATTCATCCTACAGGACATGTTGATCAAGTCCAACTTGCATGATCGCCCTTGTACTATACTGGATGTATAGGCGACATCAAGGTGGATCAAATGCACATCGATCTTGGTTCGTCGATAAGCATCATCCCGAAAATGCTTGCTTCAAGTCCTCGACATCCCTATGCACCGGCTAGCAGCGACCAACACTGCCATTAGTGGTTTCGACTCAGGAAGGAGCTATCCCTTAGGAAAGATCCGATTGAAATGTCAGATCGGTGACTTGAGGACAGAGGTTACCTGCTACGTCATAGATGCAGATACGTCCTACAATATCCTCTTGGGGTTTCCGTAGATACATGACTATATGATCACGCCATCCACCCTCCACCAGTGCTTCAAGTATGTCAGTAAGCACGACTTCGTAAAGACTGAATTTGCCGACATCGATCCCTTCAAAGGTGTTGAGTCTTATTATTCTTCGGAGGCTTATCTATATGAAGAATCCAAGAAGCACATAAATGACAAACTGGAGGCCAACACAGGGCCAGAGGAACCCTTAAGAATTCATCTCCAGGCCCATAAACCGGGCAAGTTGCACCCCTTTTCGCAACTTTGTATAAAGAGGTGCCCGGTTCTCTCGCCCCAGTTGTGCAGTCGAAACCAATGGCCATCCGACTCCCAAGGTCCAGCCAAGAGCCAAAATCCTCCATAGGGCGGATGGTGATCCGATTGCAAAAATCCAATCAAAGACAACTGGAAGATGCAAGGCCCTCTGGGGACCCGATGGTGATCTGATTGCCAAGATCCAGTCAAAAGTAATCAGAAAACACGAAGTCCTCTATCGAGCCGATGGTCATCCATCTTCCCAAGATGAGCCAGCAACCATGTGTCGATCCGCGACCCTCAGACAAGCCAATACCATAAATAGAACCCTTGGTGGTCAAGTTGTCCAACACAGCGTCCCAACCTCCGGTCACGCAGGGGGTAGCGGAAGAGGATGCAGAACTCGCAAAATATCTTATTACAAAGGTAGATAGTCCCTCTCCTGATGATGTAATCCCTGTGGACAAAATTCCTTATTTTATCAATAAGAGGCTGTTATTGAACTATTCTGAGTGTAATAAACCTAATCTGATGTATAATATGGGGCACGGTCTGGACATTAACCTATACACACAGGTGACATCCGTCCATACCGTAAACCGATTTACTTCCATTAGAGGTGCCTACTTCCTAGTCCAGGCAAAAGAGAAGGGGATCGCACGATCATATTCGGCCAAAAAGAAGGTCCTTAATATTTCACGCCACAAGAGTTCGATTTCGAACCCGATGCTGGAAGGTTATCGCTCTACTTGTATAGTCCTCAAGCCAAGTACTTCATGCAAAAGCAGGGGTAAGACATGAAGGTTACCCCGGATCTCAATTATGGCAATGGCTGGCGAGCACCTCTGTAGATGTCATCCTCGACCGGGAAACCTTAGGATTATTACAGCAAGTCCAAATGTGGCCTCGGTTATGTTACACCAGCAATAACGCCCGAGAGCTCTGATGAGGAATGCGAGTGGCATTCTCACTCATCTGAATCACCTACATACGATTTCGATGACAACATTGGAGATATATTCAGGTAGACATTATCTGCCAACATGGCATCCGCTGACATTGAAGAGGAAGACGGAGATCTACTCGAACCTCTTGAATTGGAGCCATAGGCCCAACACCTGGATGCACAATGGGAGAAGCGCTTTGAACAACGAGACCCTCCCACTGAAGATGAGGTAGTGTAAGTTGACCTCGGTAATGAATCCTCTCCAAAGCCATGCCGGGACTAAACCCTGAGAGAGTACTTCAACTCATCAGTAAAAGCCTGACGGACGGCGAGCGGAAGTCGTTGTTGCACCTCATCAGAGAATATATTGATGTTTTCGCTTGGAGCTATGAAGACATGCCGGGACTAAACCCTGAGAGAGTACTTCATAAGCTCAATATTCATCCGGACGCAAAACCAGTCAAGCAACAGCAACGAAAGTTCTATCCAGACATCATGAACTCTATCGAAGCAGAAATAAACAAGCTTATAGCTAGCAATTTCATCCGCGAGGAGCAGCATCTAGACTGGATAGCTAATATAGTACCAGTCATTAAGAAGAACGGAAAGATCCAAATCTGCATCGACTTTCACAATCTGAATGCGGCATGTCCTAAGGATGAATTCCCTTATCCCATTATCGACATAATGATCGTTAATACATGTGGCTTCGAGCACATGTCCTTTAGGGATGTCTTTTCAGGATATAACAAATCAAAATGTCTCCTGACGATGAGAAGCATACGTCATTCCGATCACCGATCGGCGTGTATTGCTACACAGTCATGCCCTTCGACCTGAAGAACGCTATTGCTACATATCAACGAGCTATGAGCATCATCTTCAGAGATCACTTGCGCAAGACGGTGGAGTGTTACGTTGATGACATCGCCGTCAAAAGTCGCTCCAAGGATGACCACCTACACGATTTGAGAATAGTGTTCGATCTTATGCGATCGCACATTTTGAAGATGAATTCCACCAAGTCCTTCCTAGTGTGTCCAGCGGAAAGTTCTTGGGCTTTGTCATTACTTCCAGGGGCATTCACATAGACCCCGATAAGACAAAGGCAATCCTGGAGATGAGTCCGTCGAGGAACCTCCGTGAACTCCGCGGCCTTCAGAGAAGACTAGCCTACATCATGAGGTTCATATCTAACCTCTCAGGGTGATGTCAACCCTTCACACAACCTATGAAGAAAGTCATCTATTTCGTATGGAATAAGAAATACCAACGCGCCTTTGATGATATTAAGGAATACTTGATGAATTTGCCAGTTCTGGTAGCCCCGGTTGCCGGAAAGCCTTTCCTGCTCTATGTACGAGCGATGGAACACTCCCTCGGTGCCTTGCTAGCACAAAAAAATGATATGGGGCACGAACAAGCTATCTATTATCTCAGCCGAATGATGGTGGGGCCGGAGCATAGGTACACCACCGTGGAGAAGGAATGCCTTGCCTTGGTGTTCGTCATTCAGAAAACACGACACTATATGTCAGGGCAGACCATCCATGTTGTCTCGCGAGTTAATCCCCTCAGGGTTCTTATAACCAAGCCAGGCACACTTAGTTCTCGTCTAGGTACATGGGCGATACTGTTATCCCCCTACGATATGGTCTTTGTTCTGTAGAAGGCTGTCAAAGGTCAAGCCTTGGCTGATTGTCTAGCAGCCCATCCAGGCTCAGGAATGGCAAAAATCTATGAAGAAATCCCAGACGAAGTCGTTAACTCAAATATGACTTCACATAATGACGTTTGGCAAATGTTCTTTGACGGTGCTTCAAGAACGGGGCCCCATGGTGATATCGTCGCTGGAGTCGGGATAGTATTAATTTCTTCCTCTTGGTTGGTAGTCAATCAGACATATTCTCTTACAGAACCCCGTTCAAACAATGTAGCCGAATATAATGCTTTGTTCATCGGGCTCCGACTTACAAAAGAGGTGGGAGTCGAATACCTAGAAGCATATGGCGACTCGTAGTTGATTGTCAATCAAATCCGAAGCTCATACGAGGTTCGTAATGCGGATCTGATTCCTTATCATCAGACAACAATTGCTATCATAGCAACCTTGGAGGGGTTCTTTTTAGAACTTGTTCCTAGACTCAATAATATTGAAGACGACATCCAAGCAGGCCTCGCCGCTTTTTTGGTGGTTCCAAATTATGATCATCATCTAGTCGACGTGATAGACCATGAGCTGGTATGTCCCAAAAACCCCGTTCAACTGAATACGAGCTACTCCACCTAGATAACCAATGATCTGCAAGACAGGAGACTCCCATTCATCGACTTTGCGGTCTACGAAATCCTGCCTAAGAATGTGAAAGAAGCAACTTCAATCAGAAGGCATTCTCTCAGATTCTTTTATGACACTGAAACAAAAATATTATACCGATGGTCTTACGACGGACTACTAGAAACCAAATGGGGCTAACATGGGATCTGCTCAAGGACCTACTTACTGGTTTAGGTAGAATGGGGACCCCTCCCTCTTTCTTTCGAAAAGAGATATCCGTCAATGCCAATGCCGTAACGAGAGAGAGAGGAATTAGGGTAAGGATCGTATCGATACTTCGATTACGGAGATCCTAGGGCTCTAAGGGAGGGAGCTTAGTTAAGATGTATGTGAAACACAAAAGCCAAAGAAGCCTTACAAGAGGCTCACGATAGCGTTTACGGGGCTCACCAACCGAGCCTGAAGTTGCAGGACCGTCTCCGTTGGATGGGTTACTACTGGCCTACGATAGTAGCAGACACAGCCGATTATGCAAAGAAGTGTAAGGCTTCTCAAATCCACGCAGATTTCATACATCTACCAATCGAATTCTTGCACCCAATAGTGGCCCCTTGGCTATTTGAAGTATGGGGAATGGACATCATTGGCCGAATCACCCTGCCGTCGTCCAAAGGGCACCGGTTTATTCTCGCAATCACCGACTACTTCTCCAAGTGGACGAAAGTTGTTCTATTGGCAGAGGTAAAGACATCAAACGTGACCAGTTTCATAAAATATCACGTCATTTTCCGTTTCGGGCTGCCAAGGAGCATCATTCATGACAATGGTCCGCAGTTCGCAAGTCATGCCTTCTATCGATTCTGTGACAAGAATCAAATTCAGAATGTGGCTTCAACGGCATACAACCCATCGGCTAATGGTCTAGCTGAAGCCTTTAATACGACCATAATCAAGCTTCTCAAAAAGTTTGTGTCACAAGCACGACTGGAATAAAAAGTTGGGCAAATGCTTATGGGCGTACCGCACTACGAGTCGAACGGCTACCGAAAATACACCATTCTCTCTGGTGTACAGGAGCGAGGCAGTTCTTCCATTGAAGACTCAGATCCCCTCCCTTCGTGTGGCCCATACTTACCGGTTGACGTCGAACAATAACTACCGTCGACGGCTACAAGAAATAAAAGATTTAGACGAGAAGCGTTTGCAAGCTCAACAAAGCATCGAGCTCTATCAAGCACGTATCTTTCGTCCCTTCAATAAGAAAGTCAAGCAGAGGACATTCCAAATAGGCGATCTCGTCTTAGCCGTTCGCAGACCGATGGTCATGACTCATAAAACCGTCGACAAATTCTAGCCCAAGTAGGACGGTCTATACATCATCGAAGCCGTATTCTCCAACGATGCATACCGGCTCGTGAAACAGAATAGGGACTTGCTCGTGATGCCCATAAACGACAAATTCCTAAAGAAATACTATGTCTAAGGATATGATAGTACTTCCTCAAACCATCAAATCTCTCAGACTATCGAGTTATGTACACCAAGTACTTCTGAACTCACACTCTATTCACTCCGAGTGGATTTACGTCGCATCTCCCTGAGTGGCAGGTCATGTGTGCTGATACTTCTGAACTTTCATGTAATGCTTTATTACACAGGAGTCTGTCCAGCTTATTGTTATCTCTGAGCAAACTTTCTGGTCCTTATTATAGTGTATCACGTCCATATTACCTCTGATACCGATAATCTCTTGACTTAACACCTGTACCAAACCCGGGATAAAAGATATGGTATTAAAACCACAAAACCTGTCACATCCATATTACCTCTGTTGGGTTTTGTATCAAAATCTATTACTCGTACCACCAGTGCGCAGAAGAGTAACAGGTCCACCAAAGATTATTCCTGATTATCGTGTATCACGGCCATATTACCTCTGATATCGATAGTCTCTTGACTTAGCACCTATACCCAACCCGGGATAAAAGACATGGTGTTAAGACTACAAAACCTATCACGTCCATACTACCTCTGTTAAGTTTCATTTCAAATCTATTACTTGCACCGCCAGTGCACAAAAAAGAGGTAATAGGTTCACAAAAGTTATCCTAATCTATTACTCGTACCATCGGTGTACCAAAGAGTAGTAGGTCTACAAAATATTATTCAAATCTATTTGTTCACATTTCTAGATGCACAAAAGGGCAATAGGTCCACAAAAAGTCCTCCAGTAGGATGTCCTTTATCAAACACAAATGCTGTATTAGGCCCTCTAGTTTAAGCACCACAAATACCACAAACAAAGAATGGAGTGAATGTATTCTGTTTATTCAAAACTAGTTGTGTTCATAGGATTACATCTCAAAAAGGGCTGAAGAAGAGTCTACTACTCATCAGCAACACATAGTTTGGCAATAATGTCTTCCAACTGTGCAGTTGAGCGCTCAATTCTCAGTTTGGCTCGGCATTTAGCTTCATGGATTAGCTTTTTAGCATCCTCAAGATGTGCCCGAGCCTGCCAATTATCCTCTAACTTCTTCAGTACATCCTCTAGAGCGGCAGAGGCTCTTGTGACCTCATCAGTCTCTTTGCAGATCTTCTCTTTCTCTTGACGAGTGGCTTGAAGCTCAGTCTCCAGAGATGTCAGCTTGGCCTGGAGCTGGAGGAGCTGCTCGTTAGTTTCGGTTATAGCACGAACGGTGGTCACCTCACCAGTCAAGAAAATCTCTTCCTCTCCCTGCTAGTTAGTTCCCGAGGCTCTATCGTTACCCCCCAGAATCAAAAACTAAACAATTGTACTTAGATTGTTTCCTAGGCTTTTTCTTGTACAAGCAAGTTTGTAGTCAAGTTCAATTCCTCTGTAATTTTTGTTCTTGATATTTTATGGCAAACGCCCCTGTCATGGGAAAACCCTTCCTGCTTTACATCCAACCATGGATTATTCTCTCGGTGTATTGTTAGCCCAGAACAGTGATGCAGGCTACGAACATGCTATCTATTATCTCAGTCGACAACTGGTGGGGGCCGAACTTAGATATAATCCTATCGAGAAGGAATGTCTTATCCTGGTTTTTACTATCCAGAAAACTTATCATTATATAGTGTGGCAGATAACTCACGTTATCTCCAGGGTCAATCCTCTCAGGGTCTGTAGAAGCATAAAAATGTGCAGATATATCAAAAGCACAGGTAGTATTCTCATTATACAAAGCTTCATAAACGTACAGATTCCTGAAAAGCGTAGACAGAAGATCAAAAACCACAGTTCATAAAAAGCTCTTTATTAAATCATGCCTACAAAGATCTATTACAGATTCATCATGATTATAAGAAAAAAAAGCTTTGCCTACAAGGATCTATTACAGATTCATCAAGAAAAGAACTAAGACATCTAAAGATCTACAAGAGGGTTTATCTTCACATGCGCCATACAAAGGGGTTAATCTTTACAGGCGCCATATAAGGGGGTTAATCTTCACAAACGTGCTGCCCCCAGATGCGCAGAGTTGTCAGAATGAGCCACTTCCTAAAGTAGCTATTGGCCCAAGCACGAACTCAGTCCACAACATAGGTCGTGCAACTGCCATTTAGCATGGCAGAGCATATCCTATGGCTCTTCGGATTGGCAACCAATCCAAATCCGAAAGCTTGGATCTTGAAGACCTCCGAGACGTTGTTCAGGTTCGAACTCCTTATGCCAAACGCTCAAGTGCATTAAACTCAGTTGCAGTTCTTCTACAAAGGCACAAGTTCTTTGAATGAAGGAATCCACAACCATCAGCTGACTTGTGCAAGGCCAATAGCCGTTCGAAGCTAAGTCAGGATCGAACATAACGTTTGGAATGCTAAGCGAGGAAGACAACTCATCAGAAAAACTCTCCTTTATATAGGGTAAGTGTGGTCCAACCAACATGCCACGTGGCTGTCGGTCAAAGATGCCCAAATTAATAGGATGAACCTAAAACTCAGCACAACCAACCTCATTTAATAGGTTCATTCTACTGAGTCCTCGATCACTAACTTCTCGAATTTCCCTAAATAATGGCGGCAATTAAAGAGGAGGACGACTGACTCGGCCATCAAGAAAAGCAGTCATTAAATGCTCTTAAAAGACTTTGATAGGAACTAGCTCCTTCAACTCAGAAGCGCAGCCAGGTACCTGTGTCCCCTCTTCGGCCCATAAGCGTAGATAGCTTATTTCTTCACAAAGAGCTCTAATTTTAGTCTAAAAACCACAGAACCTTCAAACCCAAAAGCTCTGCGCCCTCGCTTCAACTCAGAAGCGCAGACCCCTCATTGTAACCAAAAGCTCGGCCCATTCAATGGCCCCCATCATCTGATACTTTGTTGACGACATTGCCCAAAGCACAAGTATCCTCGTCGCCCTAAAGCACATTGACTCTGTGGCTTAAAGCACAAATCCACTCGTCGTCCTAAAGCACAGAGGCTCCATTATTTGAAACATATGTCCACTCGTCGTCCTAAAGCACAGTAAATTTGTCGCCTAAAGCACAAGTCTACTCATAACCCTAAAGGTGCAGTGACTCCGTCGCCTAAAGCACAAGCCCGCTCGTCGCCCAGAAGCACAATGGCATCAAAAGCATCGCCAAAAGCGCAGCTCATATAGCGGCACAGTCATACGAAGTGACGTGGGTCCACGTGGCCAGAGGGGTGCTCATATCTTCCAGGATACCACCCTATCGGTTTGTTTAAACCGCTGCTCTTAAGATAAACATAGTTTGATTCTGTTGATAAGAGCAATATCTTATCAGTTTGTTTAAACCACAGATAAGAACGAAGTTTGCTCTTATAGACGAGTGCCATATCCAACTGGTTTGTTTAAACCAATGGCCCTCTAAGATAAGGCAAAATCTACTTTGGGGATAGGAACAAAATCTGCTCAGGTCTATTCGATCAACAAATAAGCACACGCCACATGTTGTTTATTCAGTTATGTTGATAACTCCCCCAAGATCTTGATAGAAGAGAATCCCAATGCCTGCCATGTGTCAGCTCAGCAGTAGCCCTCACCATGCCACCTCAAAGATTCTCCGATTTCTCCATGTGCAGCGTATCTGCACAATCTTTATGCACATCGCATATGTGCGTCCCCCCATAAATAGAAGGAGTTTTCTTTCGATAAAGAGGCTTCAAAATATTTAACTTTGACATATTCTTGATTGGTAACCCTAGAGTTTCAATCACCTGCACTAGAAAGCCAAAGCAAGTTTAACTCGTTGTCAAATCGTCAGTGGAGTAAAGGAGCCGCTGCATGCTCGATCTCCACCTCCACACTTTTCTAAAAAAAATTGTACTTAGATATCTTATTTAGGAATCGATTGTACTCTTTTAACATTTAAAATACAAAAAAGTTCGTATAACCTTTTGTCATGGCAATAGCGACTCTGCTGGGGACTTTCTTCTCCTCCAACGAGAAGGTAGTGGCACAATCTGGCAACAACTTGCTGAGATCTTTCCAGAAGACGTTGGTCGTACGTTTTTCCCAATAAGCTTCTGAAGAAATCCTTCTGAGGAGAAGTCGAGTCCTTCAAAGCGGTTCGTAAAATCGAAGAAGACTCGAAGCATATGGGTGTCGAAGGCGGCTGCGACAAGCAGCACTACGGAGGGGACTGCGCTCTAGAACCCCGTGATCGACGAAGCCTAGAAGAAGACTTCGGCTACGGTTGCCATGCCACCTCGCTCGATTCCCACTCCGAAAAAGCACAGCGAAGAGTACGACTCTCCTACGGCGGGCCTAACAAAGGCACAACGTCGAAGGAAGCGCACAGTGGCTCAACCGCTTTCGAAGGGAGCGGTGCCGACGAGAAGATCTGTCTTTTTCAGAATTACCTACCCATCGGGTAAGGCTACATTGTACTCTGAACATGACGTACCTCCTGGAGGTAACTTATAGAGATCCAAGACGGCACTTGTCCTACGCGGCAAAAGTGCTATGCCAACCACTACATTGGATTCTAAATACTATGCACCCTCTGGGGGTAGTAGGAAGAAATCCAAGGCAGCACGTGCCTTGTGCAACCAACGTCTATGCCAATAGCCGACCAAAGGCCCGCATTCACAGTTACACATACAGCCAATGGAAAGCTATATAAAACTGGTCCAAGTGCCTTAATGCCTTGACCGGTAGAACTCTGCTTTCACTCGAGCACTCATGTGCACAACTCGAGCCAGGGGGTACACTGCACTGAGAAAGACTCGCGCAAACAGTGTTCTTGTAATCATGGAAGGAGTCTTCCTTATCAGCAACTTTCTAATCATGACCTAAACGTGTCCGACGTGCAGGAACTAAGAAGAGAGAAGTTACCTCCGTATCCTCACTCCCGTACGCAGCTTCCCTTTACGTGCAATGGGAGTGTAGGAATGAAGACCCCAACGCTTTCCCACAAGCGTAAAGTAGAAGAAGAGCCAGCGGCACAAGGAATGCCTAAACCAAGGCAAACTTGCACCCAGATCATCATCAACTGTAGCTGTCACCCGACAGCCACTTCGCCACCAAGGAGACAGTCCGTCTTTCAAAGGCTGTGACCAATGGCAACCATACATCAAAGACCCGACAGGGGGTCGCTGTTTCACTTAACAAAATACCAAAAATTGGCTTTTGAAAGAAAATAGGAAAAAGTACAAAAGTACAAGTAGATTCTGGAGAGTATTGCTATGAAAGTCTGATCTGAGAGCGATCACTTTGTTCCTTGGACCACACGATGATGATGAAGAGAACTGCTTGGAAAAGAACAACTGGAAGAACTAAGTCACCAGAAAGGTATCTACGAAATTGGCACTGATGGCACAGTCGAATGCTTTCCTGCTTTGCTTCACCCGTTTCTGAAGGAAAAGTTGAAGAGAAATGCTCTGGAAAATCACTTTGCTCTAAAAATCTCTGGCTCTGATCTACGTGATCTGTTGTGTCTTCTGTTTAAAAAAAAAGTCTATTTATAGACTAGACCCTCTGTGCATAAAAAACAACATAATTGGGTCTCTACGCAAGTAACTGCTACCCACGATTGAAAATTGACCTCTACGCGTGATGACACGTGTCCCATATAGAGTTGTGGTCTCTACACATGGTGACACATGTCCTACAACTTCAACAATATAGGGAGAGCACGTACACATGTTCCTTGATAACTGTGGCATGAAAGCCACGTATGCAGACCACGTTCTCACATAGCCAGAAAAGATTGAGCGTAAAATAATCCAAAACAAACTTCCTACGTAAAGCAGCAAATTGAGCGTAAAGTAACCCAAAATAAACTTCCAACGTAAAAGTGGCTAAAAAGTAGCCTTGAGCATATAGCTAGCTCAAATAAACTCTACGCACACAAAAGTAGCTGAGATAGCCTTGAGCGTAAAAACTCAAATAACTGTCATGCGTAAAGGAAGCGATATCTTGAGCGTAAAGTAGCCCATCTGCACACTAAACGAAAAGCGTTGGATTTGGTGAAGAAATCTTCTTGGCTTCTGTGTAATGTTCTGTCAGAAAATTATTCTGTCAGAGCAGTATAACGCGCACTAAATGCAGTCTGGATACGTAAGGGAACTTGCGTAAAGTTAGACACTGTTTGATCTCTGCGTAGAGCTTGAATCTGATTTAGTTTGACTTGCGTACTGATATTGTGTAAAGCTCTCAACTTCTTTGACTTGGTCTATGAAGTTTATTTATGCTTCTACAAGACCCCCTTCAAAGTTTTCAATTTTTTTCTAAGATTTGAAATACTTTGAACAGAAGCGTAAAATCCGGGATATCCAACAGTTAGCATAAAATTCGGGATATCCAACAGTCAGCATAAAATTTGGGATACCCAACAGTCATCTCAGAAGCGTAAAATTCAAAAATTTGAACCGATTTCAAAAAAATTTATAAATAGAGCCTCGCTAGTAGAGAGAGAACTTTACTCATCTCTTGCAATCTCAATTTTCTTTATTCTTGTCTTTCAAAATCCCAGTTCAAACAAATGGCACCAAAGAGCAAGACGACCGTCGGCGCTAAAGGCAAGAAGCCCGATGTTGCTTCGTCGAGGAGTGAGCGTACAGAGACCACCATCGCATCATCGGAGGCAACCCAGAAGACCAACCCCGCTGTGGCTCCGGCCATGATAGGTAGAACCCTATCTAATTTGGCCATGGTTTCATCGGGGATGAAGAAGAACCGAACCCTAAATTTTATGCCCACGTTTATACGTGTTAGCGTAGATTAAAAACCACCAAATACGCCCATATTTATACGTATCAGCGTAAATTAGAAACAACAGAATACGCCCACTTCTATACGTGTCAGCGTAAAATAGGAACAACAAAATACGCTCACGTCTATACGTGCCAGCGTAAAATAGGAACAACAAAATACGCTCACGTCTATACGTGCCAGCGTAAAATGTTAAGCGTAAAGTTAAAAATATGCAAATCACCCACATTCCTATGTGTTAGCGTAAAAGACCATATGTTTTCATGCGTATAACTTTTACTCTTTTGAACAGAGAAAACTACGCATAAAAAACTTTTAGTCATACACTGCATCAACATAGAATATTAAAAATATTCAAAAATCTTTTACGCACAAATCTTCTCTTGCGTAAAAAGCTATTGCGTAGAGGTGAATCAACTTAGGACATTTTTTAATCTTTTTTGAAACAAGGAATGAAAATTTTCAAAATCTCTACGCACAAACACTTACTTAATAGAAGCATTTGCGTAGAGATGTATAAAGATCAATTCTGAATTTTACTAACTTGATTTCTTTTTTGTTGATATTATATTTGCAGTGGACTTGCAGATTCATCCTCTCTCTAGAGTCTTTGGTTCCCCAACTGGTATCTTGGGTTCCAAATATTGGGAGAATCTGTCTCATGTTGAGTTCCCACAAAGTGACAAACAGTACCCTAAAGAGAGACAACAACTGATAGCTGCTCAGGAAGACATGATGTTGCTGACTTTGATAAACGAAGAACTGCTGACATCGCTGGATGGCCAACAATGTTTAATGCCTGCCTTCATGTTTGGAGACGCCATTGACTTCAAATCTCAGACAAATCCCAAGAATGAGTCCTGGGTATTTAGATTTAGGAAAAGAGCGATGTACCTCCCGTCAATGTTAAGGGATTATGCCCTGTCTTCATTTGTTCACGCCACCTACCCAAGATATATGATCTGGAACCTGACTCCCAACAGTCATGGTAGACCAGGAAAAATCATATTTAAGAGAGATGGGTCCAACCAAATGGGCTACCGTACCAGTACTTCCAGCGGTGGTGTCATTCCTTTATCTGGTTTACTGCCTGGATTTACACCAAGCGAGGATTCAGCTTTGATCCAACCAGTCCAGATACCAATGTTCATAAACAAGTTTATGAACGTCTTAGTGCTATATCCCCAGGTCAACCCTAGGCTTCCAGGGTGGATGACCTCTCATAATAAGAACTGGATTCAACTCATTGCTTGGGTGATGCAGAACTTCGAAGCGGAACTGCGAGCCATTGGGCTGTTTGAAGCAGTAGCCTCCACAAGTCAAGGCATACAAATGAATAATAACATGTTCTTAGCTTTGATGGAGTTATACATTAGCTCAACAGGGACTTTTGCAACCCCGATAAGTGAAATAGGTTTTGCACTACATGAGATGCAATTCATTTCTAAGCTGCCAATGGGGGAAGCTCCATACGAAGAATACGTTCCCTTCAACCAGGAATTAGCAGAGATCAGCCAGGAAAATCTCGATCTAGTCGAAGTATATCAAGAATTGATGTGCCATTATCTGATTTACACCACTATGTATGACAGTAGGTCACATTTGGCATACGCCAATAAATGGACAACATATCTATTCTACCATCAAAATAGGATATCCAAGGATGACAAGGGAAGATTCCAAGACAACAAGGCTCAAATCATCAAACCTTGTTCAATAATTCCTTCGGATTTGATCAACGGTTGGATGATCACACATAAGTCTTCAGACCAGTATCTGACCACTAAGACTGGAGAGTTCCCTACAGGGACTAAAGCACTGAACTATCTGAAGCATGGCAGTCGAAAGATTTCAAAGAAAGTCTTGCTGGCGGGCTTTCTTTCTCTATGGCTGCGAAGATGGGTCGTACCAAGGACTGGTACGGTTGATAGAATTCACCAAAACGTGCTATGGCCAGCAGTACGTTTGGTGTTCAAGACCAGACTCGGCTTATTATCGGCAATGGTGTGTCGGATAAATGCTGGTCTGCGAGCATTTGGTGAGGAGCTGATTAATAATGCTCCCTACCGTAAAGATTTTCCCAGGGTGGAGATGCCCTTCACTTATTTAATGGGCTGGTTACTGCACCACAACTGCAGTTTATTGCCACCAGGCCCCGAAGATCAAGCGGAGGTATTCCTCCAGAAGTTCTATAAAGCCACGTGGACTGCGACTTCAGCGGCAGATACCCGAGCAGCACTAAACTACTCTCACGGGTGGAACTTTTTCAGCACACGACCGTCAGTTCCAGCCGACTGCTTCAGTATGTAATTTGAAGATGTAGGTGAAGAGAGGACGGGGCTCCCTGTGCTTTTCTTTAATTGGCTGATATGCATCAGACCACCACATTTAATGTATAGGATTGAAGACAGCTGTATCTTCGAACCGTACCTGTCTAGTCGGTTCGCTTGTCAATTTGGGTATGACCAACTTCACTTTGGTAATCCCTCCACTGCTTTCAACTATTACAGGAAGTTAGTTGATGGTGCAAGGGCATGGAGATATTTCAGCGCTGGATGTACCGGTGCTAAATTTTGTGTTTCAACTGCCACCAGTACAACTGAGCTACGAATGCTTCATTCGTATGCTCGTTTTTATGCCTCTGTCCCTTCCTTCACAAATGACTACAACATGAAGGGAAGTCTTCGATGGAACAAGGAAGGAAATGCCGAGGAACCAATTATGGCACCTTCGGACATACCTGATGATGTTGCTGTTCGAGATAAATATCTGGCAGCGATCCCCATGGGAGTTGGAGAGGCACCAGCGGGAGCAATCAGAATTTCTACTTCTAGGAAGCGTAAATCCAACACAACGGTTGCTGCCCGAGAGAAGAAGACAAAGGTCACTGTTAAAGGGCCTTCCTGACAAAGGGCTGCTACTCCGAAAAGAGAGACTCATGTTGAAGAACCTCAAATCATTGCATCTTCTTCAGTTCAACCTAGAGAAAGGTCTTTAGCATCCCAACCGGCAGCTGCAATAGTCGTTATGGGGCTCCTATCTCCTGGACGTCTCAGCACTTCTGCGCATCTGACTTCTCCACAGAAGGCTGCATTTGATGAAGACATATCTATAGCTCTTGCTAATGATCCTGAACCCATTCCTTCGGATGAACCGGGTCTTGAACTAGAAGATGACGACTGGGATATGGACTATGACTCGCCCTTGTCACGTCCTGTACCTACTACAGGTAAAAATGAATTACACAAAATTTTATATATAAAAATATATATTATAATTTTGTATATTGACTATTTTTTTTTAATCTTTGTAGGTGTCATCATTGTGGCAATGCATGTTGCTCCTCTTCCTCCTCAAGAGACTGTCCATAAAGAAGAAATAGAATCTGAAGAAGAGAGTTCTTCTTCAAAAGAAGATTCTGCTTCTATGGAGGGTTCTTTATCTATGGGGATACAACAAGAGCCAGAAGTAGAGGAGGCCCAGCAAGAATTGCCTTCTCTTGCTGAAGAAAGAGAAGAAGAACTGGCTGTAGAAGAACCAGCTGCAGACGAAGAATCAGTTGCATACGAAGAACCAGCTGCAACTGAAGTACTGTCAGAGCTTGAAAGGCCTACAGTCAGCCAAGGTGATGAAGATATTGTCAATCCAACAACCGAAGTCGGAGACATAATGATAGCACCCTTAGTTGTTGCTACTGATCCGACACAAGTTCTTGAGAAGACAGTGTCTGAACATGAATCAGTTATAATAATCACCATTCCTCCGTAAAAATCACCGCCACCGAAACTCAAGTAGTTTCAGCTCCAGAAACGGCTGGAAAAATAATCCACACAAATGCTGAAGATATTCTCTCTGGAACTCCTGGGAATCAATTAGCCATGGTAGCAAAATCAACAATGGCTTTAACTCAACTTGCTACCAAGGCAACGACAACATTTACTCCCAGCATTCAGAAGAGGGATTTGGTAGACCTTGCTGCCACACTGAGCTCTAATACAGAAATGAATCTTTTAGTTGAGATTCATACTGAGGCTTTCTGCAAAATCTTGGCGGCCTTGATCAAGATGGTCCTAAAGAAGGGCCTAAATTATGAAAGCTTGAAGGCTGCAATTGCTCCCACCAATGGAAATGTTGTTATGTTCAATAATACTGAAAGAGCAACAGCTCTGGAGAAAGTGGTGGAAGGACTTGAACAACCTATTAAGGAATATCTAATGCTGTCAAGTAAAACCCTTGAAAGTCTCATCAAGACTGAGTATGATGCTTTATCAGCTGAATACATCACTCGGGAGACTATTTTTAAGGAATCTCTCTAGGACTACAACAGCAAAGTTGCCAGGGAGAGAGCTCTATTGAATGAAACAAAACCCCTGCTGGAGATGCATAGAGAAGCCTATGGAACTTCAAACATGAGAATCCATTAGCAAGATGATAGAATTCGTGAAGTTGAGGCAGAGTTGGCTCGCTTGAAGGCAGAGAGAGAGTAGATGGTTGCAGCTCAAGACAAACATCTGACGTAGAGCTCAATATTGGAAGAGAAGGTTTTTGGTGCTGAAGCTACCATTAAAATCCTTGATGATGCCAAGGATAAGATGATAGTTGCTTTTGCCGAACTCTTCCATCTCTGTACTCCAGAAGCTCGACGATCTATAGCTACAACAACCGTACTAAGATCTCATGAGAAGCGTTTGGCAGAGCTGCAGAAAATGCTTGAAGATGTATCTGCTCCTCCTTAGGAAATAAAGAATTTTGTATTCTTTTTTTCATATCATCAAATAAAGAATTTTGTATTCTGTCTTTTTCTTTCTTTTGTTGTAATATTTCAAATCTTGCAATGAATGAAACATGGTTGCGAGATAAAAAAAACAATTTAACAGAGGTAATAATATGAACATGATAAGTTTTCAAATCTTAACAAAGTGGATTATATCTACCCAGAGGTAATGTGGACATGATAGATAATAAATCTTGTTTTCTTTTTAGAGCATACAATACTATCAGAGGTAATATAAACATAATAGATCGTAATGACTCAAAGAAAATAGATTAATATCTATTCAGAGGTAATATGGACATGATAGATGAATAAGGAAAAGAAGTAGATTTAATATTTATTCAGAGGTAATGAAGGCATGATAAATAATAAATCTTTTTCTTTCTGGAATCCTCTGATAAGACAGAAAATTAAAAATTCTCTTTTAGGAGAATAAATAGATCATCAGCTTAACCAAACCTTAGTAGCTGGGGAATAAAGAAAAAATTCAAACGTAATATTTCTTTAAGAATTTTCCATTAATTGGCATCATAATCAAATCTCCATTAGGTTTCGATAACCTACAGGCGCCATTGGAGAATACTGTCTCGACTACATAAGAACCTTCCCATTTAGCTTAGAATTTGCCTTTGCTCTTACGAGTCATAACCATAGGTCTTTGGGCAGCTAGAATTAGCTCACCGACTTTGAATACCCTCTCTTTAACTTTACGATTGAAAGCTCGAGATATGCGGGCTTGATATAGCTCGATGTGTTGTTGTGCTTGAAGATGCTTCCCGTCCAGACCTTCAAGTTCTTGGAGTCGTAAGCGATTATTTTTTTCAAAGGTTAGCTCATTTGCAATGGCTATTCTAAGAGATGGGATCTGGATTTCCAGTAGAAGAACAGCCTCATATCCGTAAACCAGTGAGAATGGTGTAAAACAAGTGGGAGTTTGGACTGTTGTTCGGTAAGTCCATAAACATTCTTCAAGTTTTTCATTCCAATCATGTTTATTAGAAGAGACACTTTTTGAGAATTTTAATAATTGTTTTATTGAAAGCTTTCGTTAAACCATTAGCAGCTGGATTGTAAGCTGTAGAAGCTAAGTTCTGAATCCAATTCTTGTCACAGAATCGATAAAATGCCTGACTGGAAAATTGTGGTCCGTTATTATGAATTATCCTTCGGGGAACCACGAAATGATAAATAACATGATGTTTGATGAAGCTAACCATATTAGACATTTTTACTTCAACAAGAGGAACTACTTCTGTCCATTTAAAAAAGTAATCGGTTATAGCACGAATAAACCGATGCCCTTTGACAGGAAAGGATTAATCGGACCAATAACGAGGATTAATCGGACCAATAATATCCATGCTCCAAGCTTCGAAAGGCCAAGAAGCTGCTGTAGGATGTAAGAATTCAGAGGGTTGATGAATAAAATCAACATGAATCTGACATGCTTTACACCGTCTGGCATAATCCACCACATTCGCTATCATGGAATTCCAATAATAACCCATTCTTCGAATATGATCCTGTAATTTCGGACCTGGTTGATGCGCACCACAAACTCCGTCATGAGCTTCGTGAAGTGTTTGCTTAGCCTCACTTTCTAAACGACAATACAATAAAAGTCCGTCATAAGAACAACGATACAACATATGCATTAAAGAATCATAATAGAATCGAAATGATCGTCTTTTGATTGATGCAGCCTCTTTTGGATCTTCAGGTAAATTCCCATATACAGCATAATCAATAAATGGACTTCTCTAATCCCTTTGCTGAGAATTTGATTAAGTAGCATAATTTTGTTCGATGTGCAAATTATTCTTGACACAGAATATGTCTCGATCCAATAAAGTGATGGTATTTTGTCTTCTGATTGGAACTGCTAAGTCTGCAGGTAGGCTAACAAGAGCGTCAGCTTCCAAAATTTGAGAACGTGGTACGAATTTAATGAAGAATCCTTTGAAAGAAAGGACCAATTCGATTACCACTTGATGATAGGGAATGAGGTCAGGATTTTTGACTTCATATGTCCCTCTTACCTGATTGACAATCAGTTGATAATCTCCATATGCTTCTAAGAACTCAATGTCCAATTATTTTGCTACTTGAAGACCAATGAGCAGAGCATTATATTCTGCCACATTATTGGAACATGGTTCATTGAGAGAATAAGCACGATATATGACTATTTTATCAAGAGAGACCAAGACGATGCCTACTACGGAGATAATATTTTCTTTAGGCCCAATTCGTGATGCTCCATCAAAATATAGCTGCCAAATGTCGTCCCTCAAAGTCATGTTGTAATCTACGACTTCATCTGGGGTATCCTCAGATAGCTTAGAAGTTTCAGGTATAGGGTGAGATGCTAAGAAGTCAGCTAACGCTTGACCCTTCACTAATTTTTTAGGTATGTAGACCATATCATAGAGAGTAAGCAACATTGCCCAAGTAGCTAACCGAGAATTAAGGATATTCGGCTTTCTCATCAATACCCGAATAGAATTTACTATGGATATGACATGAATAGTTTGTCCTGACACATAATGTCGCATCTTTTGAACGGCAAAAACCAAGGTCAGACATTCTTTCCCCACAGGAGGATACCTGTGTTCAGCTCCAACCATCATGCGGCTAAGATAATAAATTGTCTGTTCATGACCTTTATCACTTTTCTGTGTAAGAAGGGCATCAGGAGAATGATCCAATACTCGAACATAGAGCAAAAAGGGTCTTCCCACTACTGGAAGAACTAAAATAGGTAGATTTGTAAGGTATTGATTGATGTCATTAAAAACTTTTTGACATGCTTCATCCCAAAAAAATGATACACCCTTCTTCAATAAACGAGAGAAAGGTTGACATCTTCCAGAAAGATTTGATATAAATCTCCTGATATAAGCAATACGATCTTGGAAGCCACAGAGCTCTTTCAGATTACGTGGAGGACACATTTCAAGAATTGCTTTGACTTTGTCAGGATCAACATGAATACCTTGAGAAGTGATGACAAATCCCAAAAATTTGCTACTGAAAACCCCTAAGAAAGACTTAGTGGGGTTCATTTTTAGTTGATTTCGACGCATCAACTCGAAAACTGTCTTCAAGTCTCGAATGTGATCATCCTTTAATCGATATTTGACAGCAGTATCATCTACATAACATTCGACTGTTTTTCATAAATGTTCTTGAAATATATTGCTCATGGCCTTTTGATATGTAGCACCGACATTCTTTAAACCAAAAGGCATAACTGTGTATCAATAAACTCCAAGGGGTGTACGGAAAGCAGTATGCTTTTCATCTCCTAGATGCATCTTAATTTGGTTGTATCCTGAAAATCTATCCATGAAAGACATGCGTTCAAAACCACATGTATTGTCTAACATGACATCAGTAATCGGAAGTAGAAATTCGTCTTTTGGACAAGCTGCATTGAGATCTCGAAAATCTATGTAAACTTGGACTTTTCCGTTCTTCTTCATGACAGGAACAATATTAGCAATCCAATCTGGGTGTTGTTCTTCACGGACAAAACTGCATGTGATCAACTTTTTAACTTCTGCTTCAATTGCATCCATCATATCCGGTCGAAAATGCCGCTGCTGTTGTTTTATAGGTTGGGCATTAGGAAGAATATTGAGTTTGTGGGTAGCTATTTTAGGATCCAAACCTGGCATATCCTCATAGCTCCATGCAAAAATATCTATATATTCTTTTATCAGCTTTATTAACTCTTCTTTTATATCTTTAGAAAGGTTTTTACTGATAAATATGGGTTTTGATATAGTTTTGTGTCCAACATCAATCTGAACAATTTCATCTTCTGTTGGTGGCTGTCGCTGTTCGAATCGAAGCTCCCACTGAGTGTCCATTTGTTGTGCCCATGAGTCATTTTCAAATAGTTCGGATTCACCATCGGTTTGAACCATATTGACTAAAAAGACACACTCAGATTCAACATACAGGACTTCTTTAGAATCTGAGGATTTTAAAGAACTGAAAGAAAATTCTTCTTCCATATCTTTATTAAACATGTGAGATGGATCGTATCCCAAACCATGTCGGGTTCGTCGATAAAACGGATCACCACATAATGGTAATCATCTACCTTTGCCTTGATTGAGGCCTAACATGGTTTTCAAATCATATCATATATTTTGGATAATCTTAAGAGATTGTTGACTATATTTGTCAATTCTGATTTTTTTTCCTTTATATTTCTCTTTAAGATTATCTGCCTGAATAATAGGGATGTTTTTAGCCAAACCAAACACAATTTGACGCTTGTTTTTCTTATTAGACTGGATCACAAAATAAGATTCTTCGTAACGTCTATAAGTTATACAAGCTTGTGATGATGAAGCTACAGGTAGAAGATAAGGAGAAGATGTTAGGAAACTCTGAGCATAGGGTCCAACATCAACATGAGGAGGAAAAGAATTCTCTTTATGATTAATATATAAGGTTTCCATTGTATTAATGTCAGTTTTATGTTGATGACTTTGATTATCAGCAGATAAAGTCATTCTTTCAATAAATTTGACAGCCATATACTCCAAAAGGAAATCTTTATTAAAATGAGAGAATACAGAGTGATAAATATTTACATCATTTACAGACTGGCTACTACGCTTTGGATTAATCATTAACGGACCGTTATCCGTCTTCAGCGTAGACTTGCCAAGGTTGATAACCAGTGGTTCTGGATCATTTGTACGAGAAGTACGTCCCTTGACCCCGATCATAAGAGGCTGATCACTAGTGTTGGTTTGAACCCGACTTTTGACTGAAATCCTCACAGGTTCATCAAACGTAGCTTTAGTTCTACCTTTGACTTTAATCACTAAAGGTTCATCATTGACATGTTGGGATTGAATTCGACCTTTAACTTTAATCATCAAAGGTTGATCTTGTGAGGGATCTTCTAAAACAGATTGATTTTCTGCAGGCGACCGATCGTCAGCCATATCAGATATTTCCTTCGCATGATCTTGTTGGTAGAGATTGAATCTGATAAGTAGGCTTCAACACCCTTGAAAGGATTGAGATCTACAAATTCAGTCTTCACAGTTCCCTGAAAATTTACATATTTGAAGCATTGGTGGAGAGTAAAAGGTATGATATTATGCTCATGTATCCATGGTCTTCCAAGGAGGATATTATAAGATACGTCTGAGTTGATGACATAGAAGGTTGCCATGGTTCGAAGATCACCTATTTGAATCTTCAGACGAATCTTTCCCAATGGCTTACTCCTCCCAGAGTTGAAACCGAAATTGTCATACTAGTGTAAGTCAACTCACTAGTAGGAATCCTCAATGATCGTTGCATACTTTGAAGAATGATGCTAATGGAAGACCCAGGATCGATGTAAATCTTGTCAATTTCAGTAGAGTCAATATACCCTGTATAACATAAAGGCCTGTCATGTCGATTATGCTTCAACAGCATATCCTCTTGTGTGAAACTAATATTAGGAATTGATTCCATCATACTGTGGCATTAGGGACATGACACCGGTATATTATCGGGACTTTTGAGCTAAGCTAAGCATGAACCTGCTTGTAGCAATGCTTCACTCAAGGTTTCTCGACTTTCTTTAGAAAGTCGGAGCAGCTCAAAGATGGAATGTCAAGCCGGAGTATTAGCTAACTGGGATAGTATGTAAAATTTATAGGGTTTCATCACCCCTTGATTTGAAGCAGACTTCAGCGGGACGTCAAAACGTACTGCCTTCTGTTTCCCCTTTTCAACCACTAGGGGTTAGAAGGTCTGGCCTCAACAGGAATAGAAGATGATTGAGTTTGTAGTGTTTCAGTAACGTCCTCTGCTTCTTTGGAAGTTCCCTCATAATTCTTGTGGTAGTCCTTTTCGAATCTTGTACCAGCAAAGGTTTCTTCCTCAGACTCAGGAGAATGAAGTACCATATTACAAGTTTTAGTCTTCTTTCCCTTAGTCTTCTTCTTACGGGATTTTTTATGAGGAACTTCAAATCCCAATCCGACGGTAGATTTTTGACCTTGAATTTGCAAAGGAACTCGCATTCCTTTATCATAGTTCAAGCCTTTCGCTTTTTGAAAGTCATAGCCCATTTTTTTACGAGATGGACTGATTGTTGACTGCACATGTGAGTGTAGAAGCATGAAAAAGAACAGAAGAAGCCCATGCGGATCAAAATAGAAGAAGCCCATGCGGCTTAAAGCAGAAGGAGCCTCATGCGGCTCAGGAATTTATCAGAGTCCTATGCGGCTCAGAAACCCTTCAATAGCCTCATGCGGCTCAGACGAGAATCACGTGACCCTCTATAGCTTTACAGCTGGCCATAAAGTGATTGCTTCCATTAAATGCTTTGACATAAAGTAATGACTCTGACACTAAAGCTGAAATGATAAACTTCGATATGATGGCATATTTCTCGGGAAACAGAGAAAATCTCCTCCGCAGCTGGCACGATCCACCAACTACAAAGCCCCCTATGCGGCTGCCACCACCCCATGCGGCTGATGCTCGCATGCGGCTCGGAGCGTGAAGACCCTTGTCATGCGGCTCAAATTATGAACAGTCACCCTATGCGGCCGCTGTTCTCATGCGGCTCGGATCATGAGGATCATCTTCATGCGGCTTACATCCATACAGCCTTGACACATGGCAAGTCCTATGCGGCTCAATTGAAAACCACCCTCATGCGACTCAGATTTCGGAGGCTTCACCTGTCACGACCCGTACCCGCTTTTCGAACGCGAGCTCGTGAGCAAGCCAGCTACGTATCGAGCGGACTTCAGCCCGACTCGAGTACGTATAAGCTGTCAAGGTCATGGTATCAAGTCTAATCTAACCTATATCTCAATCCACATGAATCAAATAAACAAGAATGAACAAGTATGGGTCATGGTCTGCAGCCCATTAGCATATTGCCCGATTAGACTATAAGAATAATATGAGTCTATAAAGCTAGGCTGATAAGCAGGATATATAATAAAAGCACGAGAAAGATAGTAATAAATAATACTATAAAATACCTGAATCATGCATATGAAGTCAGCTACCACATGCTCAGCTAACTAACTCCGTGCAATCAGCTACCTGAAGAGATCATCAGGTCCTCAGAGAACTAGCAAGATACATAAAACATGCCTACTAATATGACAGTAAATAATAGGTGTGGAGAATAAGAACACTGCAAGAAGAACATCTAAGGACGACGAGTCGTGAGGAAATGTAATACTAGACTTGACTACCAATCAATCGATTAACCTCTATAGCTTGTAGTATAATGCAAGATACTCCCAATCTATAGTAGATTTTGACTGCAATACAATGCAAGATAATCCCAGTCAAGATTAGCCAATTCTAGTATCGATCTCCTCTCCAAAAGGATACAAAGTCAAGTAGACTCCTATAAATCGTAGTACAATGCAAGATACTCCCAATTTATAGTGCCGCAAGTCAAGTCAATCAATCAATCAATATATGCTATAGGTCGTAGTACAATGTAAGATACTCCCAATCTATGGCATGTCTCAAGTCAAGTTAATCAAGTGATATCAAGGTAGAAGAATCGGCTATAGGTCGTAGTACAATGTAAGATACTCCCAAGCTATAGTATGTCTCAACTATAGTACAATGCAAGATACTCCCAGTCGAGAATGGTCAAGGACAGATATAAAACTGACAACTCAATCACGAGAAAAGAGTAACACAAAGAGACCAATATTCTAGCAATGTCAAACATCCTATACGTGCACGTAATCTAGAACAAGTAAAGCAATCCAGGATGAATCAATCACAATACGAAATCATGTGACCATATGAAAAGGACTACAATAAGAAAAGAGAAACCATATAAATACTGTATATGTTCGGCAAGGTATACTTGCCTGGAGGTTGCACGGAGAACCAATAATGTATCGCCAATCAATCAAGTCAGAAAGTTCAAGTCATCACAACTGTCTCCGAAAACTGAAATAAACGTTACCAACATTCTCAGAATAGTCAAATTAGCTAGGATTGCCTGTCCTTAAGTCCAATTCTGGACAAAAGGGTAAAACGGTAATTTCGGGCAAAAACGATGTCCGCCGATGGACCCGCTTTGCACAGAAAAGCGTGCCAGAGTCAATGATCTCTAAAGTCGTCAAACTATATGTCTACGGATCCGGTTTTCTGATACAAACCCAACCGTATGTCCAAAGTTGGATTTCGGCAGGCCGTGCACAAAATCGTCCGTTGAGTGGGATCGTGGGGCCCGCAAAACGACGTACGATTCAACTGTCTCAGAATTGGACCAAGCTTGGCATACCGGACCAGAAAAATGATACGGTCCTGTTGGCGCAAGTTTCGTCTCGATCTGACGAGCGTGCACAAAGTAATCAGAAAATTTGCACAGAGGTCGATACGGGGAATTTTGACGGATACGCATCAAATTCGTCGCGCACACGCGACCAATTCGAATTCCGTCAAAGCCCACACGACCACGAAGCTGTTACGCAGCTTTCAATGCCTTCGGTTCGCGACCACGTCGCCCGGTTTGGCGGGACGCACGTCGTGTGGAACAAATTTCATGTTTTCAAAACAGTTTTTCGGTGAACTTTACAATCCAATTACTCATTAAATTGTGAACGAAAAATTAATCTATCTGAAGGGTCTTGTTGTCCTATATGTTGTCTAAATAATTGTTCAATTAGAATTTCTAAAATGACACTAGATCGATCGTAATCGATCTTCAAATATGGGCAGTTGGACTGTAATCGTCCTGTTTCTGGACAAGTTTTTCCATCGACTTTGCGTCATTTTTTCGGGTAATCTAACGTGTAACATTTAAAAGCGATTGAAGGGATCTAAAGGGGGTAGGGTTGTGTTCAAACCTGTATAAGTGGATCGAAAGTTCGTCCAACGATGAGGGAGAACGATCGTGTCGAAACCGGTCCGAAACTGCTGCTGCTGTCGCGCCCTTCCCTGTTCCAGTCCGTGCGCTTGGCCGGAGCTCGGCCACCACGGCGGTGCGCCGGTCAGGGTGGCCGCCCAGTGGTTGGGGTGGCGACGCGAAGGTTTAGGCTAGGGTTTCGAGTTTCTCGCGTGTGCGTGCATGGGTATATATACAGGAAAATGTACGAACAGGGCTCGGTTTATGTTTGTGCTCGGGTGAGCTTGCTATTCGTTGGGGGAAAGAGTATTGGGTTTAGCTCGCTGTTGGGGTGGGCACGTGGGCCTGGGTTTGTGGCCTGGCCTGGCCCGGCTGTGAATGGCCTTAATGTTTGGTTTTTTTTTATTTACTTCCATTTCTTTTTCTATTTTCTTCTATTAAAGCTTTTGGTATATCTATATTTATTTATATATGCAAAAGCCTATATACATATATTTATCTATACATTTACATCTATATCTATATATACATACACACATATACATATTATTATATATATTTATATATGTATACATACACATATTCACGTATATCTATATACGCTTTTATACGTATATATATAATATATAATATATATTTATATATAAATGCACATATACAATATTTATACATATATACACATGCACATATATATATTAATAAAATATAAATATAATTACAAATCAATATATATATATATATATATATATATATATATATATATATATATATATATATATATATTTTTATATATATATATATATATATATATATATATATATATATATATATATATATATATATATATATATATATATATATATATATGTATATATTTTTTTTATATATATGTATATATATATATATATATATATATATATATATATATATATATATATATATATATATGTATATATATATATATATATATATATATATATATATATATATACATATATATAAAAAAAAATATATACATATATATATATATATATATATATATATATATATATATATATATATATATATATATATATATATATATATATATATATATATATATATATATATATATATATACACATATATATATATATACATAAAAAAAAAAAAAAAAAAAAAAAATATATATATATAAATATATATATATATATATCCTTAAATATATACATATAGCCTTAAACTCACAAAGCCTAAAATACTTTAAATCAATAAAATACCAATATCCTTATATCTTATATATTCCTATACATAAATAGACTTATATAGTAATCTCAAAAAAACCTCAATATTATCTATTTCTAGCGTAGGTCACATTCCTGTAAATATGAATATATATATATATATTATAATATTTATCTGACAGAAATAATATAACCAATAATTATATAATAATATCCTCAATAAAATAAAAATGATGATAATAATAATAATAATAATAATAATAATAATAATAATAATAATAATAATAATAACAAAACTCAACAAACCAATAATGGTGTACATTCCATCATGCACCGCCTAATAATTCCAAAATGTACAAGGGCCTATTTTACACAAACGTCACCGAATATCACTAATAATAATATTTATAATATTAAACTAAGAATACTTAGAGAATATTATTAGATCACTAATACGGAATACAATACAATCATTTCAAATTCCATCAGCACGATTGTCATTGGACGTGTCGCATGACTACATGGGCTCAGGCTCAGTTCGGGTCCAGTCTGGACTAGTTCGGTACAACCGGGTTGCCTAAAACTCAATAATATAACTAAATAATAAATAAAAACTTCGGTAAGGGTTAAGTCGCAACTTGGCCTAGTTTTTCTAGTTAGAACAATCATATGACTCGGCCTTCCCTACCAGGACTAATACACTAGTCAAAGCACGCCATTACACTATCGGTGCCACGATTCCTAGTCGTCTTGTACTCCAAAACTCTACCATGGCTAAAGGCATCTACCGTAATAATTAATTAAAATAATTATTCATAAAATCTAAAAATTACCATTTAAATTAAATAAAAAAATATTTCAAAAATTTTTAGGAAGGGAGGCTACATCACCTATGCGGCTGCCACCTTCATGTAGTCCAAAACCTAAGAGGCTACCCTCATGCGGCTGTGGCTCACGATTATGACACGTGGCAGAAGATCAGTTTCCCACGTGATACTAAATCAATCAAGAGTTATCAACAAATCCCAACAACCTGATTTAGTGCAATCATCATAATTACCTGAATCAAAACAGATTTATGGCAATCACATGGATTAAACACATGGCAGGAGGTTCGAGCTCCCAAAGATTCACGACGATCAACATTTATTGCCCATACAGATTTTACACAATCAGCATTAATTGCCCATACGGATTTGGCGCAATCAAGAATTAACTGCCCAGATGTAATACAATTAAGATTAATGGTCCAGATGATTGGTCGCCGACTTTTCAAGGGGGAATCATTGCAAACCCTAATGATCACACCCCCACTTCTATAATTAGCAAGGTGCCATTCCCTTGCAAATCCTGGAGAATTCAGGAGAAAAAGGGAGGAGAGATCGGATCCAGAGAAACAAAAAAATATAGCAAGGTGCCATTCCCTTGCAAGAGAGATCCTCTCCACCCGGCTGGACACACATAGAGACAAAGGTGCGCAGAGAAGAGTCTTCCTATCTTGAGAGCATTTCTTCACCGAAGCCAAGGCTACGTCTGATCGTCCAAGGAGTAAGACAGAGCGGCCGTCGCTTTTCCGAGCCTCTACCGTCACCCCCCAGAATCAAAAATAAACAATCGTACTTAGACTGCTGTACCTAGGTTTTCGTCCCTAGGCTTTCTTTGTACAAGCAAGTTTGTATTGTGAGTCTAAGTCCAGTCCTCCTATATAATTGTTCTGTACTTTTACAATCAAATGCAAACACGATAGCGACACTGCTGGGGACTAACTTCTCCACGGCTGACGAGTTGGTGACATAATCAGACGCAGCCAAACTTGGCTCCACCTAACAAATGCTGGTCACCCGGTTCGACCAACAGGCATTTGATGAAATGCTCTCCGACGGGAACGCTGGCCCGGTCCAGCGGCGTGCCCGTACAAAGAAGGCCCGCAGGGAGTGGAGACCCAAAAATTTTGCTCCTTCCAAGCTCTCGAAAAAGTACTCTCTGTTGCCCGAGACAGCGGAGAAGTCTCGTTTGTGGCCCCACTCTAGACCACAGAGGACTCTGCTGTCCCCAAGTCTGGCAGAAGAAAACACTATGATGCTGGACTTGCAGGGGCAAAGAGGAACTCTGTGCAATCAAAGCCGCATAAGGGCGCCAACCGCATGGGGAAAGCTCATGCGGTCGCAACTGTCGACCGCATAGAGAAAACTCATACGGCTAGAACTGCCAGTCGCATGTAGACAGCCTACATGGCCATGACTTCTAGCCGCATACAGGAAGTCCATACGGCCACAAGGAATAGCCGCATGCAGACAACCTGCACGGCTACACATATCAGCCGCATACAGACAGCCTGTACGGCCACCAATCCTAGCCGCATACCATCTACTCCATGCGACTCACGATCAGTCTTTGACCGCCTCTTATACGGTCCTGACCATGAAGGCTCTCTTGAGCGTATGCCAGACTCTGTTGTGACCAGCTTGGACTCTTCCTACTACGCACTCTCAGGTGCTAAAAGGAAGAAGTCTCGGGCAGCGCGGGCTCGACGAGCTCAGTCGGTTGTCCCAACTTCTGACTACCAGGGCATCCCGATGACTATTACTCGGGCCCCTGATGGAAAGTTGTACAGAACTACCCGTGTCCAGCCCCCGACGACCAACGAACGGGATAGTTATAAAGAATCTCCTAGCAAGGATCAGGGGCGAGTACTCACGCCACCCCCACATCAGGGAGCAGGCAGGAGGCCAATGCCCTCATCAGCCCACAAAGCAGGTATTCCGCGCAACGTAATTCTTCACAAGCGCAAGGAAAGAGACGAAGATTTGACGTACAAAGAGTCCTATCAAGGACATCAATGCACCCAAGTCATAGTCAACTGTTGCTGCAACAAAGCAGCAGCACAAAAAGACCGACGGTCCGTCTTCCAAAGGCTACAACACCCAAACTCAGAAGATGAGGCGCTTTTCGTCGCCTCTTGCAATTCTGCTCTGAAGATTCCTGGCAGCGAAAGAGGGAAGAAAACAAATATCTCCAGCCCGAAAATTTCAACCGGCATAACCAAGAAAATTTCTTCTAAACGGCTGTCTACCGCCGTTGCAGGAGGAGTTTACCAAGGTACCCGTTCAAAGATGAAATCTGCCACACTGGGAGATTCTTCCATATCTATAGGAGACACTAGAGCCGGGGGTAGCATTCCTCCAAATATCTACAATAATCCGGTATTCCAAGAAGATAGTCCGGGAGGAATGGTTCACCCAACAGATGCAGCAGATCCCGACGTCCCCGAGGACGTCCACAATCCCCAAGATGTGGAAAGCTCTGAAGCTGGAGGTACTACCCTTTCTGAGTCAGAACCAGAGGAGGGCATTCCCACATACCCGAACGACTTCTCTGTACAAGGTTATGACTTAGAGGGCACGTCCTCTACCGTTCCTTCCATCTCTCCTCATGTGAGGATGGTGTTCATAACAGACAGCAACCAAGAAGGTTCTAGTGATCGCCAATGCATCGACACTCTGTAGGCCATACTACATGCCTTGGTCAAGTCTGTGGACGAGATCAAAGCAGTCCTTCTAACTCTGCAAGGAAGAACGCCTGGCCAAACAAGCTTGGGTCCCGCGGTCAATGCGGACTCGAGAAATAGTCCTCCAGAAATATCGGCTTCTACCGCTGCAGACGAGGCCAGGGAGGCAAAAAGAGAGGTCCAGGAGCTCCGGGCCATGTTCTATGCCCGAAAAAACTGCCAACACCTTAGGATACGACAACCGTATCCCGCTGCGTGGAGAGATGTTCCCTTCCCACCAAAATATAAACCGTTCCACATGAATCCATATGATGGCAAGACATCTGCAAGCATGTACATCACCTACTTCGAAGTCACAACTGACCATCTGCCTTATGGCGACGCCATCCTTACGCGACTGTTCATCGGAGCCTTGGAAGGGGTCGCCTTCGACTGGTACCGCAACTTGCCGGACAATTGCATCCACTCCTTTACCGGCTTCAAACGTATGTTCCTAGAGAGGTTTTATGAAGTAGGACAAGACGTGACAATGTCCACTCTCATGGACGTTGTTCTGGAAGAAAAGGAGCTAACAAGAAATTATATCGAGTGGTTTCGCCAAACCGCGATGAAGCTGCCCTCTGGCAACCCTGATTCCTTCTTGATTGAAATTTGCCAAAAGATACTGCTTCCCATAATCAGCCTCTGTATGGGCGAAACTCAATTCAAGAATTGGAAGACGTTCATCATCAGTGCCACTAGCACAGAAGACAAGGTAAAGAAAGCCCGCCAACTGGGATTGCACATCTCGAAAGGTGAAGACAGGGGCAAATGCCCTAACGTCAACAACAACAATGGTGGTAATTCCTCCAGCAACCAAGACAACAAGGGCAAGCAGGATATGGTGACCGATACAGCCCCAAATCCCAAATCAACGCCGGCAGAAAAGCAGTGGCCTCAGATGACCTACTCCTTCGAGGATGGCCACGTTAAACCCATCTTAGACATGCTCATCCAAGGAGGATGAATTCAGCCCCCTCCTCCCAGGCGAGAGCCTTGTCCTGCAGATATGGAGAGCCCCAAGTACTACCATTACCATCGCTATGTTCACCATGCTACACAAGACTGCTATCAGCTGAAGCGATACATCCAACATCTCATCGATTCTAAGGCCCTGACCATTGATTTCGAAGAGGTAACCGTAGCAGCCAACATGGTGTTAGTATAATTCAACAATTTTCCTCCGACAAGGACTCAAGACGAAGTAGTACCTATCCCCCGAGCAAGGATGGAGGTCGGTAACCTTCCACCTCCCCGAGACCAAGCTGCTGGTCTAGTACCCCTTACCACATTACGAAGGAAGATCATGTGGGTCCATCCGGACTTGGTACCTGAGGTGACTCAGTCCGCGTCTCCCTCCACCAGCAAGAAGAAGAATAGGAAAGTTAAATCATGTCGCACGATCTCGACAGAGGTCGAAGAAGCTGCTGCTGTTGTTACCTGCTCCGGCATACAAACCCAACCTCCACCGGGTAACTCGGCTGAAGATCTGCAGCCGACAGCTGCTGATGCTCCGGGACCTCCGCAGCCTTTGACGACCGACAAGCCTAGGCCGAAGGAGACTCGCTTCGACAAACCACTCCGAAGAGAGACGCCTCATGGGCTAGAGAGGCCATACAACTTTGACATCCTGGCACAATTGGCCAACACTCCGGCCAAATTATCGCTATATGAGCTCCTGAGACTCTCCAAAGATGTTTGCGTCGTATTAAGCAAAGCACTCCAGAATGCCGACGCATACTTGGCTCAGTCCAATCTCCCTGGGGAGGACTCGTCGGCATACCTCCAGGACAGCGCTTATACAGGGTCAATGCCAAACATTGTCTTCACTCCGCAGGATATGCTTATCAAAACTAACCTGCATGATCGCCCTCTGTATTATACTGGATACATTGGCGATATCAAGGTCGATCGGATGCATATTGACCCCGGGTCCTCCATAAGCATCATCCCGAAGAGCCTACTACACCATCTGTGCATCCCGATGCATCGCCTAACGCCGACAAGCACCGCCCTCAGCGGTTTCAATTCGGGCAGGAGCTACCCGATCGGGAAGATTCATCTAAAGTGCCAAATCGGCGACCTTCAGTCAGAAGTAACCTGTTATGTCATAGATACGGACACTTCCTATAATATTCTCCTAGGGCATCCTTGGATACACGATTATATGATCGTGCCCTCCACACTGCACCAGTGCTTCAAGTACGTCGACAAACATGGCTTCGTGAGAACAGAATTTGCCGACATCGATCCCTTCAAAGGGGTCGAGTCCTACTACTCAGACTCGTGATTGTATGAGAAGTCGAAGAAGTATCTCGCCGAAGGAGATATCCAAGCTCAAACTGAAGCAGCATCTGGATCAGAAGAACCTCTGACGATCCACCTCCAAGCCTGCAAGCCTGGCATAACTGCGCCCCTTATAGCCACTCTGCGTAAGGACGCAGTTAGCCTCTCTGCACAGGAGGAACAGATGATAATTCAACTGCCAAAGTCTGGCCCAGCGCCAAGACCCACGATAGAGCCACTGACAATCAGGCTGTCTAAAGCTAGCCGGCCACAAGCAGAGGAGCTCAATCCCTCTGTCAAATCGATGACAATTCGTCTTTCCAGAATGAATCGATAACCGAACACTAAGCCAGGGATTGCTAGCCAACCAACAACTCCCTGCCGAGCAACGAGCACCAAACTGGGGGTAGCTAGTATGCCAACAACTCCACGTTCTGCTCCGCCCATGGAGCCCCTGATAATCAAGTTGCCGAAGTCATCCTCTCAGACTACATTTACACAGGGGGTGGCTGAAGAAGAGTCAGAGCTGGTCAAGTATGTGGCTGCTTACACTGATGTTCCACCCACAGACGATGTAATCCCACTGGAAAAGATACCTTATTTTATCAATAAAGGGCTATCTTTGAATTACCTCGAGCTTAATAAGCTTTGTACAATGTATGCTATGGAACACGGTATAGGCGCTCACCTGCACACACAAGTGACAAATGTCTACACCGCAAACCAACTTGCTCCAATGGAAGACGCTTACCGCATAATAGAGGGAGGGGATCACCCAATCATCTTCGACCGGAAGAATGATCCACGGCCCTTCAAAATAGAAGAAGTTGAGCTCGAACCCGACACCGGGAGAGTGTCCCTTTATCTGTATAGTCCCCAATCCAAGTACCTTATGCAAAAACAAAAGTATGATCTGGAAACTACAACATGCTTGAACTATGGTACTGGACGACGATTACCCTTACAATCGCCGGTCCCGGCTGGAAAGCCACGAGACTACTACAATAGAACCAGATGTGGGCTAGGTTATGTCACACCCGCGACGACACCTGAAAGCTCAGAAGAAGAGTGTGACTGGCACTCACACTCAATCGGATCACCTACGCCCGATTCAGATATCAGCATCGGGGATATGCTCAGGCAAGTCTGGTCCGTCAATTTGGTACTTACCGATGCTTACGAAGAAGATGAAGACATTCCCGAACTTCTTGAGCTAGAGCTATGGGCACAACAACTAGATGCGCAGTAGGAGAAGCGGTTCGAACAAAGAGAGCCTCCCACCGAGGATGAGGTTGTACAAGTCGATCTAGGTGATGAATCCTCTCCAAAGCCCATCTTCGTCAGTAAGAATCTGACTGACGAAGAGCGAGAATCACTACTACAACTCGTCAGAGAATACATCAACGTGTTCACCTGGAGCTATGAAGATATGTCGGGACTAAACCCCGAGATTGTACTTCATAAACTCAATATCCGTCCAGACGCAAAACTAGTCAAGCAACAGCAACGTCGGTTCCGTCCTGACGTCATGAATACTATTGAAGCCGAGGTAAACAAAGTAATAGCTAGCGACTTCATCCGTGAGCAACAGCATCCTGACTGGGTCGCCAACATAGTTCCAGTCCTCAAGAAGAGTGGAAACATTCAAATTTGCATCGACTTTCGCAATCTGAATGAGGCTTGTCCTAAGGATGAGTTCCCTCTCCCTATCACGAACATTATGATTGACAACACTTGTGGCTTTGAGCGCATGTCATTCATGGATGGTTTCTCGGGATACAACCAAATCAAGATGTCTTTCGACGACGAGAAGCACACATCATTCCGAACACCGATTGGCACATACTGTTACACAGTCATACCTTTCGGTTTAAAGAATGCTGGCGCCACCTATCAAAGAGCTATGAGCATCATCTTTAGAGACCACTTGTGCAAAACAGTAGAATGCTACGTTGATGACATCGTCATCAAAAGCCGCTCTAAAGAAGATCATCTGCATGATCTAAGGACAGTGTTCGACCTGATGCGAACGCACAATTTGAAAATAAATCCCACGAAATCCTTTTTGGGCGTATCCAGCAGGAAGTTCTTAGGCTTCATCATTACCTCCCAGGGTATCCACGTAGACCCTGTGAAGACGAAGGCGATCATGGAGATGGGTCCCCCGAGAAATCTCTGTGAACTCCGAGGCCTTCAAGGGAGACTAGCCTACATCAGGAGGTTTATCTCCAACCTCTCCGAACGATGACATCCATTCACTCATCTCATGAAGAAGGGCATCTCATTCGTATAGAATGAAGAATGCCAACGTGCCTTCGACAGCATCAAATAATATCTGACGAACCCTCCAGTTCTGGTAGCCCCGATTGTTGGAAGACCATTTTTGCTCTATGTACGAGTGATGGAACATTCTCTCGGTGCTCTGCTAGCACAAAATAACGAGACAGGCTACGAACAAGCCATATATTACCTCAGCCGAATGATGATGGGGCCGGAACATCGATACACTGCCATAGAGAAAGAGTGCCTAGCCCTGGTTTTCGCTATTCAGAAGACGCGACACTACGTCACAGGACAAACCATCTACGTCATATCAAGGGTCAACCCTCTCAGGGTCTTCATGACTAAGCCAGGTGCACTCAGCTCTCATTTCGCTACCTGGGCGATATTATTGTCCCCCTAACACATGATCTTCATTCCGTAAAAGGCTGTTAAAGGTCAAGCTCTGGCAGACTTTTTAGCAGCTCATCCAGGTTCGGAGCCAACCAAAATAGACGAAGAGATTCCAGACGAGGTCGCTAATTCAAATATGGCCTCCCATGGTACCATATGGCGAATGTTCTTCGACGGCGCTTCTAGAACTGGGCCCAAGGGCAACATCGTTACTGGAGTCGGAATAATACTAACTTTCCCTACCGGATTGGTGATCAATCGGGCTTATTCTCTCACGGAACCCTGTTCAAACAATGTGGCCGAGTACAACACTTTGGTCATTGGCCTCCGTCTTACAAAAGAGCTGGGGGTAGAGCAACTTGAAGCATATGGCGATTCCAGCTAATCGTCAATCAAATCCGGGGCACGTACGAAGTGCGTCATGAAGATATGATCCCCTATCACCAAGTAGCAGTTGACATCATCTCATCCCTAGAGGGGTTCTTCATAGAGCACGTTCCCAGGCTCCAGAACATTGAAGCCAATGCCCTAGCAGGCCTAGCTGCTTACCTAGCAGTTCCGAATCATGCTCATCATCTGGTTGATATCATAGTTCGTGAGTTGGTCTGTCCCAGGAATAATGTTCAGTATGCCGAGGGCTACTCTGTCCTGACAGTCGACGAAGCACCAGACTGGAGACAACTGTTCATCGACTTTGTAGTCTACGATATCCTGTCGGAGGATCCTAAGGAAGCCACTTCTATTAGAAGACGTTCCCTCGGATTCTTCTATGATACAGAGACAAAAATTCTATATCGGCAATCATACGATGGATTACTGCTTCGATTCCTGTCAAATACAGAAGCCAAAGAAGTCATACGTGAAGCTCATGATAGCATCTGTGGGGCCCATCAGCCTGGCCCGAAACTACAAGATCGCCTTCTTCGAATGGGTTACTACTGGCCCACAATGGTTGCAGACGCAATAGACTATGCACGAAATTGTAAAGCCTATCAAGTCCACGCAGATTTCATCCACCAGCCATCCGAGTTTCTACACCCGACGGTGGCATCCTGGCCCTTCGAAGCGTGGGGAATGGACATCATCGGTCCGATAACTCAACCTTCGTCCCAAGGACATCGCTTCATACTCGCAATCACAGATTACTTCTCCAAATGGGCGGAGGCTATTCCGCTTGCAAAAGTAAAGACTTCAAACGTGATCAGCTTCCTCAAGCATCACGTCATCTACCGCTTTGGACTGCCCCAAAGGATCATCCATGATAATGGTTTGCAGTTCGTAAGCCACGCCTTCTATCGGTTCTGCGACAAACACCGCATCCAGAATATTGCTTCAACACCATACAACCCAGCGGCTAATGGTCAGGCTGAAGCATTCAACAAAACAATCATCAAGCTTTTTAAGAAGTTCGTGTCATCAAACAAGTACGACTAGAATGAGAAGCTTGGCGAATGCTTATGGGCGTACCGTACCACCGTATGGACTGCCACCGGGAACACACCATTCTCTCTAGTATACGGGAGTGAGGCAGTTCTCCCACTTGAGACTCAAATCCCCTCACTCCGCGTAGCTCTCATATACAGATTGACAACGGATGATAATCACCATCGCAGACTACAAGAACTGTCGGCTCTAGATGAGAAGCGCCTACTAGCTCAACAACGAATCGAGCTATACTAGGCACGTATCTCCGGAGCCTTCAACAAGAAGGTTAAAACCAGAACATTCCAAGTGGGCGACCTCGTTCTGGCAGTTCGAAGACCGATGGTCATGACCCACAAAACCGCCGGCAAGTTCCAGCCAAAGTGGGAAGGCCCATTCATCATTGATGCTGTATTCTCCAATGGAGCTTACCACCTCACAAAACAAAACGGAGACTTGCTTATGTTGCCCATCAACGACAAGTTCCTAAAGAAGTATTACGTTTGAAACGACATCCTCCAGGGTGATAAGTTACGTACCCGCCGGTACCGCTGAACTCACATCCTGCCTACAAATTGCCAAGATGACGAGTCATGTACTCTCTCGTACCGCTGAACTCACATCCCACCTACAAATTGCCAAGATGACGAGTCATGTACTCTCTCGTACCGCTGAACTCACATCCCTACTACAAATCTTCCAGAATAACGAGTCATGTACTCTCTCGTACCGCTGAACTCACATCCCTACTATAAATCTTCCAGAATGACGAGTCATGTACTCATTCGTACCACTGAACTCACATGCCGACTCCAACTCTTCCAGATTATCGAGTTATTTATCCGTAGGTACCGCTGAACTTACACTCTGGTCACTACAGATAAATCTATATCGCCTCTCCTAGGAAGTAAGTTATGTATGATCATACCTCTGAACTTTTCTCCTAAAAGAGCTTCCT
Organism: Iris pallida; assembly: GCA_029216955.1. Taxonomy (NCBI): domain Eukaryota; kingdom Viridiplantae; phylum Streptophyta; class Magnoliopsida; order Asparagales; family Iridaceae; genus Iris; species Iris pallida. The sequence continues at coordinate 749,482 of JANAVB010007597.1, forward strand.
CCTTATGATCTAATACCCGCACTTTCAGTACACAAAAAGGGTAATAGATCCACAAATTTTCGAAACAACCATGTCCTCATTACCTCTGAGTTGTTTCCCTTCCATCAAAAACAAACCGCCCCTCACATAGAACCTCCATGTCCTCATTACCTCTGAGTTGTTCTATATTCCTTCATGGAGCCCACTCCTGCCATGTCCTCATTACCTCTGATTGGGAAGGCTCCATCGAAGAAACCCTCATATTTATCATGTCCTCATTACCTCTGAGTAAGTATGTTGGTTCTCTTCTAACTTATTATCCGTATCCAGAACCAGGGTACGCCAAGGATAATAGGTCCACAAAAAGTCCCCCATTGGGGCAATTACTACAAGCAAAGAGTAGAGCGAATGTATTCTGTTCATTCAAGATCAGTTACATTCACATGACTATATCTCATGAGCAAGCCAGAAGAATCCTCTATCATTTCATCCAGACCAAAAAGAAAAAAGATTACATTGATGTCCAAAAGAAGCAAAACGCAAACTACAGCTAAAAACAGATAGAAATATCAAGACAAAAGACGAACATTTGTGAGAGCCCGCGAATCCTAGTTGCGGGGGCACATATACCAATCCCTTAACCATTTTGCATATGAAGGATGTACTTGAGCAAAATCCTCGTCCGAAGTAGGAAGGTCAGAACTCCCAGTACTACCACCGTCAGACTGGGGCTCCTCCTTTACAGCAATGGGCGCTAGCTCTCCTTTCTGTTCCTTCGCTTATGGTGTTACCTCCTCCTTAACAAGCGATGATTCTTATTTGAAAGGGGGCAGCAACTCTTCCTTCACAATGATCTCAGCCTTCGGCAGGGTTGCTGCAAGAATCAAAGATAAAAAGAAACAAAGTCAAAAGATGGTCAGGGCCTTATGCGGCACAGTCCAAAAAGGAGCTCATGCGGCTCTGTTCGAAGGGTCATCATGCGGTCTAGTTTGTAAAGCGACTAGGCGGCTACTGGACAACTCCCATTCGGCTCAGCCATAGGATATACCCCATGCGGCACGGACATGGGACGCATATGTGGCCCAAACAAATTGAACAGATCCGACGAGAAGGAGGAACGCATTAAAGGCTTGTGTATAAAGCATGCAATAGAGCCGTCTTTGTTTCAAAAGATACGATCTACCCCAAACCCTTACCAGCAATGGGGGGATGAATGCCGGGGTGGACTTCAGGCGCCGGGGCTGACGAAGAAGCCACACCCTTTTCCTTCGCAACGGCTGTGGAAGCTTTCGGGGCCATTGGTGATGATGATCGGAGAAAGAAGAACAACAGCTTAGGGCAATAGAAGAGGAAGACAAAGGAAAGCAAAGAAGTTTTTCTATCCGAACAGCACCATATTTATAGACAAATATAAGGGAGGGGCACGTGGACCGATGAATCGCTTCGGGTCATGTGCTGCAGGCAAAACCGACTCCTCGGATTTCGCCCCCTCTCTCGTAAAGAATATTCATCAAAGCACGAAATCGAAATATTTAATGAACCGACTCTTAGGATTCCCCCTAAAGACGGCTCCAAATCATAGCGAATCAAGAGCAATTAATGCCGTCTACGTAGCAGAGAGAACAACATGCGGCCAGAAGTGTTCCGTGTGGCCAGAGCAGTTCATGCGACTAGGGTGTCTATGCGGCCAGACAAGCCATACGGCCAGAGAAGCCATGCTGCCAAGAACATCCTATGCGGCCAGCGGAGCTCATATAGCCATGCTTCTTATTCAAAGTATTCTAATTTTTTAAATTGAAAACTTTGAAGGGGGTCTTGTAGAAGCATAGAAAAGAACAGAAGAAGCCCATGCAGCTCAAAATAGAAGAAGCCCATACGGCTTAAAGTAGAAGGAGCCTCATGCGGTTTAGGAATTTATCAGAGCCTCATGCGGCTTAGAAACCCTTCAATAGCCTCATGCGGCTCAGGCGAGAAGCACGTGACCCTCTGCAGCTTTACATCTGGCCATAAAGTGACTGCTCCCATTAAATGCTCTGACATAAAGTAATGACTCTGACACTAAAGCTAAAATATTGAACTTCGATATGACGGCGTATTTCTCAGGAAACGGAGAAAATCTCCTCCGCAGCTGGCACGATCCACCAACTACAAAGCCCCCTATGCGGCTGCCACCACCCCATGCGGCTGCCACCACCCCATGTGGCTGATGCTCGCATGTGGCTCGGAGCGTGAAGACCCTTGTCATGCGGCTCAAATTATGAACAGTCACCCTATGCGACCGCTGTTCTCATGCGGCTCGGATCATGAGGATCATCTCCATACGGCTCACGCCCATGCAGCCTTGACACGTGGCAATTCCTATGCGGATTAATTGAAAACCACCCCCATGCGGCTCAGATTTTGGAGGCTTCACCTATGCGGCTGCCACCTTCTTGCAGTCCAAAACCTAAGAAGCTACCCTCATACGGTTGTGGCTCACGATTATGACACGTGGCAGAAGATCAGTTTCCCACGTGGCACTAAATCAACCAAGAGTTATCAACAAATCCCAACAACCTGATTTAGTGCTATCATCATAATTACCTGAATTAAAACAGATTTATGGCAATCACATGGATTAAACACGTGGCAGGAGATCCGAGCTCCCCAAGTTTTATGACGATCAACATTGATTACCCATACGGATTTTACACAATCAGCATTAATTACCCATACGGATTTGGTGCAATCAAGAATTAACTGTCCAGATGTAATACAATCAAGATTAATGGTCCAGATGATTAGCCGCCGACTTTTCAATGGGGGAATCATTATAAACCCTAATGATCATACCTCCACTTCTATAAATAGCAAGGTGCCAATCCCTTGCAAACCCTGGAGAATTCAGGAGAAAAAGGGAGGAGAGATCGGATCCAGAAAAACAAAAAAATATAGCAAGGTGCCATTCCCATGCAAGAGAGATCCTCTTCACTCGGCTGGACACACAGAGAGATAAAGGCACGCACAGAAGAGTCTTCCTATCTTGAGAGCAGTTTTTCATCGGAGCTAAGGCTACGTCCAATCGTCCAAGGAGTAAGGCAGAGCGGCCATCGCTTTACCGAGCCTCTACCGTCACCCACCAGAATAAAAAATAAACAATCGTACTTAGACTGCTGTACCTAGGTTTTCGTCCCTAGGCTTTTTTTGTATGAGCGAGTTTGTATTGTGAGTCTAAGTCCAGTCCTCCTATATAATTATTCTGTACTTTTACAATCAATGGCAAACAATGAGTAGGTAGCGGACTTTCAACTGATGGTCCAACAGATGAAGAAGGAACAAAGACCTCTGTAGTCACAAGAGTATGGACTTTTGGGATAGGAGATAAAATCCCTACATGAGCTTTTTTATAGGCAGCAAAAACTTGTTGTGCCCTGTACAAAGGGATACTATTCATTGCTAACCATTGCCGATGAGTTAGCTTGAGTTTGGTAGAAGGAACCAAACTTGGAGGGCATATGTTTAAACCCCTCAGCCTATCTTCCAAAGGGATGCCATCCCATAAATGATCCAAATCATCATGATCTGGAGTAACAACATAAGAAATCAAATTATAGGTTTTGACCTTTTGACCTTTCTTGGATTTTAAATTGTTACTTTCATTCTCGATTTCAGGTACTGAGTCAGGGTGTACCCACATGATTTTACCATTTTTCAATGTGAGAGGCAATTGTTTGCCATTAAAATCTTTTGATTGCAATTTCAATTACAAACAGAACAGTGTTACAATATAGGACTTAGATATAGTCCTAGGAGTACACTTTTGTTTATCTGGGTCCCTTGTGCCGATGGAGCGAGTGGTAATGCGTTGACTTCATTGACGATCTGACGACGGTTATCGGTTCTCTGAAGGTCTGAGTTGCTCTGGGTGTTGGAGCTTACGGAGAGGAAGGAAACGTTGAGTGTTTGTATCTGTCTCTCTATGTGTGTTTTTAAAGGTTCGTCCCCTTTGTCAGAAGGAAAAGATCCCTCTATTTAAAGTCTGCAGACTGGCTGCTCATGCACGCATATATAGGATGCACCAGTTTGTAGGAATGCCACGTGGTGATTGCTAATGGAGGCACATGGACGATGCGCTCTGATTGAGGAGTTGAACCCTTTATGTTGCCTTTGTAGGCTGCGGTCGAGCTGACACGTAGCAATAGAGAGGATCTTTCAGTTGCTGAGATCTTGGGTGATTAGCACCCTTTCTTAGGCTAGATCGAGTCAAAGGACACGTGTCGTAGGTCCAAGGCTCGAAGATCTCAGATTTGGTGGGAAGTGATATGATAGGATGCGCCTGGGATTGGGCGCATGAGGAGACTTTGGCTTGTAACCTTTAGGAGTCACGAACCAGTCTGGACGCATAGCTTTTGAGGCACATGCGGGGCTTCAGTAGTGACTTGACCTCTGTCTTTAGGGATCAGAGAAAAGTCTGAGGCACATGGCTTTTGAGGCGCATGCAGAGATTTGGGCACATAGCTGCGGAGGCGCATGCGGAATAGTTAGGTGGCCATGTGGCTTGTAACCACCGGAGGGAAGTAATGATGATGCTGACGTCAGTGACGCTTCGTCTTCTGAAAAAGCTGTCAACTGTTCAGTCCTCGAAGACTGGCTTCTATCGTGTCAGTCTTCAACATTTAATATTCTTTGATAGGTGATGGATTGTTGAGTGGGCGCATCGATCTATGTTCCACTAGGAGCATGGGGACGCATGGGTGCATCCTTATAAGACGCTTGGTGCTGATGGACGTGTCTATATGATGCGCGGTCCGACCGGCGTATCCGTTTGCATGACACGTCTTTATTGGTCCGACTGTTACGTTCTTCGAGTTCTTTAAATAGCTGTTTTTGACTTGGCCAAATTCGAAGCGTCGGGTTCATCACCATTAATGCAAATTTATTGTATGGGATTCGGAGAGCCCGCCACTTAGCGCATGGGTTTGATTTGCCCGACCTATAAATAGTGGCAATGAAAGAGTTTGCTTCTCGTTCTCTTACATCCTCCTGAATGAACTTATTTGCTCGAGCATATTTTGTTGATGAGATGCTCCCGTGGGTAAAGATGTGACGACTTGTTCTTCATTTATGTACTCGTGAAGGTGACTGTTACATCCAAAAATCGGAGTCGAGGGCTTCTGAGGCAGGCGAAAGGTGCTTGTTGCATCCAAAGATCAGGATGCTCTAGCCTCGCCTCCTTTATGCTAAAAGAGCCGCAAATCAGAATTATGGTGCCCCGATCATCTTCCTTGGGCTTTGGAGGCTCTTTCTTCTGTCAGAGTAGGTGTTGCCCATTCTGGTTTTGTTGAAAGCCTCCTTTTGCCACGGGTCAATTACGGTGCTCTCCTCTTCCTTTGGGCTTTGGAGAGCTCTTCCTCCAGCTAGTGGGTTGATTGTCCACCCTCGTTCTGCTCAATAAATGCTTCATTAGTCGAAACATTTGATCGGGTCGAGGTAAGGCGCATATGCTGAGACTTCATGATGCACATAACTGAGGCTCTTGAAGAGATGCGCCTGACTGAGATGCCGAAGAGATGTGCCAGACTGAGACGCTGAAGGGCGACACATAACCTGGCTGGGACGCTGAAGTGATGCGCCAAACTGTGACGCCGAAGAGATGCGCCTGTTTGAGAGCGCATGGCGAGATGCGCCCGTTTGAGAGCGCATGGTGGTTGCTGCGCCTGGCTATAGACTTAGGGTCTTTTCTTTTTGTAGAAGTTCTCCTTTGTACAGCCTTTCTTAGACATGTGATGAGGTGCATGCTCCTCTCAGTTAATACAAATAATAACGCTTTAATAACCAAAAAAAATTAATGACGATCTTTTTGGATTTATTTGCAGTTATCTCCTCACAGAACCCGAGGTGGCGGCTGATGTCACTCCTCATCGGTTTTTGCATACGTCTAAGCCTATAAATAGGTGTCTGATAGAGAGAGAGGGTTCTTCTCCACTTTGCTTTCTTCTTCTCTAGAGTTCTTCTTCCGAAAAACCCTAAACTTCTTCTTTCACGAGATGGCCACTAAGACTCCTCGTGGTGGTGCTGGTCGAGGACGAGGCAAAGGAAAAGAACCTGTGGAGGCTGTTACGGATGATGTCCCCCGGACGCTCGTCGATGTTCGGCCGACGGTGACTGGTGGATTTCATCATTCTTTACCATATTTTTCTTTCACATACGCGGACGCGCATGGACCGTGAGTTCTCATGATGTGCTGAAGCTTTTTCGCCGACACGCATGGGTTTAGACCCTGATGATGCGCCGAAGCTTCCCTGCTGACACACATGGGTTTAGACCCTGATGCGCCGAAGCTTCCCTGTTGACGCACAGGGGTTTAGACCCTGATGATGCGCCGAAGCTTCCCTGCTGACGCACATGGGTTTAGACCCTGATGATGCACCGAAGCTTCACTGCTGACGCACAAGGGTTTAGACCCTGATGATGCTCCGAAGCTTCTCTGTTGAGGCACACGGGCTTGGACCCTGATGATGCGTCGAAGCTTCTTTCCATATACGCCTGAGCATTGGTTCAGTGTATGCACTTCTGAAGAGAGCGTAACTCAGAGTTTTTATTGTTCTAATATATCTGAGTTTTTGACTTCTTTTGCTGACCTCCAGTGTCGATGACCGTCCCGCTCTTGAATGAAGTACTTCTGGATGCTGTCCTCTGTCAGATGGAAGTAGATTATAACGAGGAGGTGATAAACCCTACCTACGCTGCCATTATGCTGGACCAGCCTCCCGAGAGAATGATCCAAATCCGGGAACAACAACATGGGTTCCTCCAACGGATCATGGAGCGTGGCATTTTAAAATCTGCCATTTCTGATAATATGACTTTTTTGAAGCCTGAGTTCCTATTTGGGGACCGCCTTACTTTTACTGAAGCAAAGGTGTTAAAGATCAAGGAAGATTGGGTTTTTACAGCAAGAGGAGTGCACATGACCGTTAATCAACTTGAGCGTCAATAGCCTTTGACGGCTTTCTGTCGCCTTGCTTCCAAGAGGAGGATGTCTTGGGAGCTAACCCCGTCTCAGGGGGGAGCGGTGGCAGGCACCATCACGATCGATGCTATCTCCAATCAGAGGGATACTTTGGCCGCCGTACGGGCTGGACCTTCTTTCACCTGGCGGACTCTGCGTCCTGGGAGCATTTACAGTGACGTCCCTAACAACACATTTGCTTTTGGCGCTTCGACTTTTGCAAATCGTATGCTATTGTTGAAGCAGTCGTACCCGAAAGGTAAATTTTGGATAGAGGGTTGGTGTCACTATGTTTCCAAGTGGAACAAGCTGACACTCTGCGTTCTGACGCAGTTCCGCACCGAACTCCGAGAGATTGGGCTGACTGCCGCTATTCGTGCTACCTAGGCGGGCATTGACATCAACAAGCATATGTTCCTCACACTCCTGAAGATGTCTAACACCCAGACTGGGACTTTCTTCACTCCGATAGGAGAACTGGGGCTTGCACTTCATGAAATATACACAGTATCGAGGCTTCCTTGGGGATCAGAGCCATATGAGGAGTACTTCCTGACCAACGAGGAGTTCCAGGTCTTGGGGGAGAAAGAAGAGGAGATGATGGTTGTCTTCAAAGAAGTGGCGAGTCACCATTACCATCTCTGGAAGAAGGATAAGGGCGGGGCGCTGCCCCATGTGACTGCTTGGAGGGATTATGTCTTTGAATAAGACAAGGCCGATCCCTCTCGGTTTACAACTACGCCAGCTCTCTCCAGCAAAGAGGTGCTCTCTGAAATGAGCAGGCTAAATGAGAAAAATCCCTCAGAAAATACGGACCGGGTGTCGGACGAGCGTTCCCATAGTTGCTTCTGGCACCTTACTCATCGGATGTCGTCCAAAGCAGTGTTGGCTACTTATCTGATGATTTGGCTTCGGGATTACGTCTTTTCGGGCGGGTCAGGCTCTGTGGAGACGGTGACCCGGAACCTAATCCTGCCAGCTGTGAAGTTGGTTTTTGGCCGTCGCCTGGCTTTATTTCCCGCAATGGTGTGCAACCTGCTGCGAGGTTTACGAGAATTTGTGGGAAATGTGGTTCATGAACGAGGTAGAAATTACAACTTTTCCCGTGCCGAACTGCCATTTCATTACTTGATAGGGTGGTTAATTTTGTACCATACCAATGTGATGAGCCCGGGCTCGGAAGAAGACCACAGCGCCGGAGACGCATTCTTCCGCCGTTTCAATCAGAGGAGCTGGTTGCATACTGGTGTTCCTGTTTGCAGGAAAGTTTTATCCCATCTTTAGGGGTGGGAGATCACCAAAGTTGGTCCCGTCTTTTTGGGTTTTGAGGCCAACGAAGACTTAACGGATTCGGGTGAAGATGACACCACTCTCCCTCCATGGGGATTCCGCTGGTTGTAAAGCATCCGGCCGTCCCATCTGGTGTATCGGAATGGAAACCAGTATTACCTGGAACCATATCTGCCGAGCCGTTTTGTACGATAATTCGGCTATATTCAGCTGATGTTGGAGAACCCCAGTATTAACCTGGGGTATACTGGAAGTTTGCTGGACGGTGCATGAGCTTGGCATTACTACAATGTCGGATTTACCAGAGCTCGCTTTACGCTGCCTGTTCAGAATCCGCGGCCGTCGATTTTTTTCTCGACCGCCAAATTTTACTGTGTCATGAACGTCGTGCCCCCCGGATATGATCGGGAGACCAGTTTCATTGTCGGCACCCAGTTAGAGGCGACTGGGAACCTGTTGGCGAAGGCTCGGTCGTACCGCCCGCCGGAGGCGGATTATCGAGGCACCCCTACCGTATCCACAGGGGGTCAGGTAGAGCCTTCGGCCGATCAGCCGAAGAGACGTGCTGATACAGAGGCTGGCTCTTCTGCTTCGAAGAGACAGAAGAAGGCATTGTCACCGGCAGTGTCAACAGACTCAGCTCCTGCGGAGGTTAGGATGTCCTACATAGTCTGGTTAGTTCCACCATTTTTGTGACATATGCTTTCTTTTTGTAGGAGCCGCTGAAAAGGAGACCCCGAACTCCAAAATCGGGTGCAAGCAGACCAAAGAAGGTGGCGGGCTCATCTGAAGAGCGCATTCCACCTATTGTAATATCTCCCGTAGAGGAGAATCCAGATAATGTCTCCTTCCACTTGGGGTACGATATCGACGCCCTCTCGGCTCCTTCCGCTCTTTTGGCTCCTCGGGCCAGTGGCAAAGTTCAAGCCCCTGTTGAGGGGGAGTCCGTTGATGCCGAGGTTTCAACCTCGCAGATTGAAGTCGGCGGGTCTTCTTCTGGTCCGCCTTCTAGGGCAGCTCCTCCAACTCCTGCTATGACGTCGCATGTGCTTGCGGATGCGGATGAGTACATGAAGTTCATTATTGAGGCGGTGTAGAAGATACTGCAGAGGGGCGTATCTGCAGTGATGAATGCCAATAGGAGTTTCGTAACAGTAAAAACCATAGCGCTCCCTCACATCGGTCTGATACGTTCCCACCAGGGCCATGACCATATGACCGAGATTCTGGAGGCATCGGTGGCCGAGCTCGACCAGCTGCTGTTTGCCATAAAATATAAAAGAACAAAACAATTATCGGAGGACTGGACTTTTACTTCACAATACAAACTCGTTTGTACAAAGAAAGCCTAGGGACGAAAACCTAGGTACAATAATCTAAGTACAATTGTTTATTTTAGATTCTGGGGATGACGGTAGCGGCTCGGGAAAGCGACGACAGCTCTGCCTTACTACTTGGACGATCGGATGCAGCCTTGACACCGGAGAAGAACTGCTTGGCGTTGATGAAGAAATGCTCTCCTTGTTCTCTCTGTGCCTGCCTTTGTCTCTCTGCTCTCTCTCTTTTTAAGTCTCTCCAGGTGCTCTGGTACTCTTCGAAAAAAGTCATCTTCGTAAGGGAATGGCACCTTGCTATTTATAAGAGTGGGATGCAATCATTAGGGTTTGCAATGAATGCCTCCTTGATAAGTCGGCGGTTAAGGTCCAATTAATCTGGGCCCTTCATTCTGATTGTAGCAAATCTATGTAATTAATGTAGATTGCATCAAATCTCTCTGGGCAATTAATGTTGATTGCCATGAATATTTGTGACTTGTGATGGCTTGTCACGTGTCTAATTTGCTCGATTTGACTTGATCTGGGCAATTATGGTGATTGCAACAAATCTAATTTTGTTAGAATTTGTTAGCACCCATAATTCTAGGAAGATAAGACTGCCATATGTCTCAATCATCGTGACAAGTGTCACGTGTCCTCCATTGGGTCATCTTGGCAGAGCCGCATATGTGTGGGCCGCATGAGGATGAATGGCCGCATGAAGATGGGCAGCCGCATGGGGATGAACAGCCGCATGAGGATAGGCAGCCGCATGCTGACGGGCGGCAGCATAAAGGATGCAGCCGTATGAAGATGGGTGGCCGCATGAAGGGGCGGCCGTATAAAGTGGGTGGCCGCATAAATACAGCAGCCGCATGCCACGGGACTCGGTGGATTCAGCCAACTGTGAAAAGATTTTCTCGTCTTTTCTAGAAACATGCCTTTATGTCAGTCATTATTGTGCCTTTATGTCAGAGCTGTTATTTGTCAGAGCTGTCAGCCGTCAGGATATTAAATGCAGCCAAAGATGAAGGGAGAAACTGTTGAAGGCCACGTGGCTCTGGGTCTATCCGAGCCGCATAGATGCTTGAGCTGCATGGACCCCTGAGCCGCATGGGCTCTCTGAGCCGCATGGAGATCCTTGGCTGTATAGACCTTTCTTTATTCTTTTCCATGCTTCTACAAGAACCCCTTCAAAGTTTTCAATTCGCAAAATTGAAATACTTTGAATAAGAAGCATGGCTATGTATAAACTCCTCTGGCCGCATAGGGTGTTCGGGCCGTATGGACGTCCCAACCGCATGGCCTCCTCAGCCGCATGGCCATCTGAGCCACATAGGTCTCCTTGCCACGTCTTCATGCCACGTGTGCAAATCTTTACATTGACGGCCTTTTGATTTGTTTTCAGATTTAAAGCCGTTTTTTTGGGACAGGATCAAGAGTTTAGCCTTGAATAGTTGGATCACCTTGATAACCGAAGAGTCGGTTCATTGCACATAGATCGATGCATCGGTCTATGGGCTTCGTCTATAAATAGCAGCGTATTTTTGGAAAGAAGACTCCTTTACTTTCTGCTCTTGTCCTAGCTTTCTTGTCTTCATCTTCCTTTTCTGATCATCAGCAATGGCTCCCAAGTCCTCCAAAGTTGCGGCAAAGGCTGCTGCGAAGGGTAAGGGTGCGGCTTTAACGTCGGCTGCGACACCCGAAGCTCACTCCGTCGTTCGTCCTGCTGTTAAGGGTAATGATTTGGGAAAGTCATATTCTTCGAAACCCTAACACCGGCTCTGTTGCATGCTTTATGCGCAAGACTTTAATGCAAACTGTTCGAATTGTATGGGCCGTATACATGTCCCATAACCGAGCCTCATGGGGGTATACCCTATGTCCGAGCCGTTTGAGAGTTGTCTTAGTGGGCCGTATGAGCACTTCGTAAGCCGAATCGCATAATGGCCTGTCGATCAGATCCGCATGAGTCCCTCTGAATCGAGCCCGCATAAGCTCGTCTAAATTGGGCCGCCTGAGGCCGTGCTGCATCGAGCCGCATGAGCTTCCCTTTTGGACTGTGCCGCATAAGGCTCTGACCATTTTTTGACTTTATTTCTTTTTTATCTTTGATTCTTGCAGCAACCCTGCCGAAGGCTGAAATCATTGTGAAGGAGGAGTTGCTGCCCCCTTTCAAACAAGAATCATCGCTTGTTAAGGAGGAGGTAACACCGGCAGCGGAAGAACAAAAAGGAGAGCTCGCGCCCGTTGCTTTAAAGGAGGAGCCCAGTCTGACGGCGGTAGTACTGAGAGTTTCGATCCTCCTATTTCGGACGAGGATCTTGCTCAAATACATCCGTCATATGCAAAATGGTTGAGGGATTGGTATATGCGTCCCCGCAACTAGGATTCGTGGGCTCTAACAAATGTCCGTCTTTGTTTTGATACTTCTGTCTGTCTTTAGCTGCGGTTTATGTCTTGCTTATTTTGGACATCAATGTGATGTAATCTCTTTCCTTCTTATCTGAATGAAATAATAGAGAAATTTTTGGCTTGTTCATGAGATGTAGTCATGTGAATGTAACCGATTTTGAATGACCGAAATACATGCGCTCCATTCTTTGCTTTGTAGTAGTTGCCCCAATAGGAGATTTTTTATGGACCTATTATCCTTGGCGTATCCTGGTTCTGGATACGGATAATAAGTTAAGAGGGAGCCAACATATTTACTCAGAGGTAATGAGGACATGGCAAATATGAGGGTTTCTTCGATGGAGCCTTTCCACTCAGAGGTAATGAGCACATGGCAGGAGTGGGCTCCATGAAGGGGTACATAGGACAACTCAGAGGTAATGAGGACATGGAAGTTCTATGTAGAGGGGTGATTTGTTTTTGGCGGAAGTGAAACGACTCAGAGGTAACATCGACCTGATCGTTTTTGAAAATTTGTGGATCTGTTACCCTTTTTTTGTACTGAGAGTACGGGTAGTGTATCGTGAGGGAGGAGCTCTTTCAGAGAAATAAGTTCAGAGGTATGGTCATACATGACTTACTATCTGAAAGAGTGACCGGAGTGTGACTTCAGAGGCACCTGCGGGTACATAACTCGATAATCTGGAAGATTATGAATGTGAGTTCAGCGGTACCGGAGGGTACATAACTCGGCAATCTAGAATTTGGAGAATGTGAGTTCAGTGGTACCGGCTGGTGCATGACTCAATAATCTGGAATTTGGAATATGAGTTCAGCGGTACCGGCGGATACATAACTCAATAATCTGGAATTTTGGAATATGAGTTCAGCGGTACCGACGGGTACATAACTCAATAATTTAGAATTTTGGAATATGAGTTCAGCGGTACCGGCGGGTACATAACTCAATAATCTGGAATTAGGAGAATATCGTTTAGACAAATATTTCTTCAGGAACTTGTCGTTGACGGGCAACATGAGCAAGTCTCCGTTTTGTTTTGCGAGGCGGTAAGCACCGTTGGAGAATACGACCTCAATGATAAATGGACCTTCCCATTTAGGCTAGAATTTGCCAGCGGTTTTGTGAGTCATGACCATCGGCCTCCGAACTGCCAGAACGAGATCGCCCACTTAGAATGTTCTGATTTTAACCTTCTTGTTGAAGGCTCCGGAGATGCGTGCTTGGTAAAGCTCGATTCGTTGCTGAGCCAAGAGGCGCTTTTCATCTAAGGCCTCCAACTCTTGTAACCGGCGATGATAGTTATCATCTGTCGTCAATTGGTAAGTGAGAGCGACGCGGAGCGAGGGTATTTGAGTCTCCAATAGAAGAACTGCCTCACTCTCGTATACTAGGAAGAATGGTGTGTTCCCTGTGGCAGTTCGAACTGTGGTACGGTACGCCCATAAGTATTCACCAAGCTTCTCGTTCCAGTCGCATTTGTTGGATGACACGAACTTCTTGAGAAATTTGATGATTATTTTGTTGAATGCTTCTGCCAACCCATTCGCTGCCGGATTGTAGGGTGTCGAAGCAATATTCTGGATGTGGTGCTTGTCATAAAACCGATAGAAGGCGTGGCTTGCGAACTGCGGACCATTATCGTGGATGATCCTTCGGGACAGTCCAAAGCGATAGATGACGTGATGCTTGAGGAAGCTGATCACGTTTGAAGTCTTTACTTCTACAAGCAGAATAGCTTCCGCCCATTTGGAGAAATAATCTGTGATGGAAAGTATGAAGCGATATCCTCGGAAAGAAGGTGGAGCGATCGGACCGATGATATCCATTTTCCATGCTTCGAATGGCCAGGATGCCACTGTCAGATGTAGAAATTCGGATTGCTGGTGGATGAAGCTCGCGTGGACTTGGCAGGCTTTGTACTTTCTTACGTAATCTATCATATCTGCTACCATCGTGGGCCAGTAGTAGCCCATTCGGCGAAGACGGTCTTACAATTTTGGACCAGGCTGATGGGCTCCGCAGACACCGTCATAAGCTTCGCCTACGGCTTCTTTGGCTTCTGCGTTTGACAGTCATCGAAGCAATAATCCATCGTAGGATCGGCGATACAACATTTTTGTCTTTGTATCGTAGAAGAATCTAAGAGAACGCCTTCTGATGGAGGTAGCTTCCTTTGGGTTCTCGGGAAGGATGTCGTAGACTATGAAGTCTATGAATGGTTGTCTCCAGTCTGGCACTTCGTTGATCGTCTGAGCGGAATAACTCACCACGAATTGAACATTGTTCTTGGGACAGACCAGTTCATGGCCTATCACATCCACCGATTGATGAGCATAGTTCGGAACCGCTAGGGAAGCGACAAGGCCAGCTAAGCCATCGGCTTCGATATTTTGCAGTCTAGGGACGTGTTCGATAAAGAACCCTTCAAATGACGAGATGATGTTGATCGCTATTTGGTGATAGGGGATCATGTCTTCAAGGCGAACCTCGTATGAACCCCGGATCTGATTGACAATTAACTGTGTATCGCCGTATGCTTCAAGATATTCTACCCCCAGCTCTCTTGTAAGTTGGAGGCCAATGACCAGAGCATTGTACTCGACCACATTGTTCGAGCAGGGTTCCGTGAGAGAGTAAGCACGATTGATCACCAATCCGGAAGGAGAAACCAGCACCACCCCGACTCCGATGACGATGTTGCCCTTAGGTCCGGTCCTTGAGGCGCCGTCGAAGAACATCCGCCATATATCATCATGAGAGGTTGCATGCGAGTTGGCGACCTCATCTGGGATGTCTGCGTATATTCTGGCCGACTCCGGGCCTGGGTGGGCTGCTAAAAAGTCTACCAGAGCTTGACCTTTAACAGCCTTTTGTGGGACGAAGATCATATGATAAGTAGACAGCAATATTGCCCATGTGGCGAGGCGGGAGCTGAGTGCCCCTGGTCTAGTCATGAGGACCCTGAGAGGGTTGACTCGTGAGATCACATGTATAGCCTGTCCTGTGACATAGTGTCGCATCTTTTGAATGGCGAACTCCAGGGCGAGGCATTCCTTCTCCACGGTGGTGTATCGGTGCTCTGGCCCAATCATCATTCGACTGAGGTAATATATAGCTTGTTCATGGCCTGCATCATTGTTTTGTGCTAGCAAAGCGTCGAAGGAATGCTCCATTGCTCGTATATAGAGCAAGAATGGTTTTCCAGCAATCGGGGCCACCAGGACTGGAGGGTTCGACAAATATTCTTTGATGCTGTCGAAGGCACGCTGACATTCTTCGTCCCATACGAATGAGACGCCCTTCTTCATGAGATGGGTGAATGGCTGACAACGCCCGGAGAGGTTGGAAATTAACCTCCTAATGTAAGCTAGCCTCCCTTGGAGGCCTCGAAGTTCTCGAAGATTTCTCGGGGGACCCATCTCCATGATTGCTTTCGTCTTCTTAGGGTCTACGAGGATACCCTGGGAGGTGATGATGAAACCTAAGAACTTCCCGCTGGATACGTCCAGGAAGGACTTCGTAGGGTTCATTTTCAAATTGTGCGCTCGCATTAGGTCGAACACCGTCCTCAGATCCTGCAGATGGTCTCCCTTATAGCGACTCTTGACGGATGTCATCAACATAGCACTCTACATTCTTGCGTAAGTGGTCTCTGAAGATGATACTCATGGCTCTTTGATATGTGGCGCCAGCATTCTTTAAACCGAAAGACATGACTGTGTAGCAGTATGTGCTAATCGGTGTTCGGAATGATGTATGCTTTTCGTCATCAAGAGACATCTTGATTTGGTTGTACCCCGAGAAACCATCCATGAATGACATGCGTTCGAAGATGCATGTGTTGTCGATCATGATGTCCGTGATAGGAAAGGGGAATTCATCTTTGGGATATGCCTCGTTCAGATTGCGGAAGTCGATGCAGATTCGAATCTTTCCATTCTTCTTGAGGACCGGTACTATGTTGGTGACCCAGTCCGGATGTTGTTCTTCACGAATGAAGCCACTGGCTATCAGTTTGTTGACTTCGGCTTCGATCGCATCCATGATGCCCGGGCGGAAACGTCGCTGTTGTTGTTTGACCGGCTTTGCATCTGGCCGGATGTTGAGTTTGTGAAGTGCAATCTCGGGGTTCAGTTCCGGCATATCTACGTAGCTCCAAGCGAACACGTCGATGTATTCTCCGACGAGTTGTAGTAGCGATTCCCGTTCTTCGTCGGTCAAGTTCTTGCTGACGAAGATAGGCTTTGGAGAGGATTCATCACCGAGGTTGACTTGTACAACCTCATCTTCGGTGGGAGGCTCTCTTTATTCGAACAGATTCTCCTACTGTGCATCTAGTTATTGTGTCCACGGTTCTAACTCAAGAAGTTCAGGAATGTCTTCATCTTCTTCGTAGGTGTCGGCCAAGGCCATATTGACGGACCATACCTGCCTGAGCATGTCCCCGATGCTGGTGTCTGAATCGGAAGTAGATGATCCGGTTAAGTATGAATGCCAGTCGCATTCCTCGTCTGATCTTTCAGGTGTCATCGCAGGTGTGACATAACCTAGCCTACGTCTGTTTTTGTAGTAATCTCGTGGTTTCCCAGCCGGGACCGGCGATTGCAAGGGTAGTCGCCATCCAGTACCGAAGTTCAAGCCCGGTGTAGTTTCCAGATCATACCCTTGTTTTTGCATAAAGTACTTGGATTGGAAACTATACAGATAAAGGGGCAATCTCCCGGTGTCGGGTTCGAGCTCAAATTCTTCTGTCTTGAAGGGCTGTAGACCATTCTTTCGGCCGAAAATGATCGGGTGATCCCCTCCCTCGATTATGCGATAGACGTCTTCTGCTGGAGTAAGTTGGTTGGCGGTGTAGACATTTGTCACTTGTGTGTGCAGGTTAGTGCCTATACCGTGTTCCATAGCATACATTGTACAGAGCTTATTAAGCTCGAGGTAATTCAAAGATAGCCCTTTATTGATGAAGTAAGGTATCTTTTCCAGTGGGATTACATCATCTGCGGATGGAACATCAGTGTAAGCAGCCACGTACTTGGCCAGTTCCGGTTCTTCTTCGGCCACCCCCTGTATAAATGAAGACTGAGAGGATGACCTGGGCAGCTTGATCATCAGGGGATCTGTTGGTGGTGCCGGACGTGGAGTTGTTAGCAAACTAGCGACCCCCAGTTTGGTACTCTGGGCGGGGAGTTGTTGGCTCGCTAGAAGCCCCAGACTTTGCATTGAGGTGACGATTCTTCTTGGGAAGGCGTATCGTCATTGGTTTGTCGGAGGGGTTGAGCTCTTCCGTTTGTGGCTGGCCGACTCTTGGCAGTCTGATTTTTAGTGGCTCCGTTGTGGGTCTTGGCACTTGGCCGGACCTTGGCAGCCAGATTATCATTTGATTTTCTTGTGCCGAGAGGCTGATTGTGTCCTTACGCAGAGCGGCCGTAAGGGGTACGGATTTGTCTGGTTTACGAACTTGAAGGTGGATCGTCAGAGGTTCTTCTGATCCTGAGGCCTCCTCAGTTCGAGCTTGCACATCTTCATCCAGGTGCCTCTTCGACTTTTCGTATAAGCAGGAATCTGAGAAGTAGGATTCGACCCCTTTGAAGGGATCAATGTCGGCGAATTCTGTCCTCACGAAGCCGTGCTTGTCGACATACTTGAAGCACTGGTGTAACGTAGAAGGCACGATCATATAATCGTGTACCAAGGGTACCCCAGGAGGATATTCTATGAAGTATCCGCATCTATGACGTAACAGGTCACTTCTGACTGAAGATCACCAATTTGTCACTTCAAGCGAATCTTTCCAATTGGGTAGCTCCTGCCCAAATTGAAACCACTGATGGCGGTGCTTGTTGGCGTTAGGCGATGCATAGGAATGCGGAGATGATTTTACAGACCCTTCGGTATGATGCTTATGAAAGAGACAGGATCAATGTGCATCCGATCTACCTTTACGTCACCGATGTATCCAGTGTAGTATAACGGATGATCGTGCAGGTTGGTCTTAATGAGCATATCCTGTGGAGTGAAGACAATGTTGGGCATCGCTCCTGTGCAAGCGCTGTCTTGGAGATCTGCAGGCGGGCTTTCTCCCGTGAGGTTGACTTGAGCCAGATAGGCGTCGGCATTCTGGAGTGCATCGCTCAAAGCCGCGCGAACATCCTTTGAGAGTCTCAGAAGCTCGTATAATGACAATTTGGCTGGTGTGTTGGCCAATTGTGCCAAGATGTCGAAGTTGTAGGGCCTCTCCATCCCCTGAGGTGCCTCTTTTCGGAGGGATTTATCAAAGCGAGTCTCCTTCGGCCTAGGCTTGTCGGTCATCGGCGGCTGAGAAGGTCCTGGAGCGTCAACAGTAGCTGGCTAATGATCTTCAGCCGAGTTATCACTCACAGGTTGGGATTGTGCCCCAGATCGGATAACGACAGCCGTGACTTCTTCGACATCTGCCGAGATTGTGCGACAGGATCTGACTTTTTTACTCTTTTTCTTGTGAATGGAAGGTGGTATGGACTGAGTCACCTCAAGTACCAGATCCGGATGGACCCATATGACCTCCCCCCGTGTTGTGGTGAGGGACACTCGACCAGCAGCCTGATCCCAAGGAGGTAAAAGATTAGAAATCTCTATTGTCGCCAGAGTGACGGGTACCACACCGTCTTGAGTCTCTGTTGGAGGGAAGCTGCCGAATTGTACGGACACCATGTTGGCCGCCACGGTTACCACTTCGAAATCAATGGCCAGAGCGTTTGAAACGATGAGCTGTTGGATGTATCGCTTTAGTTGGTAGCAGTCGTGTGTAGCATGGTGGACGTAACAATGGTAATGGCAGTACTTCGGACTCTCCATTTCTGTCGGTCGAGGTTCCCGTCTTGGTGGAGGGAGCTGAATTCTATCTTCTTGTATGAGCATGTCCAAGATGGGCTTGACATGGCCGTCTTCGAAGGAGTAGGTCATTTGCGGCCATTGTTTGTCTGTCGGTTTTGACTCAGGTTGCTGGGCTGTGTCGGCCACCATAGCCTGCTTGCCCTTGTTGTCCCGATTGTTGGTGGAGCTACCCCCATTGTTGTTGTTGGTATTAGGGCACTTGCCCTTGTCCTCTCCCTCCGAGATATGCAATCCCAGTTGGCGAGCCTTCTTCAACCTGTCTTCGGCGCTAGTAGCACTGATGATGAATGTTTTCTAGTCCTTAAATTGACTTTCACCCATCCAGAGACTGATTGTTGGGAGCAATCACTTTTGGCAAATTTCAATCAAGGAGGAATCTGGGTTACCAGACGGCAACTTTATTGCAGTTTGGCGAAACCGCTCAATATAATTCTTTGTAAGCTTTTTCTCCCCTTGAACGACGTCCATGAGGGTGGACATCGTTACGTCTTGTCCTACTTCGTAGAATCTCTCCAAGAATATGTGCTTGAAGCTGGCAAAGGAGTGGATGCAGTTGTCTGACAGGTTACGATACCAGTCGAAGACGACCCCTTCTAATGCCCCAATGAATAATCGTGTAAGGGTGGCATCGTCATGGGGCAGATGGTCGGTGGTGACGTCGAAGTAAGTGATGTACCAACTTGCGGAGGTCTTGCCATTATAAGGATTGATGTTGAACGGCTTAAATCTTGGTGGGAAGGGGACATCCCTCCATGCAGCAGGGTATGGTTGCCGTATCCTGAGGTCTTGGCAGTTTTCTCGGGCATGGAACATGGCTCGGAGCTCCTGGACCTCTCTTCTTGCCTCCCTGGCCTCGTCTGCAGCGGTAGGAGCCTACATTTCAGGAGGAGTATTGCCCGGGTTTGGTGCCGCTGAGTTTGAGTCTGCATTGACCGCGGGACCCAAGTTTGTTTGGCCAGGCATCCCTCCTTGCAGAGTAGGAAGGGCTGCTTTGATCTCGTCCACGGATTTTACCAAAGTGCGCAGTATGGCCTCCAGAGTGTCGATGCGTTGGCGATCACTGGGACCATCCTGTTCGTTGTTTGTCATGAATGCCGTCCTCACATGAATAGAAGTGGAAGGGACGGTGGATGACGTATCCTCTGAATCATACTTCTGTACCGAGAAGTCATCAGGGTATGTGGGAATGTCTTCCTCTGGTTTGGACACAGAAAGAATAGTACCCCCAGCTTCAGAGCTTGCTTCATTTTGAGAGTCGTAGACGTCCTCGGGGACGTTGGCACCTGCTGTATCTGATGGGAGAGTTGTTTTCCCAGGCTCGTCTCCTTGGAACATCGAATTGTCGTGGATGTTCGGAGGAGTGCTACCCCCAGTTCCAGTGACCCCAGTGATATGGATGATAAATCTCCCACTGTAGCAGATTTTATCTTTAAACGGGTACCTTAGAAAACTTCGATGGTGGGCAACCGTTTAGACGACAGTTTCTTAGTCATAGCGGTTGAAATCTTCGGGCTGGAAATGTTTGTCTTCTTCCCTCTTCCATCGGCGAGGATTTTCTGAGCAGAGTTGTAGGAGACGATGGGAGGTGCCTCATCCTCTGAACGTGGTTGATGTAGTATTTGGAAGAAGGACTGCCGGTCTTCTCGTACCGTCGCGTTATTGAAACAGCAGTTGACGATGACTTAGGTGCAGTGACGTCCGTGGAAGGACTCTTTGCACCCCGAGGCCCCTTCTCTTTTCTTGCATTTGTGGAGGATAGCCTCACGCAAGTCAGATGGGTCCGGAATGACCATGTTTGCTCCCTGGATTTTGGGAGACTTTTTGGAACCATCCTGTCCGTTTGCCTCTGGGGGCTGGACTCGAGTGGTTCTGTACAACTTCCCATCAGAGGCCCGTATAACAGTATGTGGAACGCTCGGATGGTCAGAGGTCGGGTCAGCGGACTAAGCTTGCCAAGCTCGCGCTGTCCTAGACTTCTTCACTCTGGTACGTGAGGGAACATAATAGGAAGAGTCTAAGTGGTACTAGAGAGAGTCAGACATGTCTTCTCGGGAGTACGAGAGATCAGGACCATAGGAAAGGCGGTCGAAGACTGAGCCGCGTGGAGCAGGCGGCATGCGGCTGGAATCAATAATCTTTATGCGGCTGGCAGTCGTAGCCGCATGTGCTTTCTTTGATGCGGCTGGAAGTCTCAGCCGCATGGGTCTTCTCCATGCGGCTGGAAATCCTGGCCGTATGAGTGTTATACATTTGGCTGGTAGTTTCGTCCACATGGACATCATTCATGCGGCTGGTAATCTTGGCCGCATGAGTCTTCGTTTTGCGGCTAGTGCCTTTGTTCGGCTTCTTCCTGGAGCACATAGAATCATTCTTTTCCCCTGCAAGTCCAGAATTATAGTGCTTTCCTTTGCCGGACTTGGGGACAGCAGAGTCCTCTATGGCTTGAAGTGGGGCTGCATGAGAGTTGCCTTCGCCGTCCTGGGCAGCTTGGTCGAAGCGGACGACCATCTTCTGTTGTGTGGAGCCAAGTTCGGCTGCATCCGATTGCGTCACCAACTCCTCAGCCGTAGAGAAGTTTGTCCCCAGCAGAGTCGTCATCGTGTTTGCCATGAAATATAAAAGAACAGAATAATTATCGGAGGACTGGACTTTTACTTCACAATACAAACTCGCTTGTACAAAGAAAGCCTAGGGATGAAAACCTAGGTACAGCAATCTAAGTACAATTGTTTACTTTAGATTCTGGGGGTGAGGGTAGAGGCTCGGGAAAGCGACGGCAGCTCTGCCTTACTCCTTGGACGATCGGATGCAGCCTTGACTCCGGAGAAGAACTGCTTGGCGTTGATGAAGAAATGTTCTCCTTGTTCTCTCTGTGCCTGCCTTTGTCTCTCTGCTCTCTCTCTTTTCAAGTCTCTCCAGGTGCTCTGGTACTCTTCGAAAAAAATCTACTTCGCAAGGGAATGGCACCTTGCTATTTATAGGAGTGGAAATACAATCATTAGGGTTTGCAATGATTGCCTCCTTGATAAGTCGGCGGTTAAGGACCAATTAATCTGGGCCCTTCTTTCTGATTGTAGCAAATCTAGGTAATTAATATAGATTGCATCAAATCTCTGTAGGCAATTAATGTTGATTGCCATGAATATTCGTGACTTGTGATGGCTTGCCACGTGTCTAATTTGCTCGATTTGACTTGATCTGGATAATTATAATTATTGCAACAAATCTGATTTTGTTAGAATTTGTTAGCACCCATAATTCCAGGAAGATAAGACTGCCACGTGTCTCAATCGTCGTGACAAGCGCCACGTATCCTCCATTGGGTCATCTTGGCAGGGTCGTATATGAGTGGGCCGCATGAGGATGAATGGCCGCATGAAGATGGGCAGCCGCATGGGGATGAACAGACGAATGAAGATGGGCAACCGCATGAGGATAGGCAGCCGCATGCTGACGGGCGGCCGCATAAAGGATGCAGTTGCATGAAGATGGATGGCCGCATGAAGGGGCCGGCCGCATAAAGTGGGTGGCCGCATAAATACAGCAGCCGCATGCCTCGGGACTCGGTGAATTCAGCCAGCTGTGAAAAGATTTTCTCCTCTTTCCTAGAAACACGCATTTATGTCAGTCATTATTGCGCCTTTATGTCAAAGCTGTCATTTGTCAGAGTTGTCAGCCGTCAGGACATTAAATACAGCCAAAGATGAAGGGAGAAACTGTTGAAGGCCACGTGGCTCTGGGTCTATTCGAGCCGCATGGACCCCTGAGCCGCATGGGCTCTCTGAGCCGCATAGAGATCCTTGGTCGCATAGACCTTTCTTTATTCTTTTCCATGCTTCTACAGCTGCTTTCCGAGTTTCAGAGTATCCAGCAAAATGATCTCTCCGCTCTGATAGAAGTAGAAAAGGAGAAGTTGATCGCTGAAACTGAGTCATCTTATCAGGCCACCGTGGCTGTCTGGGGGCGCGAGGTAGCCGACACTGAGGCTGCGGTGGAGAGGCTATCTCAATCCGCACAGGAGAAGGTGGAGTTGCGAGCTGCATTGGATGCCATTATAGCGGAGGTTAATGCCAAGATTCGCCTCCTTGAAGACCAGCGGGCCCAACTCTTGTTAGATGCTGAGCGAGTCCAGGCTAAACATGTAGCATCTAAGGAGGAGGAAGCAGCTTTCACCCGCCAAGCTCTTTCCTTGGCCCAGCAGCGGTAACAGCAGGACGAAAAGCATGAGGATGACACTTCCCCTGAGACCATAGAAATGATGCATCAAGAAGCCGAACGCCGAGTCCTGGCGACCGCAGAAACTCGGGCGGCAGCCTTGAAGCGTCGGATCGAAGAGCTTTCAGCTAATCCTGGTGATGCTTAGGGATTGTAGTCTCTTCTTTTTTATTATTTTGTGTAATTTGTAACTCCTGCTGGGGATGTAATTCTTTACTTTTAAATAAAGAATGAAGAGTTTTGTGGTGTGTTCATTCTCGCTGTCATGAACTGGATGATTTGTGTGGACCTATTATCTTTTGCGCACCTTGGTTTTTAGGTACAGATAATAAGTTTGAGAGAACCGACATGTTTGCTCAGAGGTGATGTGGACGTGGCAAATATGGGGTTCAAATGATGGAATCTTTCTACTCATAGGTGTTATGGACGTGGTAAGAATGACTCTGGGGAGATACGCGAAACTACTCAGAGGTAATGTGGACGTGGAAGTTCTGCGATCAATGTACGACAACGTAGGAGTTGTCTGTACGGGATGTTTACTCAGAGGTAATGTGGACGTAGTAAACATGATGGGTAGCGTAGTCTTACGGAGCGTAGGATTTCGCTTTGTAGGGCATAGAGGAGCAACTTAGAGGTAATGTAGATGTGGTTGTCCTTCTACTGAAGGATAGAACACCACAGAACAGCTGGGTTCCGGAAGCGTACGATCTTGTGGAAGGGAGGTGTACGTGAGCCCTGATGATTGGGTCCACAGACACCCTTGTTGGGTGAAGATAGAAGTACGTGTCTGAAGGATGTCAAGAGTAGTACTTCTTTAGGAACTTACCGTTGATGGGCATCATGAACAAGTCCCCGTTTGATCGGGCGAGGCGGTAAGCACCATTTGAGTATACCATCTCTATGATGAAAGGTCCCTCCCATTTGGGCTCGAACGTTCCTGGTGTTTTGTGTGTCAACACCATCGGCCTCCTGACTGCCAGAACCAGGTCGCCTACTTGGAAAGTCCTCTGCTTGACCTTCTTGTTGAAATCCTGTGATATACGGGCTTGATAGAGTTCGATGCGCTGTTGAGCTAGGAGACGTTTTTCGTCAAGTGTCTCCAGTTCTCGCAGACGGCAACGTTGATTGTCTTCCTCTGTGAGTTGATTTGTGATCGCTACACGGAGTGAGGGTATCTGGATCTTGAGAGGCAGTACCGCTTTGCTCCCGTAGACTAAGGAGAATGATGTGTTGCCCGTCGGGGTCCGTACCGTTGTACGGTAGGCCCAAAGGCATTCATCGAGCTTTTCGTCCCAGTCGCGTTTGTTGGATGGCACGACCTTTTTGAGTAGCTTGACGATAGTCTTGTTAAACGTCTCGGCAAATCTGTTTGCTGCCGGATTGTAGGCAGTCGATGCCACGTTCTGAATGCGATTCTTGTCACAGAATCTGCTGAAAACATGGCTGATGAACTGTGGACCGATATCATAGACAATCCTTCGGGGTACCCAGAAACGGTAGATGACATGGTACTTAATGAAGCTGATCACCCTAGAACTCTTCACTTCCGTCAGCGGAACTGCTTCTGCCCATTTGGAGAAGTAGTCGGTGATGGCTAGGATGAAGCGGTGTCCTTTCGATGAAGGCGGGGTGATAGGTCCTACAATGTCCATGCCCCAAGCTTCGAAGGGCTAAGAGGCGACCGTAGGATGTAGTGTTTCCGATGGTGTATGGATGAAGTCGGCATGAAGCTGACAAGCATGGCACTTCTTAGCATAGTTGACAGCGTCTACTGCCATGGTCGGCCAGTAGTAACCCATGCGTCGCAGTAGATCCTACAACTTAGGCCCAGGTTGATGAGCCCCGCAAGTTCTATCGTGAGCTTCTCGAAGGGCTTCGGCTGCTTCTTCGTTGGACAGGCATCGAAGGAGAAGTCCATCGTAGGAGCGTCGGTACAGCATTTTAGTAGCTGTATCGTAATAGAATCGAAGGGAACGCCTCCTGACTGAGACGGCTTCTTTCGGGTCTTCTGGAAGAATTCCATAGACAGCAAAGTCGATGAACGAAAACCTCCAGTCTCGGACATTAATACCAGCACTTGTTGACATAGCATGGGCCTTTTGTGAGCATAGGTTGTTTTTAGGACAGACGATGTCTCGACCAACTACCGTGACGTAGAGCTGACACTACAACAAAAAGACCTATTAATGACGCTCGACAAGGAGTTTTAATAACGGTTGATACATAAGCGTTATCAAGTTGAGAAATACCTTTTTTCTATGACGGTATGGGCTAATTCTGAGCTTTTTATGACGTTTATAAAACAAAACGTCATTAATATTTTAGAGCGGTGGCAAACTTGTAATTCCTTCACTGTATAAAAGTTCAGTGGGAGAGAGAAAATTCATTTCTCATCCATTTCAGCATCTCTTCTCCTCAAACCTCTTCTTCCCCAATTTTCCACTTTTTATTTTCCCTCCTCCTTTTCGGTTCGACTCCAATTTCTCTCCCAAACTCCAGATCTACGCAAATGTTCGATTTTTCTTCCAATTTCTCTTCTGTTAGGGCTTATATTTTGCTTATACTTCGTCTATTTCTAGGATTTCTGATGGATTTCTTCTTCAATTTCAGGAAAAAGACGATGGCAAGAAAGGGAGGGAAGGGGCTGATTGCTGGGAAGACGACCGTTGCGAGCAAGGACAAGGACAAGAAGAGGCCGGTCTCCAGGTCCTCCCGCACTGGACTCTAGGTTAGAATAGGTTCTTCTAGGATTTCTTCTTTTTTTGGCAGATTAGCCCTTGAAAATTACTCTATTTGGCATACTTTAATTTCCAAAATGTTCCATATATATACAAAATGAGTTCCCTATATAACACATTCCAGCCGGAATTTGGAACTTCTTCCAAAGCAGAAGCCCTAGCGTTTATTTTCCTTCTCTCGGCGCCGCGTTCGGTCCTGATCGCTCCATCCCAGCAATATGAAGGTCTCATTTTTTTTCCGCCACGAGAACCCTAACCCTAATTATTAGTCTCTGCTTCGTTCTCGATTGATTTTCTTTTTAGGGTTTTGTGGACTAACATTCCCACCCAAACATTGTAGTTCAACATCGCGAACCCGACCACCGGGTGCCAGAAGAAGCTCGAGATCGATGACGACTAGAAACTGTGAGATATTTCTTCTCGATTTCTCTACTAATGATCATTCTTTCGTAGATCTCCATTGGTAGCTAGCTCTATTCTTTCAAAGACCATGGTCTAAAAAATGAAATGTTTCGAGGGGTGAATATTATTTTCTTTTAGTTTTTTTTGCTTAATTGACCTATTCTTCCAATTTGGAGTGTGTTGTGTCTGATACGTGCCCAAAACAACATGACAGGTACTGGTTTTTGGAGTGTCTGTGCGTCCTAACTTGCAACTCTTGCTTTATTGCCGACTTCAATTGGAATTTGAAAGATCTGTATCAGTTGCCTTGACACTTTTAAAATAGAGTGTTGCAGCATATGCTTACACTAGTTCATATGTCTGCATAACTTGGGCAGCTTGTTTTGAAGACAGTTTGTTTATAGGTCTAGCATATCGATTCTAAGAAATTCTTGCAATTTATGAAATAAGTTCAATTTTATACTTTTGGACCCTGTAAGTGAAGCTCTGTTTTGACTTTCTAGTTATAAAGGATCAACTATGCACTTTTTGAATCACAAACCAATATATTCAAGGTGATATGGCAGGTTATGCCGAGTTAGTTGTCTAAATGAAGTAGAAAGGATGCTGCCTTTCTCTTAAGACAAATGTAGATCATTTAAGTGAAGCGTAAATGGCCACCTGTGATGAACGGACGATACCTTGTTTCATTTGAAAGCGCATGTCTGCTAAGTTATGTTTATTAATGTTTTATTGTCTGGGAACATAAGATTAGTTACAGGACCTTGTGCATGGAGGTCAGATGGCCTGATGAATTTGATGTTCACAAAAAAAAATGAATCTTATTAGCAATTTTCTCTGCAGCGATTATTTGTTCAAGCTTTTGCTTATCGGTGACCCTGGTGTTGGCAAGTCATGTCTGCTCCTAAGATTTGCGGTAAGGAATTTGCTTAATTCACTACTTCTTGTCATATGTCATAGTAAAATTAAATTTCTAGTATCAGTGAGCTACTTCGAAAGTGCATGCACAATCTTTACTGTACATGAACACTTGTATTCGAACTTCTCTGTGATAGTGATTCTGAATATAATTTATGAAACTACTTGCTTTAATTTTAAATTATAAGTAATAAAACTCCATGTTTTTTTTTCTGAAAGTTCTGCAAATTGACACAAATATTTAAAGGCTTTGGCATGCTTATTCTTCTTTGGCATCTTCGCTGTGCTCCTACATGTTGTTGAGTGGATCTTTGAAGGCCTCGGAAGGATCTTGAGTTCGAGTCACTTCAACTAGTTGCTTACTATAGTAGTGCTGTAGGTTTTATGGTTTGCAGAATTTGTATGACCTGTTGTGCATCTTTGAAGGCCATGGCGTGCATCACTTTTAGTTCTGCTGCTGCATGTCCTATGTGCACACCTATCTACCTACCTACATTAAACAAAAGCATGCATGGATATTGCATACTTAACATTCATATGTTATAAGTTTATGAGAATAGCTGTATCTAACAAAAGTATTATGCTAGTCTGTAGTAGGTGTTTTGTTGAACATATTATCTTCCCATGCACACTTACACACCAGATGAAAATGTCAGATACCTCTTGTATCCAGGCTATACCAATCTCTGTTGCACGGACACAGAAAATGGTGTCCGTACCCATATCCTGTCTGTACCAGTGTCTGTATTCGTGCAACATAGGGACTATATAAGTACCTATTTGGAAATGGCCAAATCCAGTATTGTTTCTTTATCCGTAGCTGTATCCGTATCCGTGCAATGTTTTAATACCAATTTTTCTCAACACATAGAAGCCATGTACCTTCATGCATATAAGTATATATATAAGCTGAAGAACCTATGACATTCAGAATCAGATACTTGACCACCAGTTACAGGTTCAAATTATGTTTTTTTATGATATCCATTCAAAAAAATTCTATCTAATACCTTTAATGTGTTAGATGAAACCTTTTATGTTCAAATTTCTTGTGCAATGGGCATGACTTCAAGAATAGGTTAATCTCATTTACCACTATCTTCTTTTTTTTAGGATGATTCATACTTGGAGAGTTACATCAGCACAATCGGAGTCGACTTTGTAAGTAATAGTTAGAAAAGGTAAAAGTTAAAAATATAGAACCTGGAATATATGGAACAACTGGTGATGCAATTATGCATCCTTAGAAACATATGGATCTTGTATGAAACTAGAAAGAAGTACTTGGATTGAATTTTAATTATTAGTTTATTAGTTATCCTAAACCAAATATTTAAAATCTCAGTATTCTACATTTTGATGGGATTTTAAGGAAGCACAGTTAAACACATTCAAACTTGCTATACTTAACAAGGTCTACTAGTTTCAATGCAACTTTGGTGGACTATAAATACATTACAAAAATTACCTTCAATTGGTAGAACTTACTTGCAATATTTTTAACATGTTTGTTTCTTTAAGCTTTTCATCTTGGATTCTCAGATCATAATTTACAGAACTTAATGTGTGATTGATCTCTAGTTTTTGGACTTGTTCATTATCTCATGTATCTTGCTGAAGGGAAAATTAATCTTTCTGCAGCCGACGCTAGTATTTCGAAGCCTGGGCCTACTTCAAGTGATAGCTAGTTGAAGGAATATGAACTTGAAATAGATGTCAAGGAGGTGGATAGAAGGCTCATGGTAAAAAAAAGCTGAACATCAAAAAGATTTGCTGGCAGAAGAGATGACTACTGTTGGCAAATTATGCTGCATATTCAAGAGATGGCAGAGAGAAGATCCATGGTCAGAATCTACTTAAGTAAATATTTCTAATAATTTGGTTAGCAAAAGAGAGATTTATTCCTATTTTTTGGGTAGATTCTGTATTTGGATATTCAAAGTAATGAAGATGTTGATATGTACTCTATTTTGATAAATGTAATAAAAATGGTGATATATAATGTTAAGTTTTTGGAATATAATATATACTGTGCAGTATAGAGCATTATAAATATGCTAATTTGAATAGTATAAAGTGTTATAAATGTGCTGCATTGAGCCTATACATATTATCTATTCATGACGTTTTAAAATTGTTCTGAATTGTGCACTATATATTAACTATTCATAACGCTTTTATAGAAACTATTCATGACGGTTATTTTATGACACTTTTAAAAAACATTTATAACACCCGTTTTCATAACGGTTGCTGTAAAAAAAAAGCGTCATGGTTCGTCATTAATGACGCTTTTTAGCCGTCATTAAAAAGGTTTTTTTGTTATAGTGTGAGTCCCGAGGGGTGCCGCCAATGAGGCTGCGAGGCCAGCCAGAGCGTCGGCCTCCAGGTTTTGTAAATGGGGTACGTGTTCTATAAAGAACTTGGTGAAGGTTGAAATAATATTCAATGCAACTTCATAGTAAGGAACCAGATCTTCATGGCGAACTTCGTATTGCCCTCTGATCTGGTTAACGATGAGTTTTGAGTCGTCGTAGGCTTCCAGATGATCCCCCCTAGCTGTTACGCCAGCTGGAGTCCCATGATGAGAGCGTTGTACTCGGCAACATTGTTGGAGCACGGCTTCGAAAGGGAGTAAGCACGCTGGATGACCAGCTGATCGGGTTAGACTAAGACTACCCCCACTCCGGCGATGATTTGGCCTTTGGGGCCTGTTCTTGTGTAACGCCCCAGAACCAGAATACTGGAGAGCAGGGGCGTACATGGCCAGCTACGTATATTGAAATAGAATTCACCTCGCTATACGGTCACGGCTGTCTAGATATGAGGGTTTACTACAAGCCAACGGTCTCTTAAGGTCAAGCCTATTGTCTCAATCTCAAGCAAGTAATATAGTTACAAGATGTTTAGACCACCAAATATACAATAAAATGCGTCCCAAATATTACATATTCAGCTGATCATGAAGCTAGTCATACAAAATGCGAAGACTAGTAAGAGTTTAGTTATACATGATCAACCCTAGGATTTGTTAATCATGTTTAAAGCCCGTAGACAGACAGAAAGTAAATATGCATCGAGCGAACATGTGCTCGTCGGCTAAACTCCTCAAAGGAATAATTTTACAAAGTAGTGAGCAAATCAAAATAGAAAACCCACTCGTAACCCGGGTTCCTTCTAGTCGCCACCATTGGGCTGGAGGTTCGGTAGATCCTCGGGTGCTGCTCTGAAATCTGGCCACACAAAACCAGCTGGGTCAGACCCCAGAAAGAGCAAGTGCCACAAGGAGGCCACGAAATAAGAACAAGAGCCAGCATATCAGAACATAACGAATAGAAGAAAAGTACAGGTAATAAAGAGTACAACAGGACAATAAACGACTAGGGACGTGGAACCATTCCGGGTGCCAGGTTACAACCCTTAAACCAAACAAGGACCGGGGTTGTAACCCTTCGCCTGAATAGCACTTTGTCCCTACCCATTTATTTTTAAAGATAAGTAAAACAATCATGTTCAGGAGTACCAGGTATTGGGACTAGACGAGACTTAGACAAGGTTGGACACCATCCATTCACATACGGCCAAGCAAATACTACGGCTTACTACTTAACTAACTAGGGTTATCACAAACCTAATTACTAACAAGATGCAAATGAGAATTTTCCAGTCCCAAGCCCTGCAGACTACCCAGTTATCCTTCCGCGGGTTTAGAGTATGGTTGGTTACATCGTCCGGGAGACGATATACCCTTAGGTGACTTAGAGGGTGCAACAAATGACAGTGTGCTGGAAATGTGTCCTACTCATCGGCAGGCTACAAGTCCATTAAAGCGCCCAGATAATGAGATCGCCTGTGACTGGAAATTCTTTATGAACTATAGTTTGATCTAGTCATTAACCTAGTCCATATTCAGTACGAATCCCCGACCGTGGTAACCAGGGAGTCACGTCCTAGACATGATGTAAGACAAGACAAGATAAGTTGATTGTACAAAGCAGCAAGAATGAACACCCACGGTGTCAGAGTTGATTATATGAGTCAATTTAGCCAACGCAACAGCATCAAGTCAGGTCAAGTTACAAGTCAGGAGAGCGCCACCACGGGCCACTATCAAGTTATCCAATAGAAAGATTAATTATGAATCACAGGTTACCAGTTAAGAGCGCACCCCATCGGGTCATTACTAAGAAGATCAGAACGTACTAGGATCATAAATTACAGAAATCATGAAGACCGTACTAGTCATAAGCAAAACACCGAAAACTGTGTCAGGTCATGTTGGGTCATGACAGTCGTATTGTGTGGAACAAGATCTCAGAACTCCAACCCACAAAAGAGAAGCCAAGCCCAAGGAAACAAAACCAAACCCACCATGGGCAAATAGGTTGCGTTGGGGTTCCAGGGGTCTGGTTGCGATAGGGTCTAATTGTGCTAGGGAAAATGAACTACGTCGAGGTCGGGTTGCGCTAGGGTCAGGCTGCACTGTGGTCACGCTTCGCTGAGGTCGGGTTACGCCGGGACTGAGCTGCGTAGGGGGGGTCGGGTTGCGCTAAGGTCAGGTTGCGCTGAGGTCGGGTTGCGCTGGGACTGAGCTGCGCAGGGGGGTCGGGTTGCGCTAAGGAGTGAGCTGCGCTGGGGCTAAAGAGCGCCAGCGAAGAAGGGGGCGCGGTTCACCAAGGGGCACCGAGCGCGGGTCAGCCCAGCACTAAAGAGCGCTGGTCGAGGAAGGGTTGGCGCGGTTCAGCCCAGCGCTAAAAAAAGCGCTGGCCGAAGTCTTCTCCTCCAGCAGGCTGAGAGAAAAACCCCAAGAACACCCAAAATACCAAATCTCATAACTTGGCCAAATCAAAACAAAATTTAGATTTTTAAAGTTCTATCTTGTGTAAAATTGAATTCTCTTCCACATGGAAGCCTCAAAACAAGCAAAAATCTAAGTTTAATAGATCAAAACCAAGAAAATCCGAAAATGGTTAAAACTTAGATCTAGAAAAATAGAGACTCCAAATCACAAAATGCCAAGTTCTAATGTGTTTCTCCATGGCCTAATCTAACTAATGGACAAAAAAATAGGGTTCCTCCTTGGTGGCAAGGTGCACTTGCATATGGAGGTTAGGTATTGTGTGGAGGAAGGAAGAAGAAGATGGAAATAATTAATGGAAGAGTAATGAGGAAAGAGAAAGTTAGGTAGGGTTTTAATGAGGGATGGTGTGTTGTGTTGAGGGTAGAGGTTAACTACGGTAGTCTAATGCAAACCAAACAAAACCCTTCTCCACAAAGAATAAAACCATGCCAGGTCCAAAAACCCAATTTACGAGAAAAACAAAATCCGCAAGTCGAGCCAAATTACAATTACAGGCCAAAATTCAAGAAAATAAAATACAGGTCCGAAATAACTATAAGCCTAATTAAAATATATATTCCAAAATACGGGCATTACAACTCTACCCATCTCAAAAGAAATTTGTCCTCAAAATTTAAATCAAGATGCTTAGAGATGTAAGAGCCCACTATACTTCCCACAAATAAGCTATACTAAGCAAACAATCAAACAATCACTCAAGCAAGCAAGGGATGGAAAGCATAAGGCATGAGAAAGACATTATACCTTACGAGTCAAACAAGTCGGGATATCGCGATCGGATATCGTCCTCACGCTCCCATGTTGACTCACCTAGAGAGTGATGACCCCAAGCAACATGGACTAAGCTAATAGTCTTGTTCTTGAGTATCTTTTCTCTACGGTCCAATATAGACACGGGTCTCTCCTCATACGAAAGGTTGGTACCAACAACCAGTTTCGAATGGTCCAGGATATGGCTCGGGTCCGGGATGTACCGTTGTAATTGGGACATATGGAATACATCATGTACCTCACTTAGCGACGACGGAAGAGCGAGACGATAGGATATATCTCCTACTCGCTCCAGGATATCGAACGGCTCTATATACCTAGGACTAAGCTTTCCCCGTACGCCAAAGCGAATAATGCCGCGGTTAGGCGAGATCCTAAGGAATACATGATCGCCGATAGCAAACTCTAAGGGACGTCGATGAGCATCGGCCCAATGCCGCTGGCGATCTTGGGCCACTTGAAGACGATCTCTGTTCCTTCTGACCACTTCAACTGTCTGGGCAATCATTTATGGACCAAGCATCTGCCTTTCACCAACATCATCCCATGCTAACGGAGATCTGCACTTCCTACCATACAGTACCTCGAACGGGTCCATCTGAATACTGGCCTGGAAACTATTATTGTACGAGAATTCCACCAGGTGAAGGTGATCCTCCCATGAACCACCGAAGTCAAGGGTACAAGATCTTAACATATCATCAAGAGTCTGGATTGTGCGTTCCGACTGGCCATCTGTCTGCGGGTGATAAGCTGAGCTAAACTGATGGTGAGTTTCCAAACTCTCTTGCAGGTTACGCCAAAAGTGTGATGTGAATCTTGAATCCCTGTCCGAGGTGATACTGACCGGCACCCCATGAAGTCTGACGATCTGCCTGAGATACATTTCTGCCAACTGCGCCATAGACTGCCCAACTCTGAACGGGAGAAAGTAAGCCACTTTCGTGAGCCTGTCAACTATAACCCAAATAGTATCTCGACCAGCTGGGGATCTAGGCAATCCAGTCACAAAATCTATGGTCATATGGTCCCACTTCCATTCTGGAATCGATAAGGGCTGAAGAAGTCCAGCGGGCCTCTGATGTTCAGCCTTAACCTGCTGGCAAACCAAACACCGAGAGACAAACTGGGCTATCTCCCTCTTCATGCCATTCCACCAGAAATATTGACGAATATCTCTATACATCTTCGTACTACCGGGATGAATAGAATATTGTGAATTGTGAGCTTCTGCCATGACCTTCTATCAGATATCTCTACTGGATACACAAAGACGAGTGTCGTGTCGAAGTGTACCATCTTTATGACTTCACAACTCTGGCCTTATTCCTGTCTCACACTCTGCTCTGAGTCGCTGAATCTTGGAATTCGTAGATTATGCCATCCGGATCCTCTCAACTATGTTGGACTGAACCTGTAGACTGGCCATCAATGCCATGTTGGTAGGAAGAACCACTTCAATTCCCATCTTCTGAAGATCTGCCAATAACTCTGGTTGCGCCGTTAGGAAATAAACTCTGGCTCTCCTGCTCAACGCATCTGCTACATCGTTGGCCTTCCCTGGATGATACTGCAATTCCACATTATAGTCCACCAGTAGCTCGAGCCATCTTCTCTGTCGCATATTAAGGTCCTTCTGGGTGAAAACATACTTCAGGCTCTTGTGGTCAGTAAATATCTCCACTCTATCTTCGTACAAGTAGTGCCGCCAAAGCTTAAGCGCAAACACTACCGTCGCCAGTTCCAAGTCATGGGTTGGATAATTCCTTTCATGATCACGAAGTTGACATGATGCATAAGCTATTACCTTTCCATGCTGCATCAAGACACACCCCAATCCTCTGCCTGAAGCGTCGCAATAAACTGTGAATCCTTCGGTCCCATCTGGAAGTGTGAGAATGGGAGCCATTATCAAACCTCGCTTCAACTTTTCAAATGATTCCTGACACTCTGCTATCTAAGCAAACTGCACATCCTTGCGGGTCAACTGGGTCATCGGCGCGGAAATCCTTACAAAATCTGAAACGAATCGCCGGTAGTAGCCGGCCAATCCAAGGAAGCTACGAACCTTTGCCACTGAGCTAGGTACTGGCCATGTCTCGATAGCTACAATCTTCTGGGGATCCACTTCCACTCCTCCTCGGGTAATGATGTGACCCAAGTACAAAATACGATCGAGCCAGAACTCATATTTACTGAACTTGGCGTACAACTGATGCTCTCTAAGCGTCTGAA
The DNA here is from genome assembly GCA_029216955.1 of Iris pallida. Classification (NCBI taxonomy): domain Eukaryota; kingdom Viridiplantae; phylum Streptophyta; class Magnoliopsida; order Asparagales; family Iridaceae; genus Iris; species Iris pallida. The sequence continues at coordinate 784,490 of JANAVB010007597.1, forward strand.
GGACGATTCTGAGATGCTGCTCGTGCTCTGCTTCGCTTTTGCTGCAGACCAGGATGTCATCTAGGAACACGATCACGAACTGATCCAAGTAAGGAATAAAAATGCGATTCATGAGGTCCATAATAAATACGGCTGGCACATTGGTCGCTCCAAAGGGCATAACAAGGAACTCCCAATGTCCATACCTTGATCTGAACGCTGTCTTCGGGATGTCCTGCTCTCTGACTCTGATCTGGTGGTATCCTGACCGTAAGTCTATCTTCGAGAACTCTGAAGCCCCTTTGAGTTGATCAAACAAGTCATCTATCCTCGGGAGAGGGTATCTGTTCTTGATTGTCACTGAGTTCAAGGTACGATAATCTACACATAATCTGGACGTACCATCCTTCTTCTTCACAAGAAGCATCGGGGCTCCCCAAGGCGATCCACTTGCACGAATGAATCCCTTGGTCCTGAGTTCTTCAATCATCTTGTACAAAATCTCCAACTCTGAAGGCGCCATCCTGTAGACTCGCTCTGATACTGGTGTTGTCCCGGGGATCAAGTCTATAGTAAACTCGATCTCTCTTTCTAGCGACATTCCTGAAAGTTCCTCTGGGAAGACATCTAGAAACTCTTCAACCATCCGGGGTAACTGTACTGCTGCTACTGCCATCCGCAATACTGGAGAAGATGATTCCACTGCGCCTCTGGAAAATGAAAACTCTGGCTCACCTGGAATACTAAAGACAATCCTGCCAACAGGGTAGTCTATCCTAGCATACTAGTTCCTCAACCAATCCATGCCTAAGACTACATCATAGTCTGCCATGAAAAACTCTATAAATCTAGCGGAGAACTCTCTACCGCTAACTACACTTCGACACGAGGAAAACACTCGATCTACTCCCACAAGACCATTACCAGTAAGTATATTGAGCCTCACTGATAATGACTCGGGCTCCAGTCCTATCTGTGTTACGAATCATACAGACATGAATAAATGTGATGTACCAGAATCAAATAATACCGATGCTGGAGAAGAGTTGACGAGAATAGTACCTGCCACTACCTCACCTGGTGCAACCTCTTCTTCCATAGTCATCGTCATTGCCTGACCTTGTCCTCTGGCTGTGGGTCCCCTCTGCTGGAAACCTCTCTGCCTGTTCTGCACTTGAGCATGGGTGTACTGCTGCTGGTTCTGCTGCTGAAATGTCTAGGCCTGAGACAACAATGGCCTCGGGTACTGCTGCTGCTGCATAGGTGCTGGTCCCCTAACTGACGGACTGGTTAGGTTGGAAGAGAACGAACTACCCCTATTCGGGCAGGCTCCTATCTTGTGATCTGCCGCTCCACAAGCCAGGCACAATCCCTGCACCCTACGACAATCTACTACCACGTGCCCAGGCTTTCCGCAATGAGAACATTCCATCGCGGAAGTCTACTTCTGCTTCTGCTACTGCGGATACGTCGGGGTTGAATGCTAAACGGATGTTACTTAGGTCGTCTGCCTCAGAGTTCTAATGGTCAAACCCCTTGCTGCCGGGGCTGGAGCTGATGATTGGTGCATCTGATTGTGGGATCGCTTCCTACCTCCGGCCCTATCCACGATCCTCTGGGAGGTGTACTCGTGCCTCCTAGCTGCCCTCAATACTGCATCGAATGTCTGGTGCTCGAACTATTCAACTGCCAACAAGATCTCCAAATGCAGCCCCTGTTGGAATCGCTGGGCCCTATCAAACTCGGTTGCCACCATGGTGGGGACAAACCTACTGAGTCTAAAAAACTCAGATGCATAACCGTCGACCGTCCTGTCTCCTTGCTTCAAGTTGGTAAATCTCGTCTGTAGGTCGTACCGAACTACCGTATCAAAATACTTCGTCTAGAATCTTTCTCTAAATAACGTCCAAGTAACCGGTGCCGCTAATACCACGGCCTGTGCCGCCCACCAACTGCGAGCTAAGTCTAGCAACTGTAGGCGTACCACCGCCACCTTCTTATTCTCTGGTGTCGTAGCTGCTTCCAGAACTACCTCGGTATCCTGAAGCCAAGCGTCCACGGCAATCGCATCTTCGCTGCCGTCGAAGAATGGAGGATTTAGGTGCTTGAAGCTGTTGGCCGTGCTATTCCCTGGATGACTGCCTCTGGTCAAAGCATCTGCTACTGCCTGTTTTCTATGAAATATAAAAGAACAGAACAATTATCGGAGGACTGGACTTTTACTTCACAATACAAACTCGCTTGTACAAAGAAAGCCTAGGGACAAAAACCTAGGTATAGCAATCTAAGTACAATTGTTTATTTTAGATTCTGGAGGGTGACGGTAGAGGCTCGAAAAAGCGACGGCAGCTCTGCCTTACTCCTTGGACGATCGGATGCAGCCTTGGCTCCGGGGAAGATCTGCTTGGCGTTAATGAAGAAATGCTCTCCTTGCTCTCTCTGTGCCTGCCTTTGTCTCTCTGCTCTCTCTCTTTTAGTCTCTCCAGGTGCTCTGGTGCTCTTCGAAAAAAGTCCTCCTCATAAGGGAATGGCACCTTGCTATTTATAGGAGTGGGATGCATTCATTAGGGTTTGCCATGATTGCCTCCTTGATATGTCGGCGGTTAAGGACCAATTAATCTGGGCCCTTCATTTTGATTGTAGCAAATCTAGGTAATTAATGTAGATTACATCAAATCTCTGTAGGCAATTAATGTTGATTGCCATGAATATTCGCGACTTGTGATGGCTTGCCACGTGTCTAATTTGCTCGATTTGACTTGATCTGGGCTATTATGGTGATTGCAACAAATCTGATTTTGTTAGGATTTGTTAGCACCCATAATTCTAGAAAGATAAGACTGTCATGTGTCTTAATCCTCGTGAAAAGTGCCATATGTCCTCTATTGGGACATCTTGGCAGAGCTGCATATGAGTGGGCCGCATGAGAATGAACGGCCGCATAACGATGGGCAGCCGCATGGGGATGAACAGCCGCATGAAGATGGGTAACCGCATAAGGATAGACAGCCGCATACTGACGGAAGGCCGCATAAAGGATGCAGCCGCATGAAGATGGGTGGTCGCATGAAGGAGGCGGCCGTATAAAGTGGGTGCCCGCATAAATACAGCAGCCGCATACCTCGGGACTCGGTGGGTTCAGCCAGCTGTGAAAAGATTTTCTCCTCTTCCCTAGGAACATGCCTTTATGTCAGTTATTATTGTGCCTTTATGTCAGAGCTGTCATTTGTCAGAGCTGTCAGTCGTCAGGACATTAAATGCAGCCAAAGATGAAGGGAGAAGCTGTTGAAGGCCACGTGGCTCTGGGTCTATCCGAGCCGCATAGACGCGTGAGCCGCATGGACCCCTGAGCCGCATGGGCTCTCTGAGCCGCATGGAGATCTTTGGCCGCATAGACCTTTCTTTATTCTTTTCCATGCTTCTACAAGACCCCCTTCAAAGTATTCAATTTACAAAATTGAAATACTTTGAATAAGAAGCATGGCTATGTATAAAACTCCTCTGGCCGCATAGGGTGTTCGGGCCGCATGGACGTCCCAACTGTATGGCCTCCTCAGCCGCCTGCCCATCTGAGCCGTATTGACCGACCAGCTGCATGGACTGTCTGGCCGCATGGGCTCCTTGCCACGTCATCCTGCCATGTATGCAAATCTTTTGCATTAATTGCCTTTGATTTGCTGTCAGCTTTTAAAGCCACTTTTCGGGACAGGATTCCAAGAGTTTAGCCTTGAATAGTCGGATCGTTTTGATAACCGAAGAGTCGGTTCATTGCACCTAGATCGATACGTCGGTCTATGGGCTTCGTCTATAAATAGCAGCCTATTTTTTGGAAAGAAGACTCCTTTACTTTCTACTCTTGTCCTAGCTTTCTTGTCTTCATCTTCCTTTTCTGATCATCAGCAATGGCTCCCAAGTCCTCCTAGGTTGCGGCAAAGACTGCTGCGAAGGGTAAGGGTGCGACTTCAACGTCGGCTGCGGCACCCGAAGCTCACTCCGTCGTTCGTCCTGCTGTTAAGGGTAAGGATTTAGAAAAGTTATATTTTTCGAAACCCTAACAACGGCTCAGTTGAATGCTTTATGCGCAAGCCTTTAATGTAAATTGTTCGAATTGTATGGGCCGCATACATGTCCCATAACTGAGCCGCATGGGATATACCCCATGTCAGAGCCGTATGCGAGTTGTCTTAGTGGGCCGCATGAGCACTTCGTAAACCGAATCGTATAATGGCATATCGTTCAGATCCGCATGAGTCCCTCCGAATCGAGCCCGCATAAGCTCGTCTAAATTGGGTCGCCTGACGCTGTGCTGCATCGAGCTGCATGAGCTTCCCTTTTGGACTGTGCCGCATAAGGCTCTGACCATCTTTTGACTTTGTTTCTTTTTTATCTTTGATTCTTGCAGCAACCATGCCGAAGGCTGAGATCATTATGAAAGAAGAGTTGCTGCCCCCTTTCAAACAAGAATCATCGCTTGTTAAGGAGGAGGTAACTCTGGCAGCAGAGGAACAGAAAGGAGAGCTGGCGCCCGTTGCTGCAAAGGAGGAGCCCTAATCTGACGACAGTAGTACCGAGAGTTCTAATCCTCCTATTTTGGACGAGGATCTTACTCAAGTACATCCGTTATATGCAAGATGGCTGAGGGATTGGTATATGCATCCCGCAACTAGGATTCGTGGGCTCTGACAGATGTCCGCCTTTTGTCTTGATATTTCTGTCTGTTTTTTTGCTGTGTTTTGCTTCCTTAGGACATCAATGTAATCTTTTTCCTTCTTATCTGAATGAAATAATTGAGAACTTTTCTGACTTGCTCATGATATGTAGTCATGTGAATGTAACTGATTTTGAACATAATACATTCGCTCTGTTCTTTGCTTGTAGTAGTTGCCCCTAATGGGAGACTTTTTGTGAACCTATTATCCTTGGCATACCCTGGTTTTAGGTATGGATAACAAGTTTGATGGGGATACCTGGAACAATTCCACGGTAAGGTGGTCATAGACGTTTCTGGTATCAGAAGAAAGAATGCCATAGAGCAGTTGGGCTCCCGGGGCATGATGATGAATAATGTGCATGTACTAGGAAACTTAGTACAGTATTTGTGGTCAACAGAGGACATTTGTGGGCCTATTATCCTTGGCATACCCTAGTTCAGGATACGGATAATAAGACGAGGGAAAACCATCATACTTACTCAGAGGTAATGAGGACATGGCAAGTATGGGGGTTTTACCGCAGAGTCTTCCTACTCAGAGGTAGTGAGGACATGGCAGGAGTGGACTCAGCGGAGGATATTTGTGGTCAATAGAGGACATTTGTGGACCTATTATCTTTTGCGTATCCTGGGTTTTTTTTGGGTACAGATAATAAGTCGAGAGAGAACTAACATATTTACTCAGAGGTAATAAGGACATGGCAAATATGAGGGTTCCTTCGATGGAGCCTTCCCACTCAGAGGTAATGAGGACATGGCAGGAGTGGGCTCCATGAAGGGGTACATAGAACAACTCAGAGGTAATGAGGACATGGAAGTTCTATGTAGAGGGGTGATTTGTTTTTGGCGAAAGTGAAACGACTCAGATGTAACATCGACGTAGTCGTTTTGGAAATTTGTGGATCCGTTACCCTTTTTTGTGCAATGAGAGTACGGGTAGTGGATCATGAGGGAGGAGCTCTTTCAGAGAAATAAGTTCAGAGGTAGGGTCATACATGACTTACTATATGAAAGAGTGACCGAAGTGTGAGTTCAGAGGCACCTGCAGGTACATAACTCGATAATCTGGGAGATGGTAAATGTGAGTTCAGCGGTACCAGAGGGTACATAACTCGACAATCTAGAATTTGAAGAATATGAGTTCAGCGGTACCGGTGGGTACATGACTCAATAATCTGAAATTTGGAATATGAGTTCAGCGGTACCGGCGGGTACATAACTCAATAATCTGGAATTTAGAATATGAGTTCACCGGTACCGGTTGATACATAACTCAATAATCTGGAATTTAGAATATGAGTTCAGCGATACTAGCGGGTACATAACTCAATAATCTGGAATTGGGAGAATGTCGTTTAGACATAATATTTCTTCAATAACTTGCCATTGACGGGAAGCATGAGCAAGTCTCCGTTTTGTTTTATGAGGCGGTAAGCACCGTTGGAGAATACGGTCTCAATGATAAATTGACTTTCCCATTTTTGATGGAATTTGTCGACGGTTTTGTGAGTCATGACCATCGGCCTCCGAACTGCCAGAACAAGATCGCCCACTTGGAATATTCTAATTTTAACCTTCTTGTTGAAGGCTCCGGAGATGCGTGCTTGGTATAGCTTGATTCAGCCAAGAGGCACTTTTCATCTAAGGCCTCCAACTCTTGTAGTCGGCAACGGTAGTTATCGTCCGTCGTCAATTGGTAGGTAAGGGCGACGCGGAGCGAGGGTATTTGAGTCTCCAATGGGAGAACTGCCTTGCTTCCGTACACCAGGGAGAATGGTGTGTTCCCTGTGGCTGTTCGGACTGTGGTACGGTACGTCCATAAGCATTCACCAAGCTTCTCGTTCCAGTCATGTTTGTTGGACGATACGAACTTCTTGAGAAGTTTGATGATTGTTTTGTTGAATGCTTCTGCCAACCCATTCGCTGCTGGATTGTAGGGTGTCGAAGCAATATTCTGAATTCGATGCTTGTCGCAGAATCGATAGAAGGCGCGGCTTGCGAACTGCAGACCATTATCGTGGATGATCATTCGGGGCAGTCCAAAGTGATAGATGACATGATGCTTGAGGAAGCTGATCACGTTTGAAGTCTTTACTTCTGCAAGCGGAATAGCTTTCGCCCATTTAGAGAAGTAATCTGTGATTGCGAGTATGAAGCGATGTCCTCGGGAAGAAGATGGAGCGATCGGACCGATGATATCCATTCCCCATGCTTCGAATGGCCAGGACGCCACTGTCGGATGTAGAAATTCGGATGGCTGGTGGATGAAGTCCGCATGGACTTGGCAGGCTTTGCACTTTCATGCGTAGTCTATCGCATCTGCCACCATCGTGGGCCAGTAGTAGCCCATTCGGCGAAGACGGTCTTGCAATTTTGGGCCAGGCTGATGGGCCCCGCAGACACCGTCATGAGCTTCGCGTAGGGCTTCTTTGGCTTCTGCGTTTGACAGACATCGAAGTAATAATCCATCGTAGGATCGGTGATATAGCATTTTTGTCTCTGTATCGTAGAAGAATCTGAGAGAACGCCTTCTGATAGAGGTGGCTTCCTTTGGGTCCTCCGGCAGAATGTCGTAGACTACGAAGTCAATGAATGGTTGTCTCTAGTCTGGCACTTCGTCGATCGTCTGAGCGAATAACTTGCCACGAATTGAACATTATTCTTAGGACAGACCAGTTCATGGCCTATCACATCCACCGAATAATGAGTATGATTTGGCACTGCTAGGGAAGCGGCAAGGCCTGCTATGGCATAGGCTTCGATGTTTTGGAGCCTCTGTTGGAGGGAAGCTGTCGAATTTTACTGACACCATATTGGCTGCCAAGGTCACCTCTTCGAAATCAATGGCCAGCGCGTTCGAATCGATGAACTGTTGGATGTATCGCTTTAGTTGGTAGCAGTCGTGTGTAGCATGGTAGACGTAGCGATGGTAATGGCAGTACTTCGGACTCTCTATTTCTGCCGGCCGAGGTTCCCGTCTTGGTGGAGGGAGATGAATCCTATCTCCTTGTATAAGCATGTCCAAGATGGGCTTGACATGGCCGTCTTCGAAGGAATAGGTCATTTGCGGCCATTGCTTGTCTGCCGGTTTTGACTCAGGCTTTTGGGCTGTGTCGGCTACCATAGCCTGCTTGCCCTTGTTGTCCCGATTGTTGGTAGAGCTACCCGTACTGTTTTTGTTGGTATTAGGGCGCTTGCCCTTGTCCTCTCCCTCCGAGATGTGCAATTCCAGTTGGCGAGCCTTCTTCAACCTGTCTTCGGCGCTAGTAGCACTGATGATGAATGTCTTCCAGTCCTTAAATTGACTTTTACCCATCCAGAGACTGATTGTTGGGAGCAATCTCTTTTGGCAAATTTTAATCAAGGAGGAATCCGGGTTACCAGACGGCAACTTCATTACGGTTTGGCAAAACCGCTCAATATAGTTCCTTGTCAGCTCTTTCTCCCTTTGAACGACGTCCATGAGGGTGGACATCATTAGGTCTTGTCCTACTTCATAGAATCTCTCCAAGAACATGCGCTTGAAGCTGGCGAAGGAGTGGATGCAGTTGTCTGGCAGGTTGCGATACCGGTCGAAGGCAACCCCTTCCAATGCCCCAATAAATAATCGTGTAAGGATGGCATCGTCATGGGGCAGATGGTCGGTGGTGACCTCGAAGTAAGTGATGTGCCGACTTGCGGAGGTCTTGCCATCATAAGGAATGATGTTTAACGGCTTATATCTTGGTTGGAAGGGGACATCCCTCCACGCAGCAGGGTATGGTTGCCGTATCCTGAGGTCTTGGCAGTTTTCTCGGGCATGGAACATGGCTCGAAGCTCCTGGACCTCTCTTTTTACCTCCTTGGCTTCGTCTGTAGCGGTTGGAGCCGACATTTCAGGAGGAGTATTGCCCGACTTTAGTGTCGCTGAGTTTGAGTCTGCATTGACCGCGGGACCCAAGTTTGTTTGGCCAGGCATCCCTCCTTGCTGAGTAGGGAGGGCTGCTTTGATCTCGTCCACGGATTTGACCAAAGTGCGCAGTATGGCCTCCAGAGTATCGATGCATTGGCGATCACTGGACCATCATGTTCGTTGTTTGTCATGAATATCGTCCTGACATGAGTAGAAGTGGTAGGGACGGTGGATGACATACACTCCGAATCATACTCCTGTAACGAGAAGTCATCGGGGTATATGGGAATGTCTTCCTCTAGTTCGGACTCAGAAGGAACAGTACCCCCAGCTTCCGAGTTCGCCTCATCTTGGGAATTGTGGACGTCCTCGGGGACATCGGGATTTGCTGCATCTAATGGGAGAGTTGTTTCCCGCAGCTCGTCTCCTTGGAACATCGGATTATCGTAAATGTTTGGAGGAGTGCTACCCCCAGTTCTGGCAACCCCAGTGACGTGGATGATGAATCTCCTATTGTAGCAGATTTCGTCTTTAAACAGGTACCTTGGAAAACTCCGGTGGTGGGCAACCGCTTAGATGACAGTCTCTTAGTCATAGTGGTTGAAATCTTCGGGCTGGAAACATTTGTCTTCTTCCCTCTCCCGTCGGCGAGGATTTTCTGAGCAGAGTTGCAGGAGACGACGAAAAGTGCCTCATCCTCTGAACATGGTTGTTGCAGTCTTTGGAAGACGGACTGCCGGTCTTCTCGTACCGTCCCGTTATTGCAACAGCAGTTGACGACGATTTGGGCGCAGTGACGTCCGCGGGAGGACTCTTTGGACCTCGATGCCTCTTCTCTTTCCTTGCGCTTGTGGAGGATAGCCTCATGCAAGTCAGATGGGTCTGGTACGGCCATGTCTGCTCCCTGGATTTTAGGAGGCTTTTGGGAACCACTCTGTCCGTTTGCCGTCGGGGGCTGGACTCGAGTGGTTCTGTACAACTTTCCATCAGAGGCCCGCATAACGGTATATAGAACGCTCGGATGGTAAGAGGTCGGGCCAGCGAACTGAGCTTGCCAAGCTCGCACTGCCCTAGACTTCTTCACTCTAGTGCGTGAGGGCACATAGTAGGAAGAGTCTAAGTGGTGCTGGAGAGAGTCAGACATGTTTTCTCGGGAGCACAAGAGATCATGAGCATAGTAGAGGCGATCAAAGACTGAGCCGCGTGGAGCAGGCGGCACGCGGCTGGAATCAACAGTCTTCATGCGGCTTGCAGTCATAGCCGCATGGGCTTTCTTCATCCGACTGGAAGTATCAGCCGCATAAGTCTTCTCCATACGGCTGGAAATCCTGGCCGCATGAGTGTTATGCATTCGGCTGGCAGTTTCGGCCGCATGGTCATCATGCATACGGCTGGCAAGTTTGGCCGCATGAGTCTTCGTCTTGCGGCTACTGCCTTTGTTCGACTTTTTCCTGGAGCACATAGAATCACTCTTTGCCCCTGCAAGTCCAGCATCGTAGTGCTTTTCTCTGCCGGACTTGTGGACAGCAGAGTCTTCTATGGCTTGAAATGGGTCCGCATGAGAGTTGCCTTCGCCGTCTTGGGCAGCAGAGAGTGCTCCTTCCAAGAGCTTGGGGAGGAGCGAATGATTTTGGCCTCCACTCCCTGTGAGCTTTTATTGTGCGGGTTCGCTTCTGGACCGGGCCAGCGCTCCCGTCGGAGAGCATTTCTTCAAACGCCTGTTGGTCGAAGCGGACGACCATCTTCTGTTGGGTGGAGCCAAGTTTGGCTGGATCCGATTGCATCACCAACTCCTCAGCCATGGAGAAGTTTATCCCCAGCAGAGTCGCCATCGTGTTTTCTATGAAATATAAAAGAACAAAATAATTATCGGAGGACTGGACTTTTACTTCACAATACAAATTCGCTTGTACAAAAAAAGCCTAGGAACGAAAACCTAGGTACAGCAATCTAAGTACAATTGTTTATTTTAGATTCTGGGGGGTGACGGTAGAGGCTCGGGAAGGCGACGGCAGCTCTGCCTTACTCCTTGGACGATCGGATACAGTCTTGGCTCCGGGGAAGATCTGCTTGGCGTTAATGAAGAAATGCTCTCCTTGCTCTCTCTGTGTCTGCCTTTGTCTCTCTGCTCTCTCTCTTTCAGTCTCTCCAGGTGCTCTGGTGCTCTTCGAAAAAAGTCCTCCTCGCAAGGGAATAGCACCTTGCTATTTATAGGAGTGGGATACAATCATTAGGGTTTGCAATGATTGCCTCCTTGATATGTCGACGGTTAAGGACCAATTAATCTGGGCCCTTTATTCTGATCGTAGCAAATCTAGGTAATTAATGTAGATTGCATCAAATCTCTGTGGGCAATTAATGTTGATTGTCTTGAATATTCGCGACTTGTGATGGCCTGCCACGTGTCTAATTTGCTCGATTTGACTTGATCTGGGCAATTATGGTGATTGCAACAAATCTGATTTTGTTAGGATTTATTAGCATCCATAATTCCAGGAAGATAAGACTGCCACGTGTCTCAATCGTCGTGAAAAGCACCATGTGTCCTCTATTGGGTCATCTTGGCAGAGCCGCATATGAGTGGGCCGCATGAGGATGAATGGCCGCATGAAGATGGGCAGCCGCATGGGGATGAACAACCGCATGAAGATGGGCAGCCGTATGAGGATAGACAGCCGCATGCTGACGGGCAGCCGTATAATGGATGCAGCCGCATGAAGATGGGTGGCCGCATGAAGGGGGCGGCCGCATAAAGTGGGTGGCCGCATAAATACAGCAGCCGCATGCCTCGAAACTCGGTGGGTTCAGCTAGCTGTGAAAAGATTTTCTCCTCTTTCCTAGGAACACGCCTTTATGTCAGTCATTATTGCGCCTTTATGTCAGAGCTGTCATTTGTCAGAGCTGTCAGCCGTCAGGATATTAAATGCAGCCAAAGATGAAGGGAGAAGCTGTTGAAGGCCACGTTGCTTTGGGTCTATCCGAGCCGCATAGACGGGTGAGCCGCATGGACCCCTGAGCCGCATGGGCTCTCTGAGCCGCATGGAGATCTTTGGCCGCATAGACCTTTCTTTATTCTTTTCCATGCTTCTACACTGCCTGGTGCAGGACGTCGCCCCGACGATCCTGGGAAGTTATCAAGGTCCTGATGAGACCTACCAAGGTGCCATCATCAGGCTCTGCAGGCTGGACGGGCTGAACTGGTGGCTCTCCTCCAGTAGGCAAAACTCTGGAGGCTACTCCGGAATGCTGGGCTTGATCTCCGGTTGCTGGTCCACGGGAGGTGCTCCGCCTGGCTGATCGGCAGGTCCAGGAACAATGCCGCTAAAGAAGACGACATAGGAAACAATAAGGAAGGACCAGGACAGATCAACGATACAAGCATGTGATCAGGTCAAGATTCTCAAGGATTTGAAGATACGAGCAGAGATCAAGGGCGAGTACTTATTGAGACATCTATTTGGTAAACCCTCACATTCTTGAATGCCAAGACCTGCATGGGCCACCACTTAAACCATATAACGCCCCAGAACCAGAATACTGGAGAGCGTAGGCGTACATAGCCAGCTACGAATATTGAAATGGAATTCTCCTCGCTATACGGTCACGGCTGTCTAGATATGAGGGTTTACTCACTACAAAAAAAGTGTCTTTCTAGGACGCCAAAAATTCGTCTTAAAAAGGCTCAAATCAGTCCTAAATTGTAATTTGGGACGAATTTTAGGACGGTAAGTGACAGTGCTATTAGGGTGGCGTGGCAAAAAGGTTTAGAACAGAAAATACCGTCCTAATTTGGTTTTAGGATCAAAAAATCTAACCGTACCAAAAGAGTTTGAATTATTATATGTTTACGACGGTTTACTAAACTGTCCCAAAATAAAAGAGTTTGTGACGAATATCATCCGTCCTAGAAATATTTGCCAGCATCACAAAAGGATATCATTTATATCTAGGACAATTACATAATCGTCCCAAAAGTAATACTTATGAAATTATCGTTTGTATCTTCTAGCTATAAAACATACCATTTAAATACACACATAACATAATTCATATGATCATTGTCCTCAGATGTATCTCCAGGTGTCGGAGCTCCAATAAAAAAGAAAAAAGCTTAATAACAACAAGAATTCTTTACCATTAAGTAGAAGACAACAAAATCCATATATAACTATATATGTTCAATTGATAAACAACGAAAAAGCTTAACAGTAAGCATCCTTTACCATCATTTCCAAAATAAATTCAAAACACAACATCACCCATACCATCATTTACAAAGAACCCCTTGTCTCCACCATTACAAAATGAACTCATTGTCTCCCACCATTACAAAATGGACCCATTGTCTCCACCATTACGTATATACAAAATTCTGAACCCAAAACATTAAGCACTACACTATGTTTTTGAACATTCAAGTATATCCAACATGAACCCAAAAAAATGAGCCCAAATTTTTTTCCCATCACAAGATAGTCGCCCATCATTTTAGCATATCCAGAATGCTTTTGAAGGACCTGCAAATGAAATAAGATATGCCAATATATTAGCAACCTGCTAACTGTATACGAACCACCAGAAAAGAAAGACAAGTTCTTCCAAACTGTACAGACTAGTCAACATTAGTTTGTGAATGTTTAAAACAGAACAAAAGGATCAATCCATTTGTACAGACCTGCTAACAGTTCTTCCAAACTGTACAGACCTGCTTACAAAAAAATGGAAACTACAAATAACAAGCTTCAGTCCAAAAATTGGGAAGCTTCAAGTCCAAAAATGGGAACTACAAGTAACAAGCTTGTTACTGTATAGAAAAACTAATGTACAGTAACAAGCTTCAAGTGACAAAGGAAGCTTTAAATGAAAAAGGAAGCTTTAATTGAAGGGAAAAATTGGGAAACAAAACTCTTTTGTAGCTTAAACTTTAAGTTCCGATACCGATACCGACACGAGACTATGCAAAATTCAGTCCAAAAATCATAGTCCATAAGATCTTATGGAAAAAATCATAGGTCGGCATAGACATCGAAGACTAAATATATACATATGCATCGTAATAATATCATCCTAAGACAAAAAGTTTAAATCAGCTAGCTTTCATGTCGAACACATGTTGTGCATGAAATTAAAGGATTCTTATACCAAATAAAACAACAATCTACATTTTGCCATAATAAGAAACAAGCTAGAATATCTACTCTGTTGTTCATCTCTAAGTTATAGTAGTTCCTATATAGAATACTAAGGACAAGAACTACATCCTACATGTATTATGTTTTTCTTTACATCTTTGTAGGTCTGGCCATATTGCTAGCATCACAAATTCAGAAACTTCAAGGATAATAAAACTACCACAAAAATTGCAATCTGTGTAGATGACCCAATAGCAACCCCCAATGCTATATCCTGCAGTGAAAAGAAAATAACAAATTCATCAACCGAAGATAGTAAAATTATATAGATCAAAAAAGATCCTACAAACACTTACAAGAAAAATTTATAAGTAAAACAAAATATGTACTAAAAGAATGACAGGTTTAAGGGATGGAATCCTACATTTTAGATGAGCTTCAATAAGAAGAAAATGGAATCCTACATTTTAGATTGGCATTGCGTATAGAGTTGTCCCCAAAATTTGGGATAGGGGCTCTGTTGTTGTATTATGTGTAGGGTTGTCAGGTTCGGTCCCAATTTATGCAAAACTCAACCCCTAGATAGTTAATCGTACACAATCCCAAACCAGATAAGGAATAAATGATCCGAACCCGATCCTAACCTGATAAAGAAATTGGATTCGGGTAATCATTTGGTATTCATTGGCAAAGTACTTACATATTTCTTTTACATATACATGAATTTTTTTGGAATACATATAGTTATATGATCAAATGAATATAGTTATATTGAGTATCAAAGGGGATACAAGTATTGATTAGGTGATACCAATTGGTGTCATGGACAGTGTCAGGAAGGGTCTATATGAGGAAACTGGGGTTAGATTGGTGTGTACCTAGAGTGCAGCTAACTTCTTGCTCGAGAATGCAGCAGCCTGCATTAACATTTGAACGGCCTTGCACTGCATGATACTGCTAGTGTGCAACAATTTTCCTGGAGTTTCCTGTATAGTGTCGCAGAAATTTGCAATGTCTGTAGTGTCAATTTTGGTATCAGAAATACCAACAAACCTGTGAGAATTATGTGCACCAAGTGGCCATATGTGAGTATACTATGCACTAAAATCTGTGTGATGTGGGTGTTCAATGATTTGACTGGTTGAAATTGCAGGCCATGTTGCATACCTGGTCCTAGATGCAAGATAACTAAACATTAGATATATGGTTGCTTCATGATCTACTGTCTTTAAGAGTATTAGGCCTTCCATAAGAGAAACACTTATTTTTTGAATACATGGCTTCCTTTTATTGCCGAAACTTATTGTTTCCTGTTGTAATGACTCCAAAAGGATGTAGGTAGCTCATTCTACTTGTTTGCAATAGCCCATAGCAACTTTAGATTGCTATAAAATAGTTTGATCCAAGGATAAACTCTGGTAAAGAATTTATTCCACTTCTATTCAAAATCTCCAATCACAGGAACTGAGCCATCACAGGAATAATCAAAATTCCAAGCAAATGAGGGCACAAATTTATATAAAATATGACAGGAAATTTTTTTTTAATAATTAAAGACAGGGCAATCAACTGTAAGACCAGTGAAGAAAGGCACTCTACACTCGATGTATATCACCAACCTGATTCTGTTATGTGTTTGTGATGCAAG
Organism: Iris pallida; assembly: GCA_029216955.1. Classification (NCBI taxonomy): domain Eukaryota; kingdom Viridiplantae; phylum Streptophyta; class Magnoliopsida; order Asparagales; family Iridaceae; genus Iris; species Iris pallida. Next base: position 799,852 of record JANAVB010007597.1, read on the forward strand.
TTAAATGGAAGTAAACTATATGCACATTTAATGGAGCATACAATTTTGTATAAGACTAAAAGATCCATTTTTCCAGTCTCAGCCACTTTGATATTGTTCATCGTCTAAAATATAGTAAATGTATGAAACAACCAAGTTAGATTTCAATCCTCAATATACTAAGCTAATATATGAATGATGGCTAAAATAACATCACATAATGTACGATTTAATAATCAAACTGACCTGTCCAAGAAGGAGACTGCATACATCAGACCCAAGAGAGAACTCCTGGGAAGTAACAAACATAGCACATTACATGAAATAAAAATGTATTTATTAGAATCTTTGTTGTGTACATCATGGAAACATGGTTATGATATCAACATGTAAATTTAGCATAGAACTAAAGAAAGCTTAACATAGAGTACAAATGTTTTTGGCTACCTTACTGATAAATATTTTATAAATGAAGTGATGGGTGTGTTTGGATTAAGTATAACTTAACCTGACTGTATGCAAGAACAGTGGCATTGTATCCTTAGAATAGTCCATCAACATATGAGGAAACACATTCTTGAAACATAGAATACGATGGAGAACAAATACTTCCATAGACATGATCAAAAGCGAAAGAATGAGTGCCAATTTGCACCTACAATCACAAGCAACATGAATCAATTAAATGTGACTCTTGAATTTAGTGAATTACACACATGCTAATCTCTCAAACATATTAGCGTGTTTGGAGCAGTCAAGCATGAAGTACATGATGATAATATATTGCATGTTGCAGCATTTTTTTGAACTTGACAAAAGGTTAGGTTACTCAATTTTGCTACCCACACGGCCAGGTCCATGGGAAGGGTAGTCGAATTCATATGTACATAGTTACTTTTTCTTAGAAAATAATCAATGTATAAATAAAGGGAAATTAGCTATAAGCAGAAGATCAAATATGAATTATGAAACGAGGGTCACGTACATAATTTTAAATACTAATATCAATTTTAAGTAGAAATAAATAGCAAGGAACTGACACTGATAGAAAGAGCTTAACATTGATAATAAATGACCAACAGAGGAGAAGAAAATAAGTTGGATTATAGAGATGACCTATGGCAGAGCAACAAATAACCCCCTACAGTATCGCAGTCTGTGCCTCTCTGCCAAGATGATGTCCTTCGCTGCATAGTTTCTACTCCACATCTTCGTTCAAACATGTCATCCTTTGATCAACATGAAATAAAGAAAGAAAGATCGAATGGATAAGAAAATAATCAACAAAGATATCCTAAAAATAAAAAACAATGGGGAAATTTTCTACCAATTCTTGGGAGGAGGATTAGGGCATCTGTAGTACATCTGAGGTACTAAAAAATGCGAATCACTGTCAAGAACCTAATCAACTACATATTAGTATTACCATAAATGACATTTGATACAATAAAACTCATTTTTTTGCTGTTGTGGGGATATTATATCCATTGACCAAGAAAGATGAGAGTTGGTAGTATATTTTTTAGTAAAATCGACTCATCTTATGTGCTTTATGTCTTTTATTGAAAATTATATTGTATTATCCAAAAAAATATATTTATACATTGCAACATCAATATGCATATTGATCAGGTAGAGTGATATAGTGAACTTAGGTATTCATGTCTAGAAAAATAATACTTAGAAACTTAGGGGGTTTTTGCAACATCGATAGATTATTTATTTTTTAGCTTAGCATGCAACCAATTTCAATTCCAGAGTTCAGAAGAAGAAGAAAAAGTCTTTTTTTCCAGAAGTATCAAACATGTCCTGATTAATTCAATGATATAACATGTTAGAAGAATCACCAGGAGGTGGATGCAAAGATATTATCTGGAAAAAGCATGGATCCACTTGTTCAGAATAATATATAGTATGTTGAACAAACATAAGCAACTGTAACAACTAAAAAAAATTACTTCTAATCATTTTCTAGGATCTGTTGAATATTGTCTATTAGATTCAATAGGTGAAGCAAGCCAAATAGCTTTGGCAGTAGAAAAATGTAGGATAATTGTTTGCTAGGATCTTTTGAATATTGTCTATTAGATTCATCGAATGAAATTCAAAATTTGGTGCATCTTTTGTTTTAGCAGATCCTAGGGTGGATGCACATACCTCTTAAGTTTAGTCTAGTGATAATCAAAAAAGACCACCACCTGACTGACATATGAAATTCTATGTTTCTGTAGAAATTTTCCCCAATGGACACACTCTTGAAATCTACAAAGGTCTTCCCAACAAGTTAAGTACAGTTCCTATTTAACATATGCTGGACCCTTCTCTGGTAGCAGGGCAAGAGAGAGATACTTGGTGTATCGGGCATTGATGTTGAAGGACTAAAGTTGAAAGCCCCTTAAAAGCTCCTCTTTTTATCATCATATTTGTTTGAGCTAGTGTGTCATAAACCAGAGTCCAAAATTGTGGTCAAAGCCCACCCCATACATGTTGTTCTTGATTGGATGGGTCTCGTATATAGGAACAAACTCTTATAAGCCTTTAAGAAAATATTTCAAGGTCCTTGCAACGTACATAACTAAGATGCAGATTGACTGGTAGGCAGCCCTATTTTGTTGCCCATGCACTTTAAGCTCATGCAACCAAGGAGCAACCCCCAAGTTCCGCTGGACTAGAAGAAAGTCTATACGAATAGGTAAAGATGAAATGTGTATCTTTTATGGGAAGTGTGAAAACATAGATTCATGGGCATATGGGAATCTGATAAGAATCTGAAAAGTGATACCTGAGAACTTCTCCCAAAAGATATATATATATAAAGATGACACAAAGGAACTTCCAACTTGAGCTTTGATACCGTGTATGGCATGAAGATTGTTTATCACCAAATCAAAAAGATTTGTATCTTCCCAAAGTTGTGCACTAGCATGACAACCACTGATATGTTCAACACATTCAACATATAAAACGAAGCATGAAAATATTCATTCATAAACTACTGCTGATATAATCTAAGGATCAATAATGCAAGCACTTGCTTTGTTGAATTCTGCCATAATATGAAGTAGACTGATGACATCGAAAGCAGAACTTAGTTAAGAGAAAATTGACAAGAGTGACCAAAGAGCATACTTCTTTCGGTTTGTTTGTATTTTTCCTTTGTCAAAATAAAAGTGTTCTACCATCATCTTGAGGTGGGGTGTTAGACATACCTTACATATCCAAGCTAATCAAGAACACCAGAGATCCGCCAATATATTTTTGCTTTTTAGGTGTAGCTCGCTCCGAGGAATCGATTCTCCTTCATTAACTACTTGTGTTCTCCATTAACAGACAATAAGCATTAGAAATTAAGCAAAAAGTTAGCTTCAAAAGGTTTTGCTTCAAATGGCCAGCTACAGACCACTTGTCAGCAGTTTTTGCTTCAAATTGAACTAGAGCTTAAGAGCCTATTGCCAGCAGGAGAGTTGTCCACTGACTAGCTGGACTTTACCACTTGTTGAACCTCAAAAAATAATATGCTCAGTGATAGTATCAGTTCCAATTTTGATTACCAAGGATATGTGCTCAGTGGTGGCACCAGTGTAGTATCAAGCAAATGTATCAGTGATAGCATCAGTGATGGGATCAGAAACTGTGCTCAGTAATAGTATCAATGATAGCAAATGTGTTCAATTATGACTCAACTTTACACATAGAAGAAACAAAAAAATATAGCATGGATGAGTGCAAAGTAGACCTTTCATGATTAGGATAAAACACTGTTACTTATCAGGAGGCCGAGCACTGCTTAGGTGATGTAAAACATAATAAAATGTAGAAAAAAATTAAAATTCAACAAGCAGCAATATGCACAATAATTTAGATGATAGGGTGAATGAGACAGTTTATAGCTCACTTTAACTAGAAGTCTATCCTATAAGTTATCGTCAAGTCATTTGGTACAAAATAGATTCAGAAGGCCGGCATACATGGGAAGTACCTTTTAATGTTCCAGATTTTGAGCCCATCGAATTAATGAACAACCCTTCTAAGTTGTCTAGATGAGGAAAGTGTCTAGAAAATAGGAGAGAGTACAGATCCAACAATGTCTGATTCTTGTAGTGAACCTTCTGTAGGCATTGCGAAAGTTATTAACTGATCTCTTAACAAGCTGAATATTGGAGAAACTAAATCATCAACTTTGTGTCAATATTTGCAAGATGCAACAACAAATAATATATAGAGGAAGGGATTGTTCGTCACATGTTTATCAATCTCTAGCTGTCAGAATGTAATCTTGTAAGGGTATCCTTGACAAGGAATTTCAACCACCACTACAACAAGCCTCCAATATTTATCTCAAACAAAAGAGAAAGGAAAAAAAGAAACACTAGCACTAGAGAATTTAGTTCAAGAATTAAATTGTACAACTACTCTGAACTTGAGCACATGGACCATGCTGCACATATTTCATTATATCAACAAACATACAATAAACGACCAAAATGTGCAACCAATTAAAATATATATGCAATGAACCCACATATGATCTCGCACTTGCTAAATTCAATCTAAAATACAAATACAATTAGCCACTCACCCATGTCATAAAACCCATGGCTAACACTCAAATTTTGAGTGTTAGCCATAACAATCAATTTCAGTGTTAGCCATAACAATCATATAGATCTCTCAAGCAAAATCAAAGCAAATGTAGACGCTCAAAAAATTACTAGCACATCAAAAACAATGTTGTCGTTCATAACGTACTCATCTAGCACATTGAATATTATACCATAAACCGAAAAATATATTTAGTTCACAATCCCAACACATGTATTACCAAATATATTTAATTTTATAAAGATAATTAATAACCCCAAAGTTTCACTCAACAAAAATATATCTAGTTTAGGTTCTCTCCCATCTGAGCTATCCCCGCATATTTTTGAAACTTATAATTCCTACATGAATGCTAATCACAATAATTTGACAAATTAAAATCTACAAAGAACATAGCCAGGTTCAAATTCAACTCAATTTATAATATGTTTAACATCAATCCAGAATGGGAGTAATTATGTTTAGAATCCCACAAATTTCCAAGGATGAATTAATGTTTATTAAAAAAAACCCAAATTTTCACAAATAAATCAACTGTGTCCATATTGTGTCATGTTCCTATCCATGCAAGATAGCCTGTGGGATTTGGGCTTCAAGATATGCATGGGCACGGACACAGACTTGACATGACAAAGTAAATGACAATGTGCACCTATTTTGGTGTTCTAACATATTTTTTCTACCAAATAATTTTCTCAATAAACTGATACACTTCATAAATCCAAATCTTCCCAAAAGAAAAACAATCACCTAAATAACTGATCATACATGCAAAAATTAGGGGTAAAAACAAGATATCTACTACCCTAGTATGTAAAACACTCAAATTTCAAGCAAATAATCTAGGACAAAATAACATGCATCCAAAAATTAGGGCAAGACTAAAAATTTTTGGTAAAAAATTCTAAAGACTGGGGAAAATATACCAAGCAACAGCACTGGAGCACCTAGGGTTGAAAGGTCAGATAGAGAGAGAGAGAGAGAGAGCAATGGTCGGAGAGAGAGAGAGAGAGAGCAGCAGCAGCATTGGAGCACCTAGGTCAGAGAGAGAGAAAGCAGCAGCATCCAGTTTTTGATCGAAAAGAGAGAGAGATTTAGATTGTTTTGATATTGAGTTTTGAAAGTTTTGATCTACTAAGTTCTGAAAGTTTTGGGATGGACGGTCTAGATTAAGCCATCCGATCGAACGGTTAAGATGAAAACAAATGGAGGTAAACTTTCCCCCCATAAAATTTGGCAATTAGTCGATAAATGTGTGGTATTCCCGCCGACCTATTTGGGACGGAAATGTGTATTATTTGGAATAAAATTTTTTATTAGTCCCAAATAGTGATCCATTTTCACAATCTGTCCCAAAAAAATACAACTTTTTGTTACTAAAAATATAGCCGTCCCTAGAACTATACTTTTAGGACGTTTTAGACTTGTGTTCCTTATAGTGTCGTCCCAAAAAGACACTTTTTTTTGTAGTGACTACAAGCCAACGGTCTCTTAAGGTCAAGCATATTGTCTCAATCTCAAGCAAGTAATATAGTACAAGATGTTTAGACCACCAAATATACAATAAAAGGCATCCCAAATATTACATATTCAGCTGATCATTAAGCTAGTCATACAAAATGCGAAGACTAGCAAGAGTTTAGTCATACATGATCAATCCTAGGATTTGTTAATTATGTTTACAGCCCGTAGACAGACAGTAAGTAAATATGCTTCGAGCGAACAGGTGCTCGTCGGCTAAATGCCTCAAAGGAATAATTTTACAAAGTAGTGAGCGAATCAAAATGGAAAACCCACTCGTAACCCGGGTTCCTTCTAGTCGCCACCATTTGGCTGGAGGTTCGATAGATCCTCGGGTGCTGCTTTGAAATCTGGCCACACAAAATCAGTTGGGTCAGACCCCAGAAAGAGCAAGTGCCACAAGGAGGCCACGAAATAAGAACAAAAGCCAGCATATCAGAACATAAGGAATAGAAGAAAAGTACAGGTAATAAAAGTACAACAGGACAATAAACGACTAGGGATGTGGAACCATTCCGGGAGCCAGGTTACAACCCTTAAACCAAACAAGGACCAAGGTTGTAACCCTTCGTCTGAATAGCACTTTGTCCCTACCTATTTATTTTTAAAGATAAGTAAAACAATCAAGTTCGGGAGTACCAAGTATTGGGACTAGACGAGACTTAGACAAGGCTGGACACCATCCATTCACGAGCGGCCAAGCAAATACTACGGCTTACTACTTAACTAACTAGGGTTATCACAAACCTAATTACTAACAAGATGTAAATGAGAATTTTCTAGTCCCAAGCCCTACAGACTATCCAGTTATCCTTCCGCGGGTTGAGAGTATGGTTGGTTACATCGCCCGGGAGACGATATACCCTTAGGTGACTTAGAGGGTGCAACACATGACAGTGTGCTGGAAATGTGCCCTACTCGTCGGCCGGCTACAAGTCCATTAAAACGCCCAGATAACGAGATCGCCTGTGATTGGAAATTCTCCATAAACTATAGTTTGATCTAGTAATTAACCTAGTCCATATTCAGTACGAATCCCCGACCGTGGTAACCAGGGAGTCACGTCCTAGATATGATGCAAGGCAAGATAAGACAAGTGGATTGCACAAAGCAGGAAGAATGAACACCCACGGTGTCAGAGTTGATTATATGAGTCAAGTTAGCCAACGCAACAACATCAAGTCATGTCAAGTTACAAGTCAGGAGTGCGCCGCCACGGGCCACTATCAAGTTATCCAGTACAATGATTAATTATGAATCATAGGTTACCAGTTAAGAGCGTACCCCATCGGGTCGTTACTAAGAAGATCAGAAAGTACTAGGATCATAAATCACAGAAATCACGAAGACCGTACTAGTCATAAGTAAAACACCAAAAATCGTGCCAGGTCGTGTTGGGTCAAGACAGTAGTGTTGTGTGGAACAAGATCTCAGAACTCCAACCCACAAAAGAGAAGCCAAGCCCAAGAAAATAAAACCAAACCCACCATAGACAAATAGGTTGTGCTGGGGTTCCAGGGGTCGGGATGCGCTAGGGTCTAATTGCGCTAGGGGAAATGAACTGCGCCGAGGTCGGGTTGCGCTAGGGTCAGGCTGCGCTGAGGTCGAGTTGCGCTAGGGTCAGGCTGTACTGAGGTCGAGTTGCGTCGGGACTGAGCTGCGCAGGGGGGGTCGGGTTGCGCTAAGGTCAGGCTGTACTGAGGTCAGGCTGTACTGAGGTCGGGTTGCGCCGGGACTGAGCTGCACAGGGGGGTCGGGTTGCGCTAAGGAGTGAGCTGCGCTGGGACTAAAGAGCGCCAGTGAAGAAGGGGGCGCGGTTCAACAAGGGGCACCGAGCGCGGGTCAGCCCAGCGCTAAAGAGCGCTGGCCGAGGAAGGGTTGGCGCGGTTCAGTCCAGCGCTAAAAAGCGCTGGCCGAAGTCTTCTCCTCCAGCAGGCTGAGAGAAAAACCCCAAGAACACCCAAAATTCTAAATCTCATAACTTGGCTAAATCAAAACGAAATTTAGATTTTCAAAGTTCTATCTTGTGTAAAATTGAATTCTCTTCCACATGGAAACTTCAAAACAAGCAAAAATTTATGTTTAATAGATCAAAACCAAGAAAATCCAAAAATGGTTAAAACTTAGATCTAGAAAAATGGAAACTCCAAATCACAAAATGCTAAGTTCTAATGTGTTTCTCCATGGCCTAATCTAACTAATGGACAAATAAAATAGGGTTCCTCCTTGGTGGCAAGATGCACTTGCTTATGGAGGTTAGGTGTTGTGTGGAGGAAGGAAGAAGAAGATGGAGAAAATTAATGGAAGATTAATGAGGAGAGAGATAGTTAGGTAGGGTTTTAATGAGGGATGGTGTGTTGTGTTGAGGGTGGAGGTTAACTAAGGTAGTCCAATACAAACCAAACCAAACCCTTCGCCACAGAGAATAAAACTATGCCTGGTCGAAAAACCCAATTTACGAGAAAAACAAAATCTGCAAGTCGAGCCAAATTACAATTACAGGCCAAAATCCGAGAAAATAAAATACATGTCCGAAATACCTATAAGCCTAATTAAAATATGTATTCCGAAATATGGTCATTACATCTTGAAGCACCATCGAAAAATATTCGCCAGACGGAGCTTTCTTCGGTGACATTTGATTCTTGGACCTCATCCGTCATGTCTTTATAGAGTCTGGAGGACTCTGGGATGGGGTGTACAGCTAAAAAGTCGGCCAAAGCTTGAACCTTGACGGCTTTTTGTGGAACGAACACCATATTGTACGACGTTAATAGGATCGCCCATGTAGCTAGCCGGGAGTTCAATGATCCTAGCTTCGTCATGAGAACCCTCAGCGGGTTGACTCGGAAGATGACATGAATTGTCTGGCTCGAGACATAATGGCGAGTCTTCTGGATGGCGAACACCAAAGCCAGACACTCCTTTTCAACGGGGTTGTACCGGTGTTCGGCCCCGATCAGTATCCTATTGAGGTAGTAGATAGCTTGCTCGTAGCCCGTATCGCTGTTCTGAGCCAGCAGAGCGCCGAGGGAATGATCCATGGCACGGACGTAGAGGAGAAATGGTTTGCCGGCGACGGGTGCCACGAGGACTGGCGGGCTCGTCAGGTAAGCTTTGATATCGTCGAAAGCTTGCTTGCATTCTTCTGACCAGACGTAGGAGACTCCCTTCTTCATGAGCTGGATGAAGGGTTGGCATTTTCTGGAAAGGTTTGCTATAAACCTTCGGATGTATGCCAGACGCCCCTGCAGGCCTCGAAGTTCTCGGAGGTTCTTCGGAGGGTCCATGTCAAGGATGGCCTTGGTCTTCTCGGGATCGACATGAATGCCTTTTGTCATAATAATGAAGCCCAGGAATATTCCTCTAGAAACCCCAAGGAAGGATTTAGCGGGGTTCATCTTGAGTTGATGCGCTCGCATGAGATTAAAGACTATCTTTAGGTCTTGTAGGTAATCACCTTTGAGACGGCTCTTGACAGCGATGTCATCGACATAGCACTCAACTGTCTTGCAAAGATGTTGACGGAAGATGGTACTCATAGCTCGTTGGTATGTAGCACCAGCATTTTTCAAGCCAAAGGGCATCACTGTGTAGCAGAAAATCCCCTTCGGTGTCCTGAATGACGTTTGTTTTGTGTCATCGGGGAATATCTTGATCTGATTGTAGCTCGAATATCCATCCATGAAAGACATGCGTTCGAAGCCATATGTATTGTCGATCATCACGTCTGTGATTGGAAGCGAGAATTCGTCCTTCGGGCAAGCGGTGTTGAGGTTCCTGAAGTCGATGCAGACTCATATCTTCCCGTTCTTCTTAGTGACAGGGACAACGTTGGCCACCCTATCCGGGTGTTGTTCTTCACGGATAAACTCGCAGGCCAGAAGTTTGTCTACCTCTTGATCGATAGCGTTCATGATGTCAGGACGAAAATGTCGCCCTTGTTGCTTTATAGGCTTGGCATCAGGTAAGATGTTGAGCCTATGCATCGCGATCTGAGGATCAAGTCCCGGCATGTCTTTATAGCTCCAGACGAAGACGTCGATATGATCTTTAGCCAATTGGACCAAAGATTCCTGGTCTTCTCCTTTTAGGCTTTTACTGATGAAGATGGGTTTGGAAGAAGATCCATCCCCAAGGTCGATCTGTTCGACTGCATCTTCGGTAGGGGGTTCACATAATTCAAAACAAGACTCCTACTGAGCTCTTAGGCGTTGAGCCCAAGGTTCTTCCTCGAAGAATTCTGGCTTTTGGTCTTCGCCTTCATCTTCTTGAGATTGTGTAGATGCCATGTTGGCTGATAGCACCTTCTTGAAGACTGAGCCGATACTGGTATCGGAATCCCAAGTTGATGCTTCGGACGAATGAGAATGTTCTACTTCTTCGGCCTCCGAACTCTTTGGAGTTGCCGGTGGCGTTACATAGCCTACCCCCCGTCGAGTTCGATGATAGTAATCCTGCGGCTTTCCTTTAGGTGTTGGGAGCCGGAGAGGAAGACGTCGACCCTTGCCATAGTTCAGGCCTTTGTTGCTTTTTAGGTCGTAACCCATCTTTTGGATGAGGTACTTTACCTTGTCCGTGTACCGATAGACTTGTATTCTGCCGGTATCTGGTTCTTGCTCGAGTGGCGGAAGGACTTGATGACGTTCGACTTTGCCGAAGATGATGGATTCATTGTCTTGATTACGTGGTGGGACTACAAAGCAGACCCCTTGGGACGGGACTACTCGATTTACATGATTGACGATCGTTATTTGTGTTTGCAACGACCGTAGAGCGTTATCTAATATATACATGGCATTCCAGTGTGAAAGATTATAATAATTAAAAGACACTCTATTATTGATGAAACACGAGATTTTGTCCCGCGGGAGTACATTGTCCTGAGAGGGTGCATCTACATCAGCAGATATATATTCCCCTAGCTCTTCATCTGTGAGTACTGGGGTTGGATCGGGAGAGTCCACCGCAACTTTGACCTTAAGGTCTGAGAGGGCTATGTGGGCTTTCTCTGACAACTTGGATGAGACGGATGATTGCGGAGGCTTGCCTTTAAGACGCACCTTCAGAGGTGCCTCAACTACGCCTTCAGTGATTGGTGCCTTCCCTTGTAGTTTTGCCACAAGGGGAGCCGATGTTTGGGACGGCTTTTTCTAGAGCCATATCTTCAATGGAGCTTCAGTAGGTGTTCTACCTAGAGCAGTTGGTGCTTTTCTAGGTAGCTTGATGGTCATGAGAGGCAGCATCTGAGGCGGTTTCCCTTTGAATCGAATTTTCAAAGGAGCGTCGGGAATCACCTCTGGCTCCATGTTCGGCTCTGCTGCCACTTCTGCTTCGTCGTCAGCATCATTGGCTTCTCCTTCGTCGGGCAACTTGTACAGGGTAGAATCAGTGAAGTAGGCTTCGGACTCCTTGAAAGGGTCAATGTCCGCGAACTCCGTCCAGATAATGTCGTTGGTGGACACGTACTTCATACATTGGTAGAGTGTAGATGGTCCCATCATGTACTCATGCAGCCACGGACGACCCAGTAAGAGGTTGTAGTTAACGTCAGCATCTACGACATAGCAAGTCACCTCGATTCTGAGGTTACCGATATGACACTTCAGCCGTATTTTGCCCAGCGGCTCGATTTTGCTAGCATTGAAGCCGCTGACTGTGGTGTTGGAAGACACCAAACGGTAAATTGGGATCCTAGTGTTGAGAGTAGCGTCTTCGGGATGATGCTGAAAGAAGACCCTGGATCGATCTGAATCTATTTCACCTTGACGGAACCGACATACCCTGTATAATATAGTAGCCTGTTGTGTCCATTGTGCTTGAGCAGCATGTCTTATTGGGTGAAGGTTATATTGGGGATAACCTCATCCGTACAATGGCAGTGCACACATGTAGTCGAGAGATCTTCAGGCTGCTTGACCTGACTGATGAAGGACTCAGCATCCTTCAGAGCTTCACAGAGAGCTTCACGAGTGTCCTTGGAAAGACGAAGAAGCTCAAACAGAGATAGACGGGCAGGAGTACTGGCAAGTTGTGCCAGTATGTCGAAGTTGTGGGGCCTCGCTAGCCCCGAAGCATTCTCCTTTCGCAAAGGTTTGTCGAAACGGGCCTCTACATGCTTCTGTTTATTAGCCGCTGGAGGCTTGGATGGACCTCCTTCTTCGGCGGCAGGGGCAGTGCAGGAAGGCACCACCTCGACGGCATCTTCATCGGGTTGGACGTTCAGCTGCGAACGGGTTTATACAGGAAGAGCCTCTTCTGTGGAGGAAGAGACCATGCAGCAAGACTTGATCTTCCTGCCCTTGGTTTTGGAGGTAGAGCGTACCCCCGGTTAAGTAACGTCGGAGACGAGATCAGGATCAACCCATAAGACCTCTCCCCGAGATGTGGTGAGTGGGATGAGTCCACTCACGTTGTCACGAGTAGGTGGTAGATTAACCACCTCTATTGTCGCCTTTGGGATGGGGACGACACCATCTTGTATTGTGGTTGGCGGTAAGGTGCCAAATTGGAGTGACACCAGGTTGGCCGAGACCATTTTTTCCTCATAGTCGACGGAGATAACATCTGCATTGATCATGCGCTGGATGTAGTTCTTAAGGACGTTGTAGTCCTTAGTTGGATGTCCGACAAACCGATGGTAGTAACAGTACCTCGGATGGTACACTTTTCCAACCTCGTCGGGATGCTTCGGGTCCGGCAACTTGATCTTGTCATCCTGCTTCAATATCTCGAAAAGTTGCTGGGTGTCTTCATCATTGAAAGAATAAACCTCCTTTGACCTTGGTACAAGTGGAGGCTTCTGAGTGGCTGCTGATGCGCCTTTGGAGGCATTGACAGTCAATGCCTGTTTCTCCTCCGTCTCTCGTCCAGGGTTGTTGGCTGCGGGCCGTTTTCCCTTGTCCTCAAAGGCAGGGAAACTGACTCCTAGAAGACGAGCATTGGACGCCTTCTTTTCAGCTGCCTCGGCCTCGACGATCAAGGAACTCCAGTCGGGAGGAGGAGTGGAGTTGAGTCAGAGTTTGATTGTAACAACCAGTTTCTAAAATAAGGGTAATTTTGAAATGTTGTATTTAATTTATTTAATTATGATATTTAAATAATAATGTGATTTTTGGTGATTTTTAATCATTTTAAAACTATTTTAAATCATGACTTATGATTTGGTGTTTGACTAGTGTAACCTTCGAGCCTAGCCATGTGATTAGGATGTTTGACTAGTACATTTTAGCCTAGAGGATATTTTGGTCATTTTATGATTTATTTGAATTTATTATGATTTATGAGAATTTGTGTGAATTTAATATTAATTAAATATTGCTATGTGTTATGTTAGTCTTGACTAGTTTGAGACTTGTAGACAAGCCTAGAACCTAACCCTAGCTAAGGTAACCGTAGCCTAACTAGAGTTAACCCATTTTAGTCATTAGAGATTGGTTTTAGAATGAGGGGATTAGGTTTAGTGAAATTAAGTCATGACTTATGGTTTAATGCAATAACTTATGATTTAATGACTTGTGAATTGAACCATAGGCCCATGACTTAAGCCCAAACCCCAATAAGCCCACCTATGGTAGCCAACCTAGGGTTTTCCACCCCTATTTAATGCCTCCTTCATTTAGGTTTAGCCTCTCTTGGAAATAGATCTCAAGTTTAGAAAGAGGTAAGTCCCCAACCTTAGAAATTCCTAATTAATTCATTTTAGCTCCTTTTAAGTCCTAGTCTTTTGCAATAGGATCTAATTTATGTTTATATACTGATTTTGGAGGAGCACCTCAGTTTGCATGCAATTTGGAGATTTGGAGTTGCCATTTGGAATCCCCTCTTTGAAGCTTTTTTTGAGTTTTGATACTCAATAGGTAAATCATCTAAACTCATAGTTTTTCCTGATTTCTTTGCATATAAGGTTAGGTTTTAGGGTTTCCTAGCTGTCCCTAAAATTTAGGGCACAATTCGTGTCCATTTCGTGTCCGTATCGGACACGTATCGAAATGGTATACTAGGTGTTTGTAGAAATGCCACATAGGAATAAATTTTCATATTTTTGAAATGTAATTAGATGGATCTGTAGATCTTGATGTGTGTATCAATGTTTATGAAGGTGTCCTAGTGTTTTGTGTCCTTTTGTGTCGTGTTTTTGCACGTGGACACGCAGCACGAGCCCGTAGGCCGTGTCCTGAATTTTTGTAGGATTTATGGGGCAACATCTGCGACCATGCTCCCAAAATTTGGGAGCATCTCGTGGAGTATGCGCGGCGCAATCGCCCCGGCACTGGCCGCGCGCTGTCGCACGCAGACGACTGTGCACGCGCACAGGCGCTGCTGACACGGGGTTCGTGTCGTGCCTACGTGTCACGTGGACACGTTGCAGGTTGACACAAACCTAGCCCTACCCTAGGTGAACACGTGGACACGCGCACGTGTGGTGTCGTGTCATGTGTCGTGTCCTAGACGTGCGTACACATGTGCACGAGACCACGTGTCTGTGTGTGCCTAGAACGTGTTTGTTTGTGTGCAGACACGTTGTGTCTTGCTGTGATGGACACGAATTGCCATGTGAGACACGAACACATGTGACACAGTTATTACCAACCACTTGTTTGAGTTTGCGTAATGGACACGAATTATTGCGTGATGTTCCTAATAACTGTGGTTGGTAATAACTGTGTCACATGTGTTCGTGTCTCACATGGCAATTCGTGTCCATCACAGCAAGACACAACGTGTCTGCACACAAACAAACACGTTCTAGGCACACACAGACACGTGGTCTCGTGCACATATGTACGCGCGTCTAGGACATGACACACGACACGACACCACACATGCGCATGTCCACGTGTTCACCTAGGGTAGGGCTAGGTTTGTGTCAGCATGCAACGTGTCCACGTGACACGTAGGCACGACACGAACCCCGTGCCAGCAGCGCCTGTGCGCGTGCACAGCCGCCTGTACAGGACAGCACACGGCCAGTACGGGGGCGATTGTGCCGCGCACACTCCACGAGATGCTCCCAAATTTTGGGAGCATGGTCGTAGACGTTGCCCCATGAATCCCACAAAAATTCAGGACACGGCCTACGGGCTCGTGCTGCGTGTCCACGTGCAAAACACGACACAAAAGGACACAAAATACTAGGACACCTTCACAAACATTGATACACACATCAAGATCTACAGATCCATCTAATTATATTTGAAAAATATGAAAATGTATTCCTATGTGGCCTTTCTACAAACACCTAGTATACCATTTCGATACGTGTCTGATACGGACACGAAATGGACACGAATTGTGCCCAAATTTTGGGGACAGCTAGGAAACCCTAAAACCTAACCTTATATGCAAAGAAATCAGGAAAAACTATGAGTTTAGATGATTTACCTATTGAGTATCAAAACTCAAGAAAAGCTTCAAAGAGGGGATTCCAAATGGCAACTCCAAATCTCCAAATTGCATGCAAACTGAGGTGCTCCTCCAAAATTAGTATATAAACATAAATTAGATCCTATTGCAAAAGACTAGGACTAAAAAGGAGCTAAAATGAATTAATTAGGAATTTCTAAGGTTGAGGACTTACCTCTTTCTAAACTTGAGATCTATTTCCAAGAGAGGCTAAATCTAAATGAAGGAGGCATTAAATAGGGGTGGGAAACCCTAGGTTGGCTGCCATGGGTGGGCTTATTAGGGTTTGGGCTTAAGTCATGGGCCTATGGTTCAATTCACAAGTCATTAAATCATAAGTTATTGCATTAAACCATAAGTCATGACTTAATTTCACTAAACCTAATCCCGTCATTCTAAAACCAATCTCTAATGACTAAAATGGGTTAACTCTAGTTAGGCTAGGGTTACCATAGCTAGGGTTAGGTTCTAGGCTAGTCTACAAGTCTCAAACTAGTCAAGACTAACATAACACATAGCAATATTTAATTAATACTAAATTCACACAAATTCTCATAAATCATAATAAATTCAAATAAATCCTAAAATGACCAAAATACCCTCTAGGCTAAAATGTACTAGTCAAACATCCTAATCACATGGGTAGGCTCGAAGGTTACACTAGTCAAACACCAAATCATAAGTCATAATTTAAAATAGTTTTAAAATGATTAAAAATCACCAAAAATTATATTATCATTTAAATATCATAAATAAATAAATTAAATACAAAATTTCAAAATTACCCTCATTTTAGAAACTGGGTGTTACAAGTGGCTGCCATGGGTGGGTTTAATTTGGTTTTGGGCTTAAGTCATAGGCCTATGTGTACCACACATATATATATAGATGTTCCTAATCTACATGTATGTGTACTTACCTATATATACATGTATTGTGGGTAATAGTTGTAGGAACCCTAGAGGGGGGTGAATAGGGTCAAGCTAACTAAACAAGCACTTACCACAAGCTAATTGGCAATTTAAAAATATAAGTGCAAGAGAAGAAGCAAACACAATACCGACACCCGATGTATCCTGGTATCCTCCTAAGAGGCAGTCCAGTCCCGGAACTCTCTCCGGCTTTAATCTACTATTTGAGTAAATAGTTACACACGAGTTTGGATCCGAAGAACTCGCCAACTTCAACACGAGTTTGGATCCGAAGAACTCGCCAACTTCAACCGAGAGTTTGGATACGAAGACTCTCCAACTTCAACCGAGAGTTTGGATACGAAGACTCCCCAACTTCAACCTTTCACAATAGGTTTAGATCTCCTACAATAGGATGAAGATCTTACTTTTCAACTCAATAACTCTAACACAATTTATAGATGGCAAATGAAGGCTTTGTAGAGTTGTATGTGGATAAGCTTTGGTGGTTTAGAAATTTTTAGGCTCAAAGCATCAACCTTGAATGAAGGGGTTCAAGGCTATTTATAACCAAAGCAAAGGAATGTGCAATAATGCAACTTTCACAGCTTGACGGATCATCCGCCGGATTTCCACGAAAATCCGCCGGATCATCCGCCTGAATAGTCCAACGGCTATAAAAAGAGCCGTTGGGATCAATCATTCGTAAAATCCAACCGTTGGAATGCAAACGGTCATATGACGGAAAATCTGCCGGAATTCTGCGGTTTTCTGCCAGATAATCCGAACACTCACAGAAGGTATTCTGTGAGACCATTCGGATCTTTCGCCGGATTTCCGCGGAGATCCGCCGGATTATCCGCCAGGATTCCGAAGATTGTCCTGGGATATATTCTACCCTAGCTTTCGATTTTGCCATCCATTTCTTGTGTTTACAATTATTCCTAAGACTCATTACAGACTCCAGATATACTATAGCAGGTGCAGGCTTCTTCAGAGTCTTGAAATGATGATGGCATGGCTTGGCTTCTTCCTTTGATAGGTGCTGGCTTTTTCCCTTGGCGGCAGCTGTCCAAAGATATCTAGTTTGCGAAAACTGAATACCTTTCGGGGGCTTCGCCCCCGAACCCCCGACGAGGGGCGCTGCCCCCTCGACCCCCGTCCGCTGACCGGGCAGCGGAACCCCCGGTGCGAGGCTCCAGAGATGTCGTCGGGTGGTTCAGAGAAATCTTGTGGGATCCGTCGTCTTTGGCCCACCATGATTTCTTCATTGCATATGTCCACATTGATCTTGCTTATTACTTTTCTGCATGTACATGTTAGACGAACAAAGCAATATATATGTAGCAAGTATGATAAGATAAAGCACATTAGGACTATGCAAAGTTTAAGTATAAGTGCTAAGGTGATAGCATAAATGTTAGTGATATCATAATGATTAAACTTAATTGAATGACCACAATCAAAAATATAGTTTTGATTTTGGCGACCCAAGTAAGTTTAAGATAGATAAGCTCATATCACTAATATGTAAACCAATAGGCACATATCACCAAATGTATAAGTATAAGTAGAAATGCTTTTAGCGATAGTATGAAGATTAGTGATAGTGAAGTGCTAAACTTAACATATTAACCATATTCAAAAACATGATACAATCATTGGGCCAACAATAGTTATATTAGCCTATGTGTAATATGTAGTAGGTTGTGTGGTAGGTTTTCAATTGCCTATTGTATTTGGCCTATGGCCTAGGTATATGGGCCATGGTCCTTGTGCACTAGCTAACTAGACTTGTTTTTGACTTGTTGTTCTTGAGATGTGAGTGCTAGCAAGGCTAGACTTGGTTGAGTCTAGATTGGACTAGATAGACTAGTTTAGACTGGTTGAGCCTAGATTAACTTGTTTTGACCTAGTTTGGCTAGTTTAACCTCGTTTGACCTAGTTTGACTTAATTAGACTAGAATTGACCTAGTTTGACTGTTAGGGTTAACTAGAGTTGACCAAAGGTTGACTTTAGCCTAGATTGACCTCAAACTTCATGTAGATGTATTGTAGCAGTCTATTTCTTTATTTTAGACTTGTTGTGACTTGTACTATTCTATAGGAGACAGACACCACTCCTCGGACAGTATATTCTCTTCGGACATTCGGGATACCAAGCGAGTACATTCTCTGATCATTTCATATCCTGTTTAGAATTATTTTCCTGCTTTAAATTACTTTACTTGATACTGTCACGTTGGTCACACGGATTGGTACTATATGGATCTTTTCATGAGATGTTATCCCCCTCGGGAGCATCGGATACTGCATGTTTTGTACGTTTTACGAATCATCACGTATCTCTATGCTTCCTTTGATTCACGAATCGCTTATGACACATGTACTCTCATATTCACAGAGCCATCATGAATCACCTTCACGTATCACTTATTTTATGAGCCATGTGAAGTTTCACGAATCTTAACATAACTTGAACAGATCTTTGTGTATTGATTGGGGATGGGGGAGTAGAAATAGGCATGTGAATATTATCCAAGTAGCTGTAGTCATGAATCACTCTCTTAGCTGTAGTCATGAATCTCCTATGCCATTCACATGTTTATATTTTACTCCGACTCACTAGTCACTGTTGGTTCTCTATGTATAGTAGATATTTCTATTACAGTTCTTTCTCTGTTTACATATTATATTTCTTCAGTTCACGTATCTTACTTTACTGCATGATTATATTCTAACCTGCTTTGATCTGTTGAGATGTACTGTACTCACTCCTGTCCTGACTGGACCTATTAAAAATATTACAGAGGATGAGGAAGAGGCCCTATGTACCACCTATTACGGAGCAGGCTTAGACGACACCTGCGACCTGGTTCCTCTGGAGGACCTAGCTGCAGTACAAGATGCTACTCCCATAGTCTAGGCTAGATAGCTAGGCTTTAGCTTTTCTTTCAGCATTGTTATTTGACTTTCAGTTGTTCTTCTGAGATGTTGTATATATTAGAGACTTGTATTGAGCTGGATGTTCTTGAGTTGTTATCTTAGACACTTAGATTTTCTCCCTCTTAATTGTATTACATTGTGCTTTTGATCTCTCTATCTACCTTTACTATTCTGTATCTGCCTTAGATGTGATTGAGACTGTTCTGTTATGTCACCTCCATTTGGAGTGTATATACTGTACAGGTACCTTTACATTGTTAGATGATTGACCTAGGACAGCGTTCTACCGTCTACACTGCGGCGTAGGCTAGACGTTGTTATGTTCTCGTACCCTCACAGTGGGTGCGAGTCGTGACATTGATCGCAGGCAGCATGTTCATGCTGCAGGAGGAGAGGAGTGCATGTTCTGGCATACCCGAGGGCAGTCTGAAGCTGGCTTGTCAGAACCATTCGATGAATGCTCGAACTGTTTCCTTCTCCTTCTGACGTATCTCTATGAGGGATGCCATTGTCATATCCTTCCCTCCGTCATAGAAACGATCGAGGAAGAGACGTGTCAAGTCGTCGAAGGAAGATATGGAGTTGTCGGAGAGACTGCAGTACCAGTCGTAAGCTACTCCTTTTAACGCCCCGACAAATATGCTGGTGAGTAGCGCATATTCCTTCGGGAGATGTCTTGTTTGAGACTGGAAGTACGTCAGATAGCGGCACGGAGAGTCCTTTCCGTCTTATGGAGTCAATGTCTGTGGTTTATATTTGGGAGGATAAACCACTTTGTTTCATTCGAGGGGGTATGGTTGTGGGATCCCCATCTTCTGGCGCTCCGCCTGTCTGTTCTTGGATTCAAAGCGCTCGCGTAAGTCCCTGATCATCTCGACCACGTCTTCTGTGGAGCTGGGAGTCGGAAAAGGTGGTACAGCCTGGAGTTGAGCATTTGATGGCTCCAACGTCCGTGGTGCCTCGCGGCGATCTGTATCCAAGGATACCCGTTGAAGGGGTATACTTGATTCTCCATTGGCCCCTGGGTCAGGACCAGTAGACGGTGCCCTGGCCAAAGCTGACTGTATCTCGAACACCGCTTGAGTCAGTGTTTGCATGGAGGCAGAGACGGTTTTGAGTCCTCCCTCCAAGGTATCCATGTGCTGGACAAGGTCTGCTGGCGGCGCATCTGGCTAGGCATCACCCCCAGTCATGTATACTGTCATGACATGGCTGGAAGTGGATGGATCGGTTGAGGCTTTACTCTCTGCCTCACTCTCCTGTAGGGGAGTTGTCTCTCGTTAAGCCTCGTCTTGGCTACCCCCAGCTATGTCCTGGGGGATACCTTTGCCTTCAGAAAGGACTTGGCTACCCTCATCTGTGCTCTGGAGGATGTCTTCATCTTCAGGAGGAGGATCGGCAAGGACTTGGCTACCTCCAGCTATGTTCTGGAGGACGTCTTCGCCTTCAGAAGGAGGATCGACAAGGGCTTAACTACTCCCAGCTTCCTCCGGGATCTTTATTCTCCCCCGAGTGCCTTAAAACACACCAGAGGACGGGACATTCGTCTTGGTTTTCCTCGGCTGGCTTTTGGATTAGGACGAGGAATTACCAGTCATCTTTCGGATCGACGAGGAGTTAGTGATTACGTTGCATGAAGCAACCATTAGTTCTGGTTTCTCTTCAATTGACACCTTCTTCTCGAGGCGACGTCGGAGAGGTGTTGATGATTGCAGCCGCTGGAACACCGACTGCCTTGGTGGGACCGCTGTCTTGCAACAACAGTTGCTGGTGACTACAACACAGGTGTGTCCTGCGAAGGATGTATTGTGCTTGTCAGTCGACTCTCCTGATCGGCGTTTGTGAGTGATCACGTTACGCAGATCGTTGGAGTAGAGTGCCACCTTCGCACCCCTATCAGGCGCATGGTAAGGCCAAGCGCCGGGGTGGTCAAGTGAATGCTGTACCCCCTGATCCAACGCAAAACATGCGCTCAGATCAGTAGTGGGGGAACAATATTTACAGTGACTTGAATGAACCTCAGACGCACAACTAGTGGAGGTATGGGAGTTCAAGACCACAGGGTTTGCCTTGCTCGACTTGGTTGCGAACGCAACAGATGCATCCAAGTGAGGCAAGGACTTTGAAGGTCGGCTCGTTTCAGGCACAGAAGTACCCGAGTCGACCTTATACAGCTTACCATCAGCAACGCGCATGATTGTGAGTGCATGCTTCTGGTTTGCTGCTGGCATAGCACGTTTGTGGCGCATGGCCCGTGCTGCCTTGGACTTCTTCGTACCAGCCCGCTGGGACGCATAGTACTCAGATTCCAAATTCTTCTCACTATGACAACGAGTGAGTCTGTCAAAGACAAAGGCCTTCTGTGGCGCATCAGAGGTGATACGCAGGGCATTAGCTGCGCCCTTGCTCCGTCGGCGCATCTTCCTTCTCTGAGAAGGAGATGGCTGGGAAATGTGGTCAGCATCATGCTTTTTCGAAAGATGTGTTGTACCAGTGGGCGTATCCTGGGTGCTGAGGTCATCAGCAAGAAGGGTGGACTGCATCGGTGCATCCCCTTCAGTGGTGGTGCCGGGGGCCTCGACCTTGCACACCAAGACTTGGCAAGTCTTCTTCGGCTTTGGCAGCCGCTTCGAAGGACTTGTGCTGCCTTCAGAGATGAACTCCTCATACGCCTGTTGATTGAGGCGTACGACCTACGTCTTGTAGGAGGAGCCCTCCTTCACGTCGTCGGATTGCGACACAGCTTTCTCGGTGGAAGAGAAAGAGGTCCCCAGCAGAGTCGCCAGCTTGTTTGCTATTAAAATCTTTTGATTACAATTTCAATTACAAACAGAACAGTATTACAATGTAGGACTTAGATGTAGTCCTAGGAGTACACTTTTGTTTATCTGGGTCCCTTGTGCCGATGAAGCGAGTGGTAATGCGTTGACTCCGTTGACGATCTGACGACGGTTATCGGTTCTTTGAAGGTTTGAGTTGCTCTAGGTGCTAGAGCCTATGGAGAGGAAGGAGACGTTGAGTGTCTGTATCTGCCTCTCTGTGTGTGTTTTCGAAGGTTCGTCCCTTTTGTCAAAAGGAAATGATCCCTCTATTTATAGTCTGCAGGCTGGCTGCTCATGCACGCATATGTAGGATGCACCAGTTTGTGGGGATGCCACGTGGTGATTGCTGATGGAGGCGCATGGACGATGCGCTCTGATTGAGGAGTTGAACCCTTTATGTTGCCTTTGTGGGCTGTGGTCGAGCTGACACGTAGCAATAGGGAGGATCTTTCAGTTGCTGAGATCTTGGGTGATTAGCACCCTTTCTTAGGCTGGATCGAGTCAAAGAACACGTGTCGTAGGTCCAAGGCTCGAAGATCTCAGATTTGGTAGGGAGTGATATGATAGGATGCTCCTGGGATTGGGCGCATGAGGAGACTTTGGCTTGTAACCTTTAGGAGTCACGAACCAGTCTGGGCGCATGGCTTTTGAGGCGCATACGGGGCTTCAGTAGTGACTTGACCTCTGTCTTTAGGGATCAGAGAAAAGTCTGAGGTGCATGGCTTTTAAGGCGCATGCAGAGATTTGGGCACATAGCTGCGAAGGCGCATGCGGAATAGTTGGGTGGCCACGTGGCATATAACCACCGGAGGGAAGTAATGATGATGCCGACGTCAGTGACGCTTCGTCTTCTGAAAAAGCTGTCAACTGTTCAGTCCTCGGGGACTGGCTTCTATCGTGTCAGTCTTCAACATTTAATATTCTTTGATGGGTGATGGGTTGTTGAGTGGGAGCATCGATCTGTGTTCCACTAGGCGCATGGGGACGCATGGGTGCATCCTTATAAGGCGCTTGGTGCTGATGGGCGTGTCTATATGATGCGCGGTCCGACCGACGCATTCGTTTACATGACACGTCTTTATTGGTCCGACTGTTACGTTCTTCGAGTTCTTTAAATAGCCATTTTTGACTTGGCCGAATTTGTGGGATCATTTCCTTCTGACACGTGTTGATTGCTGATGGAGGCGAATTTGTCAGAAGGAGACGTTGAGTTCTTTAAACCGCCGGTTTGTGGGAATGCCACGTGGTGATTGCTGATGGAGGCGCATGGACGAAGCGCTCTGATTGAGGAGTTGAACCATTCTTGTTGCCTTTGTGGGCGGCGGTCGAGCTGACACGTAGCAATGGAGAGGATCTTTCAGTTGCTGAGATCTTGGGTGATTAGCACCCTTTCTTAGGCTGGATCGAGTCAAAGGACACGTGTCGTAGGTCCAAGGCTCAGAGATCTCGGATTTGGTGGGGAGTGATATGCTAGGATACGCCTGGGATTGGGCGCATGAGAAGACTTTAGCTTGTAACCTTTAGGAGTCACGAACCAGTCTGGGCGCATGTCTTTTGAGGTGCATGCGGGGCTTCAGTAGTGACTTGACCTCTGTCTTTAGGGATCAGAGAAAAGTCTGAGGCGCATGGCTTTTGAGGCGCATGCAGAGATTTGGGCACGTGGCTGCGGAGGCGCATGCAGAATGGTTGGGTGGCCACGTGGCTTGTAACCACCGGAGGAAAGTAATGATGATGCCGACGTCAGTGACGCTTCGTCTTCTGAAAAAGTTGTCAACTGTTCAGTCCTCGGGGACTGGCTGCTGTCATGTCAGTCTTCAGCATTTAATGTTCTTTGACGGGTGATGGGTTGTTGAGTGGGTGCGTCAATTTGTGTTCCACTAGGCGCATAGGGACGCATGGGCGCATCCTTATAAGGCGCTTGGTGCTGATAGGCACGTCTATATGATGCGCGGTCCGACCGACGCATCCGTTTGCATGACACGTCTTTATTGGTCCGACTGTTACGTTCTTCGAGTGCTTTAAATAGCCATTTTTGACTTGGCCGAATTTGAAGCGTCGGGTTCATCACCATTAATACAAATTCATTATACGGGATTCGGAGAGCCCGCCACTTGGCGCATGGGTTTGATTTACCCGGCATATAAATAGTGGCAAGGAGAGAGTTTGCTTTTCGTTCTCTTACGTCCTTCCGAATGAACTTGTTTGCTCGAGCACATTCTGTTGACGAGATGCTCCCGAGGGTGAAGATGCGATGACTTGTTCTTCATTGATGCACTCGTGAAGGTGACTGTTACATCCAGAAGTCAGAGTCGAGGGCTTCTGAGGCAGGCGGAAGGTGCCTGTTGCATCAAAAGATCGAGATATTCGAGCCTCGTCTCTGTTATGCTGGAAGAGCCGCAGATCGGAATTGTGGTGCCCTGATCATCTTCCTTGGGCTTTGGAGGCTGTTTCTTCTGTTAGAGTGGGTGTTGCCCATTCTGGTTGTGTTGAAAGCTTCCTTTTGTCGCGGGTTAATTGCGGTGCTCTCCTCTTCCTTTGGGCTTTGGAGAGCTCTTCCTCCAGCTAGGAGGTTGATTGTCCACCCTCGTGCTGCTCAATGAATGCTTCATTAGTCGAAGCATTTGATCGGGTCGAGGTAAGGCGCATATGCTGAGACTTCATGATGCACATAACTGAGGCTCTTGAAGAGATGCGCCTGACTGAGACGCCGAAGAGATGCGCCTGTAAACCCCCATAATTTATAATTGATTTTTATAAATTAAATTAATTTTTGTTATGCCTTTCATTAGATATGGATTTTTTCTCTACGAGCGTAGTAGTATAATTAATGTATGTGTGTGTATATATATATATATTATTTTATGTGCGCATATTTGTATTCTAATAAATAAGGAATATAATTCAATCTAGGATTTTAGGAATTTAATTATAAATTTTTTTGATAATTTTGCTAGCTAAAAGAAGGATATATAGATATATTTATCTAAATAAACATATATATATATATATATATATATATATATATATATATATATATATATATATATACTTAAGTTTTCGAAAAAATAAAAAGAATTATAATAGAAAAAAAAAAAAGAAAAGGGGTGAGCGCAGCCGCTCACTTAAAGTGAGCGGGCCCACAGCAGCAGCAGAGCAAAAGGAACCCCCCTCCCCCCCCCCCCCCCCCCCCCCCCCCCCGCGCGAGAATCCGTGGAATAGTGGGAATCGGGTTAATCCAAAACCCACTAGTATTAGGGTTGGGAGTAACTTGATATATATATATCTTTTTGCACAAACCTCGAAACCCTAAACTTCCAAAACGAAAGTTGAGGCTGATCATATCCTCTTCGCCTACGAATTCGTTTCACCAGTGATGGAGCTCTGTGCGCGACGAACGGAGCATCGAAAGTCAGCCCCGCGTCACCCACGGAGCAGTTTTCCCACTCAAGGTACCCTACTTCCCTATGGCGTAACTTTTTACTCGTAGCACCGATTTTCGATCCGTAAGATTTCCTGGAAAGTAGACTTGACCCTCTTCGAAATTGCGACAAAGTTGAACAAAAATCTATTTTCTGTAATACTATAAAACTGTTTTAAAACGACAACTTGTCGGCCAATTTTCTTACTGTATAGTAAAATACTGTAAGAACTAATTGAAAACTGTAAAAGACAACCTAATCGAGATCGCAACGCATCTTCTGGATCGTCGTTTCAATTAGCGTATAAAAAGTAGATTGATGTTGAAGTTGAGGAAAAACTTGTGGTAAATTATATTAATTTTCTGAATTTTGTCTGATATGGCATGCGCCCCGACAAACCCGGCGACATGGTCGCGTGCTATACACATCAAAAGGTGCGTATCGACCTTGTCGACGTGTGGGAACCGACGGAACTCAGTTTCGTCGTGTTTGCGCGACGAAATCAGTCCGTATCCGTCAAGATACCCCGTATCGGCATTTTGCAAACTTCGTCCTAACTTCGTGTACAGTCGTTGATTCGAAATGAAACTTGTGCCAACAGGTCTGAATCGAAATTCTGGTCCTGCATGCCAAGTATGGTTCGATTCTGAGAAGGTCGAATCGGAACTCCTTTTTAGCGGGCCCACGACCCACTCAAACGGGCGAATTTGTACACGGCTCATCGGAATCCAAAACTGGACATACCGTTGAGTTCCTCTCCTCAAACTGAAACCGTAGACATGTAGTTTGACGACTTTAGAGACCGTAGACTTTGGCACGCGTTACGGTGCAAAGCGAGTCCAACGGCGGACATCGATTTGACCCGAAATTACGATTTTACCCCTGTTCCAGAATTTAACTTTTGGATAGGCATTTTCTAGGTATATCTTCATCACTGAGATAATTTTTGATGTTTGTTTCAGCGCCTGGAGTCATCTGTGATTTGTGAATTTTGGTGCTGACACTTGCTACTCTTAGATTTGCCCTTCTCGCACCGCAGGCAAGATACCTTGCAACCCTACTCTGTGATTATTATATTCTTATTTTCAGTTGTTATTTTCAGCATTTCTTATTTCTTGATATTATAAAATTGTGCGTCCAAGTCACACTTGGGTGCAAGCGACTATATCGGTCATTTTTCTCGTTTTATTATTTTCTCTTACATTGACTTAGTTTAGTGACCACCCATTGATGTTAAGGTATTGTTATATCTTATACGGCCTTGACACTTATTGTATCACGTAATGTGAGTCACATGTAGGACACGTATCCGCGTTGTCAGCTGGCCACCGATAACGTATGGAGCATGCGACGGATATGAATAACTGTCAATAGAATTGTATGCTAGAAGACTTGTCAGTTACTAGAGGTTCATGAGTCATGGATGTGACCCTACTAAGCATTGGGTGGGGAGAAAGTTTTCTTAACGTATGGGTCCTTATGCACATTCCTATTACTGATACTGCTGGCCTCTGACATTCGAGGAATGTTATGCTTTGAGGTCCCTGGTATCCTGATGGGGCCACACCTGAGTTACTGCTACTGAGCCAGATACCCATGTGTTGAAGGTCTGTTCTTAACTGCATTATCACTATAGAATTGGTAGGCACCCAGTTGCATGCATCCCTTTTCTTTCTATTATATTATCATAGTTTATATGGCATGGTGTCTTCTTGTATCTTGCTATGTCCCCTGAGGAGCTGGTTATCTTTCCAAGATTAGACGACTTTTCGCAGAAGTACAGAGCGGCGCTGGATCCATCTTACATCGATGACGAGGTAGTCACTACTGATTTCTAGTTCATTCTATATTTGAGACATTAGTGGATATTATTTTTATATCTCATTTCTTTCTATTTTGCGGAGGTTGGACTCCGATCTTGTGAGACTATTTTTCATAGCTGTTTGGAGTGAGTATGTTCACCCGGCTATCTTTGGATACTCTTATTGGTTTATTTGGACTCTATTACCTTCTGTGTTGAGCTGTGATGAGATTAGATATGTTATTCTGGCCTATTATTATTTTATTTACAGCTTATGTGCATATATGAGGATTCCATATAATGGAGTATTTTTCGTATATGTGCAGCTGGCATGTTCACGTACTTGGTCCTACGTATTTTGGGACTGGGGCATTACATGTTTTTATGGTGGCCCATGCAGGTCTACGTTAATATTGTTGGGTTACATGACTGTGTCCAAGAAGCCTGCATATAGGAATAGGAATATCTCATCCAGAACTACTACTACCTCATGACTTCCAAACTTATCAAAACTTCCTTGATTATTCGATTTACTTCATATCTAATCTTTCCTAATATCAACTTATCTTCCTCGTGCCAACAGTATGCATTTAAGAAGCGGACGTACTTCTGCCTTGGCCCTCACATCTGGTGAAGAGGCTACTCCGGAGGGACAGAATCCTTCCATGACTCCAGCGACACCATACCAGCCAGGACTGTCGCAGCCTACTACGACACCGACGACGGAGTACCCAGAGATCGCTGCACCTCCAGGCATCAAGGCTGGACAGACTGCTACCATGCCACCGGGAGGGAATGTACCCCTGCCTCCACCACCACCATTCCCTCAGCAGTTTCACCCACAGTCGGGACCTCAGATGCCCCCACCACCGACTGATGGGAGCCCTACTACTCAGTTTATGTACGCCATGAAGCAGGCTCAGTGGCAGCAGACTGAGCTCATGAGACAGACGATAATGGCAGGAATGGCTAGACCTCCACCACCACCTCCAGCACCAGCACCAGTACCGGCTCTGCATCCTTATGAAGGCTCTATCAAGAATTTCACAGATATGAACCCTAAGGCTTTTAGAGGAACGGAGAAGCCATTAGAGGTGTCATAGTGGCTTATTAGTACCGAGAAGCTACTGAAGGCATCCCAGTTGCCAGCTCGAGATTGGATGACATCAGTGGACTTACTGTTAGAAGACAATGCTCACCACTGGTGGAAGGCGGAAGAGAGACGACTAGGCACTGGGATCACCTGGAAACAGTTCTATGATGCATTTTATGAGAGGTTCTTCCCTATTCATATCTGAGATGGTCTCTACGACCAGTTCCTTCATCTGAAGCAAGGGAATATGACAGTTGATGAGTATGACTCAGAGTTCAATCGCCTGAGTCGATTTGGTACGGGACTGATTCCGACAGAGTTAGAGAAGGCAAGAAGATTTCACCAAGGGCTTGCACCAGAGCTCAAGTCTTATACGACTACCCAGTCTCGAGTCTTCCATTCAGCTGTCTTGGAGGAATCTCGTGCCCAGGAGATTCTTCGCAAGGAGCAGCAGTAGACATCGAGGCGCCATACCCCAGCAGTTATACCAGCTCGGGCTACTCAGAGTGGACCTATTAGGAGGGCCACCGGACAGTTCCAGCAGAGGCCCACACCTCATCAGAAGCCCACCTGCAACTTTTGCGGGAAGCAGGGACACGTCTTGAAGGACTGTCGAATTCGACTTGGATCATGCTCGAGATGCGGGTCAGGACAGCACAAGGTGAAAGATTATCCGAAACAGCAGTCCTTAGCCCCAGCACTTCCAGCACCTCAGCCAGCGGCAGGAGCACCTCGCCCACCATTACCACCTCAGTCAGCACAGTTCGAGAGGGCCAGAGCTCAGGGCCCCGGACAGAATCATGGGAAGGTATTCTCACTTGTTGTTGACGATATAGAGACAGAGGCAGAGGCTATAGCAGGTATAGTTTTAGTTGCATCTTTTCCTGCTATTATATTATTTGATACTGGAGCCACTCATTCATTTATAGCCACTAGTTTTGCCACTAGACACAGCATTCCCATCACACCCTTAGCTAAGAATGTTAGAATCCTTACTGGAGGAGGAGTTGTACCTGTTAGTGGTGTTTGTAGACTTTGTCCTGTAGTGATAAGTAGCAAGGAGATGATGGCATGACTTCTTGTATTTCCTATACCGACATTTGATGTAGTTCTTGGAATGGACTGGTTGAGCCAGCATTTTGCTCTCATAGACTGCCATAGGAGCAGTATTATCTTTAGACCATCGAATGCGGTAGAGTTTGAGTTCACCAAAGAAGACGGATAGAGTTGTATGGCACCCGCATCGGGGACTCATATGATGATGCATGACACCCCTCAGCACCCTATTATCATCGAGTTGGAGGATGTATTCTCCGAGGAATTGCTAGGACTACCACCTGACTGAGATATTGAGTTTTCTATTGAGCTTATTCCCGGAGCCGAGCCTATTTCATCTCGAGTTTATCGTCTGGCACCCAAGGAGTTGGTAGAGATGAAGACGCAGATTGATGACTTATTAGAGAAGGGATTTATTCGTGCCAGTGCGTCATCATGGGGAGCACAAGGGGGTTTTGTGCCCAAAAAAGACGGGACAGTGCGTATGTGCTTTGAATGCAGTGACGGTAAAGAACAAGTATCCCTTGCCGCGTATAGATGATCTATTCCATCAACTGAGTGGAGCAAAAGTATTCTCCAAGATTGACTTACGATCGGTCTATCACCAATTGAAGGTTCGAAAGGAAGACATTGCGAAGACGGCTTTTCGATCAAGGTATGGACACTACGAGTTCTTGTCATGCCCTTCGGTTTGACCAATGCCCCCGCAGTCTTCATGAATTTGATGAACAAGATCTTTCACCAATACTTGGACAAATTTATAGTAGTTTTTATAGATGATATCTTGATTTACTCTAAGAGTCAAGAGGAGCATGACCAGCATCTACGGATAGTTTTGGAAACGTTGAGGAATGAGCGACTTTTCGTGAAGCTTAGCAAGTGTGACTGTAGAAGCATGAAAAAGGATAAAGAATGGTCCATACGGCCAAGGATCCCCATGCGGCTCAGAGAGCCCATGCGGCTCAGGGGTCCATGCGGCTCAAGAGTCTATGCGGCTCGGATAATTCCATGCGGCCCAGAGAGGAGCCACGTGGCCTTCAACAGCTTTTCTCTTCATCTTTGGCTGTATTTAATGCCCTGACGGCTGACAGCTCTGACAAATGACAGCTCTGACATAAATGCGCAATAATGACTGACATAAAGGCGTATTCCTAGGGAAGAGAAAATCTTCTCACAGCTGGCAGAATCCACCGAATCCTGAGGCATGCGGCTGCTGCATTTATACGGCCGCCCACTTCATGCGGCTGCGTCCGTTATGCGGTCGCCCATCTTTATACGGCTGTTCATCCTCATGCGGCTGCCCATCTCCATACGGCCGCTCATCCTCATGCGGCCCGCTCATATGCGGCTCTGCCAAGACAGCCCAGCTGAGACACGTGGCGCTCTTCATGATAATCGAGATACGTGACAGTCTTACCCCCCTGGGAACTATGGCTGATTGCAAATTCTAATAAAATCAGATTTGTTGCAATCACCATAATTGTCCAGATCAAGTCAAATCGAGCAAATTAGACACGTGACAAGCCATCACAAGTCACGAATATTCATGGCAATCAACATTAATTGCCCACATAGATTTGATTCAATCTACATTAATTACCTAGATTTGCTACAATCAGAATGAAGGGCCCAGATTAATTGGTCCTTAACCGTCGACATATCATGGAGGCAATCATTGCAAACCCTAATGATTGCATCCCACTCCTATAAATAGCAAGGTGTCATTCCCTTGCGAGAAAGACTTTTTTTCGAAGAGCACCCGAGCACCTGGAGAGACTTAAAGAGAGAAAGCAGAGAGACAAAGGCAGGTACAGAGAGAACAAGGAGAGCATTTCTTCATCAACGCCAAGCAGTTCTTCTCCAGAGCCAAGGCTGCACCCGATCGTCCAAGGAGTAAGGCAGAGCTGCCGTCTCTTTCCCGAGCCTCTATCGTCACCCCCAGAATCTAAAATAAACAATTGTACTTAGATTGCTGTCACGACCTGCACCCCAGAGTAAGGGCATGAGACGTGGGTATGTCCAGCCTATGCTGCAGTGTCGGCGGTAGAACGTTGTCCAAGGTCAACATACATCTAATAATATATCTCTAAACTGTTTATACTCCCCGAATGGGGGTGACATAGCAGTAAATAAACTCAATCACAACTAAGGAAGAGATAGCACGATATGATATAGAACTCAAGGAAAAATAGATGATAAAGTAGTCTAAAATAATATCCCATCAATATCCAGAGTACAAACTCAGCTACAGAATGAAAGAATATATACAACTCAGAACTCTGAACAAAAAATAAGTCTAGCTAAACATGTCTCAAGGCAACATAAAGTAAGATAAGCCTAACTAAACTAGTCTAGGCAATGGGGGTGAAGTCCTCAGCTAGAGCTGGGTCCTCCTGAGAGTCTAGCTCGCAAGTGTCGTCTACGGCTGTCCCGTAGAAGGTATCCACACAGGCCTCCTTCTCGTCCTCTGTAATATTTTCAACAGGTCCAGTCAGGACATGAGCGAGTACAGTATATCTCAACAGTTTATAGCAGGTTAGAAAATATAATCATGCAGTAAAGTAAGATACAAGTACTGAAAGAAATGTTGTATGTAAACAGAGAGAGAGCTATAATAGAAATATCTACTATAAATAGAGACTAACAGTGGATAGTGAGTCAGAGTACAATATAGACATGTAAATGGCATAGGAGATTCTGATAAGACACTATGGAAGAGATTTTGATAATATACTACTTGGGTATTATTCACATGTCTACTTCTACTCCCCCGAACCCCCAATCAATACACAAGGATCCAACCAGATTATGTTATGATTCCATGCAAAGGCCCCCGAAGGGTGATATACGGATGTCCCATAAATGGGGATTCTAGGAGATTCTAGGATACCCAGTAAATGGGATAAGAGATTCTAGGAGACTCTGTGATCATAAGAGTATATGTCACAAGTGATCAAAGAACCAGTGAAGCATAATGATACGCCATGTAAGTGAAACGCACAGAACATGTAGTACCCGATGCTCCCTAAGGATAACATCTCAAGAAGGGATCCATATAGTACCAATTCGTGTGACCAACGTGACAGTACAAGTAAAGTAATTTAATGCAGGAAATAATTCTAAGCAGGATATGAAATAATCAGAGAATGTACTCGCCTGGTGTCTGAGTGTCCAATATGAAAGTACTGTCCGAGGAGTGGTGTCTGGCTCCTAATCAGAACAGCACAAGTCACAACAAATCTAAAATGGTAAAATGAAGTTCTACTATTCACTCTACATGATTCTAGGTTACTCTAGGCCAAAGTCAACTCTTGGTCAACCTTGATCAACCAAGAAGTCAAACCTAAGTCAACTATGGTCAAACTAGGTCAACCAAGTCTAAATTAGGTCAAACTAGTCCACATTATTCTAACAAGGCTATTCTAAGTCTAACAAGACTACACAAGTCAAATCTAGGCTCACTAGCTAAACAGATACAACCATAGGCCATAGGCTAAGAGAATAGGCCATGGGCCAATAGGCAATACCATATTCAGTTTCTATATCTAAACAATACATATGTATACATACCACACAATCTAATATAGGATACCTATATTGATCTGTCTAGGCTCCTATTCACATAATAGATACATACATTATATGGCAATATATATATATATATATATATATATATATATATATATATATATATATATATATATACACACACACATGTGTTATATATTATAACTAGAATATATAGCCTGTAGGCTAATGTGTAAACCATACAACATTATGCTAATACATATAAATATATACATATGTATAAAGAGGGCTCATGTGTGTGGGTGTATTAGTGAGAGTGATGTGAGGCATGGCAATGGTGTGGGTGATATATGGCATGAGGGTATGTGAGAGGGTAACATGGTGTCAAGGAGTGCTAAAGTGTGTGGGTGTAAACTGAATGCAAATGGGTGTGTGTGTGTAACTGTGAGTGAGGGAATACATTACATGTGTCTAAGGAATGCATGAGATTGAAATAGTGTGTGTATACCTAGTGTGCACATGAACAGTTAATAGATTTCCTCCAACAATACACATATCACAGAAACTAGAAAGGGAGACCAACTACATTAATGTTCAGAAATTGACAGCAAGAGAAAAGAAGGGAATTCAAAACACAAATCAAAAACTGGAAACCATCACTCATTTCAGAAATCTGAATTCCCAGATTTTAGTGTACATACTATCCAACCCATTTTTGAATGAAATAACCCACCAAATTACACCAAATTTGACACATAGCAAGATAACATATAGGAGAACCAACATAGGAATTAAAATCAATATTTTAGCAGGATTAGATAGGTTAAAACAGTTGCCCAAAATCGATTTCCAAAACTGAAAATCTCAGGAAAACACATGTATCAAAAATTGGGAAAAATGACAAACAATTAATGAAAATACATTAAAATGCGATTTAAGAGGTTGGTAATGAAATATACAATGTAAATAAGTCATACAGGGTGTTTGTGTCCATACAAGAGGACACAAATGTGTCCAAACCATAAAAACCCAGATCGGGCATAACAGTGCACTATCCAGTGTACTGTCTCGTGCACACGTGCACTTGTGTCGTGCACTCAACACAGGACACAAACGTGTCTCGTGGTCATCCACCTAGGTAGCCTACCTATAGGACTACCCTATAGGCCAACTAGCCCGTGTCCACGTCGTGTCTGTGTAGGATACGAGGGCCGTATCAGAGTCAAAAATGTTCGACTGTACAGTCAGGCCAATCCCCGTGCAACGAGGATTTCTTCCTCGACACGCCACGTGAACACGTGAGACTTGACACGTGGCATGTCAGTCATAGCCCCATGACGTGTGTCGAGTCTCGCGTGTCCTGCTTGCGTGTCGTGTCCGCTACAGCCCCCGAGTAGCAGGGAAGAACTGTAGTAGCGCGCGTGCGTGTCAACAGCGTGTGCACGTGTCGATTCTGACATGACTCGACACAATAACCACCTCAGAGGAACAAAAATCAATAAGCAATATCAAAACCTAGATTCCTATTCAAAAACTTCCTAGAAATTAGGTTGAAATGTCCTTTAGGACATTTCAACAAACACCTACTGTGGATTCATGATACGTGTCCAAAACGGACACGAAACCTATGAAACTCGACACAAAACCAATGCAGCCACTTAGGGGAATCCTAGGGCTTCCTAAATGTATAAAGAAATCGAAATTTTATTGAAAAATAAAGAAGTTATCTATAGTTGGACTTCTAGAAAAATCCTCCTTTGTTGAGCTCCTCTCCTTGATATCCCAATCCAACAAATCAATACCAAACTGAAATAAAACTCCAATAACAGCAAGTATAGGTATATTAAAACCTAATGGAAGAGATTTGAATGAAAAATGACATGAGAAGGAATTTCTATGGATTAAATAAAATAGGAACAAACCTCTTTCTAAACTTGAGCTTTCCTAAAAAGAGGCAACCCTAAACTAAGAGAGTATTTATAGGGTGGTGTTCCCAAGGAGGATATGGTGGCCGGACAAGTGAGTCTAGGGCTAGGGTTTTGTATTCTTGGACTTTGGGCCAATCTACAAGGCTATGACTTAAATAGATTTATCAAAGGTTCTAAATCATAAGCCATGACTTATGACTTTCTAATTCCTATTGCTAACTAGAGTCTATTGACCAAACCAAGGGTTAACTTAGGTTAGACTAGAGTGATATAGCCTAACCAAGTCCATACTAACTAGGGTTAGGTTGGTCTACAAGGGTCAAAGCTAGTCAACCTAGTCCAAACAATTCCAAAATAATTCCTAAAAATTCCCATAAATTCAAATAAATTCTAATAAATTTAAATTACCCCAAAAATAACAAAATTACCCTCATACTAGAAATGTGGTAGTGACAAATCTACCCTCCTTAAAAGAATTTCGTCCTCGAAATTGAAAGGCGAAATATAACTGATGAGAAGGATAGAAAGTATACATCACGGTCCAAAAAGATAAGGGTAGCGCTCGCGCATCTCATCCTCCCGCTTCCAGGTAGACTCTCCTGGAGAATGATGCCTCTATGCGACGCGTACCAAAGGTATCACCTGGTTCCTCAGAACCTTCTCCCGTCGATCCAGAATCTCCACTGGCAGCTCTGGATAGCTGAGAGAAGGCCCAACCTCAATCTCTGAATGATCGAGCACATGGCTAGGGTCAGCCACGTACTGTCAAAACTGTGATACATGGAATACGTTGTGGACCCCACTAGCACAGGCGGCAAGTCTAGCCTGTATGCAACGTCACCGACTCTCCCGCTGATAATGAAAGGGCCGATGAAGCGCGGACTAAGCTTCTCGCCTCCACCAAAACATATCGTACCACGAGTCGGAGATATCCTCAAGAAAACCTGGTCTCCGACCTAATCACAAGCAAGGTCTCAATTAATTATAATAAACAAACAAGATCAAAATCATAAACAAAACAAACCTAAATCTAATCCTACTCTAATCTGTACCTCAAACTCCAACGGCCTCTGGTGTCTATCGGCCCAGTGCCGATGTCTGTTCTGCACCACGTGAAGTCTGTCCCTGATGAGCTTCACCTTCTCGGCTGCGTCAACAACCATCTCTGGCCCCAGTAAAGCTTGCTCACCAACATCATCCCAAGATAAGGGTGTACGACACCTACGCCCGTACAGAGCCTCGAAAGGTGACATCTCAATACTGGCCTGGAAACTATTATTGTAAGCAAACTCCACCAAATGAAGATGATCCTCCCAGAAACCTCCAAAGTCCAGGACGCACGTCCGTAGCATATCCTCAAGTGTCTGAATAGTCCACTCCGACTGTCCGTCCGTCTGGGGGTGGTATGCAGTACTAAACTTGAGCTGAGTGCCCAAGCTGGTCTGTAGACTCCTCCAAAAATGGGAAGTAAAATGGCTATCCCGATCTGAGACGATGCTGACTGGAACTCCGTGAATCATGACTATCTGCCGCATATATATCTTCACCAGCCTCTCTGTAGACGTACCCACCTTGAATGGCAAGAAGTGGGCCGATTTGGTCAACCTGTCAACGATGACCCAAATCGCGTCTTTCCCTCCTAGAGTACACGGCAATCCTGAAACGAAGTCCATAGTGATATGCTCTCATTTCCACTCAGGAATGGGCAGCGGCTGCAACAATCCACCGGGCCTCTGCCTCTCTGCCTTGACCTGCTGACAGACCAAGCACCTAGCCACGAAACGAGCCACCTCCCGCTTCATCCCTGACCACCAAACATGCTCCCTCAGATCTCGGTACATCTTGTTGGCACCCAGGTGTATAGAGTACTGAGATCTGTGGGCCTCCTGCATAACCTGCTCCCTGAGCTCTCCGCTGGGCACGCATAACCTGGAACCGTGCCTCAAGGCACCATCCTCTACAAGAGAAAACTCGCCCTCCAGCAATCCTGCTCGAACCTACTCTCGGAGACACCGCAGAGTAACATCCTCAAACTGTGTCGACTTGATCCTCTCCACCAAGTCTGACTGAATCTGCATGCCCCACATCTACATCTGCACTCCGGGCACGATCACCTCAATCCCAAGGCTCTCTAAGTCTGCAAGCAAATGCCGATCCATGGTCAAACACATGGCTGTCGGATACCTACTCAAGGCATCGGCAACCACGTTGGCCTTCCCTGGGTGATACTGAAGTAGGATGTCAAAATCCTTCATCAACTCTAGCCATCTGCGCTGTCGCATGTTCAACTCCTTCTGAGTGAACACATACTTTAAGCTCTTGTGATCTGTGAAGATCTCCACCCTCTCACTATACAGATAATGCTTCCACAACTTCAGAGCAAATATCACTACTGCCAGCTCCAGGTCATGGGTAGGGTAGTTCTTCTCATGGGGACGTAATTTCCAAGAAGTATAGGCAATCACCTTCCCATGCTGCTGCAAGACGCCACCCAGCCCCTTCCCTGAAGCATCACTATAAATAGTGAAACCACCTGATCCTGAAGGTAATGTCAGAATCGGAGCTGTCGTAAGCCGCTTCTTCAACTCATCAAAAGCTGCCTGACACTCCTCTGACCAAACATACTCAGCATCCTTCCGGGTCAACCGAGTCAACGGCTCTGCAACCCGGGAGAAATCCTGCACAAATCTCCGATAATATCCTGCCAGCCCCAGGAAACTCCTGATCTCTGCAACTGAAGTCGGCGCTGTCCATGCCTCAACAGCTATAATCTTCTTGGGGTCAACTGAGATACCATATCTAGTCACCAAATGACCCAAGAAGTCCACCCGGTCCAAGAAGAACTCACACTTAAAGAGTTTTCCGTAAAGCTGCTCCTTCCTGAGAGTCTCCAGCACGATCCTCAAATGCTCCTCGTGCTCCTCCTCAGTCTTGGAATATATCAAGATGTCGTCAATGAACACTACCACAAACTGATCCAGATACTGGTGGAACACCTTGTTCATAAGGTTCATAAATACTGCTGGTGTATTGGTTAGCCCAAACGGCATAACCAAAAACTCAAACTGCCCGTACCGCGTCCTAAAAGCAGTCTTGGGAATATCCTCCCCCTTCACCTTCACCTGGTGATATCCCGACCTCAGATCAATCTTGGAAAATATCCGAGCTCCGCTCAACTGGTCAAAAAGATCGTCGATCCACGGCAGTAGGTATTTGTTCTTGATCGTGCGGTTGTTGAGTGCCCTATAGTCAATACACATACGTACTGACCCATCCTTCTTCGACACAAACAACACTGGTGCACCCCATGGTGACGAATTCGAGCGGATGAAGCCCTTGTCCTGTAGCTCATCCACCCGCTTCTTCAGCTCCACCAGCTCGCTGTTGTTCACTCGATAGACATGCTGACAGATGGGCTCCGCTCCTGGAACCAAGTCTATCGAGAACTCTATGTCTCTGTCTGGTGGCAATCCCGACAACTCCTCTGTAAAAACATCTATATACTCTGCTATCAAGGGGTGTGGAATCGCCTGCTCCTCGACCGAGACTCCACAGAAGACTCCGCTGCTCTGCTCTGCCTGACGTCTGGAGTACTCAAACTCTGGCTCCTCCGGTGCTCTGAAAAGAACTCTACCCCTTCTGCAATCAATACTGGCGTGGTGGCTGCTCAACCAATCCATGCCTAGTACTATATCGTAGTTCGGCAATGGCATTACGAGCAGGCTCACCTCCAACTCATGGCCTCCCAAAACTACTCTCTGACCCTTACAAACATCACTCACGAGGATAATGCCACCCCCGGTCGTGATCTTATAAGTCCTAGGCAATGATTCAGCTACGATACCGTGTCTAGTCGCAAAAGATACTGATATGAAGCTATGCGAAGCACCGAAATCGAATAATAAAAAAGTTGGACTGGAGTCGAGAAGAATCGAACCTGCGATCAGCTCTCTGATGGCCTCCGCATCCTCTGCAGCCCTGGCAAATCCTCACCCCTGCTGGCCTCCCCTAGCCTGCTGCTGGTGCTGAACGAACCTCTGCTGCTGCGTCTGCAGGGCTGGTCCCCTCTGCTGGCCTGCTGGAGCCCTGGCTCCTCCTTCCGGGCCTGCTCGTGCTATGCGGTACTCCCTTATCTGGTGGTCTGCTTTACCACACACCAGGCACTGGCCCAGCCCCTTTCGGCACTCATTGAAGACGTGCCCGGGCTTCTTACAGTAGGCACAAGTAACACCCTGTCTCTGACCCTGCTGGTGCTGTCTCGGCTGCTGCTGCTGGTGAACTGGCCTCTGTTGGATCGGCTGTGGGTGAAACTGCCTCGGCTGCAGGTACTGAAAGTGGGGCCTCTTGGCCTGGCCTCCGCTGCTGCTGCTGCCCCCAACTGGGTCTCTCTCCCTCTTGAGCCTAAGCTCAAGATCATCCTCTGCCAACAAGGCTCCCGTCAAGATCTCCTCGAATGTGGCATCCCGGTTGCCCTTGGTCAAGGACTTGACCTCCTTGACTAGACCCTTCCGGAACCTCTGGGCCTTCGCCGCCTCGTTCAAGCCCTCTACAAACCTGCCGAGGCGGCCAAACTCCCCTGCGTACTCCTCCACCGAAAGACTCCCCTGGACTAGGCTCTCGAACTCGTCTCCAAGGCTCTGAGTGCTGAATCTGGGAAGAACTTCTTCTTGAAGAAGCCCTTGAACTGCTCCCAAGTCTGCCTAGCTACCCCCACCCTGGGGTTTGACTGATACCAGGTGTGAGCAAGATCTCGCATCCGGCTAGCTGCGGCCTCAATCTGAAGATCTGCTGGTATCCTGGCCAAGCGAGAGATCTCCTCTATATGCTCGATCCACTCATCGGCATATAGGATCCCCTCTGTCCCCAGAAAGTCTCTGGGGCGGATCTTCTGAAACTGCTCGATCCCTGGTGTCCTCGGCTGATGGACCAGTGGTCGAGCTACAACCGTCGTAAGGGCCAGCTCCATGCCTCTGTCCTGTCGAGCCTGCTGCCGGTCCATAAACTGCTGGAAGTACGCGAACATCAGCGCTGCATCCACGTATCCTGTAGACGGTGGCTGCTGGAAGGGCTCCTCTGCGATGACTGGGTCCTGCCTCCGAGCCGGTGGAGGCATACCCCCTGCTGCTGCTGCCGAGGTCTCAATACGAGCAGAGGTGGCAGGAGCTACAGTCCCCTGGCCCCGCTGTACTGGCTGAGAGGTAGCAGTCCCCTCCATAGCATCACCATGAATGGTACGCTGCGATCGAGTCTCTACCATCATGAAGATAGACAAACAAGAGTATCAATTTCTGAGAAAGAAGCGAAATAACAAAGGCGGACAATTAAAATTCAAGAGATCAGCTGACAATAAGGATTTAGATAGCAACAAAAGAATTTTTCCTAAAGTGATTGAGTACCTTAAAATTAATGTCATATATCCTACTGCAGGCTGTAGTGATACTCTAGTTCGAATACCACTACACTTCTAGTCTAGACCTGTATGGGCCACCACTAAAAACGTGTCACGATCCGCACCCTAGAGTAAGGGCACGAGACGTGGGTACGTCCAGCCTATGCCGCAGTGTCGGCGGTAGAACGTTGTCCTAGGTCAACATACATCTAACAATATATCTCTAAACAGTTTATACTCCCCAAATGGGGGTGACATAGCAGTAAATAAACTCAATCACAACTAAGGAAGAGATAGCACGATATGATATAGAACTCAAGGAGAAATAGATGATAAAGTAGTCTAAAATAATATTCCATCAATATCCAGAGTACAAACTCAGCTACAGAATGAAAGAATATATACAACTCAGGACTCTGAACAGAAAATAAGTCTAGCTAAACATGTCTCAAGGCAACATAAAGTAAGATAAGCCTAACTAAACTAGTCTAGGCAATGGGGGTGAAGTCCTCAGCTAGAGCTGGGTCCTCCTGAGAGTCCAGCTCGCAAGTGTCGTCTAGGGCTGCCCCGTAGAAGGTATCCACACAGGCCTCCTCCTCGTCCTCTGTAATATTTTCAACAGGTCCAGTCAGGACATGAACGAGTACAGTATATCTCAACAGTTCATAGCAGGTTAGAAAATATAATCATGCAGTAAAGTAAGATACAAGTACTGAAAGAAATGCTGTATGTAAACAGAGAGAGAGCTATAATAGAAATATCTACTATAAATAGAGACTAACAGTGGCTAGTGAGTCAGAGTATAATATAGACATGTAAATGGCATAGGAGATTCTGATAAGACACTATGGAAGAGATTCGGATAAGATACAACTTGGGTATTATTCACATGTCTACTTTTACTCTCCCGTACCCCCAATCAATACACAAGGATCCAACCAGGTTATGTTATGATTCCATGCAAACGCCCCCGAAGGGTGATACATGGATGTCCCATAAATAGGGATTCTAGGATACCCAGTAAATGGGATAAGAGATTTTATGAGACTCTGTGATCATAAGTGTATATGTCACAAGTGATCAAAGAACCAGTGAAGCATAGTGATACGCCATGTAAGTAAAACGCACATAATATATAGTACCCGATGCTCCCTAAGGATAACATCTCAAGAAGGGATCCATATAGTACCAATCCGTGTGACCAACGTGACAGTACAAGTAAAGTAATTTAATACAGAAAATAATTCTAAGCAGGATATGAAATGATCAGAGAATGTACTCGCCTGGTATCTGAGTGTCCAATATGAAAGTACGGTCCGAGGAGTGGTGTCTGGCTCCTAATCAGAACAACACAAGTCACAACAAGTCTAAAATGGTAAAATGAAGTTCTACTATGCACTCTACATGATTCTAGGTCAATCTAGGCCAAAGTCAACTTTTGGTCAACCTTGGTCAACCAAGAAGTCAAACCTAAGTCAACTATGGTCAAACTAGGTCAACCAAGTCTAAATTAGGTCAAACTAGTCTACATTAGTCTAACAAGGCTATTCTAAGTCTAACAAGACACAAGTCAAATCTAGGCTCACTAGCTAAACAGATACAACCAGAGGCTATAGGCTAAGAGACTAGGCCATGGGCCAATAGGCAATACCATATTCAGTTTCTATATCTTAACAATACATATGTATACATACCACACAATCTAATATAGGATACCTATATTGACCTATCTAGGCTCCTATTCACATAATAGATACATACATTATATGGCAATATATATATATATATATATATATATATATATATATATATATATATATTGATACAAACACATGTGTTATATAATTTAACTAGAATATATAGCCTATAGGCTAATGTGTAAACCATACAACATTATGCTAATACATATAAATATATACATATGTATAAAGGGGGCTCATGTGTGTGGGTGTATTAGTGAGAGTATGTGAGGCATGGCAATGGTGTGGGTGATACATGGCATGAGGGTATGTGAGAGGGTAACATGGTGTCAAGGAGTGCTAAAGTTTGTGGGTGTAAACTGAATGCAAATGGGTGTGTGTGTGTAACTGTGAGTGAGGGAATACATTACATGTGTGTAGGGAATACATGAGATTGAAATAGTATGTGTATACCTACTGTGCACATGAACAGTTAATAGATTTTCCCCAACAATATACATATCACAGAAACTAGAAAGGGAGACCAACTACATTAATGTTCAGAAATTGACAGCAAGGGAAAAGAAGGGAATTCAAAACACAAATCAAAAACTGGAAACCATCACTCAGTTCAGAAATCTGAATTCCCAGATTTCAGTGTACATACTATCCAACCCATTTTTGAATGAAATAACCCACCAAATTACACCAAATTTGACACATAGCAAGATAACATATAGGAGAACCAATATAGGAATTAAAATCAATATTTTAGCAGTATTAGATAGGTTAAAACAGTTGCCCAAAATCGATTTCCAAAACTGGAAATCTCAGGAAAAACATATATCCGAAATTGGGAAAATGACAAACAATTAATGAAAATACATTAAAATGCGATTTAAGAGGTTGGTAATGAAATATACAATGTAAATAAGTCATACAGGGTGTTTGTGTCCATACAAGAGGACACAAACATGTCCAAACCATAAAAACCCAGATCGGGCATAACAGTGCACTGTCCAGTGCACTGTCTCGTGCACACGTGCACTTGTGTCGTGCACTCGACACATGACACAAATGTGTCTCGTGGTCATCCATCTAGGTAGCCCACCTATAGGACTACCCCATAGGCCAACTAGCCCGTGTCCACGTTGTGTCTGTGTAGGATACGAGGGCCGTATCAGAGTCGAAAATGTTCGACTGCACAGTCAGGCCAATCCCCGTGCAACGAGGATTTCTTCCTCGACACGCCACGTAAACATGTGAGACTTGACACGTTGCATGTCAGTCCTAGCCCCATGGCGTGTGTCGAGTCTCGCGTGTCCTGGTTGTATGTCGTATCCGCTACAGCCCCCGAGTAGCAGGGGAGAACTGTACTAGCGTGCGCGCGCGTGTCAACAGCGTGTGCACGTGTCGATTCTGACACGACTCGACACAATAACCACCTCAGAGGAACAGAAATCAATAAGCAATATCAAAACCTAGATTCCTATTCAAAAACTTCCTAGAAATTAGGTTGAAATGTCCTTTTGGACATTTCAACAAACACCTACTGTGGGTTCATGATACGTGTCCAAAACGGACACGAAACCTATGAAACTCGACATGAAACCAATGAAGCCATTTAGGGGACTCCTAGGGCTTCCTAACTATATAAAAAAGTTGAAATTTCATTGAAAAATGAAGAAGTTACCTATAGTTGGACCTCTAAAAAAATCCTCCTTTGTTGAGCTCCTCTCCTTGATATCCTAATCCAACAAATCAATACCAAACTGAAATAAAACTCCAATAACAATAAGTATAGGTATATTAAAACCTAATGGAAGAGATTTGAATGAAAAATGACATGAGGAGGAATTTTTATGGATTAAATGAAATAGGAACAAACCTCTTTCTAAACTTGAGCTTTCCTAAAACGAGACAACCCTAAACTAAGAGAGTATTTATAGGGTGTTGTTCCCAAGAAGGATATGGTGGCCAGCCAAGTGAGTCTAGGGCTAGGGTTTTATATTCTTGGGCTTTGGGCCAATCTACAAGGCTATGACTTAAATTGATTTATCAAAGGTTCTAAATCATAAGCCATGACTTATGACTTTCTAATTCCTATTGCTAACTAGAGTCTATTGACCAAACCAAGGGTTATCTTAGGTTAGATTAGAGTTATATAACCTAACCAAGTCCATACTAACTAGGGTTAGCTTCTAAGTTGGTCTACAAGGGTCAAAACTAGTCAAGGTCAACCTAGTCCAAACAATTCCAAAATAATTCCTAAAAATTCCCATAAATTCCAATAAATTCTAATA
The DNA here is from genome assembly GCA_029216955.1 of Iris pallida. Lineage (NCBI taxonomy): Eukaryota > Viridiplantae > Streptophyta > Magnoliopsida > Asparagales > Iridaceae > Iris > Iris pallida. Next base: position 844,234 of record JANAVB010007597.1, read on the forward strand.
AATTTAAATTACCCCAAAAATGACAAAATTACCCTCACACTAGAAATGTGGTAGTGACAATTCTACCCTCCTTAAAAGAATTTTGTTCTCGAAATTGAAAGGCAAAATACAACTGATGAGAAGGATAGAAAGTATACCTCACGGTCCAAAAAGATAAGGGTAGCGCTCGCGCATCTCATATTCCCGCTCCCAGGTAGACTCTCCTGGAGAATGATGCCTCCATGCGATGCATACCAAAGGTATCACCTGGTTCCTCAGAACCTTCTCACGTCGATCCAGAATCTCCACTGGCTGCTCTGGATAGCTGAGGGAAGGCCCAACCTCAATCTCTGAATGATCGAGCACATGGCTAGGGTCAGCCACGTACCGTCTCAACTGTGATACATGGAATACATTGTGGACCCCCACTGGACAGGCGGCAAGTCCAGCCTGTATGCAACGTCACCGACTCTCCTGCTGATAACGAAAGGGCCGATGAAGCGCGGGCTAAGCTTCCCGCCTCCACCAAAACGTATCATACCATGAGTCATAGATATCCTCAAGAAAACCTGGTCTCCGACCTAATCACAAGCAAGGTCTCAATTAATTATAATAAACAAATAAGGTCAAAATCACAAACAAAACAAACCTAAATCTAATCCTACTCTAATCTGTACCTCAAACTCCAACGGCCTCCGGTGGCTATCGGCCCAGTGCCGATGTCTGTCCTGCGCCACGCAAAGTCTGTCCCTGATGAGCTTCACCTTCTCGGCTGTGTCAACAACCATCTCTGGCCCCAGTAAAGCTCGCTCACCAACATCATTCCAAGATAAGGGTGTACGACACCTACGCACGTACAGAGCCTCAAAAAGTGACATCTCAATGCTGGCATGGAAACTATTATTGTAAGCAAACTCCACCAAATAAAGATGATCCTCCCAGGAACCTCCAAAGTCCAGGACGCACGTCCGTAGCATATCCTCAAGTGTCTGAATAGTTCGCTCCGACTGTCCGTCCGTCTTGGGGTGGTATGCAGTACTGAACTTGAGCTGAGTGCCCAAGCTAGTCTGCAGACTCCTCCAGAAATGGAAAGTAAAACGGCTATCCCGATATGAGACGAGGCTGACTGGAACTCCGTAAATCCTGACTATCTGTCGCATATACATCTCCGCCAGCCTCTCTGTAGACGTACCCACCTTGAATGGAAAGAAGTGGGCCGATTTGGTCAACCTGTCAACGATGACCCAAATCGCGTCTTTCCTTCCTAGAGTACGCGGCAATCCTGAAACGAAGTCCATAGTGATATGCTCCCATTTCCATTCGGGAATGGGTAGCGACTGCAATAATCTACCGGGCCTCTGCCTCTGTGCCTTGACCTGCTGACAGACCAAGCACCTAGCCACGAAACGAGCCACCTCCCGCTTCATCCCTGACCACCAAACATGCTCCCTCAGATCTTGGTACATCTTATTGGCACTCGGGTGTATAGAGTACTGAGATATGTGGGCTTCCTGCATAACCTGCTCCCTTAGCTCTCCGCTGGGCACACATAACCTGGATCCGTGCCTCAAGGCACCATCCTCTGCAAGAGAAAACTCGCCATCCAGCAATCCTGCTCGAACCTGCTCTCGGAGACACCGCAAAGTAACGTCCTCAAACTGTGGCGACTTGATCCTCTCTACCAAGTTTGACTGAATCTGCAAGCCCCACATCTGCATCTGCACTCCGGGCACGATCACCTCAATCCCAAGGCTAAGTCTGCAAGCAAATGCCGATCCATGGTCAAACACATAGATGTCGGATACCAAACCCGGGCAATAATTTTTCTGAAATATCGGCTCCTACCGCTGCAGACGAGGCCAGAAAGGCAAGAAGAGAGGTCCAGGAGCTCCGTGCCATGTTCCATGCCCGAGAAAACTGCCAAGACCTCAGGATACGGCAACCATACCCTGCTGCATGAAGGGATGTCCCCTTCCCACCAAGATATAAGCCGTTCAACATCAATCCTTATGATGGCAAGACCTCCGCTAGTCGGTACATCACTTACTTCGAGGTCACCACCGACCATCTGCCCCATGACGATGCCATCCTTACACGATTATTCATCGGGGCCTTGGAAGGGGTCGCCTTCGACTGGTACCATAACCTGCCAGACAACTGCATCCACTTCTTCGCCAGCTTCAAGCGCACGTTCTTGGAGAGATTCTATGAAGTAGGACATGACATCACAATGTCCACCCTCATGGACGTCGTTCATGGGGAGAAAGAGCTGACAAGGAACTATATTGAGCGGTTCTGCCAAACCGCCATGAAGTTGCCGTCTGGTAATCCAGATTTCTCCTCAATCAAAATTTGCCAAAAGAGGCTGCTTCCGACAATCAGCCTCTGGATGGGTGAAAGTCAATTTAAGGACTAGAAGACATTTATCATCAATGCCACTAGCGCCGAAGACAGGTTGAAGAAGGCTCGCCAACTGGGATTGTACATCTCGGAGGGAGAGGACAAGGGCAAGCGCCCTAATGCCAACAACAACAATGGGGGTAGCTCCACCAACAATTGGGACAACAAGGGCAAGCAGGCTTTGGTTGCGGACACAGCCCAGAAACCTGAGTCAAAATTGGCAGACAAGCAATGGCCGCAAATGACCTACTCCTTCGAAGACGGCCATGTCAAGCCCATCTTGGACATCCTTATACAAGGAGATAGAATTCAGCTCCCTCCGCCAAGACGGGAACCTCAGCCGATAGAAATGGAGAGCCCAAAGTACTGCCATTACCACTGCTACGTCCACTATGTTACACACGACTGCTACCAACTGAAACGATACATCCAACATCTCATCGAATCGAAGGCTCTGGCCATCGATTTCGAGGAGGTAACCATGGCGGCCAATATGGTGTTCATACAATTCGGCAGCTTCCCTCCAACAGAGACTCAAGACAGTGTGGTACTTGTCCCTCTGGCGACAATGGAGATTGCTAATCTTCTACCTCCTCGAGATCAGGCTGCTGGTCTGGTGCCCCTCACCACATCACTGGGGGAGGTCATGTGGGTCCATCCGGACCTGGTACTTGAGGTGACTCAGTCTACACCACCTTCCATTTGTAAGAAGAAGAGTGGAAAAGTCAGATCCTGTCGCACAATTTCGGTAGACGTCGAAGAAGTCACGGCTGTCATTACCCGGTCTGGAGCACAATCCCAACCTGTGACTGATAACTCGGCTGAAGATCATCAGCCAGCTATTGCTGACGCTCTAGGACCTTCTCAGCCTCTGACGACCGACAAGCCTAGGCCGAAGGAGACTCGCTTTGACAAATCCCTACGAAAAGAGGCACCTCAGGGGCTGGAGAGGCCCTACAACTTCGACATCTTGGCACAATTGGCCAACACATCGGCCAAATTGTCATTATATGAGCTCCTGAGACTCTCAAAAGATGTTCATGCGGCTTTGAGCGATGCACTCCAGAATGCCGACGCCTATCTGGCTCAGGTCAACCTCACAGGAGAGAGCCCACCCGCAAATCTCCAAGACAGCGCCTGCACAGGAGCGATGCCCAACATTGTCTTCACTCCACAAGATATGCTCATCAAAACCAACCTGCACGACCGACCGTTATACTACACTGGATACATCGACGACGTAAAGGTGGATCGGATGCACATTGATCCTAGTTCTTCCATAAGCATCATTCCGAAGAGTCTGTTACATTATCTTTGCATTCCTATGCATCGTCTAACGCCAACAAGCACCGCCATCAGCGGTTTCAATTCGGACAGGAGCTACCCAATTGGAAAGATTCGCTTGAAGTACCAAATCGATGATCTTAAGTCAGAGGTGACCTGCTACGTCATAGATGCGGATACTTTATACAATATCCTCCTGGGGCGCCCTTGGATACACGATTATATGATCGTGCCTTCCATGTTACACCAGTGCTTCAAGTATGTCGACAAACACGGCTTCGTGAGGACAGAATTTGCCGACATCGATCCCTTCAAAGGGGTCGAATCCTACTACTCAGACTCCTGCTTATACGAAAAGTCGAAGAGGCACCTTGGTGAAGGAGATGTGCAAGCTCGTACTGAGACGGCCACAGGATCAGAAGAACCTCTGACAATCTACCTCCAAGCTCACAAACCTGGCAAATTCGTACCCCTTACGGCCGCTCTACGTAAGGACGCAATCAGCCTCTCGGCACAAGAAGGACAAATGATAATCCGACTGCCAAGGTCCGGCCAAGTGCCAAGACACACAACGGAGCCACTGACAATCAGACTTCCAAGAGTCGGCCAGCCACAAACGGAGAAGCTCAACCCCTCCGACAAGCCAATGATGATACGCCTTCCTAAGATGAATCGTCACCTCGATGCAAAGTCTGGGGCTTCTAGCGAGCTAACAACTCCCCTCCCAGCATCGAGTACAAAACTGGGGGTCGTTAGTTTGCCAACAACTCCACGTTCGGTCCCACCAACAGAACCTATGATGATCAAGATGCCCAGGTCATCATCTCATTCTTCATTTATACAGGGGGTGGCCGAAGAAGAACCGAAACTGGCCAAGTATGTGGCTGCCCACACTGAGGTTCCCTCCGCAGATGATGTAATCCCGCTAGAAAAGATACCTTACTTCATCAATAAAGGGCTATCTTTGAACTATCTCGAGCTTAATAAGCTTTGTACAATGTATGCTATGGAACACGGTATAGGCACTCACCTACATACACAGGTGACAAATGTCTATACCGCAAACCAGCTTACTCCAGTGGAAGACGCTTACCGCATAATCGAGGGAGGGGACCATCCAATCATCTTCGGCCGAAAGGATGATCCACAGCCTTTCACCATAGAGAAGGGCGATCTTGAATCAGATGCCGGGAGACTGCCTCTGTATTTCTATAGCCCCCAATCCAAATACCTCATGCAAAAATAAGGGTATGATCTGGAGACTACGCCAGGCTTGAACTACGACACTGGTCGACGATTACCTTTAAAACTACCAGTTCCGGCTGGCAAACCATGGGACTACTACAGCAAGACCCAATGTGGATTAGGGTACGTTACGCCCGTAATGACCCCTGAAAGTTCAGATGTGGCATGCGACTGGCATTCACATTTAATCGGGTCACCAACTTCTGATTCGAATGCCAGTATCGAAGACGTATTCAGACAAGTCCTGTCAGTCAATATGGCATTCGCCGACGCTTACGAAGAAGATGAAGACATTCCTAAAATCCTCGAGTTAGAGGCGTGGGCCCAACAGCTGGATGCACAACAGGAAAAGTGGTTCGAACAGAGAGAACCTCCTACTGAAGATGAGGTTATACAGGTCGACCTCGGCAGCGAATCTTCTCCAAAACCAATCTTCGTCAGTAAAGGCCTGACGGACGAAGAGCGAGAATCGCTACTGGAACTTGTCAAAGAATATATTGATGTGTTCGCCTGGAGCTATAAAGACATGCTAGGACTAAACCCCGAGGTTGCCCTTCACAAGCCTAATATTCGGCCAGATACAAAGCCGGTCAAACAACAACAGCGACGCTTCCGCCCGGGCATCATGGATTCGATCGAAGCCAAAGTCAACAAACTGATAACCAGCAGCTTCATTCGTAAATAACAACATCCGGACTGGGTCGCCAACATAGTACCGGTCCTCAAGAAGAATGGGAAGATTCGAATCTGCATCGACTTCCACAATCTGAATGAGGCATGTCCCAAAGATGAATTCTCCCTCCCTATCATGGACATCATGATCGACAACACAAGCGGCTTCGAATGCATGTCATTCATGGATAGTTTTTCGGGGTACAACCAAATCAAGATGTCTTCTGACGACAAAAAACATACATCATTCCGAACACCGATTGGCACATACTGCTACACAGTCATGCCTTTCGGTTTAAAGAATGCTGGCGCCACATATCAAAGAGCCATGAGTATCATCTTCAGAGACCACTTGCGCAAGACTGTGGAGTGCATTGTTGATGACATCGTCGTCAAGAGTCGCTATAAGGGAGACCATCTGCAGGATCTGAGGACGGTATTCGACCTGATGCGAGCATACAACCTGAAGATGAATCCCGCAAAATTCTTCTTGGGCGTATCCAATGGAAAATTCCTGGGTTTCATCATCACCTCCCAGGGTATCCACGTAGACCATGAGAATACGAAGGCAGTCATGGAGATGGGTCCCCCGAGAAATCTCCGAGAACTTCGAGGCCTCCAAGGGAGGTTAGCTTACATCAGGAGGTTCATTTCCAACCTCTCCGGGCGTTGTCAGCCATTCACCCATCTCATGAAGAAAGGCGTCACATTCGTATGGGATGAAGAATGCCAACGTGCCTTCGACAGCATCAAAGAATATTTGTCGAACCCTCCAGTCCTGGTGGCCTCGGTTGCTGGAAAACTATTCTTGCTCTATGTACGAGCAATTGAGCATTCCCTCGGCGCTCTGCTAGCACAAAACAACGATGCAGGCCATGAACAAGCTATATATTACCTCAACCGAATGATGATCGGGCTAGAGCACCGATATACCGCCGTGGAGAAGGAATACCTCGCCCTGGTGTTCGCCATTCAAAAGATGCGGTACTATGTCACAGGGCAAACCATACATGTGATATCACGAGTCAACCCCCTCAGGGTTCTCATGACTAAACCAGGGGCACTCAGCTCTCGCCTCGCCACATGGGCAATATTACTGTCCCCCTACCATATGATCTTCGTCCCACAAAAGGCCGTTAAAGGTCTAGCTCTGGCAGACTTTTAAGCAGTCCACCTAAGCCCGGAGTTAGCCAGAATATATGAAGACACCCAGATGAGGTCGTCGACTCGCATACAGCCTCTCACGATGATATATGGCGGATGTTCTTCGGCGGCGCCTCAAGGACCGGACCTAAGGGCAACATCGTCGTCGGAGTCGGGGTGGTGCTAATTTCTCTTTCCGGACTAGTGATCAGTCACGCTTACTCCCTCATGGAACCCTGCTCTAACAATGTGGTCGAGTATAGTGCTTTGGTCATTGGCCTCCAACTTACAAGAGAGCTGGGGGTAGAATATCTTGAAGCATACGACGATTCGCAGTTAATCGTCAATCAGATTCGACGTTCATACGAAGTTCGCCATGAAGACATGATCCCCTATCACCAAATAGCGATCTACATTATTTTGTCATTTGCGGGATTCTTCATCGAACACGTTTCTAGACTCCAAAACATCGAAGTCGATGCCCTAGCAGGCCTTGTCGCTTCCCTAGCAGTGCCAAATCATACTCATCATTCGGTGGATGTGATAGGCCATGAACTGGTCTGTCCCAAGAATAATGTTCAATTCATGGCAAGTTATTCCGCTCAGACGATCGACGAAGTGCTAGACTGGAGACAACCATTCATTAACTTCGTAGTCTACGACATTCTGCCGGAGGACCCAAAGGAAGCCACCTCTATCAGAAGGCGTTCTCTCAGATTATTCTACGATTCAGAGACGAAAATGTTGTATCGCCGATCCTACGATGGATTATTACTTCGATGTCTGTCAAACACAGAAGCCAAAGAAGTCGTACGTGAAGCTCATGATGGTGTCTGCGGGGCCCATCAGCCTGGCCCAAAATTGCAAGATCGTCTTCGCCGAATGGGCTACTACTGGCCCACGATGGTAGCAGATGCGATAGACTATACAAGAAAGTGAAATGCCTGTCAAGTCCACGCGGACTTCATCCACCAGCCATCCGAATTTCTACATCCGACAGTGGCGTCCTGGCCATTCAAAGCATAGGGAATGGATATCATCGGTCCGATTGCTCCACCTTCTTTTCGAGGACATCGCTTCATACTTACCATCACAGATTACTTCTCCAAATGGACGGAAGCTGTTCCGCTTGCAGAAGTAAAGACTTCAAACATGATCAGCTTCCTCAAGCATCACATCATCTATCACTTTGGGCTGCCCCGAAGGATCATTCACGATAATGGTCCACAGTTCGTAAGCCACGCCTTCTATCGGTTCTGTGACAAGCACCACATCCAGAATATTGCTTCGACACCCTACAATCCGACAGCGAATGGGTTGGCAGAAGCATTCAACAAAACAATCATCAAACTTCTCAAGAAGTTCGTATAGTCCAACAAACGCGACTGGAACGAGAAGCTTGGTGAATGCTTACGGGCATACCGTACTACAGTTCGAACAGCCACAGGGAACACACCATTCTCCCTGGTGTACGGGAGTGAGGAAGTTCTCCCATTGGAGACTGAAATACCCTCGCTTCGTGTCGCTCTCACTTACCAATTAATGACAGACGATAACTATCGTCGCCGGTTACAAGAGTTGGAGGCCTTAGATGAAAAGTGCCTCTTGGCTCAGCAACGAATCGAGCTATACCAAGCACGCATCTCCGGAGCCTTCAACAAGAAGGTTAAAATCAGAACATTCCAAGTGGGCGATCTCATTCTGGCAGTTCGGAGGCCGATGGTCATGACTCACAAAATTGTCGGCAAATTCTAGCCAAAATGGGAAGGTCCATTTATCATTGAGGCCGTATTCTCCAACGGTGCTTACCGCCTCGCAAAACAAAACGAAGATTTGCTCATGTTGCCCGTCAACGGCAAGTTCCTGAAGAAATATTATGTCTAAACGACATTCTCCCAATTCAAGATTATTGAGTTATGTACCCGCTGGTACCGCTGAACTCATATTCCAAATTCTATATTATTGAGTTATGTACCCCCTGGTACCGCTGAACTCATATTCCAAATTCTAGATTATTGAGTTGATGTACCCGCCGGTACCGCTGAACTCATATTCTCCAAATTTTAGGTTGCCGAGTTATGTACCCTCCGGTACCGCTGAACTCACATTCACAATCTTCCAGATTATCGAGTTATGTACCCGCAGGTGCCTCTGAACTCACATTTCGGTCACTCTTTCAGGTAGTAAGTCATGTATGACCATACCTTTGAACTTATTTCTCTGAAAGACCTTCTCTCTCATGATCCACTACCCGCATTTTCAGTGCACAAAAAGGATAACAGATCCACAAATTTTCAAAACGACGACGTCGATGTTACCTCTGAGTCATTTTACTTTCGCCAAAAATAAATCACCCCTCTACATAGAACTTCCATGTCCTCATTACCTCTGAGTCATCCTATGTACCCCTTCATGGAGCCCACTCCTGCCGTGTCCTTATTACCTCTGAGTGGGAAGGCTCCATCGAAGAAACTCTCATATTTGCCATGTCCTCATTACCTCTGAGTAAATATGTTTGTCCTCCCTCGACTTATTATCTGTACAAAAAAAAACCCAGGGTACGCCAAGGATAATAGGTCCACAAATGTCCTCTGTTGACCACAAATATCCTCTGCTGAGTCCACTCCTGCCATGTCCTCATTACCTCTGAGTAGGAAGACTCTGCGGTAAAACCCACATACTTGCCATGTCCTCATTACCTCTGAGTAAATATATTGGTTCCCTCTCAACTTGTTATCCGTATCCAGAACCAGGATACTCCAAGGATAATAGGTCCATAAAAAATCTCCCATTGGGGCAACTACTACAAAGCAAAGAATGGAGCAAATGTATTTCGGTCATTCAAAATCGGTTACATTCACATGACTACATCTCATGAGCAAGCCAGAAAAGTTCTCTACTATTTCATTCAGATAAGAAGAAAAGAGATTACATCACATCGATGTCCAAAAGAAGCAAGACATAAACCGCAGCTAAAGACAGACAGAAGTATCAAAACAAAGACGGACATTTGTAAGAGCCCACGAATCCTAGTTGCGGGGACGCATATACCAATCCCTCAACCATCTTGCATATGACGGATGTACTTGAGCAGGATCCTCGTCCGAAATAGGAGGATCAAAACTCTTAGTACTACCGCCGTCAGACTGGGGCTCCTCCTTTACAGCAACGGGCGCCAGCTCTCCTTTCTGTTCCTCCGCTGCCAGTGTTACCTCCTCCTTAACAAGCGATAATTCTTGTTTGAAAGGAGGCAGCAACTCTTCCTTCACAATAATCTCAGCCTTCGGTAGGGTTTCTGAAAAAAAAAACAAAGTCAAAAGATGGTCAGAGCCTTATGCGGCACAGTCCAAAAGGGAAGCTCATGCGGCTCGATGCAGCACAGCCTCAGGCAGCCCAATTTAGACGAGTTTATGCAGGCTCGATTCAGAGGGACTCTTGCGGATCTGATCGACAGGCCATTATGCGATTCGGTTTACGAAGTGCTCATGCGGCCCACTAAGACAACTCCTATACGGCTCGGATATGGGGTATACCCCCATACAGCTCAGTTATGGGACATGTATACGGCCCATACAATTCAAACAGTTTGTATTAAAGGCTTGCGCATAAAGCAAGCAACAGAGCCATTGTTAGGGTTTCGAAGAATATGACTTTCCCAAATCTTTACCCTTAACAGCAGGACGAACGACGGAGTGAGTTTCGGGTGCCGCAGCCGATGTTGAAGCCGTACCCTTACCCTTCGCAGCAGCCTTCGGCGCAACCTTGGAGGACTTAGGAGCCATTGCTGATGATCAAAAAAGAAGATGAAGACAAGAAAGCTAAGGCAAGAGCAGAAAGTAAAGGAGTCTTCTTTCCAAAAATATGCTGCTATTTATAGACGAAGCCCATAGACCGATGCATTGATCTATGTGCAATGAACCGACTCTTCGGTTATCAAGGCGATCCGACTATTCAAGGCTAAACTCTTGGGATCCTGCCCCAAAAAGCGGCTTTAAATCTGACAGCAAATCAAAGGCCATCAATGTAAAGATTTGCACACGTGGCATTATTATTTGATGTATATTTTGCATCATGGCAAGCATGTCCTTCAGCGATTGTTCCACTGTCGAGAGACGTTGCTCTGTATTAGAAGTAGACGTCTCTGTTTCCTCTCCAATAACATAAGATTCAACCTTCCTTGAACATACAGAGGGATTGGTGTATAGGTATGAATCAACGCTATCAGTTTCTGACTCCAAAGACTGGGTATGATCTTTGACTTCTTGACTGAGTATATTGATATACTCTTTCAAAAGTGTCAAGGATTCGGTTGAATTATTGTTGACTTGGAGTCCGGGACGAATTGCGTCTTCGACGTCGTCCTCTATTGATATGAGATGCCATATTGACTGATGCAGAGGACAACTCATGTTCTTGGTCATCAATTTGTTGCTGAGGTACATTGTAGCTTAATCGTTTAAAAACTGACCGTTTAGAAGCAGAATATCAACATTTGATTACAATCCGGTGACACTCACAATGATGATTTTCATGGAGAAGTATCACATAAGATTTTCAATTTTTACGCTTTTGAACAAGCAACTCGCGTAAATCAGAAGGAGTGGAAGGTGTCATCTTCTTTATTACATTTGGGACAGAGAAACGTTTAGTCCCTTGCGTAAAATGAAGATTACTGGCTTCATTGGCAGAACCAAATTGTATATTTTTACGCGTCTGGAGTTGTGCGCATAAACTTTGAGATTTTTGCGCACAAAGAACACCATCAGCATTGCGCGTAATCTGAAGGTTTTGTACTTTGCGTAATTCAGTATAAGAAGGTTGTTGGTGAAAAACAAAAGTTTTACCAACAATAGAAGTCTTGTTTTTGTGCTGCATGCGTATAGGCAAATTCACTTTAAATGCAAAAGCATCATTGTGAATTTTATCTACCATGTCACCGACAGCAGATTTACCTTTACGTGTAGAGCACAAAATAGGAACATCTGCCACGTCACGGACGGGAGACTAATTTTTACGCGTAGGGCGTAAGACTTGGGTATCTACCTCGTCACAGACGGGAGACTGAATTTTACGCCCAGGGCACAACACTGAAGTAGGAACTGCCTCATCACAGACTGGAGCCCCAACGACAGGAGTGGGAAGAATTCCCTTTCCTTCAGAGACAATGGAGAGATCAGAGGATGCTTTGGATTTTGGTATCCAAACTTTGCGCACCTTTCGTGATTTTTGCACGTTGGAGTAGCGAGCACTACCCCTAGTGCGGAGCATTTCTTCATAAGCAGTCTGGTCGAATTGAACGACCAGAGTCTTCTTCGTCGATCCGGTCGACACATCATCGAATTGAGCAATTGCTTTCTCGTCAGAGGAGAAAGTCGTCCCCAGCATAGTCGCTATTTTGTTTTACTTAACAAAATGCCAAAAATTGGCTTTTGAAAGAAAACGAGAAAAAGTACAAAAGTACAGGTAGATTCTGGAGAGTATTGCTATGGAAGTCTGATCTGAGAGCGATAACTTTGTTCCTTGGACCACACGATGATGATGAAGATGTTGACACAAAGTCACAGTCAACCAAATATTGATAACATTGACTAAATAATACTTATAATAATTCAATACGACACACGACGACTACATCAAGCTCAAGCCAGACGACAGCTCAGTTTTGCAAATACAGTCTTTTTTGAGTCTGTACTTTTATATTTGTTGAGTCTAAAATAATTGTAAGCTGAGTTGTGCTGAGCTCTTGAGACTAAACCCATAACCTATCCAAAATCCATAAAGCTCCACATCCAAAATAAGCCCATTGGACCCTTAGACCTATTCTGTGCTCTGGAGAAAGAGTTCGGGCCGAACTCTGCCTCCACACAGAGTTCGGGCCGAACTCTGTCCCCTAAAAATCAGCACCCTAATTTTTAGGGTTGGCTGGTTGCTAGTTGTCCAACGGCCAAATTTTTGAAAATTCCTCCCAGAATTCTGGCCGAATTCTGCCTGCTAAAAACCTATAAATAGGCCAAAAATTCTCTCATTTTCATTCATCCAATCTTCTCTTCTCTTCTCTCTTAAGCTCAATATAAGCCATACCCTTCTTCATCTACTAGCCACAAGCTTCCTAAGTCTCGAGTGCTCAGCATCTCTCAGTTAGGAGTCTTGTGCAAGAGTTCAAGAAGTCGCTTGGAAAATTCCAAGCATCGCCACTGCGATCCATTGTAAGAAGTTGACGTGCTCTTCTGAAGAAAAGGCACGGGGTGTAACTAATATTTCATAAATAGTAGATTTAATCCTGAGCTAGAGTTCTCAGGCTTGGACTAGTCCTCCACGAGGGAAACCAGTTTAAAATTGGCTGTGTTTGCGTATGCTTTCTTGCTCCTTATTTATTTTCGTACTTACTCTGATTATTCTTAGACTGTGAAAGAGTTTAATTTTTTTAATTGGCTATTATCGCTATAAACTCTATTCATCCCCCTCTAGAGTTGCCATCTGTTCTTCAATTGGTATCAGAGCTCTGTTCTCTTTACAAGGACTTACATCCTAGAGCTGATCCATGGCAACCACACAATCCTTGATTTCCAATCACGGTGAAGGACAGTCCACTCATAGGCCTCCCATATTTGATGGAACTAACTACACGTATTGGAAAATAAGGATGAGCTTTTATTTCAAGTCGCTAGACTTTGACCTGTGGACTATCGTCACTGACGGTTACAAAAAGTCTGCCAGGATAGTTGTCAATGGTGATCTCGTTGAGAAATCACATGACAAATATTCTGACTAGGAGAAAAAACAGGCAAGTCTAGACGCGAGAGCTATTAATGCTTTATTCTGTGCTATAGACAGGAATGAGTTCAACAGGGTCTCTACATGCACCACCTCTCATGAAGTATGGAGACTTCTAGAAGTGACACATGAAGGAACCACCCAAGTCAAGGAATCAAAGATAAGCCGTCTCACTCAAGAATATGAGGCCTTCAAGATGAAGCCAAATGAGACGATCACGCAAATGTTCACAAGATTCCTCGACATCATCAACCCCCTATCTTCGCTCGACAAACAATATTCAAATCACGAGAAGATTTACAAGCTACTTAGGGGGCTTCCAAAGATTTGGAACCCTAAGGTGACAGCCATCGTTGAAGAAAATGATCTCACAACCATGTCCATGGAGACCTTGATGGGAAAGCTAATGACTCATGAGCTTGACCTCAAGGACTTCGTAGAGCCTGCTACTAAGGCCAAGGAGATCGCACTCAAAGCTCACCGACGAAGGACTGAACCCGAAGAGACGGATGATGATGACTCAGAAGATGATCAAGACCTTATGGTCCGCAACTTCAAGAAATTCCTTCGCTTCAATCGAAGAAAGAAGGAACCACAAGAAGATGGCGAAGAAGAGCCAACCTGCTACGGTTGCAAGAAGACTGGACACGTCCGAAAAGACTGTCCATTCTTGAAGAAGAGCAACCGCTATGAGAAGCCATACAAGAAGACTTCCTCAAAGAAATATGCCAACACAAGCATTTGGTATGAAAGCGAAGCTAGTGACTCCGAGGAAGAAAAGAACTCTCCTCAAGATACTACTAATGTGTGCCTAATGGCGACGTCCGAAAAGGTATCAAACGAAACTCTTGACGACTTCACTTTTGATGAACTTAGCGATGCTTTTACCGATTTACTTAGTGATCACAAAAAGGTCATTGGTAAATACAAACATGCCAAGGACAAAATCAAAAGTCATAAAGTCAAAGTACAAAGACTTTCTCTATTACTTGATAACATTAGAGACACTTCACCCACGGATGTCACTGATGAGGTATCTAAGCTTAAAATGAGCTTACATGATGCCGAAGCACGCATTGAACAACAAACACAAGAAATCACAACACTCAACACGGAGCTTGCAGAAGAAAAGAATAGACACAAGATTTTTATCACTAAGATGCATGGTTTGAATGCTAAGATTACTGAATTGCAAGCTGTCTCTAAGAAACTAGAGAGTAAAATGGGAAAAACAGGTTGCTCAACCTCAAACCCAATCACATGAGACACATACAAAGCATGACACCACTTATACTAGTTAACCACGTCATCCACATGCTGCTTATAATCATGCTTACATATACACACACTTTCACAAAGGACACAAACCACATGCACGTAGAAATAATTATCATATGTCACAAAATCATCATGCTACACATAGATACAATCATCATCATGTTGCACAAAAACCACATCACCATCACTTTACATATAGACATCATTACCATGCTACTCCATATAGACAATATCACCATGCCACTCCACATCACTCTACACAAAGTCATCATCACTATGCTAATTCTACATATCTTCATACTTCTCCTTATCACTATACTTATAGACATCATCAGCATGCTCCTAATATAAATAGGAATGCTACATGTACTTATTATGGTTTACATGGACACATTTTACCACAATGTAGAATTAGAAGATTAGTAGATAGAAAGATATATGCATGGTTTCCAAAAACTAACTTTTTAGGACCCTCAAGAACTTGGGTACCAAAGGTCACATCTACTCTTGATGTAGGTGGACATTCCCTCCTCAACTAAGAGTAAGTGGATTCTCGATAGTGGATGCTCGCGGCATATGACGGGAGACGCAAATCTTTTCGCATCACTATCGATGAAGAGAGAAGGATATGTATCCTTCGGCAACAACCTAAAAGGTTATATAATAGGTAATGGTAATATTGGTTATCCTCCCTCTCCCGTAATAAAGGATGTCTGCCTAGTGACCGAGTTAAAGCATAACCTGCTCAGCATCAGTCATCTTGTTGACCATGGATATGACATTAACTTTGGACAAAACAAATGCCTTATTTATGATAGGTCAACAGGAGACATTGTTTTTAAAGGGGTAAGAGAGGATAATATTTATATTTTCTATTTGCTTATAGATACTAACAATGCAGGTAGATGCCTATATGCTCATAAAGATGGAAGATTACTATGGCACCAGCGTCTTGGTCATACAAATATGGATATTATATCCAGACTATCGACCAAGAAGCTAGTTAGAGGCTTGCCCGACATCACATTCAAAAAGGACACGGTATGTGCCGAATGTGAATTGAATAAGGCAACTAAGTCTTCATTTCATTCTATAAACTCTGTAAATACTTCTGGACCTTTGCAACTTCTCCATATGGAGAAGTTTGGCCCTAGTAGAGTAGCCAGTCTTGGTGGAAAACTTTATACCTTTGTTATTGTTGATGACTTTTCAAGATTTACTTTGGTTTTCTTTCTTGCAAATAAAAGTGATGCTATTTCGGTTTTCAAAAATTTTGTTAAGAAAGTTCAAAACGAAAAAGGCTACATGATTACTCGAATCCGAAGTGATCATGGAGGCGAGTTCAAAAATTCTGATTTTGAAAAGTTTTGTGATTCCAATGATTTTAATCATGAGTTTTCTTGTCCAAGAACTCCTCAACAAAATGGTGTTGTGGAGCGGAATAATAGGACTCTTGGCAATATGGCTAGAGTCATGTTGAACAAGTTTTTACTTCCGAAATACTTTTGGGCTGAAGCTGTCAGTACAGCATGCCACATTTTAAATAGGGTGCTTATTCGTCCTATTACGAAGAAAACACCCTATGAGCTTTGGTTTGGGAGAACCCCAAATGTTTCTTATTTTAGAGTTTTTGGTTGTAGATGTTTTATCCTTAACACCAAAGACAACTTAGGCAAATTTGATGCCAAAGCTGACGATGGTATTTTCCTTGGCTATGCTGGCAAGAGTAAGGGATATAGAGTTTTTAACAAACGCTCATTAATTATGGAAGAGTCTACAAATATGAATTTTGATGAAGATAACAGTACAGCAACTACTCTTGATGATGATGTTGAGCCATCAACTTCTACTCCAATGAATACCACAACCGAAACCAATTCTCTGGAAGGCTTGCCAAAGAAATTCTCTTTCAAGCCATCACACCCAGAAAATTTGGTGATCGGTGAGGTGTCACATGGAGTAACTACTAGATCATCAATAAGAGACTCTATTGCTAGCACTGCCTTTATTTCACAAATTAAGCCGAAAAACATTCTAGAAGCTTTCAATGCTGAATTTTGGATTTCTGCTATGCAATAAGAACTCAACCAATTCGAGAGGAGCCAAGTATGGGAACACGTTCTTAGACCGGCTAATCACTCAATTATTGGTACCAAATGGGTTTTTAGAAACAAAGTGAATGAAGATGGTTCAGTCACACGCAACAAAGTTCGTCCAGTAGCCCAAGGATACAACCAAGAGGAAGGTATCGACTACGATGAGACGTATGCTCCTGTTGCTAGATTGGAATCCATTCAGATGCTTTGTGCATTTGCAAATTTTCAAAATTTCAAATTATTTCAAATGGATGTTAAAAGTGATTTCTTGAATGGATTTATTAAGGAGGAAGTTTATGTGAAACAACCTCCTGGCTTTGAAAATCACAGATTTCCCGACCACGTATTCAAGCTAAAGAAAGTGATGTATGGCCTCAAACAAGCCCCTAGAGCTTGGTATGAACGGCTAAGCAACTTCTTGCTTGAGAAAGGTTTTTCAAAAGGGAAAATTGACACAACACTTTTCATAAAATCTTTCAAAGATACTATTCTTTTAGTACAAATATATGTAGATGATATTATATTTGGTTCCACTGATGAAACCCTTTGTCAAGATTTTGCCATGTGTATGCAGACCGAGTTTGAGATGAGCATGATGGGGGAGCTCAACTACTTTCTTGGGCTGCAAGTCAAACAAATGTCAAATGGAACCTTCATCTGTCAGTCGAAGTATACAAAGGACATGCTGAAGAAATTCGACCTTAACAACGTCAAACCAATCAGCACTCCAATGGCTACTTCAACCAAACTCGAACCAGATGATAGCGGCAAACCCGTAGATCAACGTAAGTATCGAGGTATAATAGGCAGTCTACTTTACCTTACTGCCAGTCGTCATGATATAATGTTTAGCGTTTGCATGTGTGCTAGATATCAAGCAAATCCTAAGGAATCATACATGACCGCGGTTAAGCGTATCTTTCGATACCTTAAGGGTACGGTTACAGTGGGCCTATGGTATCCCAAGTCAACATTATTTGACCTCATTCGTTACTCTGATGCTGACTTCGCCGGATGCAAGGTCGACCGTAAAAGTACAAGCGGCACATGTCATTTATTAGGAAAAGCTTTAGTCTCTTGGTTTAGCAAGAAGCAAAATTCTGTCGCACTATCCACAAGAGAAGCTAAATACATCAAAGCTGGGCGTTGTTGTGCACAAATTCTGTGGATGAAGCAAACCCTTGAAGACTATAACTTATCTTTCATGTATATTCCTATCTTTTGTGACAACACTAGTGCTATAAATCTTACTAAGAACCCCATCTGTCACTCACGCACGAAGCACATTGAAATTCGCCACCACTTTTTGCGTGATCATCAGCAAAATGGCACGATTAACTTAGAATTTATTGACACTGATCATCAGTTAGCAGACTTCTTTACAAAACCATTATCCGAAGAGCGCTTCAATTTTCTTTGTCGTGAACTTAGAATTTTAGATGAAGCTGTTATAAATTAAAATAAACCTGCGTAAATATCGAGTATATCTTAATTCTCTTATGATGAACTTGCTATGGGTACAAGCCAAAAGGGTCCTTCTGACAATAAGACGTAAAAGCCTAAGCGACACGGTGCACTAGTCCTCAGGTCTACCGCTAGCTGGGATCCGACCCCTGCAGCTAACCCATGGCAGCTTCAAAATATTGAATTATGATATAATTACTTGTTTATTATATGGTTTATTTTTATTTATCACATGCTGAAACACTAATTTTTCAACTTCATATTGCTGCTTCAAACTAATTATCTGTTATTCTTTTGTTTACCTATTGGATCTTTTCTGTAATTATACTCATGTCTTATATTGGTTTTATTTTACTTAAACAATATTTTTTACTTTTCTGCCTGATTCCTGGACCCGAAATTCGGGCCGAACTCTGCCCCTACCAAAGTTCAGGCCGAATTCGGCCTGACTGTTCCAGAACCGGAAATAGTCCCAGCCGTTGATCTAAAGTAAGATCCAATGGTCATGAATTGATCCGACCAAGAGAAACCCTCACCATATTTTCGGTTTCTCTTCCCTCTCCTTTCTCATTACCACCTTCTCCACTTCTCCAACTCAAGTCTCTCAAAACCCTAACCCTAATTTCTCCTTTCTAGAGCTCCATTCTTCCCAAAACTCAAAGAGAAGACTTATTTTCAATTCTCCTTCATTGTTCATCACTAGTTTGAGGTATAATTCCTTACTTTTCTATATCTCAATTTCTTTCATTATCTATTGTATTATGGCTCCTCGTCTGTTCAACCGCGGAAAGAGACTTCGGACAGAAGGAGCATCCTCGTCGAATGCTCCTCCACACGTTGAACCGCCCGTTGCACCACTCGTTGCCCCGGCCATTGAACAACAAATCCATCCGTTGTTCAATCCTCCACGTCCCCATGATCCAAACACTTACGACGACCAAATTTTTGTATCACTAGACGCCTCAAATGATTGGTTTAGTGATTTTCGGACACGTCCGGTGTTTGCGGGACATCCCATCAACTTTGCTATATTCTCACAATATGATGCACTATTTTATGACCTTTGCCTTGATGAACTTGTTACCACAAATTCGATCATTTATCGTAGTGCCATTCAAATGTTTTACTACAACTTAACCCATGATGACACTCATATTTATTCACGAGTTGCGGAAATTAATATCTCCTTTGACGATTTCGAATTGGCCGAATATCTTGAACTTCAAGAGCCAAATTCTTGGGAAAAGCTTGTTGAGGCTAGATCCTTTATCTTTCCCGAAGGGATTTCACTTGAAAGCTTCAAGGATGACTTGTGTAGCCCTAACACACGTCTTCGTAAGCTTTTGGCAAAATTCCTCAATCCCTATTTCTATGAGCTTCATCGGATCATTTTCAACACCATTCTACCCAAAGCGGGTTCTACCGATAAAGTCACTTATTTTGAGATCTCAGCATTGTACCATCTCCACTTCTATGTTCCCTTTAACCTTCCACGCACAATGATGGATTGGATGATCAACAGTAGGAAGAAACCAAGATCTTTGGTTTATGCATTATACCTTCCTATGATCTTTCGTGGGTTTCATGTACCCCTTGATGAGTGTCCATTCTTACCTGCCCCTGCCTTTCTCTCTAAGGCAAGGAGGCTTCAGGCGGCCATTGGCTCACCAGTAGTGTCTGAGCATTCTGATGATGAGCCAGATGCCCCTCCTCTTGGACAGGATCCTCCTCCTCCTCCTGCCACTCTTGAGTCTCTTCAGGCCATGCTCCGAGATCTCTTCACTTTGGAGGACGATCGATGGACTCAGCTGGATTATCGGACCACCTTGCAGATGAGTGCTATCAGCAACTCGCTGCATGACATCCGGTATTCCATGTCTCGCCATCCTACCATGCCCATTCCTATGGAGCGAGACCCCGATCATGAGGGATTTCGTATTGATGACCCTTGGGTTCGTCGCTACATGGATCCGGATGTGACATTTGCGGACCCACGTCGCTCCTTTACTGATCCATCGGACGGCGCTGGGCCATCTCATGCTCGATGATGGATATGGACTACTCTTGATGCTGCTACTGAGGATCTTAGATTATGGTTTATGTTTTTTTTTATGCATTTTGCTTTTATGTGCTTGGTTTGTAGTAGACTTATTATGAGTTGTGACTTTTGACACTTTGGTAGTTCTATTATCAGTTTATATGACTCTTGAGACATGTGGTCATTATCTTGGTTTATATGCAGTTTCTTCTACTTTGGGTGTGTTTGCCAGTTATTATTTGTTATCTCATATTGCTAAATGCCAAAAGGGGAAGATATGTGTATATTCTGTTTGGTTTATATATGCTTTTGGAAGAATATTCTTAACAGGCCGACAAGAATCACAGCATTGTTTACGGGGGAGCTATTCTTAAGACTCGACACAACTTATGGGGGAGCTATATTTTTTTCTCGCCTCATGTGTCCAGGTATGAATATTGAATATACAATTATTATTTTTGTCAATTATCAATATGGGAGAGATTGTTGACACAAAGTCACAGTCAACCAAATATTGATAACATTGACTAAATAATACTTGTAATAATTCAATACGACACACGACGACTACATCCAGCTCAAGCCAGACGACAGCTCAGTTTTGCAAATACAGTCTTTTTTGAGTCTGTACTTTTATATTTATTGAGTCTAGAATGATTGTAAGCTGAGTTGTGCTGAGCTCTTGAGACTAAACCCATAACCTATCCAAAATCCATAAAGCTCCACATCCAAAATAAGCCCATTGGACCCTTAGACCTATTCTGTGTTCTGGAGACAGAGTTCGGGCCGAGCTCTGCCTCCACACAGAGTTCGGGCCGAACTCTGTCCCCTAAAAATCAGCACCCTAATTTTTAGGGTTGGCTAGTTGCTAGTTGTCCAACGGCCAAATTTTTGAAAATTTCTACCAAAATTCTGGCCAAATTCTGCCTACTAAAAACCTATAAATAGGCCAAGAATTCTCTCATTTTCATTCATCCAATCTTCTCTTCTCTTCTCTCTTAAGCTCAATATAAGCCATACCCTTCTTCATCTACTAGCCACAAGCTTCCTAAGTCTCGAGTGCTAAGCATCTCTCAGTTAGGAGTCTTGTGCAAGAGTTCAAGAAGTCGCTTGGAAAATTCCAAGCATCGCCACTGCGATCCATTATAAGAAGTTGATGTGCTCTTCTGAAGAAAAGGCACGGGGTGTAACTACTATTTCACAAATAGTGGATTTAATCCTGAGCTAGAGTTCTCAGGCCTGGACTAGTCCTCCACGAGGGAAACCAGGTTAAAATCGGTTGTGTTTGCGTATGCTTTCTTGCTCCTTATTTATTTTCGCACTTACTCTGATTATTCTTAGACTGTGAAAGAGTTTATTTTTTTTAATTGGCTATTATCGCTATAAACTCTATTCACCCCCCTCTAGAGTTGCCATCTGTTCTTCAGAAGAGAACTGCTTGGAAAAAAATAATTGGAAGAACTAAGTCACCAGAAAGGTATCGACGAAATTGGCACTGATCGCACAGTCGAATGCTTTCCTGCTTTGCTTCACCCTGTTCTTGAGGAAAAGTTGAAGAGAAATGCTGTGGAAAATCACTTTGCTCTAAAAATCTCTGGGCTCTGATCTATGTGATATGTTGTGTCTTCTGTTTAAAAAATAAGTCTATTTATAGACTAGACCCTCTCTGCGTAAAAAACAACATAATTGGGTCTCTACGCAAGTAACTGCCAACCACGATTGAAAATCGACCTCTACGCGTGATAACACATGTCCTATATAGAGTTGTGGTCTCTACGCATGGTGACACATGTCCCACAACTTCAATAATATAGGAAGAGCACGTACACACGTTCCTCGATAAGTGTGGCATGAAAGCCACGTATGCAGACCATGTTCTCACATAGCGAGAAAAGATTGAGCGTAAAATAACCCAAAACAAACTTTCTACGTAAAGCAGCAAACTGAGTGTAAAGTAACCCAAAATAAACTTTCTGCATAAAAGTGGCAAAAAAGTAGCCTTGAGCGTATAGCTATCTCAAATAAACTCTACGCACACAAAAGTAGCTGAGATAGCCTTGAGCGTAAAAACTCGAATAACTTTCATGCGTAAAGGAAGCAATATCTTGAGCGTAAAGTAGCCCATCTGCAAACTAAACGATAAGCATTGGGTTTGGTGAAGAAATCTTCTTGGCTTCTATGCAATGCTATGTCAGAAAATCATTCTGTCAGAGCAGTATCACGCGCACTAAATGCAGTCTGGATGCGTAAGGGAACTTGCGTAAAGTTAGACGCTGTTTGATCTCTGCGTAGAGCTTGAATCTGATTTAGTTTGACTTGCGTACTGATATTGCGTAAAGCTCTCAACTTTTTTGACTTGGTCTATGAAGTTTATTTATGCTTCTACAGTCGCCAAGCGAGCAAGGAGAGGAGCTCCGTGTTGCTCCATGCAACACGGTACTGCATTCTCCATCTCTCAAATAGCTGGCCAAAAATCCTCCTACCTTGGCCAATAAGCCCCAGAAGCGGCTTGGGAGTAGCAAGACAAAAGTGCCCAACACAGGCGTATTCTAACACACACGCCAAGCCTGGTTCCTTGTTGCAAGGAGATGCCATATCAGATGCTGGGGGTGGCCAGTCCTCCACCATTCATGACAATCCCACATTCCTATCCAACGAAGGATTGTATGACACAGATGCCTCCGCAGGCGTAGCTTGCCAATAAACTGGGGGTAGCAACTATAATAAGTCATAGTATGATTGCAACCTTCCAGTCTATGCTAGAGACGATGGGACTCAAGCGTCCGAGCCGAAGAGCGAGAGATCCACTATCCCGTCAACCCATCCACACATGATGTTCGTGTTCATGGCCGATGACGTCAATACGGAAAGCAGCAAAGGCTCTAGTCAGCTAAAACGTACATAAGCTCTCGAGACGTGCCTAAATACGTTGAATACTACTATGTAGTCTTTATCTTTTATTATCCTGGAGATCAAGGAGAGGTTTACTATAAGCCCCTATTTTTTAAAATTTATTTAATTAATGTTAATGTCATATTTAGCCTTAAAATAATTATCAGGATTTTTAGGAATTTTTCTAGAATTTGTAAATGATTTTTAAATAAGTTTTATATATTAAATATCATTTTATAATTAATTTAAATGTTTTAATATCATTCTGTAATTTTTAGAATTGTTATTATATCAGTATGCAATTTATTGAATTGTTTTAATATCTGTTTGTAATTTATTGAATTGTTACAGTGTCATTTTGTAATTATTTAAATGTTTTTAATATGGAATGCAAATTACTAATTGCATTTAGTAGCATTAGGGACCTATTTGTAATAAACCTAAAATCTAGGGACCCCACTGTAAATTTCCCTACCCACCCCCGACGACTGACCGACGACCGCCAGCGCGGCCTGCCTTCGCCATTTCCGGCCGCCCGACCGACCTAGGACTACCCTAACCAGCCTATAAACCCCCCCTCTTCCCCAGACCTAACCCTAACCCTAAAACACCACCACGACCGCCCACGACCACCATCTCCTCCACTTTTCACTCGCCTGAACCCTAGTTCCGACGACACCCCACCACCAACTCCACAGTAGTCGCCACCGCCCCCAACCACCGCCAGTCGAAGCGCCTCGCTGAGACGAACCCAGCGCCACCCACGCGCCACCGCCACGACGTCTCCTCCGCCCAGTCGTCGCCTCGAAAGCATGCTCGACTTGGACATGTACGTGTCTCTTTGGCTCCTGTGTCCTACTGTGTCTCGATTTCACATATATGACACACCAGCACATGACGACTCTATTGGTGAGTGTGGACACGGCAAATTCGTGTCGTGCGTGTCATAATCGACCCGGACACATAGACTCCTGTGTCCCTAACTGTCAGGACACAGGATGGTTATTATTATTATTTTTTTATTTATTAACTAACTTAAACCTAAATAAAACTAACCTAAGTCCTAACCCTAACAGCAAGCCCGCTCAGGCCCACTGGCCAGCGGGTGGGGCTCTAAGATTTCACCCTTCAAACAGAGGGCCGAGTTCGAGCCCTTTGTCTGTTTTTTTTTTGTTTTCTTTTTCTTTTTCTTTTTTTTTTTCTTTTCTTTTGTTATATTATTTATATATATATTTATATATATATATATATATATATATATATATATATATATATATGTATTTGTATATATATATATATGTATTTACTGTATATATCCAGTATTTTATATATATATATATATATATTTTTTATATTTAGTAAATTTTTATATATATATTTGTATTTATGTACATATATGTATATATGTATATATTTTCATGTGTATATATATTATTATATATATACTATTATAGATATGTATACAATATTTGTATATATATATATACTTTATAATTAAGTATTTTCTTATATATATATATATATATATATATATATATGTATTTTCAACATATGTATGTATATATCCATTATGTATAATTTTGCCTTATTAAAATATTAGTATTTATCATGTATTTGTATTTTTAAATTACTGCAACCATTTGGTGTCCAAGCCTAGCATGGGTTTTTGGGCCCAAATATGTTTTCACACATTCAAGACCTGTACAAGTCATATTGGACTTGATTCATGGCCTTGGGTCCTCTATTTGAACTTTGGTTCAAATTATGTACATGGACAAAATACGCAGATAATTAATTATTTAAATTCAGATTGTGTGCAATGCTGTTTTTGAATTTCTAAAAATACTTTAATTGCTGTTAAAGTTCTGGAAAAATAGTATTTAGATACTAAGTTAATTTAGCTAATTTTGTATAATTTTTACAGTATTTAGATTGCAGTTTTGCCATTATTTTGGCATATGAAACCAGAACTCATTTTCTGTGTACTTTGGAAAACTGATTTTTATAAAATACTTATACTGGTTAATAAATTCCAAAAAAATTATATTAAATTTCTATAATTAACAAGGATCATTTTGGTACTTTATTTTATGTAAAATTAAGCTTTTTGTCTATCTCAAAAATTGTTGGAAAACAATGTTCATTTGATTTATTTATTGAATAATTACGACTTGCAACTTTTTGTGCTACTTTGAGTTTTAGCCGTATTGAACCTCACCCCTCACTAGTGTAAAGTTCCTAGAAAGTTAGTTAAAGTAGTGTGTCACCCCACGTTGGTCTCTTATGCTAAAATTATTATTTTGGCTAGGTGTCCAGTCACAAGTCGTGTTGCACCAATTAGTGTCCTAGTGTTTTAGCTTAGTGTAAAAACTAAGTTTATGTATTTATTTCTACAGTGACGAGTTACCAGACATCTATAGCACTTTTATCGCAGCTTTCTTTGCTTTGCTATGCTAGAGGCAAGTACTTTCTACAAACTTTACATACTGTTATATAAATGTACTGCTAGTCCAACCATGTTAAATATTGATCCTTGGGGTAGCAAGTTAGATATTCACATGTTGTACTTTCAGTTACTTCCATGCTTAGAACAATCTTTATATATCTCTAACATGATTAGAATCTGGGTTATGGGGAAACTATTAGTAGCATACGTGATCATACCCCCATCTCCGTACGTATGTACCGAACAAGGTTGACATTTTATATGTATACCTTGTCGTAGGCTTTATCTCAAAGCGGATTTGTGCGTATGTACATCTGTCGCCGTTTCACTTGTACGGAAGTACATTTTATTATGTGCCCCTAGCACATTGTACATCTATTGACCGATCACGTACCTGCTACAGTTTTAAATATTACATATACATCTGTCTCTATGACATATGTGTCCTTGCCATGATAGATTATGTGATGCCATGTTTCTAGTTATTTCCTCTTATGTTCATTTTCATGTTTTATATGCTAGTTTGTTAGTTTCAGTACTTGCTCCCGTCCTGACAGGATAACGTTGTAGGTATCCTTACTGAGGAGGAGTTACTCTGCGACTCATATTATGGTGATACTGCCGAGGACCCGGCTTTGCTTTACGAAGACGTTCCTGCGGGAAAACTCGTCTAGTTTGCATAGCTGCTTGGGATGTTTAGTGTAGTCATGTATTAGGCTACGTATTTTGTAACTGGACATGTATCCAGTTTTACATTTCAGATCACTTGTACTTCGGACTTATTTCTATATGAGACGACTTTTGTGTTTGGAGCATTTATGACTTTTATTCACTTATAGAACTGTTAGCACATTTAGTCTTATCCTATTGTCTTTAGAACAGCTTACTACGTTTTATCTCAAGCGTAGGCTGGACATGACTCGGTCTGGCCCAACAATTTGGGTAGCGGGTCGTGACATATTTTTAGTGGTGGCCCATGCAGGTCGAGACTAAATTGTTTGGTTACGTTATTGTACCAAGCATACCTGCAATTAGGAACTTAAGGTAATAGAAAACATTAGGAATGGCACTTAGAACACCTAGAGGAATGCTAGGATTGCAACATAGGAAATACATCACATGCTTGCTATTATAATTAGATTTTCTTGCCTATGATTGCTTACTTTAAACAAGTCCTTATAAGTCCTTTTTATTGTAACTAGATGGTGCTTACTCGTTCATCCCAGTATGTTACACCTGAGAATGGCGCGCTCCATATCCAGTCAGCTGACCAGTTGACTGATACACCCCCACCTCCACCTACCAATTTCCCCCACTCCACAGATCCACAAACCCAGATGGCTCCACCACCTTCCATATCACAGGCCCAGCAGGACCCAATACGTCCACCACCCCCTATCACTATACCTACCCAGGCTTCCGTCACACTCGACGGAAACCAACTGCTCACTATGATCCAGGGGTTCCTAACAACCCATCAGGAGCAGACTACCCTACTTCGCCAGAACATGGAGCGTTCCGAGGAACGTACCGTGGTCCCACCACCTGTAGAGCCACGGCAGAGAGCGGGGACGATCAAGGACTTCATGGGTCTGAATTCCAAGGAGTTCTCAGGGACTGAGGGTATAGTAGTAGCAGATGACTGGCTAGAATCAGTGGAGAGGAAGCTCCTTGGAGTTAGGATGCCGGGTGACCTCCACGTCGAGGCAGCGGGATTTCTGCTGATAGACTTGGCAGGAGTCTGGTTCCGGAATGAGCCATTATTTACGAGAGGGAGGGCCACTTGGGATCAGTTCAAGACCTAGTTCAAGAAGAAATTCTTCTCGACCACTGCTAGAGTAGCCATGGGGCTACGGTTCCAGAACATCTAGGAGCGGAACCGTTCTGTTGACGAGTATAAGGCAGAGTTTAGTCGCCTGAGCCGTTTCGCTCTTAGTCTAGTTGCAGACCCAGAGGAGATGACCCATAGGTTTTGCCATGGTCTAGTTCCAGACATCGACATTCTTATAGTGGCGAACGGTACGACTGACTACTACCAGAGCCTAGAGTTGGCCCGGAGCATCGAGGAGCATCTTATGTCATGCAAGAGGCCGGCTTCTGTACATCATGAGGGACCGTCCAAGCATCAGGCTTTCCAACAGAGAGCACCGATGCCGCCCCAGCAGACTTACCGTCCTCCTACATCACATTACCCGACCCCGCCAGTTAGAGCCCCGGGACCCAGGCATCAGCAACAACAGCAGAGGGGAGCTATATGTTCTTTCTGCAGAAGACCAGGGCATGATCACACCATCTGCAGGAAGAGGTTGAAGCAGTGTCTAGCTTGTGGGTCTCCCACCCATCAGCTGCGAGAGTGCCCAGTAGCGAAGACTAGAGGACCGCTTCCGACTCAGCAGCAGAGGTTTGGGCAGCATTTGCAACAGCAGAAAGGACCTCAGGGGAAGGTTTATAGTCTAGCTCTCGAGCCGAAGCTGGAGCAGGTTTCAGAGCCAGATTACTTAGCTGACGTCATCGCAGGTCATGTTTATTTGCATACTTTTCTAGCTCTTTGCTTGTTTGATTCTGGTACATCTCATAGCATCCTATCATTAGAGTTTATGCATAAACACCATCTAGTAGCTACCCCTACTGCGGAGATTAGTAGAGTGATGACGGGAGGAGGACCAGTGCCTATTAGAGCTATCTATAGATGTTCTATTTTTATAGCCGAAAGAGAGTTCAGGGGACGATTCTTTGTGATGCCACTCCCCGGTTATGATATCATATTGGGGATGGACTGGCTTAGCTATGCCCATGCATCTATAGATTGTCATGAGGGTAGTATTTTGTTCAGTCCCAGGCACAGCACCATTCAGTGTCAAGAGGACAGGGCCGGGGATCAGCCTAGAGCCGAACTGTTGTGCGATAGTTGGGGACGTAGCACCGCCACACCCTATCATTAGGGAGTTTATGGATGTATTCCCAGAGGATCTTCTAGGACTTCCGCCTGACAGAGATGTGGAGTTCATCATAGATTTAGTGCCGGGTTCATCACCAGTATCCCGGGCTTGCTATAGAGTGAATCCCAAGGAGGCCGTAGAGATGAAAGAGCAGATTGATGACCTGTTGAAAAAGGGTTTCATTCGATCCAGTGCTTCTCCATGGGGAGCACCAGTGCTCTTTGTGCCTAAGAAGGATGGTACTGTCCGGTTGTGTATTGACTACCGGGCTTTGAATGCCATCACCATCAAGAACAAATATCCTCTGTCCAGGATAGATGATTTGTTCGACCAGTTGAGCGGGGCGAAGGTGTTTTCCAGGATAGACTTGAGATCCGGGTACCACCAGGTGAAGGTCAGGGCAGCAGACATCCAGAAGACGGCGTTCAACACGAAGTACGGGCAGTACGAGTTTCTGGTGATGCCATTTGGTCTCACAAATACGCCAGTTGTCTTTATGAATTTGATGAATAAGAAATTCCACCAGTATCTGGATAAGTTCGTCATAGTGTTTATCGACGACATGCCGGAGGAGCATGCAGAGCACTTACAGATAGTTTTGGGGATTCTGAGGCAGGAGAGATTGTTTGCCAAATTGCCGAAGTGTGAGTTCTTTTTAGACCGAGTGGAGTTTCTCGGCCATATAGTCACTGGAGATGGAATCTCGGTGGATCCCAGAAAGATTGCTGCAGTTGAGACATGGAAGGCTCCGACGTCAGTTTCAGAGATTAGGAGCTTTCTGGGTTTAGCAGGCTATTATAGAAAGTTTGTCCAGGACTTTGCTAGGATAGCTGAACCCATGACGAAGCTGACGCAGAAGGACGCAGAGTACATCTGGTCAGAGGACTGCCAGGCAGTATTTGAGAAGCTGAAGAGGAGGCTGACGACCGCTCCAGTTCTGACATTACCTTCAGGTTCTGGAGGTTTCACCATATACAGCGATACTTCAGGGAAGGGGCTAGGATGTGTTCTACAGCAGCATGGAAAAGTGATTGCTTGTGCATCTAGGCAATTGTGGACTCATGAGCGGAATTATCCTACCCATGACCTAGAGTTAGCTGCGGTGATCTTTGCACTCAAGTTATGGAAATATTACTTATACGGAGAGCGTGTAGAAATCTTTACTGACCACAAAAGCTTGAAGTATGTGTTTACGCAGAAAGAGATGAACATGAGGCAAAGACGATGGTTAGAGTTGATGAAAGACTTCGATATCGATTTACAGTATCACCCCGGGAAGGCAAATGTGGTGGCAGATGCGCTGAGCAGGCATCCGAGGGCATGGTATCTGATGATTGATCGATATTTACGGAAAGACCTGGAGAAGCTCGGTATCGAGCTAGTTCGGCCAGGATCATTGATACAGATGATGGCGCTTGACATTCAGTCAATTTTGATGGAGCAGATCCGGGAAGCACAGTCTACAGATGAGAGCCTTCATAGACTTCGAGCCCAGGCTTTAGCTGGATTGCTGGATTGCTGGATGACTTCACTAAAGCAGAGGATGGATCCTTGATGCATGGCAGCCGATTGTACGTGCCGAAGGGAGAGCTACTAGAGGCAATCTTGCAGGAGGTGCACCGATCGAGATATTCTATTCACCCTGGTGCTAACAAGATGTACCGTGACTTACGGGAACATCTTTGGTGGCACGGGATGAAGAGGGATGTATTACGTTTCATCTCGAGATGCCTAGTTTGCCAGTAGGTCAAGGCGGAGCGCCAGAGGCCAGCTGGTTTGTTGCAGCCGTTACCCATTCCCGAGTGGAAGTGGAAACATATTACGATGGACTTTGTCTCAGGGCTTCTTCGTTCCCAATGAGGGAAGGATGCCATTTGGGTCATCGTGGACAGGCTGACGAAGTGTACGCACTTCATACCCTTCAAGGTGGGGCTTTCCACCGAGAAGTTGGCGGAGCTATACATGCAGCAGATAGTTCGCCTACACGGAGTACCGGTGAGCATCGTGTCGAACAGAGACAGCAGATTCACATCCCACTACTGAAGGAGCTTGCAGGAGGACTTGGGCAGTAGGCTCAAGTTTAGTACGGCGTACCACCCGCAGACAGATGGGCAGTCCGAGAGGACGATACAGACACTGGAGGATATGCTGAAGACCTACGTACTGGACTTCAGAGGATCATGGGAGAGCCATCTGCACTTGGTAGAGTTTTCATACAACAACAGCTACCAAGCCAGTATCGGTATGTCTCCTTTCGAGGCGCTATATAGACGACGATGTCGCACACCGCTCTTTTGGGATGATGTTGGAGACAGAGTTATGCTTGGGCCAGAGATGATCACGGATGCGGCAGAGAAAGTCGGGATGATCAAAGATAGGCTCAGAGTAGCCCAGGACAAGCAGAAACAATGGGCTGATGCTAGTCCAGACCGATGGAGTTCGCAGACGGTGATATGGTGCTAGTGAAGATATCACCTACTAGAGGGACGATCCGGTTTGGACGAGGAGGAAAGCTGAGCCCCAGATACATCGGGCCGTTCGAGATACTTGGCAGGATCGGAGAGGTAGCTTACAGCGTTGCACTTCCACCCAACCTAGTAGGAGTTCATGATGTCTTTCACGTATATCAGCTGAGGAGATATGTTCCAGACCCCAGTCATGTGCTAGATCATACAGAGTTGGAGGTCGGACCGAGCCTTACAGTTTTTGAGCAGCCAGTGGAGATATTAGACAGGAGAGAGAAGAGGCTGAGGAATAAGATTATACCCTTAGTACTAGTAGCTTGGAGCCGTCACTCTCCGGTTGAATCTACTTGAGAGAGGGAGTCGGACATGAGGGAGAGATACCCTTACTTGTTCTATCCAACTGCTGCGAGGGAACCACCCGTTCCCGCTTGATACCTTAGAGGTTAGTTTCGATCGCAGCCTTAGTCATTTTGTTGCATTGCTTGCTATGTTAGAATATTGTAGGGTCTTCAATCCTTGTAAATTTCGAGGACAAAATTTTTCAAGGAAGGAAGACTTGTAAGCCCCTGTTTTTTAAAATTTATTTAATTAATGTTAATGTCATATTTAGCCTTAAAATAATTATTAGGATTTTTAGGAATTTTACTAGAATTTTTAAATAATTTTTAAATGAGTTTTATATATTAAAATATCATTTTGTAATTAATTTAATTGTTTTAATATCATTCTGTAATTTTTAGAATTGTTATTATATCATTATGCAATTTATTGAATTGTTTTAATATATGTTTGTAATTTATTGAATTGTTACAGAGTCATTTTGTAATTAGTTAAATGTTTTTAATATGGAATGCAAATTACTAATTGCATTCAGTAGCATTAGGGACCTATTTGTAATAAACCTAAAATCTAGGGACCCCACTGTAAATTTCTCTACCCACCCCCGACGACTGACCGACGACCGCCAGCACGGCCTGCCTCCGCCATTTTCGGCCGCCCGACCGACCTAGGACCGCCCTAACCAGCCTATAAAACCCCTCCTCTTCCCCAAACCTAACCCTAACCCTAAAACACCACCACGACCGCCTACGACCACCGTCTCCTCCACTTTTCACTCGCCTGAACCCTAGTTCCGACGACACCCCACCGCCAACTCCACAGCAGTCGCCACCGCCTCCAACCACCGCTAGTTAAAGCGCCTCGCTGAGACGAACCCAGCGCCACCCACGCGCCACAGCCACGACGTCTCCTCCGTCCAGTCGCCGCCTCGAAAGCATGCTCGACTTGGACACGTACGTGTCTCTTTGGCTCCTGTGTCCAACTGTGTCTCGATTTCACATATATGACACGCCAGCACATGACGACTCTATTGGTGAGTGTGGACATGGCAAATTCGTGTCGTGCGTGTCATAATCGACCCGGACACGTAGACTCCGGTGTCACTAACTGTCAGGACACATGATGGTTATTATTATTAATTTTTTTATATTTATTATCTAACTTAAACCTAAATAAAACTAACCTAAGTCCTAACCCTAACAGCAAGCCCGCTCAGGCCCACTGGCCAGCGGGTGGGGCTCTAAGATTTCACCCTTCAAACAGCGGGCCGAGTTCGAGCCCTCTGTATGTTTTTTTTTATTTTCTTTTTCTTTTTCTTTTTCTTTTATTTTGTTATATTATTTATATATATATATTTATATATATATATGTATTTGTATATATATATGTATATACTATATATGCAGTATTATATATATATATATATTTTTTTTTATATTTAGTAAATTTTTATATATATATTTGTATTTATGTACATATATGTATATATGTATATATTTTCATGTGTATATATATTATTATATATATACTATTATAGATATGTATACAATATTTGTATATATATATATACTTTGTAATTAAGTATTTTCTCATATATATATATGTATTTGTAACATATGTATGTATATATCCATTATGTATAATTTTGCCTTATTAAAATATTAGTATTTATCATGTATTTGTATTTTTGTATATTTAAATTACTGCAACCATTTGGTGTCCAAGTCTAGCACGGGTTTTTGGGCCCAAATCTGTTTTTACACATTCAAGACCTGTACAAGTCATATTGGACTTGATTCATGGCCTTGGGTCCTGTATTTGAACTTTGGTTCAAATTATGTACATGGACAAAATACACAGATAATTAATTATTTCAATTCAGATTATGTGCAATGCTGTTTTTGAATTTCTAAAAATACTTTAATTGCTGTTAAAATTCTAGAAAAATAGTATTTAGATACTAAGTTAATTTAGATAATTTATTATAATTTTTACAGTATTTAGATTGCAGTTTTGCCATTATTTTGGCATATGAAACCAGAACTCATTTTCTGTGTACTTTGGAAAACTGATTTTTATAAAATACTTGTACTGGTTAATAAATTCCAGAAAAATTATAATAAATTTCTATAATTAAGAAGGATCATTTTGGTACTTTATTTTATGTAAAATTAAGCTTTTTGTCTATCTCAAAAATTGTTGAAAAACAATGTTCATTTGATTTATTTATTGAATAATTACGACTTGCAACTTTTTGTGCTACTTTGAGTTTTAGCCGTATTAAACCTCACCCCTCACTAGTGTAAATACCCTAGAAAGTTAGTTAAAGTAGTGTGTCACCCCACATTGGTCTCCTATACTAAAATCATCATTTTGGCTAGGTGTCCAGTCACAAGTCGTGTTGCACCAATTAGTGTCCTAGTGTTTTAGCTTAGTGTAAAAACTAAGTTTATGTATTTATTTCTACAGTGACGAGTTACCAGACATCTATAGCACTTTTATCGTTACTTGCTTTGTTTTGCTTTGCTAGAGGCAAGTACTTTCTACAAACTTTACATACTCTTACATAAATGAACTGCTAATCCAACCATGTTAAATGCTGATCCTTGGGGTAGCAAGTTAGATATTCACATGTTGTACTTTCAGTTACTTCCATGCTTAAAACAATCTTTATATATCTTTCACATAATTAGAATCTGGGTTATAGGAAAACTGTTAGTAGCATACGTGATCATACCCCCATCTCCGTACGTCTGTACCGAGCAAGGTTGACATTTTATATAAATACCTTGTCGTAGGCTTTATCTCAAAGCGGATTTATGCATATGTACATCTGTCACCGTTTTACTTGTACGGAAGTACATTTCATTATGTGCCCCCAGCACATTGTACATATATTGATCGATCACGTACCTGCTACAGTTTTAAACATTACATATACATCTGTCTCTATGACATATGTGTCCTTGCCATGATAGATTATGTGATGCCATATTTCCAGTTATTTCCTCTTATGTTCATTTCCATGTTTCATATGCTAGTTTGTTAGTTTCAGTACTTGCTCCCATCCTGACAGGATAACGTTGTAGGTATCCTTACTGAGGAGGAGTTACTCTGCGACTCATATTATGGTGATATTGCCGAGGACCCGGCTTTGCTTTACGAGGATGTTCCTGCGGGGAAACTCGTCTAGTTTGCATAGCTGCTTAGGATATTTAGTGTAGTCATGTATTAGGCTACGTATTTTGTAACTGGACATGTATCCAGTTTTACATTTCAGATCACTTGTACTTCGGAATTATTTCTATATGAGACGACTTTTGTGTTTGGAGCATTTATGACTTTTATTCACTTATAGAACTGTTAGCACATTTAGTCTTATCATGTTGTCTTTAGAACAACTTACTACGTTTTATCTCAAGTATAGGTTGGGCATGACTCGGCCTGGCCCAATAATTTGGGTAGCGGGTCGTGACATTTACTCCTGCCGCCTCCACTCCGTCTCCTGACCCAGCAACTAACGGTGGATCCAATGTGCTTCCCCTTATGAACCAAACAGCACCATCGTCGTATACTCCATCGACAATCGGACTTGCGATGTCAACTGAGATACGTCGTTGTATACTTCATTAATTGTGAGAACCTTGTATTTTCTTTAAATATAAATATTATAAAAGTTGTAATAAATTTTAGAAATGTGAATGAGCAATGAAGTTACTCTTTATGTCATTTTGAGCATCTTGGCCGTGACAGCGTTCTACCATCGACTACACGGCGTAGGCTGGCTTGGACACGTCTCGTATCCGAAAAGTAGGTACGGGTCGTAATAATTTTTGTGGTGGCCCATGTAGGTCAGTTTTCGCAAAAGATTGCAAACTTGTGGTAGTACCTATGTCAGTCGTATTACTGCGAGCCTGCGACTAGGAAATGCTTATTCACAATTAGGATTGAAATGATTTAGGAGGATAACTAGGATAAAAGTCCCTTATTAATTGACCGTTGGGTAGTTAAGGTTGTCAGATAGGCCATGCAATTTAGATAAAGAATTATTAAATTTAGATAGCTTGCCAGATCTCTGCCGATACACTATTACTCTTGATACAACGATATGATCCAATGTGGATATACTATTCACTTGGTAAGTTAGACTTTCCTAGAATTAAGGCTCTAATCTTGATAAAATGTTCAATTTTCTTTTGCTCTATTAGATATAAATCTTATATCATAAGTTAGAATTGCTTATTTAAAATCCTATTTTGTCGTAAAGAATTAATTTATAATTTCTGATTCTGTTATTCATATACGAAACTCAAGGTAGATTTGATTCAAAGTTTTTTTCCTCAACCATTTGAAATACATATGAAATAAAGATTAGGATGTTCTTTCTTCCCTTGTCTTCAATTATTTCCTCCCCGATCAATCTTTTACTTTAAGGATTGAGACTTATAGGCATATGTTTATGCTTTCTATCATAGGCAACTAGTTTGAATCTCTAACAGCTCCTTAAAGTTCTTAGCAATATAGTTGGAGTAATTTAATGACTGTAATAGCTAGACAGCAGCACATTGTCGCCAATTACTTGAGAATGGAGAGTGTGGGTTCACTACAGTCAGCAGCGCACTAACGAGGCATGACCCATAGAGTTGAAATTATTTCAGAGGATCGTAGGTATGGAACATTGCTAAAACTACATCTTCATTGACCTCCTTAGACCTTGTGTCAATATAAGGTAGAGTATCTGATAGCATATAACATCTGAATCACAGAACCAAGGGTTTACCACAGCCAGAGTATACGGGCGAGGCATAATTCTCGGTAAAGTGATTTCAGACGTGAGTACAAGTTTAGGATACTATAGAGGATAGAAAAATGCCTTATATGTCCCATATGATCCAAAGCCAATACTAATGAAAGTTCTGTAAGTTGGGTAGCCTGTCTCCTAACCCAGTATTCCGTGGTCCTTGTGGTCTATTAACGAGGTAATTGACTGACACAAATAGGTTTACCTAGAATATAGAATTTAGAGGTCCATAACCCATTAATCGACCAAGGCCTTATCGATAGGTAGATAGTAGGATGACTGTATAAGCAAATAACACCCGGTTTGATTCACTCAAAACTCGAACTACTTGTGCTTCCTTTCAAAAAATTTGCGTACTTGTATTTTGCTATCTTGACCAAAGCTGCTATTACAGCCTAGTTTTGCAAGCTTACTCTATTATCGAGCTTGATTCAAGACATATGTTTATTGGGGATGCCTACTAACATATTGTCTAATCAGAATTGATGTATTACGGTCTGATCAACCTTAGTGCATTCGGTTCGCTCTCTCTTTGATTATCCCACATGGATTGAGATATCGAGTTATCTAGGACCTTATCCGCGACTGCATTGACAGTTCCTCTTGAATTATACATTCGCCTTTGAATCACGTAATTGTATTCAGTGACATCTTTCTTGAACTCTTTATTGTTTTGTCTTTCACTATTTTGGAAAGACGAAAGCTCGTAATTGGTAGATAGATACCGAGTATTCCCCATTGCTATGATAGTTGTATATACAAGTGTTGCTACCATCGGCCAGCCATATGACTAGAACCTTGCCTTGAGTTACTCGTTCTCCTCTCGACCCTCAAACTACTATTAGGACCTTCTAGCCATCTGAATTTGAGAATGATTAGGGTTTTACCCTTAGTCAAAATGCCAACCTAGGAGAATATCTATTCGCATGAAACCAATTTTTGTGAGTCTCCAATATTTGCTTGAAGCTTGCTTTAACTAGCAATCCTTAAGCCTTAACCCAACATTTCCTCGACCAAAACCCACATTTTAGGCATGCGATGACTAGACAAAGGTAAGGACAATTATTTACCATGACTATGGTAGACACCCATCCCGAGATTGGTTTCCAACAAATATTATCCTAGTTATATGAATTTTATTATTAAGACCTAACTAATATTGGAACACCACAGTCACTAGCTTAGCCAATACCATAGCTTAAATACCATGTCATATTATGATCTACCAGTTATCAACAACAATACAAGATCACTACAGCCCATACCACTAGAACCCTTGAGACAATAGTCTGGCAGGCTTGACACAAATAGAAATTTATGACTTAGTTTTTAGGAATCTTTTCATATAATATGCCTTAGAGTTGGTTACCCCGTCGATAACTCTTGTATACTATGGACAAGTAGATCATTCTATTTTATCAACCATGTATCATTATACACACTCGTTTTCTATTTATTGAGGAACGATCCTTGACTTGACTTATATCTACCGTATCTCGTTACGTCGTGCCTTATTCTTTATTAACAAGAGTCGTGGTACAATATCCGGACTTTAGAATTCTTCTAACCTCATTATTCCTAAGACCATGTCCTAGCTTCTAAGGTGAGTAGACTGAAAGCCTTCTAAACTTTTGGGATATATGAGGATTACCAATTGATTAGAATAATTTTTATTAGGATGATAATGAGTGCCCTATGGACTTCTACTTTCCATTTAGATCATTTTGTGTCCCTGGCCGTGTCATTAATATTCGGAGCACGAGACCAGATGTTACCTCCCAACAAATTTCATATACAAGACATAGACGACTCCACCTTTATGTAGACATATCATGTCCCACTCAAACACATCCCCTTGTACTCTATTTTTGTGGTACGACTTTCAGGTCAAAAGGACTAGCTATAACCCTTACTATAATACTGGTATACTTCCCGACTTCCATTAGAGCCTCAACCTCGACTCAATTCATCTGACCCTTATGGTTATGATCTACTCGCAGCCCACTATGCACATACCACTAGTGTGCCACCCAATTGAGGCTTCATGTGCTACTTAAACACAAAAGTCACTGAAGGTGCATTTTTAGGCTTTAGGGACCTAGCTAACCAACCTGACAGACAACTAGCTTAACCACTTGGGTTAAAACCTATTCTAGGTTACCCTAACCTAGTAGAAATGGTTTTATCATTAGGGTCTTGTCCAGCTAATATAGATTGAAATCTAAGGTTCATCCAACCAATAATTGATATCCAATCAGGGAACCCATTAAGACCAGTAAAACCCATCCATACATACCACTATATTCGGACTATAAAACTGAACTATTTGAAATAGGTCCCTATACCTATTATATAGTCTCCACCTCTTAGAAAGTGAAGTCATTCGTAACCCTTATTGCATCTACTTGGAAGTCGCGATACGATCTTGTATCGCATTTATATCCCTTACTCGTGTGTTTAAATAACTACGAAAAAGATCACAATCTTGATTTCTCAAATTCTGTTCTATTATAGAACCTTGTTTAGATTAATTTCAAGAACAGAATTTCTGTATTGCACGGATTACAAGTCCCTCTACGAAACAAAGGGTTCTTCGATGTAGCAAGTGACTGGTCTAAAGTAGCCCAATCTAGCAAATAAGTCAATGGTCATAAACTTTCTTTCTATCTGCATCATTGGATACTCTCTACCGCTCTTGAAACTTCATATTTTCTCTCGATTATTCTTCCTTATCTTCCTGTCCTTCTTATTTCAGAGCGACGAATGGTCATGCTTATTAGAATTTATCAATATTTTTTAGCTACTTGTGTAAATTGTTATTTGTTAAATTTTGGGTTGCTTGATAGGTAGAAGAGGATTATAGATGCCATATGCAGTAGATATCTGTTGCTAGGATTATTAGCAAATAGTTAGAAGATTATAAGATTTTAGTTCGAGGGAGTAGTATGACCAAAGGTGGGTAGAAGTCCTAGAGATTATGCATTTACAAAATGGCTAGGAGGAGGATATAAACTATTTTGAGGAATTAATATTTAAGGAGATTAAGGTTAAGTTAGAATTTCTTTTTAAATTTTAAAGAATAGTTATGAATTAGAATTTCGAGGACGAAATTATTTTTAAGGTGGGTAGATTTGTAGCTCCCTTTCCCGAAAATTTCAAAATTTTTTTATTATTATTTATTTTATTTAAACAGTGATTTTTAGATTTTTATAAATAATTAATTAGTTAATTATTGTGGTAGATGACTTTAGCCAGGGTAGAGTTTTAAAGTACAAGACGGCTACTTAATTATGGCATGGATAGTGCAGTGGCGTACTTTAACTAGTATTTTACCCATGGTAAGGGAGACATGTCCATAGTGATGTCTTAACTAGAAAAACCAGGCCAAGTTGCGACTTAACCTCTATAGTTATTTTAATTATTTATTAGTTAATTTATTGACATATAGAAGACCAGGTTATACCAAACTAGCCCGGACTGGACCCGAACTGAGCCCAAGCCCATATAGTCATACGGGACGTCCAATGACATTCGTGTTAATGTATTTTGGTATGATGGTGCTGTATTCCGTTTTAATGATCTAATAAATATTTTGTAAGTATTTTTAATTAAATATTATAAATATTATTATTAGTTGATATTCAATAATATTTGTCTAAAATAGGTCCTTGTACATTTTTGGGACTATTAGACTGTACATAATGGT
This sequence comes from Iris pallida, assembly GCA_029216955.1. Classification (NCBI taxonomy): domain Eukaryota; kingdom Viridiplantae; phylum Streptophyta; class Magnoliopsida; order Asparagales; family Iridaceae; genus Iris; species Iris pallida. The sequence continues at coordinate 884,195 of JANAVB010007597.1, forward strand.
ATATACCCCATTATTGGTTTATTGAATTTCGTTGTTATTATTATTTTTTTATTATCAAATTTATTGAGGTGATTATTATATAATATTAGTATTATTATTGGTTATATTATTTTAGTCAAATAAATGTTATAATATATACATTCATATTTATATAAGTAGCCCTACACAAGGAATAAATGTTATTGGGGTTTATTTGGGTTTATGAAGATTATATATAAGTGTATATATTTTATTTATTTTTTTTTAAAGGAAAACTAAATTTTATTCATGCATAAGTTTGAGTACCAACTCAGGTTACAAGTGGAATTTAGTGATTACACTTGACAGAAGCCTTCTCCACCTGCCTAAAAACTTCCCTAATCAACCTGTCTGCTCCATAAGAATACTGCTCATAGCGCCACTTGTTTCTATTTTTCCACAGCACCCATATAACCGCTGCCACCACAATCTCTTTTTTATGCTTCTTCTTCTTTCTCCACCAAGAACGAAGTCTGTGTAATAGAGTACTGCCATTCATCCTAATCCCATATGCTTGCTGAATCGAGGTCCACACTTGAACAGCTAACTCTCCTTCATGAAAGATATGTGCCATGTTTTCAGTAGAAGGATCAACACAGCAGTGACATTTTGATGCCATACTATATCCAAGCCTGGATATATTATCGTCAGTTGGTAGTTTTTCATGCAGCATGCACCAACATAGAATCGACCATTTTGTTGGGATATTGTTCCATATATGCTTGAAGTGAGGAAGTCTTGGAAAATGAGTACGAGCCACATCCCTTGTTGAAGTAACAGAGAACATACCTGAATGCGCGTAGCGCCAATGCCAAGCACCATCAACCAGAGTAATGTATTGACTCGCAAGCCGACGCCCAAGAACTAATCTCTTCCGAACATGAGAAGCATTAGATGTTAATTGAACTTGAAGCTCAGACTCATGAGAACAATAATTCGTCTTGAAAAATTGAGTCCAAAGCGAGGATTGAGTCATAAATTTCCACCATAACTTAATCGTCATTGAAGACATTACGTCCTCCAAACGTCGAACACCGAAACCATCTTCTTCTTTAGTACGAGCAATAGAAGCCCATCCCAGCCAAGTCCTCTTCGCAACTCCGTCCTGCGAACCCCAAAAGAAAGAAGAAAACATAGACTCCATCCTATTTAACACTGCCACAGGTGGATCACACGCGGCCAACGTGTAAACTGGAATAGAAGCTAGCACATTCTTGATGAGAACCAATTTACCTCCATGAGAAGGAATTTTATTGTGCCATCCTTCCAATTTATGTCGAATCTTGTCTAATAATTCTTCATACATCCCCCCATTACACCGGCCTGCCATAAGTGGACAGCCAAGATAAGTAAACGGAGGAGAACCCACTTTGAAACCAAACCGAGAGGCCAATTCATCACCCTTCTCTGGTCGTTCTTTCAAAGAGATATATATCGAAGACTTTTGTTTGCTTATCTTCTGGCCCGACATAGCTTCATACCTAGACAGGACGTCATTGATCATCCCCACCGATCGTAAATCTCCTGCTGAAAAAAGAAGCACGTCATCGGCATATGCAAGGTGTGTGATAAGGAGACATCCTCGAGGAGTAAAGAAAGGAGTGAAGCCATCAATATCTGGCAATCGCTTCAGACTTCGAGTGAGAACCTCAGCTGCTAAGATGAACAATGCAGGAGACAATGGATCTCCTTGTCTCAAACCACAAAATGCTTGAAAATATTCGGTCGATTCCCCATTTATAAGAGGTAAATACCACACATTATTCACAATCCGCAACATCATATCCACCCACTTATTATGAAAGCCAAATCGACGAAGAACCTTCAATAGATATCTCCAATCCACCCTATCATAAGCCTTCATCATATCAAGCTTTAGCACGATGTTACCTCCCCTGTGTTTCTTATTCATCTTGGCCAACATCTCTTGAGCCAGTAGGATATTATCTACTATCTCACGACCTTGCACAAACCCATTCTGTTCCTGTGAAATCAGACGTAGTAGCAAAGGAGCTAATCGGCGTGATAAGAGCTTCGATATGATTTTGTTAAAGACAGTACAGAGACTAATAGGCCTGTAATCACCAAAGGTTTGAGGTTGTTTGACCTTAGGAATTAACACAATAGATGTGTTAGTGAAAGCCCGAGGAAGGGAAAACCCGTCCATGAACATAGAAATAGCCTCTTGAATATCATCACCAACAATACCCCAACTGTGTAAATAGAAAAAAGGGGTAAACCCATCTGGACCTGAGGCACTAGATTTATCCAAGCTCTTGATTGTATTCAGAATTTCATCCTTTGTAGGCTCAGCAATGAGAGTGTTATTGTCCTCATCTGACACAAGACTCGGAATAAGGTTTAGCAAGTCTTCATCATCCTGGATATCCCCCCTATCATATGATTTTGCAAAGAAGTCCTTCGCATGGATATGAATATCCTGCTTTTTCGTAAGAATAACTCCAGTTTCAGTACTGACAGAATGGATGTGCAACGACTTCTTCTGATTATTCACACAGCTATGAAAGTACGCTGTGTTTTTGTCCCCTTCCAGGTCCCATTTTAGGCGAGCCTTTTGTCTCCAATAAGCTTATTCAGTACAAACTTTCTATTTAAGCAGAGCCTTGGCCTTCGACAATTGTTCAAGTGACTCCTGATTATTCATGACCTCATGATGTAACTCCGTACTTAACACCACATCTTCAGCTTCCTTAACCGATTAAAAGATATCACCATAGGATTTCCTGCTCCATGTGGATAACATTTTCCTGCAAGCATCAAGACGAAGAGATACTCGACAGTATTCGAATGATCAACCGATTGCTAAGCTTGATTGATAATAGAAGAGAATTCCCCATGCGACGTCCATAAATCAAGGAATCTGAACTGTTTCCTCCCCCCACAGGTTCTCGTTTAAACTGAGCAAGAATCGGGGCATGATCCGATTCCAATTTATTAAGATGATCCACTTTAGACATTGGAGCCAGCCTGATCCATGCGTTATCAACCAAAACTCGATCAAGTCGAGAGCCACACTTACCATCCTTCATCGATTTCAGCCAAGTGAAGCAACTCCCAGAGTATGGAAGCTCAGATAAGCCAGCAACCATTTTCAAATTTACAAATTCCTGAATCGAAACTGGATCCGCTGTTCGGCCACCAATCTTCTCCTCCGATCTGAGAACAGCATTAAAATCTCCCCCAACCACCCAAGGAAGAGAACGAGACTCCTGCAACTGAGATAGCCTGTCCCAAAGCACACGACGACCCTCCTTAGTATTATCACCATGGACCACTGTAAACATTGCTTCCGAGGGGAGCAAATGATGAGCAACTTTAACAGATAATGCTTGATCAAAAGAGTCTGTAAGCGTAATGTCACACTCCTCCTTTTCCAACACCCATATATTTCCACGATCATTAGAAAAAGCCATAGAGAATCCAAGCTTAATCTTATAAAAGTCTAGCTGAATCGCATCAACCTTAGGCTCGATGATGGCAAGAAACACAACTTTATGCATCCTCACTAGAAGTTTGATTCTTTTAATAGTCATCTTACTCGCGACTCCCCTCACATTCCATAATAGTATGTTAAACATTAATGGATTGGAATTTACTTGAGGATTGTGAGTTTGCTTGCTGACGAGTGACACGATCGGAAGGCACGATCGCTTTTTTGGATTTCTTCCTCCTTTGGACTGTTGATTTCTCGGCTTGAGAGTCTCCTCCTGGAAGCCGACTGTCTTCTTGACTGCCTCCATCCTCCATCTGAGTGTCCTCTCTCTCGACTTCATCAGCCCAGCTAATCAGAGGATCCCGAACTTCTCCTTCCTCCAATTGATCAGTTTCTCCTTCTGCAGGTGGATCACCAACTAACTCATCATCAGTAGTAGCCATTTGTACAGCTTCAATAGCCGCCGGTTCTTTCTCAGTCTCCTCCGATGAGACATGCTGATGTGAAGCATTCCCCTCTGTTCTCGGGCCTGGAGCGTTGATGACGGTTTGTTCAGTTGGGTATGGTGGGATAGAATGTATTAAAGGCTCATCTGCTACAATTAAATTTGTTTTTCTGCAATAATGGTGGCCTCAGAAGGTGGGTTAACACCCTGTTCCCCGTCATTAATTTGTAAGTTCCCTTCATTGGGACGCTGCAGTATATGAGTAACAACCAAATCATCCTGAGGACGACACGTGTCCTTCCCCGATTGAGCCTTCTTAATTGGATCATCGTGCACTACTTCTTTCCCTTTATTCTTTAGTTTGCAATGATTAACAACATGCCCTTGATGGTGACAGTGTGAGCAATAAAGAGGTGTGTATTCATACTCCAAATTTTGCCAAAAACTTCTACCACGAGGCAGATTGATTCGAATGCGGTGATGAAGAGGCTTACTTGCATCAATTTCGACAAAAACCCTGGCTCCACTTAGTCGGGAAAGTTCAGACGTGGCTTTGTCAATCTTCAGTGGTGTTCCAATCGTAGAAGTAATAGCAAAGAGTGCCTCCTTGTCATATAGGTGATGTGGTAAATCAGGAAGATCAACCCACACTGGCATGAGGGATGATTCATATAATGGTGAGAAATCGGGTTCCCACTTAAAAATCCGCATCGGTGCTTTCGAAACAAACCAAGTGTCTTTAGAGCGCAGGCGAAGATAGTCTTCTTCAACAGAAGGACGAATGAGGATATGCTTCCTGTCAATAACACCGGCCTTAATAGAACCCTGGAATTGAAATCCAGATAAAGCTTTACGGATCACCTCAATCGATGATTTGTAATGCGAGAACTTCCCAATAAGAGTGAACCGGAGGGGGCTGGAAAGGGTTTGTTCTTCTTCATCAGTAAAAGAAATTGCTGGGGCTCCCTTAAACGAAGAAGTCATTCTCGGAAGCAAACGAGGAGGATCTTCAACCAGTCCTGCAACAACAGCTGCAAAGGACTTGGCCATGATGACGTCTGCCCGGCCAAAGGCCAAGCCGGAGCCGCCGGAGGAGAACTGTTAAGATCTAGGGGCGCGGCGCACTAGGGCAACACGCAAGCATCTTATATATAAGTGTATATATATATATATATATATATATATATATATTCATATGTATGGATATTTTCTAATTGATTATATGATTTCATTATTCATTAGAAAGGTTAGTAAATATAGATATCTCATATAAATGATATATTTCTGTATATAGGAATATATATATATATATATATATATATATATATATATATAACCTCCAATTTATTAATGACGGCTCAAAGACCGCACAAAAACCGTATACAAGGCATAAAATGCCGAAGCCTATACAGGTATACCACAAAAGGAATGAGGGAGGAATGTAAAATAGGCAAAACAGACGCCAGGAGCTACGGGGGTAGCACTGACCAAAATCTTCTCGTACTGTGGGAACACAGGTTGCTCTGCTTACGGCATTGCCTGGCAATTTCCCAAAAGAGCTGGTCTGACGAGTATGGGTGACCTTCGTATCTTATTTTGTTGCGATTCTTCCACATGACCCATGCAGCGGTCGCTGCGACGATCTGGTAGCCATGGGAGGCAGAACCCCAGGAAACCAGTAGATCATGGAAGCGTCTACTTCCCTGCTCAATGCTGAATAGCTGGTTTAGGGTGTTCCAAGTCCTGACTGGCAGCGTCCCTTGACGGAAGATGTGATCTATAGTCTCTGTCTTCCGCTCGGAGCAGTAGGAGCAAGCAGAAGCTAAGCTAATCCCGATGGTGTTAAGGATGTCATCTGTCGGTAGTTTCTTTCTGAGGACTCTCCACAAGAGGAAGGACCACTTCTTGGGGACGCAGGAATGCCAATAGTGAGCCATGGGGAGGTACGGCCGACCGGTGCCTGTATATATATATATATATATATATATATATATTTTATATATATATATATATATATATATATATATATATTTTATATATATATATATATATATATATATATATATATATATATATATATATATATAAATGCTCTTTCTATGTAAATAATATAATTGTTATTAATTATAATATTTGTACTTAAATCACAAAGTAGAAAGAGCATATATATATTTAAGTACAAATATTATAATTAATAACAATTATATTATTTACATAGAAAGAGCATTTATATATATATATATATATATATATATATATGGAGCTCGCAACAGCGTGCGTTTGGCAGGCATGGCCGGCCGGCGTCCTCGGCCCGGCCCCAGGCCTCGCCCCGCGCACTGGCTACTTTGCCTCCCGCCGGACCCCCTTCCTTGGTCCACCGCTCGCCTGGCCGCCTCCCCAGGGGGGGTGCTCCCCCTTATTGGGTTCTTCCCTTATCGGGTTTTTCTTCTTGACGGGGGGGGGGGTTCCCCTCACTCCACCCCCCTCGATGCCGCCCTTGGCGTCGTCCCAGGCGCCCCAGTGTGCGTCGCAGAAGGGCACCTCCGCCGGAAGCGGCCTTGCCCTGCGAGCTTCCCTTCGCTCCGGCGCCCCCTCCCTCCGACGCTCCTCTCGTTGTGTAGTCGTCGGCAGCGCCCCTCCCCCCACCGTGGCCCCCCGCGCCCGACACAGGCGCCGCATGAGCGGTCTCTCCTTTCCTCTCTGCCCCCTTCTCGGGGTCCCCGGAGGCTCCTTCCCCTCTTCCCGCCCCGGTTCCCCTGTCGGGGTTAGTCCCGACATCGATGGCCACCCAACCCCCATCGTCCCTCCCCGCGGTGACGTACCCCCCTTCGGCCAAGGCCACCCGCTCCCTGCGGTGGCCCAACTCGGCCTCGTCCTCCCTCAGCCCCCCGGCTGAGTCCCCCGGGTGCCCTGGGCTGGCCCCCTGCGCTATTCCTCCCCAGCGCCGGCCTCCTCTCTCCCAGCCTCCGCCCCCCTTGGCGGTCCCGCCCTCTCCCTGGCGTCGGAACCCCCTATCGTGGGCCCGGTGGCCTCGCGGTTGGGCTCGACCTCCCCCTCTTCAGCATCGGGCGGGCGTCCGGCGATGATGTCTCCCCCGTCTCCCCCTCCTCGAGACACTCTCCCCCATCACTCCGGCCTCCGGCGCTCATCCTGCCTCATGCCGGAAGGATCCCTCCCTCATCGGTGATCGGCGCTCCTTGGAGGTCGAGCCCCCCGCTCACTCCCTCCGGCGTCCGCACCGTCCCCTCTCCCCCCCCTCTATAGTCATAGGCTCCCTCCCCCCTGCGGCCTTGCCGCCTTCCCTACCCTTGGAGGTCGTCGCCCTGCCACTTCTTCTACCTCGTGTGTCCCTCTCTTAGCCTCCGCCGCTGGAGGGGCCCAAGGCTCCTCGAGCCGTGCGCCCCTCCCCCTCGGGCAAAGAGCCTCCACCCTCGGACTGTGTATCCGCATCGGGCTGCGCGCCCCACCCAACCCCTCCTTTATCGGGCAGAGAGCCCGTTCAACCCCCCTCCCCTCATTTTCGAATTTTTGAATTTTTAAATTTTTTTGGAAATTCGGACATTCCAAATTACGAGCCACCCCCCCCCCTTTCTGGCTAAGCACCCGTTCCCCCACCTATGGGTTTCCGACCTAGCTGGCTCTTTTGATTTCAAAATTTGGTTTTGATTTTTCGAAACCGAGTAGTTCTACTTTTTTCATTTTTGACCTATTCTACAGGGCCCCTTTTGTGTTTTTCGGCCTTGTAACCGTCTGTAAAGCTCTCTCTGAGCCTCCTTTATTTGAATAAAATATTTGTTTTGAATATATATATATATATATATGAATACATTATGGAATAAAAGAAATAAAAAAAGAAAAGAAAAGAAAAGCAGCAGCAAACCCAACCCAACCCGTGCTACATAACCGAACACCCACCCCCATGCTCGAACCCGAGAGGTGGCCGACCTTTTCACCTATATATATCGATGGAGAGTTCTCGAAAACCCTAGTCGCGCCACCACCCCCACACCATGGGCGACCCTCCCCAGCCCTGGGCACCGCCGGCAGGCCAGGTCCGCCGTGGACAGCGCGCACAGGCGCGAACGAGAACAACAGCAGCGTGCAGCAGATGTGTAACTTCGACGCGAGAATTCTTCGCACACGATCGATCATTCGACGAACCGTTTCTATTGGTAGATACCTAACCTAACCCTCTTTGTCTTCCTTCAAGTAGATGTATTTATTTAGCGATGTACGTATGGTAAATCGAGTTCCAAACTCGAAAAAACTCGATCTTCGTAGATAGCAAAACAGAACCCAAACCATTCGATCTCCTGTTTTGGAAGGGGATTCTAGAACAGGATAATAGGAATTTTAGGAAACTAATTGAAGACACTTTTATACAACATATAGGGTTTCACAACCCTTTTTATGGATTTGGATTTTATCGATTTTATCGATTTTATGGATTTGGATTTCATACGTGGTCACGAACCGGAAGCATCGAAAGGTGCGTATCGGCTTTGTGAACGTGTGGACTTTGACGGAATTCAAATTGGTTGCGTGTGTGTGACGAATTTGATACGCATCCGTCAAAATTCACCGTAACGGCCTCTGTGCAAATTTCCCAATTACTTTGTGCACGTTCGTCAGATCGAGATAAAACATGCACCAATTGGACCGTATCGTTTTTCTAGTCCTGTATGCCAAGTTTGGTCAGATTCTGAGACAGATGATCGGATCACCATTTTGTGGGCCTTACGGTCCGACTCAACGGGCAATTTTGTGCACAGCCCGCCGAAATCCAACTTTGGACATATGGTTGGGTTCGTATCATCAAAATGAATCCGTTGACATGTAGTTTGAGGACTTTAGAGACCATTGACTCTGACATATTTTTCTGTGCAAAGCGGGTCCAACGGCGGACACTGTTTTGACCCGAAATCACAGTTTTGCTCCTGTATCCAGAATTAGACTTAAGGATAGGTAATTCTAGCTAATTTCACTGTTCTGAGAACGTTGGTAATATCTATTTCAGCATCCGGAGACTTTTTGTATGTGTTGACTTTAGTGACTCATCTGAGTGGTTGTACTATCAGTTTCACTAGCAAAGGACCTCAGACAAGTGCACTTTCTGATTGTTTTTCGATTCATAGTAGTTTTTACGTTTCATGTTTATACATATATCTTGTTGCTTGTTGACACGCTCGTCACACAGAGATTATTATCATGGATTTATTATATATTTTTTACTATCATTTTCATGATTACCATGCTTGCGACCTGATTCCATTAGTACTAGCTGGTTGGGAAAATATCTTAGTAGACGTGTGAATTATCCCTTACCCATACAAATATGTCTAATCTTGACTGATAACAGCTGTACACGATACGTGCAAGATGCCGTATTTACCCCTTAGTCATTCACATGTCGAACAAGATATTTCAAACCACATAGATAGTTGTCTTTTATTTGTTTCCTGGTTTTCCTCACCGCTTGCCATGTCAACGGTTACTTTCTAGTTTTCATCTCACATATGTTATTTTCATGTTTTGTGAATTCTATTATGTTTTTGCATTGCCGTCAGTTTGTGTGCTTATTCCATTCCTGGCTGGAAACCAATATTTTTCAGGTTAGCTGTGGCTTCTCTTAGCTTCGGTAGATACGGGTGTACTTGCCGATAGAAACCTAGAAATAGATAGTAGTGTTATCATTTTTAGTAATTGTGAGAACCTTATATTTTCTTTGAATATAAATGTTGTAAAAGTTGTAATAAATGTTAGAAATGTGAATGAGCAATGAAGTTAAACTTTATGTGATTTTGAGCATCTTGGCCGTGACAACCTTCTACTGCTGACTCTGCGGCGTAGGTTGGCTTGGTCACGTCTCGTATCCGAGAAACGGGTGCGGGTCGTGACACTCAGCCCCTGGTCTTCCCGACTATGGCGGCTTTACTGCTCCTACTATTGTCACCCCCAAATCCGGGCTTCTGCTGTTGTCGAAGTCGAGTACAAATTCAGAGGATGATGGATTTCTAGGGTTAGGTTTTGGGATTTGAAGAAGGATGAGTGATTTAGGGGTTCTCGGAAGATGAGGATAAGAAGAAGACGAAGATAGGTTAGGATTTAGAAATTGGAAGGAGGTAGAGAAGGTAGGAGCAAAAGTGGGGACAAGGACAGCGAGAGGAGGGAGAGGGCTCTTGGAGATGAGAAGGAAAATAAAAGAAAGAGGGACAAAAAAATGAACGAGACTTTTGATTTTGGGGTCGGGTTTGAGCGGGCCTTCGAGCGGAATTCTAATTTTTTACCACTTTTTATAACGATTGTGTGTGACAATGTCACATATTGTAAATAATATATAAGTCTTAGCACTATAAATCGTCATAATTGGCCAAAAATCATCAAAACTGTCATATTATGTGGTGTTGCTGAAATTCTGTAATATTTATATATGAACCGTTGTAATAGCTTCTTTTCAAGCGTTATAACAGGGTATTTTTCTTGTAGTGTCTCATAGAGTCATACACCAATAACGTCGCTGAGTATAACGCTCTCATTATCGAAAACCATCTCGCTAAACAGTTGAGGGTTAACTGCATCGAGGCCTATGGCAACTCGGAACTGATTATCAACCAGGTTCGGGGATAATACGAAGTCCGGCATGAAGATCTGGTTCCATACCACTAGGCAGCAATCGATATCATCTCTACCTTCACGGGGTTCTTTTAGAACATGTACCTCGATTACAAAACTTGGAAGCCGACGCACTCGCTGGCCTTGCCGCTTTCCTAGTAGCTCCTATCGGAACCCAATATACCGTCACGGTAATGGGTCAAGAGCTGGTTTTCCCCACGAACAATTTACATACGTGTCTGAGTTACTCAGTACAAATAAACACTAATATGGACGTTCGGGATTGGCGATTTCTATTCATAGACTATGCAGTCTACGGGATCCTACCCGAAGACCCAAAGGAATCTACTTCTGTCAAGAGATGCTCTCTCCGATTCTTCTACGACACATCTACCAAGATGTTGTATCATCGTTCATACGAGGGCTTTTTTTGTGATGTTTATCCAAGACAAACACAAAAATCACTCAAAGAAGCACACGGTGGCACATGCGGAGCCCATCAGCCTGCTCCTAAGTTGTAAGACTGATTGCGTCACATAGTCTACTACTGGCCTGCTATGATGGCAGACGCTGTTAATTACACAAAAAAGTGTCGGGTATGTCAGTTGCATGCTGACTTCATCAATTAGCCTTCGGAGTTCCTTTACCCCACGACGGCCTCTTGGTCGTTTGAAGCATGGAGAATGGATATCATTGGGCCAATCAGTCCTTCATCCTCCAGAGGACACCGGTTCATACTTGCCATCACCAACTACTTTATTTAGTGGGCGGAAGCAGTACCTTTGGCTGAGATAAAACTGTAAATGTGATCAGCTTTGTCAAACTTCACGTCATATACCACTTCGACGTTCTTTGAAGGATCATCTACGACAATAGCCCTCAATTCGTGAGCCATGATTTCCATTGGTTCTGTGATAAAAATCGAATACAAAATATGGCATCAACGACTTACAATCCTGCAACAAGCGGACTAGCTGAAGCATTCAACACGACAATCGTCAAACTACTTAAGAAAGTCGTTTCCTCTAATAAGCGTGACTGGAATGAGAAGCTCAATGAACGTCTGTGGGCTTATCGTGTGATCGTTCGAACACTCACGGGCAACATACCATTCTCTCTTGTTTATAGAAGCGAGGCAGTACTTCCCCTGGAGATGCAGATCACGTCCTTACGGGTAACTGTCACCAACTAGCTAACTGACGAAGACAATCAACGCCGGCGGCTATAAGTTCTTGGAGAAATACTATGTCTGAGTTTCAAGCCAGCATAGGCTCCCACATCCCCTGTGGGTATTCATTGATTCTGTTAAAGGAATTAACCCCTTCTATACTTCACCCGAGTAGATAAATAATTTACGTCCATATCACCTCTGAGTAGTCATCTTTTCTACAATGACCTCGTATTGTCGTAACTCCCAAGAAAGTATTTCACATCCATATTACCTCTGAATTGTCATTCTATACCCTAGCGAAGATGTGCCTACCATGTCCATATTACCTCTGAGTAGATGCCTCTTCTATGACAATCCACTAAATTATCATATTCATCTATAGAACCTTTCACGTTTATATTACCTCTGAGTCGTTCTATACACCCGTAGAGTCTATCCTTGCCACGTCCATATTACCTCTGAGTAAGAAAAAGTCTACCATGAAAGAATTCCATGTTTACCATATCCATATATCCTCTGAGTAAATACCTTATCCCCAACGTAGTTATCTCCATCCCCTCATGTCATATTTCCTCTGAGGGAATCCTCGTTCTTGTACAAGGAAAAGTTCACAAGTAAAAAGACAAGCAGAGAAATAAAGCCAAAATTTTCATTTATAAAGTGGAAATGTTTTTTTTCTTTGGTTACAAAAAGTAGTCTCTCACAAACAGAGAGACAAAAAGACGGTAAAGAAGATCAAAGCTGAGAAGACCGGCGATAAATTCTTCTAGCCGACTCTTCAAAAGAGTAATCTGGGGGCCAACCAATGCTTGGGCTCGACGCTCGGCCTCCTGACGGCAAGCAGCTACATCTTCAACAGGAGAGAGTCTTTGGCATGCAAGGGCCAGCTCGGCCTGACGAATGCCAATGCTTTTCTTCTCCCGAGCCAGGGTCTTGGACTGTCCGCGAAGGATCTCCTTCTGGTCCTTAGACTTGAACATATCCCTCTCAGTAAGGGCCAATGTCTCTTCTAACTTCTAGATATTCACTTGGAGGGCCTTGGACTGTTCCTCCATAGCTACACAGTGACAAATCTGAGCCTCTTCTGCATCAGTAACTACTTTAATCTCGGACTCAACCTTAACAAGCCGATCAGTTAGTGCCCGACATTTTTACTCATACTGAGTTGCCTTGAAGACCGTCTTCTCTAACTCTGTAGTGGCTAGTGTCGAAAGACCATGCTTCAGATTCTGGAGCTCCAAGGCAGCGGCTTCCAATTTAGCCAACAGATCTTCTATAGCATCGGCTTTAGCCTCACACTCCGGAAAGTCACGCAGGGCCACCAACTGGGCCTCCACTATATTTTAAACCCGTCTGAGAGATTAGTAGCTTCGTAAAACACCCTCTATGCCATGCGTTAACACATGACGAATTATGCTTAGCATGAGATTGGTATAGTATGCATTATAAGCCAAACTCATTGGGGTTACGGGAGATGATGTGACAGAAGGCCCCGTGGCCGCAGCAATAGCCAGCACACATCTAGGAACCGTAGCCGAAACAGATGGCGCCACGACCATTACAGAGGTCATGGATGGAGTAGAGATAGCAATGGCCGACAATGTCTGAAACACAGCTAGCTCCTCAGTAGGCTCCTTCGATGGTTCTTCAAACGCATCTGTATACGGGCTAGATTTCGGGCCATCCCAGCAGTCGACTTCTCAACGATCGTGGTGGTTGATTCCTCAGTAGTTTCCTGAACCCATGCTCCAGCAGCTAGCTTGTCGGCAGTTTGTCCAACCAGTTCTTCTACGGCTTCTATGGCCGGGTTATTGATGACGATGTCAGCAGGATCATCAATGGTACTATCATCAACCATCATCCCTATGCCTACCTCACCTGGGATCTCAATCACCGGTTCGTTTATGGCCACATCAACTTATGCTACGTTGGCATCATCAGTCATCTCCTCGAGGACCAGATCGGTCATCTCTTCGATCACTTCCTCGGTAGCCATTCGAATAATTTTATTAACCCACTCTTCAACAGTTATTTTTGTCGGCCCTTCAATATCCGGACATGCCAATTCTTTGATAGCCATCGCTTCAACCCTTCCAAGGGACCTTCGACCAATCGTCGAGGCAAATCCTCTAGATTTGCCAAAGATGGCACCTCAGCAGGATGATCCTCCTTCTCTCCCTGTACAGCGGGATTATCTTCAACATTTCTCTCAACATAGAGAGAAGGTACGATAGGAGGATCTTGGGTAATCCTTTCAGCATCTACGTCCCCTTAGCCCGTTACGGGTACGGACTACCCTCGGCTGCCACCGTGCCAGCCTTGGGTTCCTCTATGGGTCCATCTTTAATCGGCCCCGTGAAACCTTCCTGTCGGAAAAAAGCTAAAGGCTCCAAAGATCCTCGAGTCTCATACTCAAAAGAAGTAGGAGGAGGGACATCTTTTGGGTCAGTAGTTTCATCAGCTACAGTCTCTCCCTCGACTTGAGACACCTCTGGAGCAGGCTCCTCGAGAAGTTCGTTGAGTCTCTCCAACCATGTGGGCCCCACCTACACAAACAAAGCAGTAATGAACAAAAAGTACGGAATAAGACCTTAAAAAAATAAGTCTTACCCGCGAGGAAGATCCAATAGGTGGGGCACTCCGTTGCAATAAGGACTGTTGGAAGGGTTTACCCCGCCGAGGCACAATAGCTATTCTTGTCCTTTTACCAGGGGGAGGGCTCATCCCAAAAAAAAACCTGACATTTCTGTGGGTTACTCAGAAGCACTTCCTCCTCTCTCCCCTCTTGCGAAGAACTGGAGCCTTCTGTTGATCTACTTTCCGATGGTGCAAGCTCGTGGAGCCGTTTAGAAGCCAATAAAGGGACCTTAAACTTCATCCCCTCAAGAAAACTTCGCTCTCGCTCGTAGTCCAGTGAGAAGTTGTTCGCGATACAGTATAACTTCGCAGCTGAATACAAGATATGAGTATCCTCATACATTGAAGCGATCGTAAATTCTGCTCCAGTACCACCGGCATTATAATAATAACATGCCCTGGCACCATCCAGAAGACTCCTTCATGACCAAGATAAGAGCTTGAATTGTCCATCATAGCCGGCTATAGCCAAATTGATGCACGAAGCGGCTAGAAAAATAAGGATCCAAGTATACCCAATTTTGGTTCCGATACACCAAGTGGGAATGACGGATGGACTTCAACCGGTGGAAGGCCCCGAAAGTTAGATCACTATCCACTAACTCAACATCTGCAAGAAAACCATTGTAGGTACGCAAAACCCTATTAAGAACATAGCCATCCAAACTGCCCAACATCCATCTACAGACAGAGACATCCTGATGAAGCCATTTCACATATTGATAGTTATGCAGTGTTGCATCCCCTGCCTCGTAACCAACGAGAGTACTGGGGACTATCAGACCAGGGCGGTACAAAGCCAACTAACCCATCAAGTAGTGGTAAGGAAGTCCAAATCACGAGAATTCTTCATTCCCCCTACGACACTCTATTATCCTCTTAGAAAATTCCTGCAAACCATGCAGGATGTCAAATACCATAGCCTACAGCAGAGCCAAGGAATGTCGAAAGGCTAGACTCATAGCTGGCAGAAACAAGTCATGACTGAGCCGTCCCGTAGGCCAAGAACCTCCAGGAGCCACGACCCGACAGCCAAATCATTAGAAAGGCGGCTAAAGTCGCTTTCGAACTCAAAGCAATCAGATTCTGACAAAAGTAATTATGAACTCTGGAAGTGGGTCTCCACTCGACATCTACGGAGGGAGAAGATACCCCTGCTTTGGCCATCATATCATCTACTTCATCAGCAGTATATGCCTGACGTGCATTAAAGTGAACCTTCTCTGGCATCGATGGATGCTTTGTGAAAATATAATCCACCCAGGCCCTCGACGTACGACGAAGCATGTGCCCTACCCATGCATGTGCATACTTGGTGGTGGCAAAACAACTCCTTATACACAACCATTAACTCGGGATGCTGGTTCTCCAACCCCAAGAATTCTTCCTTACAAGGGGTATGTTCCTCGTATGACACGTCCCCCATGGAAACTTCGAGATGGCACACATCTCATAAAAGGCAAATCTATCTCTCCATAAGGGGTGAAGAATGCCCCGGTATGGTGGTTCAATAACTACAATAAAGCTATGAACAGAGGCCGGTTGATCTCTATCCTATGCTCAGTGGCCCTGATGGCACGACGAAGGCCCGTACCTATTAAATCCTTTTTGAACCCACCCACCACCCATTGAGTTAGCTCACTCCAGTCAGTCTTAGGATAAATCTAACCTGTGATACGGAAGACAGCTTTCATATAGGTATGGCATATGGCCAATAGCCTATTGGCAAAAAGAGGGGCTCGAAACGAATGTACTTCATTGGTAAAATCAACAAGCAGGCGACCAGGAAGTAATACCCGCAGCGTAGTTGATGGATCATCGAGCACATTCTTGAATAAGTCCCTCTGATTGGAGCACCCTTCCACTTTGATATGACCGATCATCAAACCCCCTCGCTTCGGGGTCAGTTCCCATTTCATAAAATACTGGGTGCCTTGGGGAGGCAATGGTGGACGAGGTGCTCCTGCTATGGGTCGTGGTGCTGGAAGAGCTAGGGCTGTGGGTCTCAGGTTCTGCCGAGCTTGTACTATTGCATGTTACTCCGGACAATCCTTGAGCATGTGCTGATTGGATCCACATCTCAAGCATAATCCAAGGCGAGTCCTGCAGTCGTTCTGGATATGTCATTGCTTTCTGCAGTAATGGCAAACGGGCTTCTGATAAGGTGAGGGCCTCTGCTGGAACTGTCCTGTGGTCCTTCTGATATGTCCACTCTGAGTAGTCCGGGCTGGTGTAACTGCTGGGGTATGGCGCCTCGATGTCTGCTGCTGTTCCTTGCGAAGAATCTCCTGAGCACGAGCTTCTTCCAAGATAACTGAATGGAAGACTCGAGACTGAGTAGTCATATAAGACTTGAGCCCTGGTGCAAGCCCCTGGTGAAATCTCATCGCCTTCTCTAACTCTGTCGGAATCAATCCCGCACTAAATCGACTCAGGCGATTGAACTCCAAGTCATACTCGTCAACTGTCATATTCCCTTGCTTCAGATGAAGGAACTGGTCATAGAGACCATCTCGAACATGAATAGGAAAGAACCTCTCATAGAATGCATCATAGAACTGCTTCCAGGTGATCCTAGTGCCTAGTCGTCTCTTTTCTGCCTTCCACCAGTGGTGAGTATTATCTTCTAACAGTAGGTCCACTGCTGTCATCCAATCTCGAGCTGGCAACTGGGATGCCTTCAGTAGCTTCTCGGTACTAATAAGCTACTGTGACACCTCTAATGGCTTTTCCGTTCCCCTAAAGGCCTTGGGGTTCATATCTGTAAAATTCTTGATAGAGCCTTCATAGGGATGCAGAGCCGGTACTGGTACTGGTCCTGAAGGTGGTGGTGGAGGTCTAGCCATGGCTGCCATCATCGTCTGTCTCATCAGCTCAGTCTGTTGCCACTGAGCCTGCATCATGGTATACATGAACTGAGTAGTAGGGCTCCCATCAGTCGATGGTGGGGGCATCTAAGGTCCCAACTGTGGAGGAAACTGCTGAGGGAATGGTGGTGGTGGGAGTAGTGGTACATTTCCTCTCGGGGGCATGGTAGTAGTCTGTCCAGCCTGGATGCCTGGGGGTGCTGTGATATCTGGGTACTCCGTCGTCGGTATCGTAGTAGGCTGTAACAGTTCTGGCTGGTAGGGTGTCGCTGGAGTCATGGGAGGATTCTGTCCCTCCGGAGTAGTCTCCTCGCTAGATGTGAGGGCCAAGGAAGAAGTGCGTCCGCTACGTAGATTCATACTGTTGGCACGAGGAAGATAAGCTGATATTATGAAAGATTAGATATGAAGTAAATCGAATAATCAAGAAAGTTTCAAAAAGATTGGAAGCCAAGGGATAGTACTAGTTCTGGATGAGATATTTCTATTCCTATATGCAGGCTTGTTGGGCACAGTCATGTAACCCAACAATAATAAATCTGACCTGCATGGGCCACCACAAAAACATGTAATACTACAGTCCCAAAATACGTAGGACCAAGTACGTGAACATGCCAGCTGCACATATACGAAGAATACTCTAATATATAGAATCCTCATATATGCACATAAGCTATAAATAAATAATCACAGGCCAGAATAACATATCTAATCTCATCGCAGCTCAACACAGAAGATAATAAAGTCCAAATAAATAAATAAGAGTATCAAAAGATAGCCGGGTGAACATACTCACTCCAAACAGCTATGGAAAATAGTCTCACAAGATCGGAGTCCGACCTCCGTAAAATAGAAGGAAAGAGATGTAAAATAATGTCTACAACTGTCACAACTATAGAATAAACTAGAAATCAGTAGTGACTGCCTCGTCGTCAATGTAAGATAGCTCCAATGCCGCTCCGTACTCCTGTGGAATATCGTCTACACCTGGAGAGATAACCAGGTCCTCAGGGGACATAGCAAGATACAAGAAAACACCATGCTGTATAAACTGTGATAATATAATAAGAGAAAAAGGTATGCATGCAATCGGGTTCCTGACCATTCTATTATGAATATGCAGTTTGAGATACAATCCTTCGACGCATGAACCCTGGCTGAAAAATAGGATCGACATCATAAAGGGTACCAGGGGCCTACGTCCATAATGCTAGAGAAACGTCAGAGGGCACCATGTGAAGGGCTACGTCCATAACGCTCTGGAAAACGTCAGAGGGCACCTGGAGCCTGCGTCTCCGGAGGAGCGCACAGGTAATCATGGAAGTATAATGAAGCCCATACGTCAGGTATTGTTCTCCCCACCCAATGTCTAGTATCATCATCTCCATGACTGATACGTACCTCTAGTAACCGCCAAGTCTTCTAACATACAATACTATTGGCAGTTACTCCTATCCGTCGTACGCTCCATATATATCGGTGGCCAGCCAACTACGCAAAAATGTGTCCTACATGTGACTCACATCACGTGATACAACAAGTGTCAAGGCCATATGAGATATACCAATACCTCAACATCAATGGGTGGTAAATAAGCTAAGTCAATGCAAGAGAATAAATAAAGCAAGAAAATGACCGATAGAGTCGCTTGCACCCAAGTGTGACTTGGACGCACAGTTTAAATATCATGAAATAAAATGCTGAAAATAACAACTGAAAATAAGAACATAATAATCACAGAGTAAGGTGGCAAGGTATCTTGCTTGATGGTGCAAAGTGGCAAGTCCAAGTAATCACAATGTGAGCCAAGAATTGTTACAATCTCCAAACAACTTCGGACGCTGAAACAAACATCAAAAATGGTCTCGGTTAAGAAGATATACCTAGGAAACGCCTGTCCAAAAGTCAAATTCTGGAATAGGGGTAAAATCGTAATTTCGGGTCAAAACGATGTCCGCCGTTGGACCCGCCGTTGGACCCGGGGCATGATGAGAAATGATGGGCCTGTACTAAGAAACTTAGCAAAGGACATTTATGGGCCTATTATCCTTGGCGTACCCTGGCTTAGGATACGGATAATAGGATGAAAGGGAACCAACATACTTACTCAGAGGTAATGAGGACATGGCAAGCATGAGGGTTTTCTTACCGCGAAATCTTCCTACTCAGAGGTAATGAGGACATGGCAGGAGTGGACTCAACGGAGGATATTTATGGACCTACTATCCTTGGCGTACTCCGGTTATGGGTACGGATAATAAGTCGAAAGGGAATCAACATACTTACTCAGAGGTAATGAGGACATGGCAAGCATAAGGGTTTCCTCGACGGAGCCTTCCCACTCAGAGGTAATGAGGACATGATAGGAGTGGGCTCCATGAAGGGGGGTACATAGAATGACTCAGAGATAATGAGGACATGGAAGTTCTATGTAGAGGGGTGATTTGTTTTTGGCGAAAGTGAAACGACTCAGAGGTAACATCGACATGGTCGTTTTGGAAATTTGTGGATTTGTTACCCTTTTTGTGTACTAGGAGTACGGGTAGTGGATCATGAGGAAGGAGCTCTTTCAAGAAGAAAGTTCAGAGGTTTGGTCATACATGACTTACTATCTGAAAGAGTGACCGGAGTGTAAGTTCAGAGGCACCTGCGGGTACATAACTCGATAATCTGGGAGATTGTGAATGTGAGTTCAGTGGTACCGGAGGGTACATGACTCAATAATCTGGAATTTAGAATATGAGTTCAGTGGTACCAGCGGGTACATAACTAAATAATATAGAATTTGGAGGATGTGAGTTCAGCGGTACCGCAGGGTACATAACTCAGTAATCTGGAATTGTGAATGTGAGTTCAGCGGTACCGGAGGGTACATGACTCAATAATCTGGAATTTAGAATATGAGTTCAGCGGTACCAGAGGGTACATAACTCAATAATCTAGAATTTACAGGATGTGAGTTCAGCGGTACCGGAGGGTACATAACTCAATAATCTGGAATTTTGTGAATATGAGTTCAGCGGTACCAGTGGGTACATGACTCAGTAATCTGGAAAATATCGTTTAGACATAATATTTCTTCAGAAACTTACCGTTGACGGGCAGCTTGAGCAAGTCTCCGTTTTGTTTTACGAGGCGATAAGCACCGTTGGAGAATACAACCTCAATGATGAATGGGCCTTCCCACTTTGGTTAGAATTTGCCAGCGGTCTTGTGAGTCATAATCATCGGCCTCCGAACTGCCAGAACGAGATCGCCCACTTGGAATGTTCTAATTTTAACCTTCTTGTTGAAGGCTCCGGAGATGCGTGCTTGGTATAGCTCGATCTTTTGCTGAGCCAGTAGGCATTTTTCATCTAAGGCCTCCAACTCTTGTAGCCAGCGAAGGTAGTTATCGTCAGACGTTAATTGGTAAGTGAGAGCGATGCGGAGCGAGGGGATTTGAGTCTCCAATGGGAGAACTGTCTCACTCCCGTACACCAGGGAGAATGGTGTGTTCCCTGTGGCTGTTCGGACTGTGGTACGGTACGCCCATAAGCATTCACCAAGCTTCTCGTTCCAGTCGTGCTTGTTGGAGGATACGAACTTCTTGAGTAACTTGATGATGGTTTTATTGAATGCTTCTGCCAACCCATTTGCTGCCGGATTGTATGGCGTTGAAGCAACATTCTGAATTCTGTGCTTGTCGCAAAACCGATAGAAGGCGTGGATTGCGAACTGCAGACCATTATCGTGGATAATCCTTCGGAGCAGTTCAAAGCGATAGATGACAAAATGCTTGAGGAAGCTGATCATGTTTGAAGTCTTTACTTCTGTAAGCGGAACAGCTTCTGCCTATTTGGAGAAGTAATCCGTGATTGCGAGTATGAAGCGATGTCCTCGGGAAGAAGGTGGAGCGATCGGACCGATGATATCCATTCCCTATGCTTCGAATGACCAGGACGCCACTGTCGAATGTAGAAATTCGGATGGCTGGTGGATGAAGTCTGCATGGACTTGGCAGGCTTTGAACTTTCTTGCGTAGTCTACCGTATCTGCCACCATCGTGGGCCAGTAGTAGCCTATTCGGCGAAGACGGTCTCGCAATTTTGGACCAGGCTGATGGGCCCCACAGATACCGTCATGAGCTTCGCATACGGCTTCTTTGGCTTCTGCGTTTGACAGACATCGCAGTAATAATCCATCGTAGGATCGGCGATACAGCATTTTTGTCTCCGTATCGTAGAAGAATCTGAGAGAACGCCTTCTGATAGAGGTGGCTTCCTTTGGATCCTCCGGCAGAATGTCGTAGACTACGAAGTCAATGAATGGTTGTCTCCAGTCTTGTGCTTTCTCGATCGTCTGAGCGGAATAACTCGCCACAAATTGAATATTGTTCTTGGGACAGACCAGCTCATGGCCTATCACATCCACCGATTGATAAGCATAGTTTGGAACCGCTAGGGAAGCGGCAAGGCCAGTTAAGGCATCGGCTTCGATATTTTGGAGTCTGGGAACGTGTTCGATGAAGAATCCCTCAAATGACAAAATAATGTTGATCGTTATTTGGTGATAGGGGATCATGTCTTCATGGCGGACTTCGTATGAACCCCAGATCTGATTGACGATTAACTGAGAATCGCCGTATACTTCAAGATATTCTACCCCCAGCTCTCTTGTAAGTTGGAGGCCAATGACCAAAGCGTTGTACTCGGCCACATTATTAGAGCAGGGCTCTGTGAGGGAGTAAGCGCAATTGATCCCCAACCCGGAAGGAGAAACCAGCACCACCCCGACTCCGACGACGAAGTTGCCCTTAGATCCGGTCCTTGAGGCGGCGTCGAAGAACATTCTCCATATATCATCGTGAGAGGTTGCATGTGAGTTGGCAACCTCATCTGGGATTCCCTCATATATTCTGGACGACTCTGAGCCTGGATAGGCTGCTAAAAAGTCTGCCAGAGCTTGACCTTTAACAGACTTTTACGGGACGAAGATCATATGATAGGGGGACAGCAATATTGCCCATGTGGCATGGCGGGAGCTGAGTGCCCCTGGTTTAGTCATGAGGACCCTGAGAGGGTTGACTCGTGAGATCATATGTATGGTTTGTCCTGTGACATAGTGCCGCGTCTTTTGAATGGCGAACACTAGGGCGAGGCATTCCTTCTTCACGACGGTGTATCGGTGCTCTGGCCCAATCATCATTCGGCTAAGTTAATATATAGCTTGTTCATGGCCCGCATTGTTGTTTTGTGCCAGCAGAGCACCGAAGGAATGCTCCATTGCTCGTACATGTAGCAAGAATGGTTTTCCAGTAATAGGGGCCACTAGGACTGGTGGGTTCGACAAGTATTCTTTGATGCTGTCGAAGACACGTTGGCATTCTTCATCCCATACGAACGAGAAGCCTTTCTTCATGAGATGGGTGAATGGCCGACATCGTCCGGAGAGGTTAGAAATGAACCTCCTGATGTAAGCTAGCCTCCCTTGAAGGCCTCTGAGTTCGCAGAGATTTCTCGGAGGACCCATCTCCATAATTGCCTTCGTCTTCTCTGGATCTACATGAATTCCCTGGACAGTAATAATAAAACCCAGGAATTTTCCGCTGGATACGCCCAGGAAGGATTTTGTGGGATTTATCTTCAGGTTGTGCGCTCGCATCAGGTTGAATACCGTCCTCAGATCCTGCAGATGGTCTCCCTTATAGCGACTCTTGACGACAATGTCATCAACGTAGCATTCCACAGTCTTGCGCAAGTGGTCTCTGAAGATGATACTCATGGCCCATTGATATGTGGTGCCAGCATTCTTTAAACCGAAAGGCATGACTGTGTAGCAGTATGTGCCAATCGGTGTTCGGAATGATGTATGCTTCTCGTCGTCAGGAGACATCTTGATTTGGTTGTACCCCAAAAAACTATCCATGAATGACATGCGTTCGAAGCTGCATGTGTTGTCGATCATGATGTCTGTAATAGGGAGGGGGAATTCATCTTTGGGACATGCCTCGTTCAGATTGTGGAAGTCGATGCAGATTCGAATCTTCCTATTCTTCTTGAGGACCGGAACTATGTTGGCGACCCAGTCTGGATGTTGTTCTTCATGAATGAAGCCGCTGGCTATCAGTTTGTTGACTTCGGCTTCGATCGCATCCATGATGCCCGGGCGGAAGCATCGCTGTTGTTGTTTGACCGGCTTTGCATCTGGACGAATGTTGAGCTTGTGAAGGGCAACCTCGGGGTTTAGTCCTGGCATATATTCATAGCTCCAGGCGAACACATCGATATATTCTTTGACAAGTTCCAGTAGAGATTCTCGCTCTTCGTCTGTCAGGCTTTTACTGACGAAGATTGGTTTTGGAGAAGATTCGCTGCCAAGGTCGACCTGTATAACCTCATTTTCAGTAGGAGGTTCTCTCTGTTCGAATCGCTTTTTCCATTGTGCATCCAGCTGTTGGGCCCACGGCTCTAACTCGAGGATTTCAGAAATGTCTTCATCTTCTTCGTAAGCGTAGGCGAATGCCATATTGACTGACAGGACTTGTCTGAATACATCTCCGATGCTGGCATCTGAATCAGAAGGTGGTGACCCGGTCGAATGTGAATGCCGGTCACATTCCTTATCTGAACTTTCAGGGGTCGTTGCGGGCGTAACGTATCCTAATCCACATCGGGTCTTGCTGTAGTAGACCCATGGTTTACCAACCAGTATTGGCGACTTTAAAGGTAATCGTCAACCAATGCCGTAGTTCAAGCCTGGCGTAGTCTCCAGATCATACCACTGTTTTTGTATGAGATATTTGGATTGGGGGCTATACAGATAAAGAGGCAGTCTTCCGGCATCTGATTCGAGATCGACCTTCTCTATAGTGAAGGGCTGTGGGTCGTCCTTCCGGCCGAAGATGATTGGATGGTCCCCTCCCTCGATTATGCGGTAAGCGTCTTCCACTGTGGTAAGCTGGTTTGCGGTGTAAACATTTATCACCTGTGTGTGTAGGTGAGTGCCTATACCGTGTTCCATAGCATATATTGTACAAAGCTTATTAAGCTCGAGGTAGTTCAAAGATAGCCCTTTATTGATGAAGTAAGGTATCTTTTCTAGCGGGATTACATCATCTGCAGAGGAAACGTCAGTGTGGGCATCCACATACTTGGCTAGTTTCGGTTCTTCTTCGGCCATTCCTTGTATAAATAAAGACTGAGAGGATGACCTGGGCAGCTTGATCGTTAGGGGTTCTGCTGGTGGAGCCGAGCGTGGAGTTGTTGGCAAACTAGCGACCCCCAGTTTGGTACTTGATGCTGGGCGGGGAGTTGTTGGCTTGCTAGAAGCCCCAGACTTTGCATCGGGGTGACGATTCTTCTTGGGAAGGCGTATCGTCATTGGCTTGTCAGAAGGATTGAGCTTCTCTGTTTGTGGCTGGCCGACTCTCGGTAGTCTGATTGTCAGTGGCTCCATTGTGGGTTTTGGCGCTTGGCCAGACCTTGGCAGTCGGAATATCATTTGCCCTTCTTGTGCCGAGAGGCTGATTGTGTCCTTACGCAGAGCGGCCGTAAGGGGTGCGGACTTGCCAGGTTTGTGAGCTTGAAGGTGGATCGTCAGAGGTTCTTTCGATCCTGAGGCCGTCTCAGTTCGAGCTTGTACATCTTCATCCAGGTGCTTCTTCGACTTCTCGTATAGGCAGGAGTCTGAGTAGTAGGATTCGACCCCTTTGAAGGGATCGATGTCGGTAAATTCTGTCCTCACGAAGCCATGTTTGTCGACATATTTGAAGCACTGGTGCAGCGTGGAAGGTACGGTCATATAATCGTGTATCCAAGGGCGCCCCAAGAGGATGTTGTAAGAAGTGTCAGCATCTATGACATAACAGGTTACTTCTGACTGGAGATCGCCAATTTGGCACTTCTAGCGAATCTTTCCGATCGGATAGCTCCTGCCCGAATTAAAACTGCTGATGGCGGTGCTTGTTGGCGTCAGACGATGCATAAGAATGCGGAGATAATGTAACAGACCCTTCGGGATGATGCTTATAGAAGAACCAGGATCAATGTGCATCCGGTCCACCTTTACGTCGCCGATGTATCCAGTGTAGTATAACGGACGATCGTGCAGGTTGGTCTTAATGAGCATATCTTACGGAGTGAAGACAATGTTGGGCATCGCTCCTGTGCAAGCGCTGTCTTGGAGATTTGCAGGCGGGCTCTCTCCTGTGAGGTAGACCTGAGCCAGATAGGCGTCGGCATTTTGGAGTGCATCGTTCAAAGCCGTACGAACATCCTTTGAGAGTCTCAGGAGCTCGTATAATGACAATTTGGTCGGTGTGTTGGTCAATTGCGCCAAGATTTTGAAGTTGTAGGGCCTCTCCAGCCCCTGAGGTGCCTTTTTCGGAGTGATTTGTTAAAACGAGTCTCCTTCGGCCTAGGCTTATCGGTAGTCGGAGGCTGAGAAGGTCCTAGAGTGTCAGCGGTGGATGGCTGATGATCTTTAGCCGAGTTTTCAGTCACAGGTTGGGATTGTGCCCCAGACCGAGTAATGACAGCCGTGAGTTCTTCGATATCTGCCGAGATTGTGCGACAGGATCTGACTTTTCTACTCTTTTTCTTGCGAATGAAAGATGGTGTGGACTGAGTTACTTCAGATACCAAGTCTGGATGGACCCACATGACCTCCCTTCGTGATGTGGTGAGGGGCACTAGACCAGCAGCCTGATCCCGAGGAGGTAAAAGATTAGCAATCTCCATTGTCGCTAGAGGGATGGGTACCACACCGTCTTGAGCTTCGGTTGGAGGGAAGCTGCCAAATTGTACTGACACCGTATTGGCTGCCATGGTTACCTCTTCGAAATCAATGGCCAGAGCGTTCGAATCGATGAGATGTTGGATGTATCATTTTAGTTGGTAGCAGTCGTGTGTAGCATGGTGGACGTAGCGGTGGTAATAGCAGTACTTTGGGCTCTCCATTTCTGCCGGTCGAGGTTCCCGTCTTGGTGGAGGGAGCTGAATTCTGCCTCCTTGTATGAGCATATCCAAGATGGGCTTGACGTGGCCGTCTTAGAATGAGTAGGTCATTTGCGGCCATTATTTGTCTGCCTGTTTTGACTCAGGTTTCTGGGCTGTGTCGGCCACCATAGCCTGCTTGCCCTTGTTGTTCCGATTGTTGGAGGAGTTACCACTATTATTGTTGTTGGTATTAGGGCGCTTGCCCTTGTCCTCTCCCTCCGAGATGTGCAATCCCAGTTGGCGAGCCTTTTTCAACATTTCTTCAGCGCTAGTGGCACTGATGATAAACGTCTTCCAATCCTTAAATTGACTTTCGCCCATCCAGAGACTGATTGTTGGGAGCAATCTCTTTTGGCAAATTTCAATCAAGGAGGAATCCGGGTTACCAGACGGCAATTTTATTACGGTTTGGCGAAACCGCTCAATATGGTTCCTTGTCAGCTCCTTCTCCCCTTGGACGACGTCTATGAGGGTGGACATTGTGACGTCCTTCCTACTTCATAAAATCTCTCCAAGAACATGCGCTTGAAGGTGGCGAAGGAGTGGATGCAGTTGTCTGGCAGGTTGCGATACCAGTCGAAGGCGACCCCTTCCAATGCCCCGATGAATAATCGCGTAAGGATGGCATCGTCATAGGACAGATGGTCGGTGGTGACCTCGAAGTAAGTGATGTACCGACTTGCGGAGGTCTTGCCATCATAAGGATTAATGTTGAACGGCTTATATCTTGGTGGAAAGGGGACATCCCTCCATCCAGCAGGGTATGGTTGCCGTATTCTGAGGTCTTGGGAGTTCTCTCGAGCATAAAATATGGCTCGGAGCTCCTGGACCTCTCTTCTTGCTTCTTTAGCCTCATCCATAGCGGTAGGAGCCGACGTTTCAGGAGGATTATTGCCCGGGTTCGGTGCCACTGAATTTGAGTCCGTATTGATCGCGGGACCCACGCTTGTTTGGCCAGGCGTCCCTCCTTGCAGAGTTGGAAGGGCCGCTTTGATCTCGTCTACAGACTTGACCAAGGCGTGCAGTATGGCCTCTAGAGTGTCGATGCATTGGCGATCACTGGAACCACCTTGATTGCTGTCCGTCATGAACACCGTCCTTACATGAGGAGAGATAGAAGGAACGGTGGAGGACGTGCCCTCCGAATCATAACCCTGTACCGAGAATGTTGGCCCATTGGTCATCATCAACCTGATTTTAATAATTGATCAAAACTCTGTCTGGATATACGAAGCTTGTTGGGACATCTCAGCTCCTTGGACATAAGCAAGATTGGATATTCACTCCGTTCAAGACTGAAGATCTGTTTGCCTACTTGAGTCTGTACTTCCTATGCAATGTAATTTTTCACTTTATTTGAGTCTAGGAATACGTTGTACACCGAGTCGTACTGGCAAATAGGCTACTCCCAAATAGTTCAAAATGTTTTTAAAATGACCTATCAAAATGTTTTCAAAAAGGTTTTCAAAAATCACCAAAAATCTGTTTTAAAAACCCTAACCTAACCCTGACAGAACTCGGCCAGAGTTCGGCCAGAGTTCGGTTGGTGGCCGTTTGATTTTTGAAATTCTCTGGAACTTGGTCCTCCTGTAGTTGCGGATTTGACCGAGATTTGCTCATCGAGTTCTGCCCGAATTCTGACAGAGTTCTCCCTTTGGAATTCCTATAAATAGAGATAGATTTCGATCATTTCAATTCACTCATTCACTTTCAATCTTCTCTCTATCTAAAAAGCTTTCTGCCTTCCAAAGAGTTTTCTGGAGCTTTCATTTTCAGATCCCAAGCCAGTTACAATCCTCTAGTCGATTTGCCAGTGCGGTACAGTCTAGAAGTTTCTGAGAGATTGTAATCAGAAGGCTTGATTGAAGAATACCTCTTCACATTTGAAGTTGGACGAGTTCTTCGTATCAAAGCTTGCGTTGTAGAAGTTGCAAGGACTTCGTAAGAAAACTTGCGATTTTTCCTATAGTGGATTCAACTGGTAGCAAGAGTTCTACCGACTGGATTAGTCCTCAACAGAGGGATACCAGTATACATCGCTGTCTTTACGTTTGCTTTCTGAACTCTGCCTTTACATTATTTCAATTGTGATTATATACTGTGATTGTGTTGCTAACATTTTTTATTTAGCATTATTCCGCTGCCAACTCTATTCACCCCCCTCTAGAGTATTACGCTTTACTATATCATTCCTACAATTGGTATCAGAGCGGGTGTTACAGGTAAAGCGAGGTAACAGTGCTATTTATTCATTAATTATTAGATCACAGCACATCACATGGCTACTATGAAATTCACAAGTGAAGGTCAGGCCACAAACAGACCCCCTCTGTTTGATAGTACTAACTACACTTATTGGAAAACACGGATAAGTTTCTTCTTGAAATCTCTTGATTTTGACTTATGGGCTATTGTTCTTGATGGCTATCAGAAGCCACCTCGTATAAATGTCGAGGGAGTTTTGGTTGAAAAACCCCAAAGCAGTTATACAGAGGAAGAAAAGAAAAAGGCCAGTCTTGACGTACGTGTCATTAATGCTCTTTTTTGTGCCTTAGACAGAATAGAATTTAACAGGGTATCTACATGCACAACGGCAAATGGTGTGTGGAAGCTTCTCGAAGTTACACATGAAGTCATGACTCAAGTCAAGGAGTCAAAAGTCAGCAGACTTACTCAAGAGTACGAGGCGTTCAAAATGAAGCCAAATGAAACAGTCACACAAATGTTCGAGAGGTTCTTGGATATTGTAAACCCTTTGTCCTCCTTAGGCAAAGATTACAGTAACCACGAAAAGATTCGCAAAATCCTGCGAGCTCTCACCAAGAACTGGATTCCGAAGGCTACAGCTATCATTGAAGGAAACGACCTCACTACAATGTCACTTGAAGTACTCATGGGTAAACTACTCACTCATGAACTAGAGCTACAAGATTTTGAAGAACCTGAACCAAAGGAGAAGACTATTGCCCTCAAAGCTCAGCACAGAAAAGCTGCTGAAGATGACTCAGACAGCAGTGGATCTGACGCTGAAGATCAAGCTCTCCTAGCAAGGAAGTTCAAAAGATTCATGAGACATGAGAAAAGAGTCAAAGAGAACAACAGCAACAACTGGTACCAAGAAGATGCTGTCTGCTATGGCTGCAAGAAGAAGGGACATATGAAGAAGGACTGTCCCATCAACTCATCATCGAGCAAGAATAACAATAGGTATGAAAAAGGCAACCTGAAAAGATCAACGTCTCGGAAATATGCCAACACCAGCATATGGCATGAGAGTGAAGCTAGCGACTCAGAAGATGAACATTCAGAGGACGCTGCAAACATCTGCTTCATGGCAATCGATCAGGTACCTACTGAACCTGTAGAAACATATGATGACTTCACCTTTGAGCAATTAGGAGATGCCTTCAGTGACCTGATGCTTGACTACAGGAAACTGCATAGTAAATATCAGACCGCTAAGAAGGTACTCAAAGAGTACAAAGGAGAAATAGGAAGACTTACCGACCTACTAGCTGAGGTTAGAGCTAATGTTAGTGAGTCTGGTGAGCTTTCCTCTATAAAGCTCTTATTACACGAGACTAAACAGTCATCCGAAGAGAAAGACAAGATTATAGACCAATTGAGAGAAGATCTTTCTAGAGAAAAGAAAAGTCTTCAATCTGCACAAATCAGAATGGAATCACTCACTTCTGATTATACTAAGTTATATGACACTTCCAAAAGGTTGGAAATTAGGTTAGGAAAACAGCCTGAGCCTGCTGCTTCCTATCCTACCACGTGTCACTTACCGAGAATTCGGAACATTCCCAAGCCAAACACTGTCAGACCAAACCGTATAAAACCTTTACCCCAAAAGGTTAAGCCCAAACATGATCATAGGTATGCATTCTTCTATACTAGAAAACCCAAACCTACCAACCATGCACACCACTCAGCTTTCAACACTCGACATGCACAATGTCATTATTGTGGCCTCATTGGTCATATATCATCTGCATATAGAATGAGAAAGCTTGTAGATTTAAATGTTTATGCTTGGATACCTAAAGCTAACAATTCAGGACCCTACAAGAAATGGGTACCAAAGGTTTTATCTGCAAACTGTTTTGTAGGTGGAACACCCTTCATATGCTTGAAGCAAATGGATCCTCGACAGCGGTTGCTCACGGCATATGACCGGTGACGCTACCCTATTTGCAACACTGACGAAGAAGAAGAAGAAAGGTTATGTTTCCTTCGGTAATAATTTGAAAGGGTATATTATTGGTATCGGTGATGTTGGTAAGTCTCCCTATCCAGTGATTAAAGATGTCTGTCTGGTTACCGAGTTGAAACATAATCTGCTCAGCATAAGTCATCTAGCTGATCATGGTTATGGTATCAACTTTGGCAAAGACAAATGTACTATAGTTGATAGCTCAACTGGTAGTACTATCTTTGAAGGAATCAGGGAAGACAATATATATGTTTTCTATCTGTTGGAAGAAGCTAACATTTCAGGTAGATGCTTAATAGCCAAAAGTGATGAGAGTCATCTATGGCACATGAGACTCGGTCATGCAAACATGGATACAATTTCAAGATTATCCACAAAGAAGATAGTACGCGGTTTACCAGACATAACATTCAAGAAGGATTCGGTATGCAGCCAATGTGAAAAGAACAAGGCTACCAGATCCACATTCAAGTCTGTAAATGCAGTATGTACTACTAGACCTCTACAATTGCTACACATGGATTTATTCGGTCCTAGCAGAGTTGCTAGCCTCGGAGGTAAATTATATGCATTTGTTATTGTAGATGATTTTTCTAGATACACGTGGGTATATTTCTTGACACGCAAGAATGACGCATTATCCAAATTTGTCGCCTTTTGCAAGAAAGTACAAAATGAAAAAGGTTACATGATCACTCGAATTAGAAGCGATCATGGAGGCGAATTCGAGAATGCTGATTTCGAGCAATTTTGTGACACACACGATTTTATACACGAGTTCTCCTGCCCTAGAACTCCACAACAAAATGGAGTTGTGGAACGTAAGAACAGAACTCTAACCGAAATGGCCAGAGTGATGTTAAATCAATTTAGCCTACCCAAATACTTCTGGGCTGAAGCTGTCAATACAGCTTGCTTTGTGCTCAATAGAGTTCTAATTCGACCCAAATCGAAGAAGACTCCATTTGAGTTATGGTTTGATAGAATTCCTTCAGTTTCATACTTTAAGATATTTGGCTGTAAGTGCTTTATTCTTAATACTAAAGACAACTTGGGAAAGTTTGACGAAAAGGCCGATGAAGGTATATTTCTAGGTTATGTGGCAAAGAGCAAAGGGTACAGAGTCTTCAACAAACGTACCATGATCATCGAAGAATCAATCAACGTCACTTTTGATGAAATGAACCAAATGTCTCTCGATGATAGTGATGAAGATCTGCCTACATCAAGTTCGACATCAGCTGAACCTGAACCAAGCTCTGCACTAGCTGAACCCCCTAGAGGAGATCCAGGAACCAGCTACCTACAGAGTCTACCAAAAAGGTTAAAATTCACAGCTGATCATCCACAAGATTTGGTAATTGGTGACATTACCAAAGGAGTAAGTACTCGATCATCCAGTAGAGATATTGTTTCTAGTGTTGCATTTATTTCACAGCTAGAACCTAAATCTATTGATGAAGCATGTAGTGATAGTTTCTGGATAGATGCCATGCAAGAGGAATTGAACCAATTCGAACGGAATCAAGTTTGGGAACTTGTTCCCAAGCCTATTGATCATCCGGTCATTGGCACCCGTTGGGTATTCCGAAACAAACTAAATGAGGATGGTTTAGTAACTCGTAACAAGGCTCGACTTGTAGCTCAAGGATACAATCAAGAAGAGGGTATCGACTACGATGAGACTTATGCCCCAGTTGCGAGATTAGAATCCATTCGAATGTTATGTGCATTTGCATGTTTTCATGATTTTAAACTTTTTCAAGTGGATGTAAAAAGTACTTTTCTAAATGGATTTATAAAAGAAGAAGTTTTTGTAGCACAACCTCCGGGTTTCACGGATTTCAAAAATCCTGACCATGTTTTCAAGTTGAAGAAAGCCTTATATGGTTTGAAACAAGCCCCTCGTGCTTGGTATGACCGTCTAAGCTCTTTTCTACTTGACAATGGTTTTTCAAAAGGAAAGGTTGACACTACACTATTTATTAAATCTTTTAATGGCAAGCTGCTTTTAATTCAAATTTATGTTGATGATATCATATTTGGATCCACTGATGAATCTCTTTGTCAAGAATTTTCTAAGTATATGCAGAATGAGTTTGAGATGAGCATGATGGGAGAGCTGAAGTTCTTTCTCGTATTGCAAATCAAACAAACCGACAATGGGACGTTCATTAATCAAGCCAAGTACACAAAAGATTTGCTAAAGAAGTTCGATCTGGACAATGTCAAACCTTTTGGCACTCCGATGGCAACTTCAACAAAGCTTGATTCTGACGAACAAGGCAAGCCAGTCGACACACGTAAGTATCGAGGTATGATTGGTAGTTTACTTAACTGCTAGTCGTCCAGATATAATGTTTAGTGTTTGCCTGTGTGCACGTTTTCAAGCTAACCCAAAGGAATCACATCTAACCGCAGTTAAGCGTATCTTTCGATACCTTAAGGGCACTTCTTCTGTCGGCTTGTGTTATCCCAAAACTAAATCCTTTGACCTTATTGGTTATTCGGATGCAGATTTTGCGGGATGCATGGTTGATAGAAAAAGTACTAGTGGTACATGTCATTTCTTAGGCAAGGCTCTAGTCTCTTGGTTTAGTAAAAAGCAAAATTCTGTAGCCTTATCAACAACAGAGGCTGAGTATATCGCCGCAGGACGTTGTTGTGCTTAGATTTTGTGGATGAAACAAACCCTAGAAGACTTTGTTTTATTTTTCACAAATATTCCCATTTTCTGTGATAACACGAGCACCATTAATTTGACTAAGAATCCTGTATGTCATTCTCGTACTAAACATATCGAGATTAGACATCATTTTCTTAGAGATCATCATCAAAATGGAGATATAAACCTTGTGTACATAGATACTGAAAATCAATTAGCTGACATCTTCACTAAACCTCTAGCGGAAGATCGTTTCAATTATTTACGTCGAGAATTAGAAATTTTGGACGTCAATAACATTAATTGATTTTATTTTATGATTATATATCATTATGCAAAAACTGTGTTAGAGACAAGCTAATAAAGAGTCTGTCTGTCACCACAACTACGGTTGAAGCGAAGCGGTACTTAAGAGTTCCCCGGTGAACCTCCGCCAGCTGGGACAGTACTCCTACAGCTAATCTGAGACAGTCGCTGTGTAACGACATTTAATTCATAAAATATTATTAATTATGTTATTTGAAGACTAAAATAACTAATCTTTGAATTAAATATTTGCAACGAGTCAATGAAAAAGAAGTAGCACAAATCAACTTTGAAAGAACCCTAGGCGAATTCGGCCAGAGCTCTGACCGAATTAGGCCCGAGTTCGGTTGAGGGTGTATATGTATATATACAGAACCCGAGAGCTTCTTCTCTTTCATTGCTTCCAAACTTTCAAAACAGCAGCTCCAGCCGCCCGAAACTCCTCCAAACCTTAGGTATTCACCAACCCATTGCTTCCTATCTACTTGGTGAAATCCTTCCAAAATTTGTAATCGTGCGGAGATCGTTCTTATCTACAACATATCCAATTTTCGTGAGGTATAACTCTCTCTCTCTCCACCTTTCATATTAGTGCTTTTTATTTCAATGGCACCTAGATTTAATCCGTCAAAGAGGAAGAAGACAACTCCTAGTGAGGAAGGCTCCTCTTCGAATCCTCACACGGATTCCTTGTTTTCGTCGGTCCAAAAGAGCGACGACGCTTTCGATGGGTTCTTCTTTCAAACCCTCGATCAAGCTTTATTATGGTACGGTGACTTTTCCACCCGTTCCATATGTAGCGGCGCTCCGGTTAAATGGACGGTATTCCCTGATCATCGTCACTTATTTGAGGCATTAGGGTTACACTTACTTGTTAAACTGTGCTTCCCAATAGCTACTAATGCCATTAGATTGTTCTATTGCAATCTCGTAGTTAACACTTTTGACGTGAGCACACGTATCAGAGGCATAGACATTGACTTCAATGATGTCCTTCTAGCAGAGATTCTTGGTATTCCCAATGAAGGTGAACCGCTAGTTGATATCACGAAATTCGATTTCCCCGAAGGCACTACACTCACGAGTTTCAAAACGGAACTTTGTGCACCTGACAGAGTACGTTCTGGAAAGTTCAAGGCTAACAACCTGAACTTGTTTAACTACGAATTGCATCGCATCATCTACTCTACTCTTCTTCCAAAATCCACTTCCAAGGATGATGTGACTTCGCTTGAGCTGTCCGCCATGTACCATATTCTTAAGGAGATTCCTTTTTTTCGCCCCTAAGACAATCATTCAGATGATGGGACGTTGTCGTGCTAGAGATCGAAATCTCTCTTACGCGATGATTCTCCCTCGTATCTTTCAGCGATTCGAGATCGATTTATCGACTTGTACTCAGGACTCTGAGCCCAAGTTACTCCAGCTTTCTCGTCGCAGTCGGACTGCTTCAGCTCCACCTCCTGCTCCTCCTACTGCACCATCTTCACCACATCAGCCGTATGCCATGACTTTTGAGGGCATACATCAGCATTTATCAGCTTTGCACGTCTCGATGACGGATATGGCTCGCGAGCGAGAGTTCCGCGATGTCACCCGTTACCAGGCGATGGCAAACTCCTTGGCCGATCTGCGTTTTGCCCAGACTGGTCACTCTGCTGCTTCCATCCCTCGTGATCCAGCTTTTTCGAGTTACCGCTGTGAGGATGAGGCTGTTCATGCCTACTTCCAGCCAGGTAATGCCTATGACTGGTATCGTGCACCTCGAGATTACGTTAGTGAGTTCTATGCTGGCGCCCCTACTCATCCTACTGGCGCTGGTACTTCTGGTGCTGGTACTTCCGGTCATGCTGGCCACGCTGCTGATGATATTGATAAGGATAGTGATGATGAGATCTGATTTGATTATTAGTGATATTCTATTGTATACTTGGAAATGCTCCGACATTCCAAGTTTTTATCATTTACTTTTTATCAGTACTTTATAGTTTGCTATCAGTACCTTTTATCTTCATGGACATGTTTTTGATGTTTCATTTATGTCATCTCAGTTTATTTCAGCATTTTGTTTAAGCACTATCTCTTTATACTGCTTCTCCATTTTTAAACTGCCTGTGAAATAGCATGCCTGAGATTTCTTTTATGTTTTGAAGCAATACATGCCTGTGATGATAATTTATAGACACTTTACATTCCTATGATGCTATATCTCTAATTCTTATATTATATTTCTTTTATTTTCTCGCTATTTGTTACTTATGCATTGATTGCGGGGGAACCTTCTGCATTTAATGCGGGGGAGCCTTCTCTTGTGCAATTATTTTGCTAAGTGACAAAGGGGGAGAAAATTAAAAATTATCTAACATTTTTTTTGAGTTAAATACAGGTTATGAACAATTTCTACTTTTTGATATTTTTGAACAAGCTTGAACTAGCTTAATGTTATATCATTCATAGTTTGTCAATTATCAAAATGGGGGAGATTGTTGGCCCATTGGTCATCGTCAACCTAATTTTAATAATTGATCAAAACTCTGTCTAGATATACGAAGCTTGTTGGGACATCTCAGCTCCTTGGACATAAGCAAGATTGGATATTCACTCCGTTCAAGACTGAAGATCTGTTTGCCTACTTAAGTCTGTACTTCCTATGTAATGTAATTTTTCACTTTATTTGAGTCTAGGAATACGTTGTACACCGAATCGTACTGGCAAATAGGCTACTCCCAAATAGTTCAAAATGTTTTTAAAATGACCTATCAAAATGTTTACAAAAAGGTTTTCAAAAAGATTTTCAAAAATCACCAAAAATTTGTTTTAAAAACCCTAACCTAACCCTGACAGAACTCGGCCAGAGTTCGGCCAGAGTTCGGCCAGAGTTCGGTTGGTGGCCGTTTGATTTTTGAAATTCTCTGGAACTTGGTCCTCCTGCAGTTGCGGATTTGACCGAGATTTGCTCATCGAGTTCTGCCCGAATTCTGCCCGAATTCTGACAGAGTTCTCCCTTTGGAATTCTTATAAATAGAGATGGATTTCGATCATTTCAATTCACTCATTCACTTTCAATCTTCTCTCTATCTAAAAAGCTTTCTGCCTTCCAAAGAGTTTTCTAGAGCTTTTATTTTCAGATCCCAAGCCAGTTACAATCCTCTAGTCGATTTGCCAGTGCGGTACGGTCTAGAAGTTTCTGAGAGATTGCAATCAGAAGGCTTGATTGAAGAATACCTCTTCACATTTGAAGTTGGACGAGTTCTTCGTATCAAAGCTCGCGTTGTAGAAGTTGCAAGGACTTCGTAAGAAAACTTGCGATTTTTTCTATAGTGGATTCAACTGGTAGCAAGAGTTCTACCGACTGGATTAGTCCTCAACAGAGGGATACCAGTATACATCGCTGTCTTTGTGTTTGCTTTCTGAACTCTGCCTTTACATTATTTCAATTGTGATTATATACTGTGATTGTGTTGCTAACATTTTTTATTTAGCATTATTCCGCTGCCAACTCTATTCACCCCCCTCTAGAGTATTACGCTTTACTATATTGTTCCTACAGAGAAGTCATCGGGGTATGTGGGAATATTCTCCTCTGGTTCGGACTCAGAAGGGATAGTACCCCCAGCTTCATAGTTTGCTTCATCTTGGGAGTCGTGGACGTCCTCAGGGACGTTGGCACTTGCTGTATCTGATGGGAGAGTTGTTTTCTCGGGCTCATCTCCTTGGAATATCGGATTATCGTGGATACTTTGAGGAGTGCTACCCCCAGTTTCAGTAACCCCCAGTAGTGTGGATGATGAATCTCCTACTATAGTAGATTTCGTCTTCGAATGGGTACCTTGAAAAACTCCGGTGGTGGATAACCGTTTAGACGACAGTTTCTTAGTCACAGTGGTTGAGATCTTCGGGCTGGAAACGTTTATCTTCTTCCCTCTCCCCTCGACGGGGATTTTCTGAGTGGAGTTGCAAGAGACGACGGGTGGCACCTCATCCTCTGAGCTCGGCTGTTGTAATCTTTGGAAGATGGACTGCCGGTCTTCTCGTATTGTCGTATTGTTACAACAGCAGTTGATAATGATTTGGGTGCAGTGACGTCCGTGGGAGGACTCTTTGCACCCCGAGGCCTCCTCTCTTTCCTTGCGCTTATGGAGGATAGCTTCACGCAAGTCAGATGGGTCCGGAACGACCATGTTTGCTCCCTGGATTTTGGAAGACTTTTGGGAACCTCTCTGTCTGTTTACCGCCGGGGGCTGGACTCGAGTGGTTCTGTACAACTTTTCATCAGAGGCCCGCATAACAGTATGTAGAGCGCTCGGATGGTCAGAGGTTGGGACAGCCGACTGAGCTCGTCGAGCTCGTGCTGCCCTTGACTCCTTCACTCGGGCGCCTGAAGGCGTATAGTAGAAAGAGTCAAAGTGGTGCTGGAGAGAGTCAGACATGTCTTCTCGGGAGTACGAGAGATCAGGACCATAGGAGAGGCGATCGAGGACTGAGCCGCGTGGAGCAGGCGGCATGCGGCTGGAATCAATAGTCTTCCTGCGGCTGGAAGTCTCAGCCGTATAGGTCTTCTCCATACAGCTTGAAATCCTGGCCGCATGAGTATTATGCATTTGGCTGGCAATTTCGGCCACATGGATATCATTCATACGGCTGGCAATCTTGGCCGCATGAGTCTTCGTCTTGCGGCTAGTACCTTTGTTGGACTTCTTCCTGGAGCACATAGAATCACTCTTTGCCCCTGCAAGTCCAACATCGTAGTGCTTTCCTCTGTCGGACTTGGGGACAGCAGAGTCCTCTATGGCTTAAAGTGGAGACGCATGAGAGTTGCCTTCGCCATCTTGGGCAGCAGACAGTGCTCCGTCCAGAGCTTAGAAAGGAGCAAATGACTTTGGCCTCTACTTCCTGCGAGCCTTATTTGTGCGGGTTCGCTTCTGGACCGGGCCGGTGCTTCCTTTGGAGAGCATTTCTTTGAACGCCTGTTGGTCGAAGCGGACGACCATCTTCTGTTGTGTGGAGCTATGTTTGGCTGCATCCGATTGCGTCACCAACTCCTCAGCCGTAGAGAAGTTTGTCCCCAGCAGAGTCGCCATTGTGTTTTCCATGAAATAT
Organism: Iris pallida; assembly: GCA_029216955.1. NCBI lineage: Eukaryota > Viridiplantae > Streptophyta > Magnoliopsida > Asparagales > Iridaceae > Iris > Iris pallida. The sequence continues at coordinate 922,667 of JANAVB010007597.1, forward strand.
AAAAGAACAGAACAATTATCGGAGGACTGGACTTTTACTTCACAATACAAACTCGCTTGTACAAAGAAAGCCTAGGGACGAAAACCTAGGTACAGCAATCTAGGTACAATTATTTATTTTAGATTCTGGAGGGTGACGGTAGAGGCTCGGGAAAGCGATGGCAGCTCTGCTTTACTCCTTGGACGATCGGATGCAGCCTTGGCTCCGGGGAAGATCTGCTTGGAGTTGAAGAAATGCTCTCCTTACTCTCTCTGTGCTTGCTTTTGTCTCTCCAAGTGCTCTGGTGCTCTTCTCCAAAAAAAATGTCCTCTTTTCAAGGCAATGGCACCTTGCTATTTATAAGAGTGGGATGCCATCATTAGGGTTTGCAATGATTGCCTTCTTGATATGTCGGCGGTTAAGGACCAATTAATCTGAGCCCTTCATTCTGATTGTAGCAAATCTAGGTAATTAGTGTCGATTGCGTCAAATCTCTGTGGGCAATAAATGTTGTTTGCCATGAATATTCGCGACTTGTAATGGCTTACCACGTGTCTAATTTGCTCGATTTGACTTGCTCTGTATAATTATGGTGATTACAACAAATTTGATTTTGTTTTGTTAGCACCCATAATTCTAGGAAGATAAGACTGCCACGTGTCTCAATCGTCGTGATAAGCGCCACGTGTCCTCCATTGGGTCATCCTAGCAGAGCCGCATATGAGTGGGCCGCATGAGGATGAACGGTCGCATGAAGATGGGCAGCCGCATGAGGATAGGCAGCCGCATGCTGACGGGCGGCCGCATAAAGGATGCAACTGCATGAAGATGGGTGGCCGCATGAAGGGGGCGGCCGCATAAAGGATGCAGTCGCATGAAGATGGATGGCCGTATGAAGGGGGCGGCCACATAAAGTGGGTGGCCGCATAAATACAGCAGCCGCATGCCTCGGGACTCGGTAGATTCAGCCAATTGTGAAAAGATTTTCTCCTCTTCCCTAGAAACACGCCTTTATGTCAGTCATTATTGCGCCTTTATGTCAGAGGCCGCATAAAGGATGCAACTGCATGAAGATGGGTGGCCGCATGAGGATAGGCAGCCGCATGCTGACGGGCGGCCGCATAAAGGATGCAACTGCATGAAGATGGGTGGCCGCATGAAGGGGGCGGCCGCATAAAGGATGCAGTCGCATGAAGATGGATGGCCGTATGAAGGGGGCGGCCACATAAAGTGGGTGGCCGCATAAATACAGCAGCCGCATGCCTCGGGACTCGGTAGATTCAGTCAATTGTGAAAAGATTTTCTCCTTTTCCCTAGAAACACGCCTTTATGTCAGTCATTATTGCGCCTTTATGTCAGAGCTATCATATGTCACAGCTGTCAGCCGTCAGGGCATTAAATGCAGCAAAAGACGAAGGAAAGAGCTGTTGAAGGCCACGTGGCTCTTCTCTAGGCCGCATGGAATTATTCGAACCGTATAGATTCTTGAGCCGCATGGATCCCTGAGCCGCATGGGGATCCTTGGCCGCATGGTCCTTTCTTTATTCTTTTCTATGCTTCTACAGAAGCGATCTTAGGCTACACTTTATTTTCAATTGGCATTTTTCTTTCCAATGCAACGTCGGATAGGTGTCGTAGTTTGTAGTCGCTGAAATACGGACTGCCTTTGTGGTAGAGTCGCTATTTTGCAACAACAACAATTGATGGTAACCATAGCACAGGTGTGCCCTACGAGGGACACATTGTGCTTATTGGTCGGCTCTTCTGATCTGCGTTTGTGACTGATCACATTACGGAGATCATGTTTGGAGTGTTTTACCTTAACACCCCCATCAAGTGCATGGCAAAGCTAAGCACCGGGGTGGTCATGTGAATGTTGTACCCCCTTATCTGGTTCACGCACATGAGATACGCCCAGATCATTGTACAGAAAAAATATTTATGGCAACTTGAGTCCACTTTATGTGCGTCACCCAAGTGGGCGCATGGACTCAACATCACAGTTGCCCAACCATACTTGGTTCGAAATGCAGAAGATGCGCCCAAACGGGACAGGAACTTTGAGTGTTGACTCATTTCTGGCACAGATGAGCCCGAGTCGACTCTGTATAGCTTACCATCAGCAGCACGTATGATTTTGAGTGCATGCTTCTGGTTTGCTTCTGGCGTAGCACGTTCGTAGCGCATGGCCTGTGCTGTCTTGGATTTCTTTGTACTAGCCAGCGAAAGCACATAATACTCAAAATCTAATTGTGTTCTGCCATGACAGCGAGTGAGTCTGTTGAAGACAGACGTTCTCTCCTGTAACTCCCCAGCCCCAAAATACGTAGGACTAGGAACGTAGACATGCCAGATGTATACATACAAAGTACAGGGGCCTTGTATGTATACATAAGCTATAAAATATAGTAAACCATAACTAACTAATCTCATCCATAAAATAAAATCAAGCTTTTATAGAAATAAGTAAGAATTTATCTGTTTACAGGTAGTTGGACGGAGACAAATCCACTACCAACTAATAAAAAGAAATCATATACATGACATACGTAAAGAATTGGCAAAAGTAGCAAGGAAGGTCCAAGGCACGTCATCTTCGAAGAAATGGAGAAGACCACGACCTCGGCTAGAATACCTGCGGAAGATATGAACACACAATTGGGGAATAACCAGGTCCTCAGGGGGACGTAGCAAGATATAGGAAGAACAAACTAATATGAACTATCAAAATAATAATAATATACAAGACTCTCCTAGACACCAATATGCAAAGGAGATTCTAACTGCCTAATGTACAATTTAGAGGACAACTTTCATGCGCATGGGTGGGATTTTAGGCTATAAGTACGCAACTGGCATCCAGTCATACGTATCCGTCCGTAACGTCCAAAACGTCAGAGGGCATCTACAAATATAAATTGCCACAGTTCCATCCGGAGACTGTGGTTTACCTGTTTGGATTCCCATACGCACTAGCGACTGTCCTCCCCCAATATTTCCTCACTGTTCAAGTCATGTCCATGGCTCATCCAGTTTTGTAACTGCTTGAGTCTCTAAAACCCTAGTCATAGCAGTTACGAAGATCTACCGTCATACGACTTTAGAGATGGCCAGTCCATAAGTCGTGCCCCTAGCAAACTGTATCAAACCGTGTAGTATGAGTGTCATGGCCAAAGAAGATATACGAATATCCCCCAACAAGAATGTAGTCCGCTAACACTAAGTTAACATGCATATAGTAAAGTAAAATGACTAATAGAGTCGCTTGCACCCAAATGTGGCTTGGACGTGCAATTTATAACAAAGGAAACTAACAATTTAAAACAAAGTAAATAATACAGAAAATAAATAATATGACAGTAAATTAGCAAGGTATACTTGCCTGTTGTGATGCCTGGTAAGCTGTCTGGTATGGTACAATAAAGGTAACACAAGATCGACTTTGGTGTTACAATGACACAAAGGTCCTCTGACGAGGGCATGGGTTGTTCCATCGTGTCCAGGACGGTCAGATTTAGTTAGGGTCAATAGGAGGAAGGAAAGAATTGGTAAAGGAATAGGAAAATTGTGATTGGTCATGGACTGGGGATAATCGGAGGAAATTTGCTAAATATACGATTTTAGAAAATATTTTATAATCTTTGAAAAATATATTTTATCAGTTTAAATAATTTCACATAAATACTTGAAGATGGTTATATAAAATAATTTGAAAGTATATGTTATTAGTCCAAAATACAAAAAAAATCATAACATATTTAGACAAATCCTAAGTTTGTAAAGGTAGGATTTCTGATAGAAATCTATGTTTTATTAGTTAAAAATATTTTAAATGAATATATAAAAATCTAGAAAATATTTTAGGGCTAAACTCAAAGTTGAAATTATACATATAGCTCTATGCTTTATTTATATATATATTTGAAAAAATAATAATACATAATTCTCTAAATAATATATTAATAATAATAATAATAATAATTAAACTAATAACCACCACACTAATATCCTCAACTAAATAATAATAATAATAATAAAATTATATTTTTATATACATGATAGAATGCCAAGATAGAAGTATGAATTAATCTTCTAATAACAAATAAAATCAAAGTTAAATACTAGTCATAATATTTATAATAGTCATTTATAAAGGAACCTAAGAAACCAGCTGAACCCAAAACAATATATTGGAATTATTTTAATCATCACCAATTGTTGAGTATGTGCTATCCTCTCTTCATAAGAGAGAAAAGCTGATTAAGTACTCTGAAACAACAAAAAAAAAGAAAAAGAAAAAGAAAAAGAAAACAAAGGTGAGTAAACATGGGGAAAGTGGCGGAGAAACGAAGGGAGAGAGCGAGGAAGGGAGTTTCGAAGGGCGGCTCGCCGCGCGGCGGTCGGAGGAAGCAGATAGGTCGTGCGGCTGGAGGCGGCGGAGAACGGGGGAGAAGAGGCGAGGGAGAACGGGAGAAGGAGAGCGGAGTTGAGGGAAGACGGAGCGCGACACTGACGCTGATGGACGGCGCGGTTTGCCACCCCGGTGGCTGGCGAAGGAAGTCGAACGGCTGCGTCGATGGTCAGAATCGGCACGAAACTGCGGAGGACGGGATGCGGCGCTGCACGAAGAAGGGGTCTTTGGAGGGCTGGACCCGGCCGTTCGCCGGCGAGACGGCGGTCGCCTGCGACTGAGGTAAGGCGGTGGTGGGTTTTAATGTGGGGGTTTCTTTTGTGGGTTTGGTCGGTGGTATTAATTTAAGGTTTTGGGGTGGACCGCCGGAGGTGGGGCGGCCGGTCGCGGTGGCGGGGTTGATGATATACGGTGATGGTGGTGGCGATGTGGACGATGGTGGTGGTGCTTCGGGTTGATGGTGGTGATGCTTTGGGTTGATGGTGGTGGGTGTTTCGAGGCCGACGATCAGGGTGATGGTCGGGTCGGTGGCAGTGGAAAGGTCGGGTGGTCGGAATTAGGCTGTAGTGGTGGTGATGATGATGGTGCCGGGTCACGGTGAGGCAGGAGACTGGGGGTGGCGATGGTCGATATTGGTGGTGGCAAGGGAAGGCAGGACGTGGTTGGGATGCTGTGCTCGGGTGGCAGAAAGGAGAGGAGGGTGGCCGATTAGGTTTAGGGTTGGTTTAGGATTTTCGATGAATCATGTCGGGGTTGTCAACACGGAGGAGGTGGATAATGTACATGTATAAATAATGGAATAAGAACGGATGGACACAGACACAATGCACAACACTTTGTAAAGAAATATTTGGAGATGATTATGGAGAATTAATGTGGAGAAAATAATGTGGAGGCTCCCCTATATATAGGGTCGAGGAAATCCTGGGTTGATAAGGATTAGAAATAAATTAAAACTCCCTTAGATAATCTTTCTACTAATTTAAATCAAATCAAAATAAGTTTAATCAATCTAAATCCATATTAAATCTTAGATAAATCTTATCTTCAATCAAAATCCATAAATTTAATCTTAATTTAAATTACCATAATATTAAATCATCAAAACTTCTAAATTATCTCTCATAAGTAATAAAATATTCAATATTAAATAATTTCCAAAATTGCAATAAATATTTTGAATATTGATAGAAAATATCTTTAAAATACCTTTTTAATAAATTAAGATAAATAACAAAATTATTTTGAGAATTCTAATATATATATGAATTAAATTTCATGTATCTCACATGTGACTAGTACAAAATATCTATGTATATATTATTTTCGAAATCGGCATAAATAAATAATTACGAAAAACAAAATTTTGTGCGCGACAGACAATACAACTACGCGACGTACAATACAAAATAGATAAAATAATCAGTACCAAATTTATTTTTTTTAAAATAGTAGAAATTTAGGGGTTTTACAACTCCTGCGGACCAGAGCTCATGCGCTGGAGATTGGTCGCACCTCTGCTTTGTAGGCGCATCTTCTTCGGCTGGAAAGAATAGGGTTGGGGAATGCAGTCGATACTGCGTTTCCCAGACAGACGTACGGCACCAGTGGGCACATTCTTGTTGCTGATAGCGTCAGCAGGAAGGGCCAGCTGCGGTGGCGCGTCCCCTTCAGTGATAGTGCCAGGCACATCGGCCTTGCGCACCCAGACTTGGCGAGTCTTCTTCGGCTTTGGCAGCCGCTTCGAAGGACTCGCGCTGCCTTCAGAGATGAACTCCTCATACGCCTGTTGATTTAGCCACACCATAAGTGTTTTGTGGGAGGAGCCGAGTTTGATGTCGTCAGATTGCGACACAACTTTCTCGTTGGAGGAGAAAGAGGTCCCCTGCAGAGTTGCCAGCTTGTTTTTCATCAAAAATACAACAAAGTTTTATTGATTAAAACTAGTATTTCAATTACAAATAGAATAATATATAATGTAGGACTGTGACGTAGTCCTAGGAGTACACTTTTATTTTTTTATCTGGAACTGTGTCGGTGGAGCGAGTGGTAATGCATTAACTCCGTTGACGATCTGACGACGATCTTGAACTCTCTGAAAGTTTGGATTGCTCTAGATACAGGAGCGTTGCGAGAAGAAGCGGACGTTAAGTGTCTCTTCTGGCCTCTGTGGATGTACTTTTCTCTGTATATGTATGTCTGTCCTTGTCTGTGTGTGGGTGAAGGAATGATCCTTCTATTTATAGATAGCAGGCTGGTTGCTCATGCACGTATATGTCGGATGCGCTTGGACGTAGGAACGCCACGTGGCTGATGCTGGCAGGGGCAAATGGTTGATGCACCCTGGATTGAAGTTGAATTGCTGGACTACTTTACTGGGCTGCGATGGAGCTGACACGTGGCAGTCGCGGAGATTTGGTTGTTGCTGATATCTTGGGTGGTTAGCACCCATTCTATGAATAAAATCGAGTTAAGGGACGCGTGGCGTATGCCTGTGGCTCAGTGATCTCAGTTTTAGAGGAGAGTGGTCTGTAGGGGTGCGCCTAGGATCGGGCGCATGGAGACGACTTGGTCTATGAGTTTTAGGCATCATAGACGAGTCTGGACGTATGGTTTTTGAGGTGCATGCAGAGCTTCTCATCAGCTTGAGCCTAGGATCAGGCACAGGGTAGACGACTTGGTCTCATGATCTTTAGGAGCCATGAGCAAGTCCAGGCACATGGCTTTTGAGGCGCATGTAGAGCTTTGTCTTATGTTGCTTGGGGTCAGAAGTAAGACGAGGGGTGCATGACCACTGGAGCGCACATAGTCTTCTGGGCGCATGGCTACGAGGCACATTCGAATGATCGATCTACCACGTTGTCGACCCTAGGTGTAATGATGGTGCTGACATCAGTGGCACTTCATTTTCTGTACAGCTGATTGGACGGCTCTTGGTTGCCGCCTTTGTCATTCAGCATTAAATGTTTGATGGAGTGGGTTGCATTGGTTAGTGCCAATCTGGATGCATAGCTATGGCCCGCTGGACGTATCCAGCATGATATCGACGACGCATCTGCCAATGTGTTGCATCCTCTTTGGCCTGCCTGTTGAGTTCTTCGAGGCGTTAATGGTTGCCTTGACTTAGCCGAATACGAGGCGACGAATTTATTTGCTATTTAATGTAATTCATTGCATGAAATTTGGAACGTTCTCTATTTGGCACTCGGGTGTAGGCTGCCCGTGCTTATAAATAGCCGCATGAGGGAAAGCTTTGCTTTCATTCTTCGTTTCGATGTAAAGATAAACTTGGCCGGAGTTCTACCTTCGTGAGCTGCCGAACTCGAGCTTTTTTTAGGGTAAAGATGCGCTGCCCCAGTCTTCTCGTCGCTTTGAGCTTCCGTGATAGTGTCTGTTGCATCCAAATATTAGGATCGCCGAGTCCCGACACAGGTCGATGGTGCCAGTTGCATCCAAAGATCGGGGCGTCGTGCTCCGTCTTTCATTATGCTGGCAGAGCCACAGGTTGCCGAGTGTGTCTGTTGTTTCCGAAGATCGAGGCATCATGTTACGATCTTTATTGAGCTAAGAGAGCTTCTCCTCTTGCTACGCAAGTGCTGATAGGTGCTAATGAGAGAGAGTGATTCACTCTGAGTAACAGATTGTATCTTGAGAAGGTCAAAAACATCATACCCTTCTGTTGTTATAAATAACTTAGGAGTAGGGATATTTAGTTTTGTAGATCTTATTCGTATGTGGTTCTTTCATAGTATAATGATATGATGACTTGTAGAGTGCATGTACCCTGGGGATGATAGTTAGCATTGGTATTAGAATAGTAACCCAGTGTAGGTGATTTCCATGTTATTTATAATATCAACCAGTTACGTATAGGATGTTAGTATGCCTTGCAGCCTTTATGAATATTATTATTTTTCCTTACTATTTTCCAGTGAGGCACCCATGACCAGAGCCTGCCCTTGAGTATAGTTGTAGTTTCACCTAAGACCGAGAGTTCTAGTTATATTGATAGGTTGCAGATGATATTGGCATATGGGATATGGGTTTGGTTGATATCTATAGGTCATTGTTGTATAGGATTATTGACATATTGTTAGCCTATTGGTCCACTTCCTATTTTAGTAAGTTCTCATTGTGTTGAGTTCAATCATGTTAATCAACCTTTATAGGCAGTGTGCAGACCCTTCATTAGATACACTGTTCCCTTGGTTCAGACTTGTACAAGTTGTTCACTGCACTCAGCTTTCATTATCTACCATGTTGCATCATAGGTTTCACCGGACCATAGTTCAGACCCCAATTATTGACTCACCAATATAACCATTAACCCCTTACCATATTCTACATATCTGAGAGTTAGTATCATGCATACTAGAGGTCTGCACTCATCCTTGGGACAGTTCACTGTTCTGTCCCACTACACCTTACAGTATCTGACACCTTCATTGGAGTGATAGGCATGTGGTAGGGAGTGTGTGTTATTAGACCCTGAGTAGAGTTGAGGTGATAAGGGTTAATATATTTAGTTGTATATATATGTAATGCATTTTGATTGGTACGTAGCCTGCACTCATTTACAGTATACTGCCTATTGCAGTCCCTGTACACCAGTTTGGTTCACTTCTTCAGACCACTGTCCTTCATGTAGTTAGTTCAGCCAGATATAGAGGAGAGGCCAGGTTGATCTAGAGGCATGTTTCAGTCACCTTGTAGGTTTTTTTTCACTTTGACTATACAAGTGGACCTCCTAACTTTTAGCTTATAAATTCAGTCTCCTTAGCATCATTTCCTTTTTGCCTATATTGATATTTCAGACCATTCATCCTTAGCCTAATTCTAAGCTTTTGTTTCAGTCCCTTATGAGTTTAGTCTACTTTAACCCTTGGTTGATCAGTCATATATATATATATAGATGATATACTTAGGATATATGTGATGGGTTGTTGTTCTTGAGCATATATATATGTGGTATTTGGGATTGGTGTGCTTAGCTTGTAGGTACTTAGTTATGGGTGACTTGATAGGATTGGAAAGTTAAGAGCTAGCCTATTATAGAGTTCTCTTTTTGCTAAGTTCTAGTTGCCAACACCTAGGTAGCTAGCATAGGTAAAATCCTAAGAAGTTGACCAGCTGATGACCAAGTACTTGGATATTGAGAAATTGACTAGTGATTGACCATTGTCTATGTTTGACCTAGAAGGGGTACGATCATCTTAATTTCGAGGACGAAATTTTTCTAAGGTGGGTAGGATTGTAACACCCAGTTTTCCAGATGAGGGTAATTTTGAAATTTTGTAATTATAATTATTATTTATTGATAATTATTTCATATTATAATTTTTGGTGATTTTTAATCATTTTTAAACTATTTAAAATTATGACTTGTGATTTGGTATTTTGCTAGTGTAACCCTAGAGATAGTGATCTAGAGCCTAGCTATGTGATTAGGGTATTTCATTTATCATTTTTAGCTTGAGGGTATTTTTATCATTTTTGGGTTTATTTGATTTTAATATTATTTATTTGAATTTATGAAAATTTTTAGGAATTATTTTGGATGATGGTTGACTAGGTTGACTTTGACTAGCATTGACTTTGGTAGACTAGTCTAGAAGCTAACCCTAGTTGTGACTGCCTTGGTTAGGTTAAGTAACCCTAGTCTAACTAGAGTTAACCCATGATTTTGACTTTTAGACTCGAGTTAGAATAGAGAGGGTTAAGTCATAAGTCATGACTTATGGTTTTGAGACCAATAGATAATCACTTAGCCATAGCTTATGAAACTTGGCCCAAGGCCCATAGCCCATCACTAAACCCTAACCCTCACCCACTATGGCCAGCCACCTAGGGAATCCTACCCTATTTAATGCCTCCTTCATTTAGGGTTAGCCTCCTTTGGAAATAGATCTCAAGTTTAGAAAGAGGTAAATCCCTAACTTTAGAAATTCATATCAAATCCATTTTAATTCCTTTTTAATCCAAACAAATTGCAATAGGTTCTAATTTAGGTATTCTTGCTGTGTGTGTAATTTATTTTCAGTTTGTTAACAATTTGGTGAAGTTTGGAAAGCAAGGAGAACACCCCCTCGTTGGAGCTTTTGAGGAGTTTTGACACCTATAGGTAAATCCCTAAAACTCTATTATAGATGTTGTTATTTTTGCATATTAACCTAGATCTAGGTGTCCCCTAGCTAACCATAGAATTTTGTGGCATTTTGTGTCCATTTCGTGTCCTAGATGGATACGTATCAGTCCACTACAATAGGTGTTTGCGGGAATGTCCCTAAGGATTTAATGTTGTTGTTTTTAAAATATTTTTGCATAAGAATGTAGATCTATGTGTGACTTATGGATTTCTTTTGGACTGAGCACGAATCTTGTCCAGTTCGTGTCGCTTTGGGGTCGTGGACACGCCCAGTACACGTACAGTCAGGCTGCCCTGCTACTCGTGGCTCAGTATGGCGTGTCTGTGTCACCAGCAGACACGATACTTGGCTTGTAGCACGGACACGTGACTGACATGACACCCTCCAAGTGCCAAGTCAGATGGTGTCATGTCGGACACGTATTTAGGTGTGCACGAGTTTTGCACTGGCACGTACCACACGTTTAGAGCTCACTGACACGGCTCTCGTGTCCACTGTGGACACGAGGTGGACTCGATTCAGGGCCCTAGGTTTGTAGCCCTACACGTGGCGAATGTTGGGACACGAGCACGAGACTTGATTTTTGTCGTATCGTGTCCTAGACTTGCGCGAACACGTGCACGATGTTGTGTATTAGTGTGTGTCTGTGTTGTGCTCGATTTGGGTTTTCTTTGGTTTGGACACTGTGTCACATTGTGGTGGACACGAGGCACTACGTTGGACACGAGCACACCCTGGGGTCGATTTACCAACTAATGTTTTGATATTTTACTTTAGTTTTGATTGATGTTTGGGGTTAACTTAATATCGAGTTCATTTCCTGTGAATATTCAGTGTATACTAACTTTTCTTATCAGTTCATACGAGTTTTCAAATGATTTTCTCATGTAAATGTTGTAGAATATAGGTTTAAATACATTATTTTGAAAGTTATATATTTAGTTCTGATGTTAGACTGCTTGGGTAATATGTGAGTTCATATGGGGTGGTATGTATTGGGGAGTTGGGTTTCGAAATACAAATTGAATTTGAAGATTGTAAAACTGAGTAGATGTGTTGTTTGAGCTTCTTTGCAGTCTTTTTCCAGTTCTTATTTTTTATTTGAATGTTATAACCAGAGTTTTGACTGTTAGTTTGATAACTGAAAAGTTTCCTTTTTTTTCTTTATATGAACTGAATGCATGTTTACAAATTGAGATTGATTTCCAGTGCCTTCATGTGTGACTGAAACTTACTTGAAAACTGAATTCCTTTGCTTTCACTTATGACTTGAGACTGATTATTGATGCATGTTAGCTTGGTTGTATTTTTGGTATTTTCGAATCTGGACTGACCTGAGATTAGGCTCTAGTTCCTTTTCCTTTTCCTTCTATATGAACTGAATGAATGCTTGTTAGTTTGGGTATTTATATATGAAATGTTAGTTAACTGAACTATAGTAGCATGCATGTTAACTGTCAAGTTCTTAACTGAGCTTTAGCTTCCTAACTTGACTGAATAATGAATCTGAGAATGAACCCCCTTTCATGCCTAACTAACCTATGTAACTCGGTACACCTTGATGTTCACTTAACCCTTTACATACATGCTAAACTTCACACACACACACACCCTATTATATATACACTTGAATTTGCACTTGCCTTGAATGTATAACATGTCCAAGTAGTTAATGAATCATGATACTTTATGTCCTAACCATTGATGAACATATGCAAGTTAAATAATAATGAAATGCATGATTATATAAATATAGGTAATGTATAGGAATGCAAGTTGTTATATATAATATATAAATGTAAATATGCATCTATGTATTTATGCATGTATGTATGTATAGGCATATATGAATGACTTCAATGCATGATGAAGTCCTATAATGCAATATAAACATGAATGTGTATATATAGAGTATATGTGTATGTATGTATCCATGAGTGTATGTATATATATGGTATGTGCAATGTGGGTTGCTTGAGGCTTAGTGATGTTGCTTGGTTGCTAGTATAGCCTTGGTTAGGCCTAGTTGACTGGTTTAGACTAGGGTTAGACCTAGAATGGCTTGTTGACCATAGTTGACCTAGTTTGACTTTTAGAGTTGACCAGAGTTGACCAAGAGTTGACTTTGGTCTAGATTGACCTAGATTCATGTAGAATGCATTGAATTGCATCTTATTATCATTTTGGACTTGTTGTGACTCGTGCTGTTGTGATTAGGAGCCAGACACCTCTCATCGGACAGTATATTTCATCCGGATTCTCACGATACAGGCGAGTACATTCTCTGATCATTTCATATCTTGTTAGAATTATATTCCTGCTTTAGATTAATTTACTTGATGCTGTCACGACATTATCATGGATTAGTACTATATGGATCTCTTCATGCGACGTTATCCCCCTCGGGAGCATCGGGTACATTATGTCATGTGCATTTCACTTTCATCATGTACTCCTGTGCTTTCACCATACATGTACACTCTTGTGAATCATGTACTCTCATGTTCACGGAGCCCTCATGTATACTATCATGTGCACCCTTTCATGGGCCTTCATGTGATATCACGTATAATAACATAACCTGCTTAGATCCTTGTGTATTGATTGGGGAAACGGAGGAGTGCAAATAGTCATGTGAACAAATTCCATAGTAGTGTAGATCATATGAAACTCCTTAGTGTAGATCATGTACTGATCTGTCCCATTCATATGTGCTATCCTATACTCTACATTACTAGCCACTGTTAGTTCTCTATATACAGTAGCTATTTACTTACATTTCTCTTTTTTTTATATCATGTACTTCCTTTCAGTTTCCTGTATCTTACTCTACTGCATGTTTATATTTCTAACCTGCTATGATCTGTTGAGATGTATTGTGCTCGTTCCTGTCCTGACTGGACCTGTTGAAAATATTACAGAGGACGAGGAGGAGGCCTGTGTGGATACCTTCTGTGGGACAGCCCTAGATGACACTTGTGAGCTGGACTCTCAGGAGGACACAGCTCTAGCTGATGGCATTACCCTACTGCCTAGACTAGTTTAGTTAGGCTTATTCTTACTTATGTTGTCTTGGGACTAGTTTAGATAGGCTTTATTTCTGTCATTGAGATCTGGATTGTATATATTCTTTCATACTCTGTTGTTGAGACCTTGTATTCTGGATGTTTGCTGAGAAGTTATCTTAGACACTTAGACTCTTCTGATAATATGTATTTCTTTTGAGTTCTATATCATATCGTGCTTCTTCTTCCTTAGTTGTGATTGAGTTTACATTATGCTATGTCACCCCCATTCGGGGAGTATAAACTGCTTAGCATTATATTGTTAGATGTGACCTAGGACAGCATTCTACCGCCGACACTGCGGCGTAGGCTGGACGTACCCACTTCTCGTGCCCTTACTCTAGGGTGCGGGTCGTAACAGCGTGCGGAGGCGGTGGGTCCAGCGGTAGTCAGTGAGGCAGCGCAAGGGAGTGAGGTAGAGGGGATGGGGGTTCTGAAGAGGGGTGTTGCGTCGGTGTTCCGCGGGCATACGACGGCACGAAGGGTTTGCCGACAGCGGATCCGTGGGCGGCACGATGACTCGATGTGCGGTGAAGGGTGTTCTCCTGAGTGGCACGGCCCGTGGTGGCACCGGATCTACTCGAGGGAGGGGCTGTACCGCGGAGATCCGACGAGCACTGTGCACAACGACGGTCGCCGGCACGGAGGAAAGAGTTCAGCGGGGCGTCGGTCGTCAGCGTCGGGCGACGCGGGAGTCAGGGCGGCCGGAGGTAAGGGTTTCCTTACTGTTGATGGTGGTGGTGTTGGTAGGTCGGGTCGCCGGTGATGGGGGAATCGGAAGGCGGAATGAGGTGATAATGGTGATGGTCGGCCGGTTTGGTGGCGGTGGTGAGGATTTTTGGGTCGGGGCCGATTGTCTGGGAGGAGACGAGCGCTGGTGCGCTCCGATGTTGGCGACGGGCGTGGTGGTCGTAGCGGGATGATGACGGTGGTGGCGGTGATTCTTTGGTATTGGTGGTGGTTCTCTGGTGGACAGGGGTTAGGGGTCGACTCAGTGGTGGTAGAATTGATCAGGGGCTGAGGTTGGGTACGGCGAGGAGGAGAGGGACGGCAATGTGGAAATTAGGATAAGGTTTGGCGTATCGGGTTGTGTCTTGCGTGACACGGGAAAGTGTCGGTGTCCGGGGTTGTCGGACACGGAGTAAAAAGTGTATATGTACAAAAGAAATTAGTAGAAGAGAAAAAGGATGGGCACGGACACGGACACGATGCACATCATCTGGTGGAAATTTGGTGGATGTGAGGAATTTATTGAGGAGTACGAGCCTATTTATAGGATGTGGAAATTTTTAGTTGGATAAGGATTGAGATTTTTAAAACCCAAATAGATAATTTTACTATTAAATTTAAACCCAATACATTCATATCTAAATCTAAATCCAAATCCAATTTAAATATAGATAAATAACACATTTAAATTAAACTATTAAAAAAATAAAATAAAATCATCATTAAAATTATCACAATTAAATTCAGAATATCTTTTTTAAAAATAATAATAATTAATTAATTTTGAAAATTATAATAAATATTTAAGTATTAATAGAAAATAATTTCAAACTATATTTTTAATAATTTAGATAAACAATTTTGAAAATAAACATGAAATAATTTTTTATGTGCTTTACACGAGTAGAATATTCACATAAATCTAGTTTTCTAAATTACCACTATTAAAATATGATAGCATTTTATAAATAATTAAAATAATAAGTTTTGGCAACCTCGATAGATACTTTTCACAACTTTTAATAAAAATAATTATTATATATATTATTTTGAAATCATCACCGATAATAAAATCAAAACTATTTTTCTAAAAATATGTACCTCGCCCATATTCGCACTCGACGAGTAAATACGAAAACGTAAATTCCCGTGCGACGTACAATACGACTTTGCGATCTATAATACAAAAAAAATCAGTACTAAAAATATAGTAGAAATTTAGGGGTTTTACACCACATTTACATACTGCTATTGTACCTGAATCTCCGTTGGAGACGCAGGTTCACCCTATTGTATTGATTCCCTCTACGTTCATGAAACGTTATGGACGTTTTCTTACTGATTCCCTCTGACGTTCGCCGAACGTTATGGACTGATTGTACTGATTCCCGATGAGAGGGATGATGCCACTGCTATGCAGCCCGAGTGCCCATACGTGAAGGATCGTTCTCTTTTGCATATTCACTATAGTACGGTTAGGCACCTTATTGCATGCATCCCTTTATTTTTTC
Organism: Iris pallida; assembly: GCA_029216955.1. Classification (NCBI taxonomy): domain Eukaryota; kingdom Viridiplantae; phylum Streptophyta; class Magnoliopsida; order Asparagales; family Iridaceae; genus Iris; species Iris pallida. The sequence continues at coordinate 938,508 of JANAVB010007597.1, forward strand.
TTATATATCACAGATTATATGGCATGGTATTTTCTTGTATCTTGTTACGTGCCTCTGAGGACCTGGTTATCTCCCCAGGTGTGTGTTCATGTCTTCCGCAGGTATTCTAGCCGAGGTCGTGGTCTTTTCTATTTATTCGAAGATGACGTGTCTTGGATCTATCCAACTACCTTCGTCATTTCTTTTGTATATCATGTACCTCTTTCTTTTATTTTGTTGGGAGTGGATGCGTCTCCACCCAACATATTGTATCAAGATAATACATTATCATTATATGATATCTTTTATTCCTTTATTTTGTGTGGATGAGATTAGTCATGGTTCTACTGCATTTTACAGCTTACGTATATTTATTATACGGCTTGCATGTCTACGTTCTAGTCCTACGTATTTTAGGACTGGGGCGTTACACCGACAGTAAGTGAAGAACGCAAGAGCGTGCCTGTAACACCCTATTTTCTGAAAATTAGGGATTATTAAAAAATTATTATTTTTATTATTAAATAATGGTGATTAGGGCATGATATGGTTTATAGTGTTTATTAGTGTGATTTAACCATCTTCTAAGTCATGCTAAGTCATGACTTATGACTTCGTGATTTTGGTTAGTATAACTTAGTACAAACCCTAGTTTTCTCTAACCTAGAAGTTGCCATGACCATGAGAGCTTAGCCATAGGCTTAGAACATCAAATTATGGGTTTTTGACCAAAAGGGTATTTTGGTAATTTTCTAGACTTAATTTGTGATTATGTGATTTTTAATATTATTTAATTCTTGGTAGGTCTCATGATTAGTCACTAACCTATCCTACCCTAAACTAGAGGTTAGCCACTAACCTAGAAGCTTAGGGATGAGATTTGGTCATGGGGTTAAAGTAAGTTAAATATCTAATTTAACTTTATTGATATTTTGCTTGAAACATGCAAAATATCACAACCCCTTTACCAAAGGTCCATGACTTAACCTAGAAGGAAGCCAAGGACACCCCCCCCCCCCCCCCCATGCTTGGCCGGCCAAGGGCACCCCCATTGGCAGCCCACCCTTGATAAATACCCCTTGGTTTAATTCATGAACAAAATTACATGAATTTTATTCCACAAAATTCCCTTTTCCTTCAACCCTTGATAACTTGATCATTTTTGATCCAAATTGACTCTAGTCTCTTGCATTGGAACCCTACAACATCTAGGGAGCTAAGGGAAGCTAGAAATTCAGAATTTGGGAGCTTGGGCATCATCGAGTTGGAGATCACACAACCCCCTTTTCATTGATTTCCTTGGAATTTCACCAATAGGAAAATTTCCACAAACTTAGTCAAATTCCTGTTTTTCTTTCATAAATGCATTCATATAGGAATAACAATATTGTGGGTAAAGTTTGGTAGGATTTTGATGTGTTTTGGTGTCCGTATCGGACACGTATCCTAAGCTAGAAACCTTGTTTGGTGAAATGCCACAATGGACTTGTTTTTGTGTTTTTGTAGAACTAATTGCACTGTTGTGAAGCCCTAGACATGTAGGTCACGAACCCACTCGACTGAGCACATTTCTGTGCTGTGTCCGTGTCCAAATTGGACACGAACCGACCGTACGAGCCCATCGTGCATGTCCTGCTACCCGACACCTCGTGTGCACTACACAGGCCACTAGGACACATATAATTTGACACAGACAAGGAGGAAATGTCTGCGAACATGCCCCCAAAGTCTCGTGTCGCGTCGTGTCGTGTCGAGTGAGAAAACTCACTCGCACTGGACACGCGCTGTCAGCGCACACGCGCGCGCGCACAACTTTGAGTGTGTCGTGTCGCATGGACACGACACTAGAGTGTCTCGTAGTGACACGGGCATGAAGCCCTATACGTGGCGTACACATAGACACGAGCACGTGGTGCTTTGTGTCCTGTGTCGCGTGTAGGACGCGTGTAACCGCGTGCACGACGCAGTCGTAACACGCGTGTATCAGTCGTGTTTTCACGACTGATACGGTATTTGTTCTGTGTCCACGCGTGTCGTGGACACGTGTCAGGGTGTGGAATGTGTAGCCCTACGTGTGGGCTACACGTATGCACGACCATGAGACGTGTCGTGTCTCGTGGTGTGTCCACGAGTGCGTGGAACGTGTGCACGACACTGTTCTTGTGTACACGTATCAGAGTTTACCCGATTGACTGTTTTGCGTGATTGGACACGCAAAACGGTGTCGTGGTGTCGTGTCAGTGACTTGGGACACTAGAGTACCTATGGGGTGTCAGTTACCAACCCTTGGTTGCGAGCCTTAGCTCGTTTGGTTGTGTGTATTTCGAATTACCCCATTCGAGTGCACTGTGCACTGTCAACAGTTTTGGGGATTATTTTCCAGTTTTGGAAATCGAGTTTCAAATCGATTTTCTTCATGTTTAATACATTGGACTAGTGTATTTTAGTATGTATATGTGTAGTACATATGTATTTGAGGGTGTGGGTCGATTTTGGGGAGAATTGGTGGTGTGTGTGCGTAGTTATATATATATACGTATGTGTGTATATATGTATTGTGTGTGTGTGTGTTTGGGGGAGCCTTTGGTTCCAGAATTCCTGGAACCCCCCCTGTCCTGACCCTATTCCAGACCTCTCTCCCTCTCTCTCACTGTCTCACTCTCTCTCTCATTCAGTCTCTCTCTCTTTCCCTTTGTCTCTCTATATATATATATAGTATATGTATGAGTTATATATATAGGTATATATATATATATATATATATATATATATATATATATATATATATATATATATATATATATATATATATATATATATTGATATATATGTATATTGTATTAGGTCTCTTTATGTATGTATAGTGTATTATAAGTATATGGGTTGTATTATATATGTTATTCATATATTGGGTATATGGATATTGGGTGGTGGTTAGATAGTGTATATCTATATATATAGATATATATATATATATATATATATATATATATATATATATATATATATATATATATATATATATATATATATATATATGAGACTTTTAGTTATAGGTTTATATGAAAACCCAGACTATGGCCAAGGTTATTGGCCCATGGTCTTGGGACTAACCCCGTTTGACCTACAGGCCCAAAACAACAACAAATTGACCCTTGTTGACTAAGGGTTGATCAAAGTCAACCTTAGGTCAAACTTGACCTAGTTGACCTAGATTGAACTTAAATTAACCTAGAATGACTAGTTTGACATTGGTTGACCTAACTTGACTAGTAGACTAGTTTGACTAGATAATTGACCATTGTTGACCAAGTCAACTATAGGTCAACCATGACCTAATTGACCTAGAAATGGTTTGGATAGACTTAAGAGGACTTGTTGACTAAGTTTGACTAAACCCTAGGCTATTAACTAGTTGGTTTAGGTTTGACCTATATATAAGTATATTATTGTGACTTGGGTTTTGTGGAAGACCTATGTAGATTAAGATATGTATGAGGTTAAGTTAGATACTTAGAGTTGAGTCATGACTTGAGATTGGAATGTGGGATTAGCTTGAATATAGGATTAAGGTTGGTATTATATATATGTATATATATGTGTGGTATACTTGTATAGGTATTGGTTATAACTTAACCTTGTGGTATTGACTTAGATAGTTGACCATTGACTTAATCACCTTGCTGACTAGTCTTGTTTAACCCAAAACCTTAGTTGGTCTAAGTTTGACCTAGACTTGATCCAGATTGATCATGATGACTAGTATTTGACTAGTTTGATTAGAATGTTGACCAAGAGCTGACTTTAACCTAGATTTGACTAACCTTGACTTGTTTGACCTTGTTTGACTTTATTTGACTCAGTTTGATCCCCTGTGACCTAGTATGACTTCCTGTGACCCAGTTTGACTATTGAGTTGACCAAGAGTTGACTTTTGACCAGATTGACCTAGAATCATGTAGTATGTATTGTATACTTTATTTTTACCATTGTGGATACATTGTGACTTGTATTACTCTGATTAGGAGCCATACACCTCTCCTCAGACAGTATATCCTTTTCAGACATTCAGTTATCAGGCGAGTACATTCTCTGACCGTTTCATACTTGTTCAGGCTTTACTTCTCGCTCTAGATTACTTTACTTGTTGCTGTCACGTTGGTAACACGGATTGGTACTATATGGATCTTTACATGAGATGTTATCCCCCTCGGAAGCATCGGGTACTTCATGTTATGTGTGTTTCACTATCATCATGTACTCCTATGCTTCCATTATTCATGTGCACTCATGTGATCATGTACTCTCATGTTTACTGAGCCCTCATGTATACTATCATGTGCACCCTTTCATGGGCCCCATGTGATATCATGTACAATAACGTAACTTGTATAGATCCTTGTGTATTGATTGGGGTAACGGGGGAGTAGAAGTAGACATGTGAATAATTCCAAAGTAGTGTAATCATGTGCAAACTCAGTAGTGTAATCATGTATAAATTCTAGCCATTCACATGCCTATCTTGTGCTCAACATTACTAGTCACTACAGTTCTCTATATACAGTAGATATTTCATTACAGCTATCTCTTTTACAGTGTATATTTCCTTTCAGTAGTTCATGTATCTTACTCTATTGCCTGTATCGTATTTCCTAACCTGATATACACTGCGTGAGATGTATTGTGCTCGTTCCTGTCCTGATTGGACCTGTTGAAAATATTACAGAGGATGAGGATGAGGCCTGGTGTCTACCTATTTTGGAGCAGGACTAGATGATACTTATGTTGTGGACCCCCAGCAGGATCCAACTGCAGCTGAGGATGTTGTTCCAGTAGTCTAGACCAGTTTAGTCTAGACAGTCTTTTCTATATTTACTTTTGTCTCACTTTCTGAGTTGTATTTTGAGATGTGGAGATGTATAGACTCTTAGACTTTTTGTATTATGAGTTGACAGTTCTGGATATTATGTTGTACTAGACACTTAGACTTATTCATCTATGATACTGTTCTCTTGAGTTACTATCTATCTATCTGTCTTTCGTTCTTCTACCCTAGATGTGATTGAGATGTATATTGTTATGTCACCTCCATTCAGAGAGTATAAACTGTACAGGTACTTGGTATTGATAAATGATTGACCTAGGACAGCGTTCTACCGCCGACACTGCGGCGTAGGCTGGGCGTTGTTACGTCTCGTACCCTAACAGTGGGTGCGGGTCGTGACACGTTTTTAGTGGTGGCGCATGCAGGTCGAGTTTATGTAGTGGTATTCGAACTAGAGTATCACTACAGCCTGCGATAGGATTTGAGGAATAGGCTTAGAGAGAGTGGATACTCAATCACTGTTAGGATACCTTGAGAGATTCCTGGGATGACCCTTGAGAATCTCATTTGAAATTACGATTTAAACTCCTTTTTCCTTGATTGAATTTGATTTTGGAGGATTCACTGTAGAACTTTGAATCCTGGTGTTAGTTGATGATTTTGAAAATTTTGTAGTTGTTGATTTTAATTTCTTAGTGTTAGATTAATATCTTTTATTTTTTTTTAGGGTACTCAATCACAATTATGAGAAAACTCTTATCTGTTTCTTGCCATCTAATCCTCTTGCTAATTGCCTTTCATTTGAAATGAACTGTCCTCTCTATTTTGCACCTTGCTTAAACTCTTTCTACCAATCTATGTGACTGTATCCCAACCCTGACTTACTCGACATTCCTCAAATCAAGACTTTATTGAGACCTTCTAACCTTGACCCTTGATTGATCGAACCCTAACTATATTCATCTAGTAGCCTATCTATCCCTAGGACTGTGTTCCTAAATTATTTACTAGATTCCTGATTAATTTTATTTCATGAGTTAATTTGATCTTCTTCAATTTTTTGCATCAATTTGTCACGTCTCGAACTCCCACTTTCTATTCTAGATCATTGGACGTCCTTTACCGTGACTTAGATATTCAGAGTATAATACTAGCTGTTACCTCCCAACAAACTTCACATGTAAGACCTAGACTAGCCTACCTTCATGTAGGTATTCCATGTCCCATTAAAACCCGTCTCCTTGTACTCTATTTCCTTGACATGATTTTCTGGTCAAATGGCTAAACTATAACCTCTACCATGATACTAAATTAATTCTTATTTCAATTAGAGATCCATCTTGGCACAATTCTTTCGACCTGGCATGTGATGGTGTTCTACTTGAATCCTTAAATACTTGACCTTGTACCTTACCTTGAATGCTTGACCCGATTGGTTAAGGATCTTGGACTATGTATCTTCTTTAATCATTTCCACCCTTACTTATATCTTATGTTATAAATTTATCCTTAAGTTTTACAAGCTTATCCTTTTCGAGCTTGATCATGATATATTTTATTGGGTGTACACCCACTAACATATTATCTAATCAGAACCGGCGCATGATAGTCTGATCAACCTATTACGTTTTGGTTCGCTTTTTCATATATTAATCTACGTGGATGGAGACAGTTAAACTTGCCCTAGAATCTTATCCGCAACAGCCTTGACAATTCTTCCTGGAATTATTTTATCGCCTACGAACCTCGTATTCGTATCCAGTTAAATTAAATTTATCATGACCTGGATCTTCATCATTGGATGCTCGTGCTCATACTTGATTTCATTAATTTCCCATCTTGCCCAATCTCGATTTATCCTAAAATTGATCAACTTAGATCGTGTCAAGACTAAAATCTATTGTGATTGTTTGTACCTAATTTTTCAATTTTCTTTTTATGGAATGGTAACTTTAATGATTTCTCACTTATTAATGACCCATTTTCATATAGGAGGGTAGACGACCCTATAGTCTTGATGATTGTTGTTTCCTTACCTTCCCAAATTTGGACACCTTAGATTGCTTGAACGTTTTGATATCATAGGACAGTATTGATCTAGAATGACTAGTGCACCTAGATGAGACCACAGACTGTTCCATTTAACCTGTCCCCCTGGTACCACTATTCATCATGATTTTGGTTCAATTTAGGCCATAGACCCTTCCCACTCTAAATTGTGATCACCGTAGGCACGTTACCGTGACTTTTAAATTTGGAACACAAGACTAGTTGTTTTCTCAAAACTAATTTCACATACGTAACCTAGACATGACATACTACACCTATGACCTTAGTGTCCCACTCAGGCATACCATTGTATGCTTCATTGCTTAGTACGATTTTTCTGACCCGAGGCTCCATCCTGATTTACCCCATGGAGTTACTTTTGGCTTCGATTTGATTTAAGGACACCTTATGACCTAAAACTGCCAGCCAATTTTTGGACATGACCCAGTATAGGTCTACTATCCATATTTTGCTTGTTGACCTTGTATGTTGCCTAGGTAGTGGCTTCGTCCCTGATTGTTGGAGGTTTGACCTAGGAGGAGTACGACCATCTAAATTTCGAGGACGAAATTATTTTAAGGTGGGTAGACTTGTAACACCCTGTTTTCTGAAAATTAGGGATTATTAAAAAATTATTATTTTTATTATTAAATAATGGTGATTAGGGCATGATATGGTTTATAGTGTTTATTAGTGTGATTTAACCATCTTCTAAGTCATGCTAAGTCATGACTTATGACTTCGTGATTTTGGTTAGTATAACTTAGTGCAAACCCTAGTTTTCTCTAACCTAGAAGTTGCCATGACCATGAGAGCTTAGCCATAGGCTTAGAACATCAAATTATGGGTTTTTGACCAAAAGGGTATTTTGGTAATTTTCTAGACTTAATTTGTGATTATGTGATTTTTAATATTATTTAATTCTTGGTAGGTCTCATGATTAGTCACTAACCTATCCTACCGTAAACTAGAGGTTAGCCACTAACCTAGAAGCTTAGGGATGAGATTTGGTCATGGGGTTAAAGTAAGTTAAATATCTAATTTAACTTTATTGATATTTTGCTTGAAACATGCAAAATATCACAACCCCTTTACCAAAGGTCCATGACTTAACCTAGAAGGAAGCTAAGGACACCCCCCCCCCCCCCCCCCCCCCCCATGCTTGGCCGGCCAAGGGCACCCCCCTTGGCAGCCCACCCTTGATAAATACCCCTTGGTTTAATTCATGAACAAAATTACATGAATTTTATTCCACAAAATTCCCTTTTCCTTCAACCCTTGATAACTTGATCATTTTTGATCCAAATTGACTCTAGTCTCTTGCATTGGAACCCTACAACATCTAGGGAGCTAAGGGAAGCTAGAAATTCAGAATTTGGGAGCTTGGGCATCATCGAATTGGAGATCACACAACCCCCTTTTCATTGATTTCCTTTGAATTTCACCAATAGGTAAATTTCCACAAACTTAGTCAAATTCCTGTTTTTCTTTCATAAATGCATTCATATAGGAATAACAATACTGTGGGTAAAGTTTGGTGGGATTTTGATGTGTTTTGGTGTCCGTATCGGACACGTATCCTAAGCTAGAAACCTTGTTTGGTGAAATACCACAATGGACTTGTTTTTGTGTTTTTGTAGAACTAATTGCACTGTTGTGAAGCCCTAGACATGTAGGTCACGAACCCACTCGACTGAGCACATTTCTGTGCTGTGTCCGTGTCCAAATTGGACACGAACCGACCGTACGAGCCCATCGTGCATGTCCTGCTACCCGACACCTCGTGTGTACTACACAGGCCACTAGGACACGTATAATTTGACACAGACAAGGGGGCAATGTCTGCGAACATGCCCCCAAAGTCTTGTGTCGCGTCGTATCGTGTCGAGTGAGAAAACTCACTCGTACTGGACACGCGCTGTCAGCGCACACGCGCGCGCGCACAACTTTGAGTGTGTCGTGTCGCATGGACACGACACTAGAGTGTCTCGTAGTGACACGGGCATGAAGCCCTATATGTGGCATACACGTAGACACGAGCACGTGGTACTTCGTGTCCTGTGTCGCGTGTACGACGCGTGTAACCGCGTGCACGACGCAGTCGTAACACACGTATATCAGTCGTGTTTTCACGACTGATACGGTGTTTGTTCTGTGTCCACGCGTGTCGTGGACACGTGTCAGGGTGTGAAATGTGTAGCCCTACGTGTGGGCTACACGTATGCACGACCACGAGACGTGTCGTGTCTCGTGGTGTGTCCACGAGTGCGTGGAACGTGTGCATGACACTGTTCTTGTGTACACGTATCAGAGTTTACCCGATTGACTGTTTTGCGTGATTGGACACGCGAAACGATGTCGTGGTGTCGTGTCAGTGACTTGGGACACTAGAGTACCTATGGGGTGTCAGTTACCAACCCTTGGTTGCGAGCCTTAGCTCGTTTGGTTGCGTGTATTTCGAATTACCCCATTCGAGTGCACTGTGCACTGTCAACAGTTTTGGGGATTATTTTCCAGTTTTGGAAATCGAGTTTCAAATCGATTTTCTTCATGTTTAATACATTGGACTAGTGTATTTTAGTGTGTATATGTGTAGTACATATGTATTTGAGGGTGTGGGTCGATTTTGGGGAGAATTGGTGGTGTGTGTGTGTAGTTATATATATATACATATATGTGTATATATGTATTGTGTGTGTGTGTGTGTTTGGGGGAGCCTTTGGCCAGAATTCTTGGAACCCCCTCTGTCCTGACCCTATTCCAGACCTCTCTCCCTCTCTCTCACTGTCTCACTCTCTCTCTCATTCAGTCTCTCTCTCTTTCCCTTTGTCTCTCTCTATATATATATAGTATATGTATGAGTTATATATATAGGTATATATATATATATTGATATATATGTATATTGTATTAGGTCTCTTTGTGTATGTATAGTATGTTATAAGTATATGGGTTGTATTATATATGTTATTCATATATTGGGTATATCGATATTGGGTGGTGGTTAGATAGTGTATATCTATATATATAGATATATATATATATATATATATATGAGACTTTTAGTTATAGGTTTATATGAAAACCCAGACTATGGCCAAGGTTATTGGCCCATGGTCTTGGGACTAACCCCATTTGACCTACAGGCCCAAAACAACAACAAATTGACCCTTGTTGACTAAGGGTTGATCAAAGTCAACCTTAGGTCAAACTTGACCTAGTTGACCTAGATTGAACTTAAATTAACCTAGAATGACTAGTTTGACATTGGTTGACCTAACTTGACTAGTAGACTAGTTTGACTAGATAATTGACCATTGTTGACCAAGTCAACTATAGGTCAACCATGACCTAATTGACCTAGAAATGGTTTAGATAGACTTAAGAGGACTTGTTGACTAAGTTTGACTAAACCCTAGGCTATTAACTAGTTGGTTTAGGTTTGACCTATATATAAGTATATTATTGTGACTTGGGTTTTGTGGAAGACCTATGTAGATTAAGATATGTATGGGGTTAAGTTAGATACTTAGAGTTGAGTCATGACTTGAGATTGGAATGTGGGATTAGCTTGAATATAGGATTAAGGTTGGTATTATATATATGTATATATATGTGTGGTATACTTGTATAGGTATTGGTTATACCTTAACCTTGTGGTATTGACTTAGATAGTTGACCATTGACTTAATCACCTTGCTGACTAGTCTTGTTTAACCCAAAACCTTAGTTGGTCTAAGTTTGACCTAGACTTGATCCAGATTGATCATGTTGACTAGTATTTGACTAGTTTGATTAGAATGTTGACCAAGAGCTGACTTTAACCTAGATTTGACTAACCTTGACTTGTTTGACCTTGTTTGACTTTATTTGACTCAGTTTGATCCCCTGTGACCTAGTATGACTTCCTGTGACCCAGTTTGACTATTGAGTTGACCAAGAGTTGACTTTTGACCAGATTGACCTAGAATCATGTAGTATGAATTGTATACTTTATTTTTACCATTGTGGATACATTGTGACTTGTATTACTCTGATTAGGAGCCATACACCTCTCCTCAGACAGTATATCCTTTTCAGACATTCAGTTATCAGGCGAGTACATTCTCTGACCGTTTCATACTTGTTCAGGCTTTACTTCTCGCTCTAGATTACTTTACTTGTTGCTGTCACATTGGTAACACGGATTGGTACTATATGGATCTTTACATGAGATGTTATCCCCCTCGGAAGCATCGGGTACTTCATGTTATGTGTGTTTCACTATCATCATGTACTCCTATGCTTCCATTATTCATGTGCACTCATGTGATCATGTACTCTCATGTTTACTGAGCCCTCATGTATACTATCATGTGCACCCTTTCATGGGCCCCATGTGATATCATGTGCAATAACGTAACTTGTATAGATCCTTGTGTATTGATTGGGGTAACGGGGGAGTAGAAGTGGACATGTGAATAATTCCAAAGTAGTGTAATCATGTGCAAACTCAGTAGTGTAATCATATATAAATTCTAGCCATTCACATGCCTATCTTATGCTCTACATCACTAGTCACTACAGTTCTCTATATACAGTAGATATTTCATTACAGCTATCTCTTTTACAGCGTATATTTCCTTTCAGCAGTTCATGTATCTTACTCTATTGCCTGTATCGTATTTCCTAACCTGATATGCACTGCGTGAGATGTATTGTGCTCGTTCCTGTCCTGATTGGACCTGTTGAAAATATTACAGAGGATGAGGATGAGGCCTGGTGTCTACCTATTTTGGAGCAGGACTAGATGATACTTATGTTGTGGACCCCCAGCAGGATCCAACTGCAGCTGAGGATGTTGTTCCAGTAGTCTAGACCAGTTTAGTCTAGACAGTCTTTTCTATATTTACTTTTGTCTCACTTTCTGAGTTGTATTTTGAGATGTGGAGATGTATAGACTCTTAGACTTTTTGTATTATGAGTTGACAGTTCTGGATATTATGTTGTACTAGACACTTAGACTTATTCATCTATGATACTGTTCTCTTGAGTTACTATCTATCTATCTGTCTTTCGTTCTTCTACCCTAGATGTGATTGAGATGTATATTGTTATGTCACCTCCATTCGGAGAGTATAAACAGTACAGGTACTTGGTATTGATAGATGATTGACCTAGGACAGCGTTCTACCGCCGACACTGCGGCGTAGGCTGGGCGTTGTTACGTCTCGTACCCTAACAGTGGGTGCGGGTCGTGACAGTGCCATTGGAACAGAGCATATAGGCACACAACAAAAGTCTTGTCGTACAACACTTCTGTTGGACTGCACACACGTGTTCTTGCGCATGCTAGAAACTGGTACACACAGTATTTTGGCGCATGTATATGCATTATGACATAAAGCAAGAGTTTATATGATGAACGCCTTGACAGTGTCTACACGTGTTACTGCACGTGACAGAGGTTGAAGTGTGTATCGCAGTAATAAATGCCCCAACATGTCAGTGTTCACGTTCCCTGTGAGAAGCAATGTTTTTCCCTCCTCTCTTTCCATAGCAGATCGCTTACCATCAATTGTGAAGTCCATCACGTCCATGCTGAGCGACATCATGACAAAAGATTCGAGTGGCACGCCGACGGAGGCGTCGGCCGTCTTCGCCTTAAGTTCGTTATCCTCTGCAAATAAATAAAAGGGTCGGGGAAGCCTTGACATCGATCATGAAGAGGGGGAAAGAAAAAGAAATGAACAAGAACTCTCTGCAAGAGCCCTATTTATAGGCTCAAACCTATACTTAATGCATGAACCTAACATTAATGGCGATCAACCTGACGCTTCGATTCTCGTGACGAATGGCTTTCTAGGAATTCATCTCAACGCCTATTTATATGGCTTGAGAGACATGTACTTTGATAAGAAGGGAGAATGAACATTTATCTACCCGGGATAGAACCAAACTAACTATTCTCATCCAGAAAAAAGATCATGCTGATCTCATACTAGTGTACGCCCCGCTTCTGTTCAAAGTATTTATAACTTTATTCAAAAAGTTAAAAAACTTTGAAGGGGTCTTGTAGAAGCAAGGTTCATGTGCCTCGGTGGAAAGGAAGTGACCCATGCCTCACTTAAAGCATCGAGCCACTCATGCCTCTCATGCTTCTGCAGAAGCATGAAAAAGCACAACAGTTATAAAAGCGCTTGGGAACCAAAAGTTGTTGCGCACATCCAATTGACAAGAAAAGTGCAGTATATAAAAGAGACTTTATTAAATCATGATTACAAAGGTCTATTACAGATTCTTTATGATTACATACAAAAGCTATCTACTCGGCCTACAAGTGTGTAGCCTACAAAAGTACAGCCTATAGGTGCGCAGCATACAGGCGCACAGCCAGAGCGAATCACTTCCTAGTCAGGAGCGCAGCACTTCCCCGCTCCAATATGGCTAATGAAGCATTTATTAAGCAGAACAGGGATACAGCTCCTACACAAAGCTCACAGTGCAACCTATGGCTCTTCCAGCATAATGAACGGCCAATCGTTGACCCAAATCTAGTATCTTGGGCCTCGAAGACCTCTAAGATGTTGTTCAAGTTCGAACCCCACATTCCACACATATAAGTGCATCTCGAGACTCTGAAGATGTTCTTCCACAAGACTACAGCTTCTTTGAACGAAGAGATCTACAACCAACAATTGACTTATGCAAGGCCTACGGCCGTCCGTAGCTAAGTCGGGGTCGAGCATGACAGAGGAATATCAAGAGACAATGAACGAAGACTTCCTCAAAAGCTCCCCTTTATATAGGATGTGTGTCGTCCAACCCACACGCCATATGGCAGTTGGTCAAAAGCCCCGAATTCATTGGATGAACTTAGAATTCATCACGATGAATCTCATTCAATGAGGCCTTATTGACTGAGTCTTTAAGTCACCTCTTCTCAAGCCCCCTAAAGTGGCGGCCATAAAGAAAGCGTTGACTCAGCCGCTCAGAAGCAGTCACTAGTCGCCCTAAAAGCGCAGTTAGCAAAGTTCCAAGAAGTGTAGCTCCTTTATGACTCCTTTAGAGCTCCCAGAAGCGCAACCACTTCATAGCTCCTTCAGGCTTCCCAGAAGCGCAGCCCCTTCATGGCTCCTTCAAAGCTCCCAGAAGCGTAGCCCCTTCACGGCTCCTTCAGAATTGTCACGCCCCAGAACCAGAATACTGGAGAGCGAGGGCAGACATAGCCAGCTACGTATAACGGAATGGAATCCACACCGCTATACGGTCACGGCTGTCTAGATATGTGAGGGTTCACTACAATCCATCAGTCTCTTAAGGTCATAAATTAGCCTATTGTCTCAATCTCAACCAACTAATAGTAGTTACAAGATATCAGACCACCAAATACACAATAGTAAGGCGTCCCATACATTATATATTCGGAATGATCATGAAGCTAGTCGTTACAAAATGTGAGGACTAGCAAGAGTTCAGTCATACATGATCAACCCCCGGGGCTTGTCAATCATGTCACAGCCCGTAGGCAGACAGTAAGTAAGTACAATCGAGCTAACACTTGCTCGTCGGCTAAACGCCTCAAAAGAATAATTTACAATATTACAGTGGGAGAACAAAAGAAACCTACTCGATGCCCTGGTTACGCCTGGTGACCACCATCGGGCTGGAAAGTAGGGAGATCCTTTGGTGTTGCTCCGGTATCTGGCCATACAAAACTAGCTGGGTCAGACCCCAGAAAGAGCAAGTGCCACAAGGGAGGCTTCACTTAAGAACTAAAACCAACAAATTATTAGCATTCAATATGTAAGAAAACAATAAGTAACACAGATTGAGGTTTGTACACTACCAATGCACTTGTCCCAATCAGAGAAAATAATTAAGAGAAGCATCATTGACTTAAAAGAACTGGAGAATCATGCTAAATAAAGTATAGCTGGACAATATATGAAGAGAAGACGAATGTACTATTCCGGAAGCCAGGTTACAATCCTTAAACCAAACAAGGACCGAGATTGTAACCCTTCGCCTGAACAGAACTTAGTCTCTGATCATTTATTGCTAAAGGTGCCAATCATTAACGTTAAAAGGAGAGAGGGTACAATGATAAAAGTGATAATGAAGAGTACAATATGCTAGAGTGACAATAGAGTACAATCATTATCGTAACAATCTGGTAGTGACAATCATTCAATCATTCTGGTACAATCTTGCAATCAATCACTTCTAGACAATACTATACTGGACTAGACTCCATCCAATCAATTACGGCCAATCATTGCCTACGGCTTTCTACATTAACTAACTAGGGTTATCACAATCCTAGTTACTAGCAAGATGCAATGAGATGCTCCAAGTAGCCACAGGCCCTGCAGCTATCCAGGTTATCCAGGCAATCATTATAGTGACAATTTAGAGAGTACAATACATTAGAGTGATAATAGAGTTCAATCATTTCAGTGGCAATGGTGGGTGCCCCACATAACAGTGGGCTGGAAATGTGCCCTACTCGTCGGCAGGCTACAAGTCCAAACATTTGCGGCCGGGATAACGGGATCGCCTGTAACTGGGGAACATCTCTTCATGTCTAGTGAATTATACTAGTCATTAACCTTAGTCCATTTCAGTAGGTACTCCTGATCGTGGTACTCATGAGTCCCCTCCTAGATATGATGTAAGACAGGATTAGATTATTTGTACAAGCACAATCGCCCACGGTGTCCAGGTTACTTATACGGGTCAGGTCATGTCAGGTAGCCGTCGCAACAGCTATTCAAGATATATCAGGTCAGGTTATCATGCCAAGTGTACTAGTCAGGAGTGCGTCACGACGGACCACTATCATGTCAGGCTCAATTATCATGTCCAAACATATCAAGTAAATTCGTGATTATCAAGAAAAAAGGGCGTAAGGATATAAAATGGGCATAAAATATCTAATAAAATATCAATACACAGGGCTATAGGAGAGTTATGCGGTTAAGGCATATGCGGCCAAGAAGTGATCTCATACGGCTGGGGAGGGAGTCGGGTTCAATCGGCTAAGGGTCCCAAGCTCATGCGGTTCACGGGGTAGGGGCACATGCGGCTAGCGGGGAACGGGTGTGCATGCGGCTGAAGGGGCAGGAACCTATGCGGCTGGGAGTGGGACTAGCTCCCATGCGGCAAGCGAAAAATGGAGGTTTCATGCGGCTAGGATGAATTGGACTCATACGGCCGAAAAAGGCAAGACACATGCGGTCAACAGAAATGATACTCATGCGGCTGGCGGGGATGGGTCCATGCGGCTGAGTGGCAAAAAGTCCATGCGGCTGGGTCTGGGGGTTCTCATGCGGCTCGAGGATCAGGGCCTATGCGACTGGGAGTGCACTTGCCGCATGAAATGTTCATGCGGTCAAGTCAAGCCCATGCGGCCGGAACTTTCGTATGAAGGCTCATGCGGCTCGGAATCACTTGCCGCATGAAGTATTCATGCGGTCAAGTCTAGCACTGTTCTTCTTCTCCAATCTTCCGAGAAGAAGAACGCCAAGAATCTATTCTTCCAAGCTCCATGAAACCTTCATTCGAAGTCCAAATCCGAACTTCCATAGGTCAAAATGGGGTAGAACGAAATTCTCTACAACATGGAACCGTCAAAACTCAGAAATAACAAGATTAAGTAGATCAAAACCCAAGAAATCCGAAAATAATGTAAATATAGATCTACAAGAATCTAGCCATGGAAAGTGAAAATGCTGAGTTCTAAAGTAAGTTAGAATGTTGTAAGGAAGAGAATGAAGCAAATAAAATTGGAGTTCCTCTATGAAGCAAGATGTACTTGCCTAGACCTCTCTCTCCTCTCTCTGGTAGGTAAGAAGTTAATGGTGGAGAAGATGATAAATGAAGAGAGAGAAAGGGGAAGGGATAATAAATACTATGGGTGGTGGTAGGTAGGGAGTTCACCCCTTGGTTCTTGATGAACCAAGGCAACCAAGCCTAGCCGAACCAAACCAACCCCAGGAATAAACCAAGCCAAGATAAACCAAGGTGAACCAAGTCAAGGCCAATAAACTCTCTCTAGCAATTTAAACCAAATGAATCATGAAATAAACCAAGCCTCACTAATCCAAAATAAACTAATAAACCATTAAAACTATTTAAACTATCAATGCCAATAAAACCGAGCCAGTGCAAAATAAACCAAGATAACAAATCATGACTAAATAAAATATGGGTCCAAAACACGTATACGTACACTAAATACGTATCACGGATTTGGGACATTACATCCTACCCACCTTAAAAGAATTCCGTCCTCGAAATTTAATCAAGAGGCTAGAGATGTAAGGGAAAGCTATTCTATCATAGGCAATCTACCACTACCAATCAATCATACAATCATTCATGCAAGCAAGGATTCGAAGCGTAAGGCATAAGGAAGATATTACACCCGACGAGCCAAGCCGATTGGGATAACGTGATCGGATATCATCCTCACACTCCCACGTTTGACTCTCCCAAGGAGCGATGAACTCAAGCAAACACGAACTAAACTAATAGTCTTGCGCTTGAGGTCTCCCTCTTTGGTCAAACATGGATACGGGCCTATCCTCATACGAAAAGGTTGGTACCAATAACTAGTTTCGAATGACCTAGGATATGGCTCGGGTCCGAGATGTTCCATCGTAATTAGGATACATGAAATATGTCATGCACCCCACATAACGACGGTAGAAAAGCAAGATGAGAGGACACATATACCTCTCGGCCAATTCTGAACCTGAGCCTGGGCTAGGGCAAACTGCCGCGGGTTCTGTTGCTGGAAAGTCTGGGCCTGTGTTGGCAATGGCCTCGGGAACGGGAACTGCTGTTGCTGGTGAACTGGAACTGGGGCTGGTACTGGTGCTGGTCCTCTAATCGAGGGACTAGATACTGTCGATGCTGAATCAACTATGAATGGGCAGGACCCCACCCTATGATCCGGTGCTCCATACAATAAACACAATCCTAACGCCTTGTGACACTCCGCTTCCACGTGTCCAGGCTTCCCATAATAAGAACAGCCCACGGCGGAAGACTGCGCTTGCTTCTGTTTCTGCTGAGAGTATGTCGGGGTTGAGTGCTGGACCGACGTAACTGAAGCTGCTCGCCTCGGAGCTCCAATAGTTAAAGTCCTAGCTGCTGGGGGTGGTGCCGAAGACTGATTCATTTGACTATGGGACCGCTTTCGACCTCCGGTCTTGTCCACTATTCTCTGGGAGGTATACTCGTGCCTCCTTGCTGCTCACAACACCGCATCATAGGTCTGATGCTCAAACTGTTCTACTGCCAATAAAATCTCCAGGTGAAGTCCCTGCTGGAACCTCTACGCTCTGTCATACTCGGTTGCCACCAAAGTGGGAGCAAACTGACTAAGTCTGGAAAACTCGGCCGCATATCCGTCTACCGTCCTCCCCATCTACTTAAGATTACTGAACCTGGTCTGCAAGTCATACCGGGCCACTGCATCATAAGTGATCCGCCTTGCTGATCGACAGGTCCAGGTTCAATGCCGCTGAAGAAGACGACATAGGAACAATAAGGAAGGACCAGGATAGATCAACGATTACAAGCATGTGATCAGGACAAGAATTTCAGGAATCAAGAGGATACAAGCAGAGATCAAGGGCGAGTACTGATTGAGACATCTATTCGGTAAACCCTCACACATCTTGATTAACAAGACCTGTATGGGCCACCACTTAAACCATGTCACGCCCCAGAAACAGAATACTGGAGAGCGGGGGCAGACATAGCCAGCTACGTATAACAGAATGGAATCCACACCGCTATACGGTCACGACTGTCTAGATATGTGAGGGTTCACTACAATCCATCAGTCTCTTAAGGTCATAAATTAGCCTATTGTCTCAATCTCAACCAACTAATAGTAGTTACAAGATATCAGACCACCAAATACACAATAGTAAGACGTCCCATACATTATATATTCGGAATGATCATGAAGCTAGTCGTTACAAAATGTGAGGACTAGCAAGAGTTCAGTCATACATGATCAACCTCCGGGGCTTGTCAATCATGTCACAGCCCGTAGGCAGACAGTAAGTAAGTACAATCGAGCTAACACTTGCTCGTCGGCTAAACGTCTCAAAAGAATAATTTATAATATTACAGTGGGAGAACAAAAGAAACCCACTCGATGCCCTGGTTACGCCTGGTGACCACCATCGGGCTGGAAAGCAGGGAGATCCTTTGGTGTTGCTCCGGTATCTGGCCATACAAAACCAGCTGGGTCAGACCCCAGAAAGAGCAAGTGCCACAAGGGAGGCTTCACTTAAGAACTAAAACCAACAAATTATTAGCATTCAACATGTAAGAAAATAATAAGTAACACAGATTGAGGTTTGTACACTACCAATGCACTTGCTCCAATCAGAGAAAATAATTAAGAGAAGCATCATTGACGTAAAAGAACTGAAGAATCGTGCTAAATAAAATATAGCTGGACAATATATGAAAAGAAGACGAATGTACTATTACGGAAGCCAGGTTACAATCCTTAAACCAAACAAGGACCGAGATTGTAACCCTTCGCCTGAATAGAACTTAGTCTCTGATCATTTATTGCTAAAGGTGCCAATCATTAACGTGAAAATGAGAGAGGGTACAATGATAAAAGTGACAATGAAGAGTATAATATGCTAGAGTGACAATAGAGTACAATTATTATCGTAACAATCTGGTAGTGACAATCATTCAATCATTCTGGTACAATCTTGCAATCAATCACTTCTAGACAATACTATACTGGACTAGACTCTATCCAATCAATCACGGCCAATCATTGCCTATGGCTTTCTATATTAACTAACTAGGGTTATCACAATCCTAGTTACTAGCAAGATGCAATGAGATGCTCCAAGTAGCCACAGGCCCTGCAGCTATCCAGGTTATTCAGGCAATCATTATAGTGACAATTTAGAGAGTACAATACATTAGAGTGACAATAGACTTCAATCATTTCAGTGGCAATGGTGGGTGCCCCACATAACAGTGGGCTGGAAATGTGCCATACTCGTCGGCAGGCTACAAGTCCAAACATTTGCGGCCGGGATAACGGAATCGCCTGTAACTGGGGAACATCTCTTCATGTCTAGTGAATTATACTAGTCATTAACCTTAGTCCATTTCAGTAGGTACTCCTGACCGTGGTACTCAGGAGTCCCCTCCTAGACATGATGCAAGACAGGATTGGATTATTTGTACAAGCACAATCGCCCATGGTGTCCAGGTTACTTATACGGGTCAGGTCATGTCAGGTAGCCGTCGCAACAGCTATTCAAGATATATCAGGTCAGATTATCATGCTAAGTGTACTAGTCAGGAGTGTGCCACGACGGGCTACTATCATGTCAGGCTCAATTATCATGTCCAAACATATCAAGTAGATTCGTGATTATCAAGAAAAAAGGGCGTAAGGATATAAAATGGGCATAAAATATCTAATAAAATATCAATACACAGGGCTATAGGAGAGTTATACGGTTAAGGCATATGCGGCCAAGAAGTGATCTCATGCGGCTGGGGAGGGAGTCGGGTTCAATCGGCTCAGGGTCCCAAGCTCATGCGGTTCACGGGGTAGGGGCACATGCGGCTAGCGGGAAACAGGTGCGCATACGGCTGAAGGGACAGGAACCTATGCGGCTGGGAGTGGGACTAGCTCCCATGCGGCAAGCGGAAAAGGGAGGTTTCATGCGGCTATGATGAATTGGACTCATGCGGCCGAAAAAGGCAAGACACATGCGGTCAACAGAAATGATACTCATACGGCTGGCGGGGATGGGTCCATGCGGCTGAGTAGGAAAAAGTCCATGCGGCTGGGTCTGGGGGTTCTCATGCGGCTCGAGGATCAGGGCCTATGCGGCTGGGAGTGCACTTGCCGCATAAAATGTTCATGCGGTCAAGTCAAGCCCATGCGGCCGGAACTGTCGTATGAAGGCTCATGCGGCTCGGAATCACTTGCCGCATGAAGTATTCATGCGGTCAAGTCTAGCACTGTTCTTCTTCTCCAATCTTCCGAGAAGAAGAATGCCAAGAATCCATTCTTCCAAGCTCCATGAAACCTTCATTCGGAGTCCAAATCCGAACTTCCATAGGTCAAAATGGGATAGAACGAAATTCTCTAGAACCTGGAACCATCAAAACTCAGAAATAACAAGATTAAGTAGATCAAAACCCAAGAAATCCAAAAATAATATAAATATAGATCTACAAGAATCTAGCCATGGAAAGTAAAAATGCCAAGTTCTAAAGTAAGTTAGAATGTTGTAAGGAAGAGAATGAAGCAAATAAAATTGGAGTTTCTCCATGAAGCAAGATGCACTTGCCTAGACCTCTCTCTCCTCTCTCTGGTAGGTAAGAAGTTAATGGTGGAGAAGATGATAAATAAATAGAGAGAAAGGGGAAGGGATAATAAATACTATGGGTGATGGTAGGTAGGGGGTTCACCCCTTGGTTCTTGATGAACCAAGGCAACCAAGCCTAGCCGAATCAAACCAACCCCAGGAATAAACCAAGCCAAGATAAACCAAGGTGAACCAAGTCAAGGCCAATAAACTCTCTCTAGCAATTTAAACCAAATGAATCATGAAATAAACCAAGCCTCACTAATCCAAAATAAACTAATGAACCATTAAAACTATTTAAACTATCAATGCCAATAAAACCAAGCCAGTGCAAAATAAACCAAGATAACTAATCATGACTAAATGAAATATGGGTCCAAAATACATATACGTACACTAAATACGTATCACAGATTTGGGATATTACAAGAATTCCCAAAAGCGTAGCTCTTTTACAGCTCCTTCGCTGATCTCTCAGAGCTTCCCAGAAGTGCAGCCCCTTCACGGTTCCTTCAGATCTTCTAGAAGCGTAGCCGCTTCACGACTCCTTCAGGCTTTCTATAAGCGCAGCCCCTTTACGGCTCCTTCAGAGCTCCCAGAAGCGTAACCCCTTCACGACTCCTTCAGAGTTCCCAAAAGCGTAGCACTTTTATAGCTCCTTCACTGATATCTCAGAGCTTCCCAGAAGTGCAGCTCTTTCATAACTCCTTCACTGATCTTCCAGAGCTTTCCAGAACCGCAGCACGTGTCACCGATGATTAGTGGTGCCAACCATTGATAGAATTAAAATCCAATTTATTTAAAATGAAATAAGATCTTCGAACAGTGTGTTCGTAGTACGTGTCACCGATGATTAGTGGTGCCAACCATCGTTTCTTCGATAGAGTCGAAATCTAGTTTGTTCAAGCTGAACGAGATCTTTGAGTACTATATGCACGCCACGTGTTACTAATGATAAGTGGTGCCTACTGTCCAAGACCGCAGTAACAAGGAAATCTCAACAACGGCCACGTGTCAGCTCAACAGCAGCCCCACAAAGCAGTTACAACGGATTCTCTTGAAAACTCATACACGTAGCGCTTCTGTGCGCCAAAACCTATGCGAACATTATATATGTGCTAGCCTATAAATAGAAGAAGTCTTGCTTCATTCAAAAGACTTCGACGTCTTCCTGATTGGCAACCCAGATTACCACTCACAGGCATCAGAAATTCAGTGCAAGTTCATTTCGTCATTAGATCGTCAATGGAGTAAAGGAGCCGCTGCAGTGCTCGATCAGAAAGCGCTCGAACATCTCCTTTCTTAAGCTAACTCGGGTCCTTCGAATCTAGTAAAGTCGAAGAAGACTCGACGTACTTGGGTGCCCAAGGCTGCTGTGACGAGCAGCAAGATGGAGGGAGATGCGCTCCAAGCTCCCTTGTATACCGAAGTATCGAAGATGCCTTCAACCGCTGCTGCCACACTCGTTCAATCAACTCCAGTTGCTGAAAAGCGCAACGGAGGGCGTCGCTCCCTTGACGCACACCAGACGAAGGCTCAGTATAGGACAAAAAGTGTAGCTTACCATCCGTACACGAAGATGGTTGCAGGGCTAGAACTTTTATCTCCGATAGAATTACCTACCCTTTGGATAAGGCCATGTTAGACTCTGAATGCTATGTACCTTCTAGGGATAGCATGAAGAAATCCAAGGTAGCACGCACCTTGCGCAATCAACGTGCTACACCAACAACCATGTTAGATTCTGAGTGCTATGCACATTCTAGGGCTAGTACAAGAAAGTCCAAGGCAGCACGTGCCTCGCGTAATCAATATTTTATGCCAACAGTTGACAGAAAGCTTGCATTGTCAGTAATACGTGCAGCCAACGGCAAGCTGTACAGAAATGGTTCAGGTGCTTCGATGCCTCGACCAGCAAAGCCACTCTATCACTTGGGTGCTCATGTGCATTATCCGAGCCAGCGGGCACATACTATGGGGACAGACTCATGCGAGCAGCATCGATGTAAGCAAAGTGGGTCTGTCTCACGAGCAACTTCCTGGTCAGAACCTAAGCATGCCTTACGTGAAGGAACTGAGTGGGGAGAAGCACTCCTCACATCTTCACTCACATGCGTAGTGCTCCTACGTGCATGAAGTGAGTATAGATATAGGAGTCGCTGATTTGTGCAATGTGATCTCTCACAAGCACAAGATGAAAGAAGACTATGTCCCAGGGCACATTGTGCTAATGTCACCATCAACTGTTGCTGCTACCAAATAGCAACATCGCCACCAACAAGGAGGTATATTTTCCAATGACTGTGATCAGCAGCACCTGTCCACCAGATACTCGATGATAGATTGTCGAGCGAAGAAGAAGATGAGCCCTTGGTTGCTTTAGGCTATGCCACATTGGCGCTGCCATCCTACAAGAAGCTCTCCAATAATCCTTGTATTTCAGCTAGCAAACCCAAGGGCCGACCTGGAGGCGGCAAGTTGGTCGTGCCCATTATGGGTGCGTTCCAACACCCCCGTGCCAAGACTAAACCCATGTCATAATAGTCTATTACTTTGACCACAATACTGGTTAGGGGTAGTTAGAACCCGACATTCCATGACAATCCTTCGTTCCAGCTAGAAAATGGATTATACGAATCCGATACAGATGCGTCCATGAGTGCGAGCTACCAACAAGTTGGGGGTAGCAACTGCTTCGAGTCGGAGGACGATTGCAACCTACCCAACTACCCTCAGGAAGGTGAAACTCAAGGGGCCGAACTTAAGAACGATAGATCCACGGTGCCCTCTATTTCCCCCACCTGATGTCTGTATACATGGCCGAAGCCGACAATACGGGAAGCAGCAAGGAGTCCTATAATCAACAACGTAGAGAGGCCCATGAGATCGGCCTCAATTCGTTAAATAAGATCGTACAAGCCTTGACTTCTGTGGTCCCGAAGATCAAAGATAAATTGACATCCAATGCTTCTTCTCCGATAATTCAAGACTTGAGAACAAATGGGGAATCTAATGCACCTCCTCATGCATTGTCTTCGGTCGTAAACCAATCACTGCCGTAGTCGTCTAGCCCATCAACGACTGGACCCACAATGTCAAATGACATGCAACAAGCCCTCAAAGAGTTGTACGCTCACTTCAACGCCTGAGAAAAATAAGAATCACTCTAAAAGATGGGGATCCGGCAACCATATCCCCCTGAGTGGGATAATATGATATATCCTCTCAAATATAAATCGCACTTTGATGCGAAGGATTCTTCTCGTCGATACTTAAGGTATTTTGCCTCAGTAATGGGGTATCTGCTAAAGGACAATGCTCTACTCACGAATATATTTGTTAGGACATTACAAGGGGTAGCGAAATGAATGGTTTTGTAGCCTCCCCGACAATTGTATCTCATCGTTCGACGATTTGAAGCATCTCTTCCTCGCTCGATTCTATGAAGGAGGAATGAACATGACTATGTCTACTCTCATGGACATTGTCTAGCAAGAGAAGGATCCTGTACGCGCTTACATCGAAGGCTTCTGCCAGGCGGCCCTAAGGCTACCACGTGGTGTACCTGAGCCCATGCTTATAGATTTATGCCGCAAAAACATGCCCTCCATAATCAAATTGTGACACAATACCCCATGCACATAATGGACCACATTCATCACCGGTACAGATATGGCCGAAACAAAAGCTTGGGACGCACAATTACTGGGGCTGAGTTTTTCTTCACTCGAGGACAAAGGGAAACGTTTGTACAATAATAACCCTACCCACAAGTATGGAAAGGGGAAGCAATCCCTAACTATCAACATCTCCAAAGGTTCAGCGTTAAAGAACCTGAAGCCAGTAGAAGCACCAAAATTGAAGGAAAACTAATCCTTCAATGACAAGGATGTACTATAGCTCTTCAACATGCTGATAAAGAGTGACAAGCTTTAACTCATGCCTCCAAGGCATCCTGAAGAAATAAAAAAGTGGACAATCTAATGTACTGTCACTATCATCAGTATGTTCACCATTCAATACGCGACTGCTACATATTGAAGAAGTAGAATCAGTGGCTCATTGATGCCAAGGGCATCTCACTCGACTACGAGGACAAGACGGTCACAGCCAACATGGTGACCCTCCAATTCGGAAGCTTTTCGAAGACAGAGACTAAAGATGTGTCGTCCCTATTCCCAAGGTGACAATGGAGGTGGTCAACCTTCTACCAACCCATGACAACGCTTAGGGCCTCATTACGCTTACGACACCACGAGGCAAAGTTATGTGGGTCCATCTTGATCTTGCCCTAGATATGATGCTGCCTGCAGTATACTTTCTTAAGGGGAAGAAAACCAAGTCTTGTCGTATAGTTTTTACATCGACGGACGATGCTCAAGTCACCACTCGCTCGGCTCACCAGCGAGAGGATAACCAGGTTCTAGAGGAAGAGGTACCTCTACCTGCTGTTGCCATCGCACTTGATATATTGAAAACAGGTCCATCTCAAACTCCTGTAACAGATAAGCAAAAGTAGTATGAGGTTTGCTTTGACAAATCGTTGAGAAAAGACTCGATGGTGGGTCGATCAAACCCTATAACTTCGACATATTGGCACAACTTGCCAATACTCCAGCCTGTCTGTCACTCTTCGAGCTCCTCTAACTCTCTAAAGTGACTCGGGATGCCCTCAGCGAGGCGTTACAGAATGCTGACTCGTTCCTCACCCAGGTTCAATCGTCCAGGGAGGATCCTCCCGCCTACCCATATTTTTATAGTATAGTTGAGACGATTCCAAGCATAATCTTCACTCAGCAGGACATGTTGCTACCCCTGTACTATATAGGGTATATTGGTGCCATCAAGGTCGATCGCATCCACATCAACCACGGCTCCTCCCTCAGCATAATCCTCTAGAGTTTACTCCAAACCATGGGGATTCCGATGCATCGACTGACTTTGTCAAATACTACAATCAACGATTTTATGATGGAAAAAAGCGAGCCCTTAGGCAAGATCCGTCTGAAATGCCAAATAGGCAATCTCCAGATGGATGTCACTTGTTAAATCATTGATGCTGACATAAACTACAATATGCTATTAGGTCGACCATGGATACATGAATAGATGATCGTATCCTCTACCCTCCATCAATGCGTGAAGTATATGGCCAGCGATGGGACTATAAAGACCGAATTTGCTGACATCGACCCGTTTCGAGGACTCAAAGCATACTGTACTGATGCTGATCTATACAAATCAGTCCCTTGGGATGACGATGCCAATGATGCAGACGATGAGACAGAGACTGCATCTGAGAGCGCAGTGGTTGCTAAAGAACTGAGAATTAGACTAAAGGACAAGCCTCCCCAGTCATCAGCGTCTCTTGTCGTCAAGCTTTAAGGAAGGGCTCTTACTCACTCGTCCCTGGCATCGTCAACAGCAATTCAAGAGCCTATTCAGATCAAACTGCCTCGAAGGCCCTAAAAGCAGCCCTGAGGTCACAAAAATCTCTGATTCCAGCTTTCCAGTTAGTCAAGCTGAAGTGGACACCTCCTTCACCTTCCTCCATGGCAGCCCCGGTTCTCACTGATGATGAGTTAGGGGACTACATATGAGCCAATCATGGGGCACACACTTTAGATGATATAATCTCTCGGGATAATATTTTATATTTTATTAATAGAAAGCTATCTTTGAATTACTCTTGTGTACACTGGAATGCCATATATTTCTTAGATTCTGTATATGTTACAAACACAAGTGACACCTGCAGATCCTACAAGCTGAGTTTTCTCTTCCTGAGATGCCTACTTCTTGATACTAGCCAGGAAGAAAGACGAAAAAAACCATCATCTTCGATCGGGTATAACGTCCCCAAAGTCTCACTTCCGTCAAACCAGAACCCTACAACGGCAAGATACAACTCTACAGTTACACCATTCAAGCTAGGCACCTTATACAGAAGATGGGATATGACTTGATAAGTGGTGGAGGCCTAAACTATGATAAAGGCCGACGCCTCCCTCTACGACTTTGTGTTCCAAAAAGAAAATCTTAAAATTACTTCCAGCGTACTCGCAGGAGGTTGGGTTACGTTACACCCACAGCAACTTCGAAGAGTTTGGAGCCTGAGGTCATGATGCATTCTCATTCCTCATCCTGGAACTCCGATACCAGTATCAGCCAGGACTTTAAGAATATACTATCGATCAATATGGTATCTACAATGGGATCAACGCCTAGGATCCCAATTGGAGTAGCGCTTCGAACAGTGAGAATCTCCTACCGAAGACGAGGTTGTTCAAGTGACCTAGGAGATGACGCTTCACCTAAACCCATCTTCATTAGCAAAAGCTTGACTAGAGAAGACAAGGAATCTCTTATAAACTTATCCAAGAGTACATCGATGTCTTCGCTTGGATCTATGAAGAGATGTCGGGTTTAGACCTACAAGTCACAATGCACCGACTTAACATCATGCCCAACACTGAGCTGTTAAGCAGCAATAATATCGTTTTTGCCCAAACATCATGGATGCTAACGAGAAAGAAGTCTACAAACTCATAGACAATGGCTTCATCCGCGAGGAGCAACATCCAGATTAGGTGGCCATCGTCATTTTCGTCACCAAAAAAATGAAAAGATTCAATTCTGCATAGACTTCAGGGATCTCAATTCGACCTGTCCAAAAGATGAGTTTCCTCTTTCGATCACCGACGTGATGATCGACAATACTTGTGGCTTCGAACGTATGTCCTTCATGGATGGGTTTTCAGACTACAACTAGATTAAGATGTTCCATAAAGACGAAAAGCATACTTTATTTCGGACTCTAAAAGGAATCTACTGTTATACAGTAGTGCCTTTCGGTTTGAAGAATGCTGGAGCAATATATCAGAGGGCTATGTAAACCCCCTAAATTTCTACTACGGTATTTTTTTATAAATTGGTGTTTAATAATATTTACTAGTACTTCGTATTTATACGTCGCATACAAGTTCGCATTCTCGTAATGTACGTCGCGTACGAGCTTTCGGTTCGAAATTGCTCGTCGAGTGCGAATATGTGCGAGGTACATATTTTTGGTAAAACATTTTTATTGGAGATTTTATAAAAGAATTTTAGTTTCAAAATAATAAGTGATAAATGTTTAAATTACATAAGATTGTAAAAACGTCACATCGAGATGTGCCACAACTTATGTTTTATTGTAATATAAGTAGTAATTTAGAAAACTATTATTTTATGTAAATATATTATTTGTGTGCAAGTGACATGTAAATTATTTCATGTCCACTTTGATTTTACGAAAACGAGTATAATTATTTTATTATAAAATAATATTCCAAATATTTAAACATTTATCATGATTTTCAAAATTAATTATTATTATATTTTATTATTTATTAAAATGATATTTGAAATATTGTTTGATTTAATATTTAATTAATTATTATGATTTAAATTGGAAAAGATTTTATTGACCTTATTTTAAATAGCTTTTAAATTAAAGATAAGTTTTATCTATATTAAATTGGATTTGATAAATTAATTTTAAATCAATTTTAATTAATATGGAATTTATCCATTGGGATTTAAACCTCCATAATCCTTATCCAACTGGGAATTCCCATCTCCTATATAAGGAGAGTTACTCATCCACATTATTATTCCACAATTTCTCCACCACTACAACTAGAATTCGTGTATCGTGTCCGTGTCCGTGCCTTTCCCATCCACTATTTATTTTCTTTTACAAATACATTATCTTCATCGCGTCCGACACACCCGGACGCATCTCCTTGTCACCATCATCGTGTCGGACACACTCGACACGTCCTGACAACATCCTAGACTCAACCCAAATCCTAAACCTAATCCAAGCTACATGTCCCTGTAACATCCAATTTCTAAAATGAGAGTAATTTAGAAATTTTGTAATTTTAGTCTGTTAATAATGATATTTAAATCATGATATAATTTTTGGTGATTTTTAGTCATTTTAAAACTATTTTAAATCATGACTTATGATTTTGGTGTTTTGATAGTGTAACCTTGGAGACTGGTTGACCTAGAGCCTAACCATGTTATTAGGATACTTATTTGTCATTTTAGTCTAGAGGGTATTTTGTCATTTTTAGGGTTATTTGAATTTAATATAATTTATTTGAATTTATGATTTATTTTGAGTTGATTTGAATGATGGCTGAATAGGTTGACTTTGACTAATATTGACCTTGGTGGACTGACCAATTAGCTAACCCTAGTTATGAGTGCCTTGGTTAGGTTATGTGATCCTAGTCTAATCTAAGTTAACCCATGTTTAGTCATTAGAATCAACATTAGCAACAGGTGACCTATTGATTAGGGGTTTTGGTTCATGACTTAAGGACATTGGAATCATGACTTATGACTTAACAAGTAGAGGCCCAAAGCCCAACCTATTAGCTAACCCTAACCCTAATTCTATGGGTGGCCACACCCACATAGGAATCCCTACCTATTTATACTCTCTTCCATTAGGTTACCCTCCCTTTAGAAAGAGTTGCAAAGTTGGAAAGAAAGGTTAGTTCTAAACTTCCTAAAACCCTAGAAATTCCATTTTAATTCCTTTTCTTCCCAAACCAATTGTATTAGGTTCTAATTAGCTTCCTCTTACTGTTCATGGAGGCCAATCCCAGTTGGAGAGCAATTTGGAGAGTTTGGCTAACAAGAAGAAACCCTCCTTTGGAGCTTTTTATTGGAATTTCAACATATAGGTAAATCCCTATTCCCTCCACCAAATTTTGTTTTCTTCGTAAGGATAGGAAGCCCTAGGAGTCCCCTAGCTGCTAGCATAGGTTTGGTGTCGAGTGGTGTCCATTTCATGTCCGTATCGGATACGTATCAGTGCATACAGTAGGTGTTTGATGAAATGCCTGTGAGGATTCTTTTCACTATTTTTGGAAAACGTTTTGAACAAAAATATTGTTTTTAATATGCCTTCTGATTTCCCTAACCTAAACCCACATTTTTGTGTCGTGTCGTGTCAATACGATGGCGTGGACACAGCCTCGCGCGCGGCTAGCGTTTCCCCTGCTGCTCGTGGTCTCGTACACACTGCACAGGCTACGTGACGAGCTGTGGTTGGACATGGAGGTGGGGGCAGTGTCTGCGAACCTGTCCCCCAAGTCTCATGTCCAGCGGCGTCATGTCGGACACGCCAGGACTCGCGTACTGGTCACACGCACGCGCGTTTAGTCTGAATCGCGTACTGATACGCGAGCCGTGTCCACTCTGGACACGACGTGGTCGTGTCGTGTTGGGTCCTATGTGTAGCCTGACACGTGGGCTACAAGTGGGCATGACCACGAGACCCCACGTATCGTGTGTCATGTCCTACAGACGCGTGCATGCGTGCACGACACTGCTTCACTGTGTTCAGTTTCTATTATTTTTCCAGTATTAATTTCCAGTTTTAATTGTTTGATTCATGATTAAATTGCTATTTAAATTCCTAGACATATTGTTAATCTCTGTTAAGTTGGATTTACATAGTAGATTAGGTTGTTTGTCATGAGAAATGGGATTCGAATGTGAGTTGGTATTGACTGATACTCATGATTCAGTCTTGAGTGTTCCCTGAACTTCAATTCCTATTTTCTGATTTCTAATTGTTGATTCAGTTATCATTGGTTGTAACACATGTGTTAGTACCTGTTAGTTCCATTTTTTATTTTTTGATTAGATTTTATGATTTGGAATGGGAATATTGACGTTGAGTTGGGCTTCCAATGTGTATCGACTGATATAGATTTCATTCCAAATACTAATAATTGATTTCCCTTTAATACCAGAATTGGTTTCCATTCCTTTTAAACTGATTTTTGAAGTTTGATTCATATTGATTCATGTGATGGGGTTATTCCTAAAAATTGATTTAATTTTCTTAAAAACCTGACATTGATTTTCTCTCCTTAATTGAATGATTGTTTTAATGTTAAAACTGAATGTTAATTTCAATCCTAGTTTTTCCTATGTAAATTTGTATATAGAAATTGACATTGATTCCTTTCTTTGGACTGAACTCAAAATTGGTGTTTTGGCTGATTAAATGCTTGGAAAGTTAACTGTCATTGATTCAAGTTATTCAATGTAAACTGTCAACCGATTTGATTCGTTGTTAACTGTCATGGGTTCTTGAAATCTGAGAAATTGGATGTCATTTCCATTCCTTAATAACCTGAGATATTCTCACGGTCATTGATTTTAAATTCCTGAACACATATACACAACACAAAATCTGATATTTCATCCTAACCTATTACACTCTCCTGCCATTTTTGACACACTGTCCTAGGTATCTACACATACACACACTGTCACACAAACACACAAAATCTGATATCAGTCCCTAGTTAGCCCCCTGCCCTTTCACAGTTCATTCCCCACTTTTCCTCTCCCTTTCATTTTCCCTTCCTTTCACCTTTCCCTTTTCTCTTTTGTTTTTATGAATGCTATGTAATGTAATGAATGATATACAATGGGATAATGAAAGCATGGTTAAATATATGCAATGCATGTGTAGGGCTATGCACAATTGAATGCATGAATGCAAGCTTGTTGGACTTGAATGTATAACATATCCAAGTAGTTAATGCATCATGATACTTTATGTCCTAACCATTGATGAACATATGCAAGTTAAATAATGAAGAAATGCATGGTTATATGAATATATGTAATGTAGGAATACAAGTTGGTAATGTAGAATATTGACATGTATGTATAATATATCTAATCGATTTTTAACCCATGTCTATACATATATATGTGTAGGCAAGCATGAGATTATGAAATATAGGCCATGTATATATATATGCTAGTATATAGGAATGTATGTAGGTAGGCAATAATATGAAATATAATGTAGTGTACAATGCATGTGATGGTGTAAGTTAATGAGTGGTATATATATGCAGGTTATAAATACAATGTTGGATAAAATGAGAATGTAATGTCAACATGTATATATATGTAATATGTGTTCTCTATGACTTGTGATGGTGTGTGTGATTGCTAGACTAGGCTTGGTTAGGCCTAGTGAGACTTATTAGACTTGTTGGGCTAGGACTTGACCTAGTTGACCAAGTTTGACTAGTCTAGTTGACTAGAGTTGACCGAGAGTTGACTTTGCTCTAGTTTGACCTAGACAGCTTGCAGATGCATAGTAGATTACATTCATCATCCCTTGTATACATCTTGACTTGTGTTGCTTTAAATAGGAGTCAGGTACCTCATCTCGGACAATACATTTACTTCAGACATTCAGATACGAGGAGAGTACATTCTCTGATCATTTCATAACTTACTTAGAATTATATTCCTGCTCTAGTTTACCTTATTTGATGCTGTCATAATATTATCACGGATTGGTACTATATGGATCCCTACATTGAGATGTTATCCCCCTCGGGAGCATCGGATACATCATGTCGTGTGTTTCATGTACATCATATATTCCTCGCTCTCATGTTATTCATATTTCTCATGTGCTTCATGCTCGTTCATGCATGCTCGTGTACTCTCATGTGCTCTCATGTTCGGTCATGTTCTCATGAATCTCATGTATAACCTATACTTCATGTGCACTCATTTATGAGCCTTCATATGAATTTCATGTGCACCCATTTATGGGCCCCCATGTGAATTTCATGTGCACTCATGTATGAGCTCTCATATATACTTCATGTGCACCCATTTATGGGCTTTATGTGAAAACCATGTACGTAACATAACTTGTCTGGATCTTTGTGTATTGATTGGGGTATAGGAGAGTATAAATAGTCATGTGAACAATTCCAAAGTAGTATAGCCATATACGCCTCTTTAGTATAGCCATGTGTAAATCAAGCCGTTCAAATGTCGACTTTGTAATCTAAATCACTAGTCACTGGTAGCTCTCTACTTATAGTATATATTTCTATTACAGTTCTCTCTCTGTTTACATCATGTACTTTCTTTCAGTTTTATGTATCGTA
This sequence comes from Iris pallida, assembly GCA_029216955.1. Taxonomy (NCBI): domain Eukaryota; kingdom Viridiplantae; phylum Streptophyta; class Magnoliopsida; order Asparagales; family Iridaceae; genus Iris; species Iris pallida. Next base: position 971,729 of record JANAVB010007597.1, read on the forward strand.
CTCTCTTGCATGTTTATATTCTCTAACCTGATATGATCTACGTGAGATGTATTGTACTCGCTCCCGTCCTGACTGGACCTGTTGAAAATTTTACAGAGGATGATGAGGAACCCTGCACCCCTTACTTTGGAGCCTGCCTAGATGACACTCGCGACCTGGACCCCTGGGGAGGTTCAGGCAGCTGCTGAGGATGATACCCTTGCATAGTTTAGATATTCTAGATTGTTTCTTTTTCATGTTTAGTTGTTGTCCTTATTTTCAGAATTGTATAATTTGAGATGTTGAGACTAGTAGTTGTTAACTTATGTTATTTTATTCTGTTGTGCCTCAGTTGAGGAGTTTCTTATCTATTTTATCGTGCCAGATTCTATCTCTAGATTGTGATTGAGTTGTACCTTCTGTGATTAGCCTCCAGTCGAAGATTATTCTATATTGTGTTAGTTATAGTTCATGACCTAGAACAGCGTTCTACCATCGACACTGCGGCGTAGGCTGGGCGCTGTTACGTACTCGTACCCTCACGGTGGGTGCGGGTCGTGACAGTCCCGGCAGCCATCGCTTCCTGCGACCAACACAAACCAGCCCCGACTTTTCTGCCACTCGACGTCGCCACCTACAGCACCATGTACTTTTCTTCCCCGTCGTGCCTTCCCGAACCCCGTCACCAACCACAATCCCTGCCACCGCCACCATCGGCCTAACCGCCGCCACAGAATCACCACCACCGCCTGTTTCCATCATCCCCGCCAAATTCCCTCCTCGTATAAACAACCACAGCCGTCATCTCTCACGGTCACTATCACCACCGTTCCTCCACCTCGGCACACCACCACCATCATCGTCGTCACCACCATCATGACCGACTAGAAACCCACCAAAGCCCCAAAGAAAAGCCCTAAGTCAAAGTCATCACCCACACCCTTACCTCCGCAGCCGCTTTCTCCTTTTCCGTGGACGTGCGGCCACCTCCGCGAGGCCGCCATGCCGGCGAACTGCCCCCACCGCCTTTGTAACGCCTCCTCACCATCTTCCGGAGCACAGCGCTGCAGCCCTGGCTTTCCCGGTCTCGCCGCCAGAGCCGCCGCTCTTCGCCACGACCCCCGCCGAGCTCAAGATCGGCCACCCCGGACAGGCGCTTCCTCCGTCGCCTCTTCCGGTGTAGCGCCGCACTAGCAACATCGCTTGGAACCGCCGCCGTAGCCTCCTCCTCCGCAGCGTTGTAGCACTATCGGCGCAGCCCAGCCCCCGTAAGAGCTCCCCGCTCCCTCGTCTATCCTTCTCTCTCTCCCGATCTCTCTAACCCTCTTCTTTCCTCCCTCGCTCTCGTCCTCTCTTCACCAATCCCTCTCTCTCCTCTTCCCAATGGTGAGAGCAGCGGACAGCTGCACTCTACTTTAGTTAGTTTTGTTTTTGGTTTCATTTTTGTTTTGGTTATTATTTGTTTCATTTTTTGTATCTATTGTTTTTACTAATTATTATTATTATTGGTTTTTATAAAATAAAAACAGCAACAACAACTATGTAGCAATGAAAAGAATAGGAATGATAAGTACGAATGTAGGCGTATAATTAGTATTTTGAAGAAAAATATTATGCTTACTATTAGTACTATTATTACTAATATTTTTAAAATAGTATACATATTTATTATTAATATTATTACTTCCATTAATTTATGTTTCATTAAGCAATATAAAATATTAATTGTAATAATGTTATTATTATTATTTTCATTTTCATTTTGAATATTGTGGTTGTTATTGTAAAACTATTTATTTGCTACTATTATTATTTTAGAAATTATATGGACATATTATTTTCTAACCGTTTTCGAAGATAGTTTTCACCAAAAATTTTACTTCAACAAAATTAGGCTTTTGTCTTAAACTAGTTTATCAATAATTTTTCTTACTAGTAAAATATTGTTTTAGCATAAATCAAATTTTGCTTTATTTTTAAGTATTTATAAAATATTATTTTTACTAATAAAAATAGAGCTCCTATCTAAATATCCAATTTTGACAACTTAGCGTTTTTGCCGAAAACAATTTTTTTGACTTTAAGTATTTTTCCTATAAATATTTTGACTCATGAAAACTTGTTTTTAGGAATTATAAATATTTTCTACAATTCGTATATATAATATTTATCCATTATTTCTTTTTTTTCTCCTGTCCGTAACCAATCCTATTATTCCTATTTTCTCGCCAAATCTGTACTTCCTCCTATCGACCCTAACTAATTTGACCCTTCTAGACCCAATGGAACTGTCTGTACCACCATCAGAGGCCACCTTGCATAGTTGTTACACCGAAGTCGCAGTTCGTGCCACCTTGATCATCGTAGCACACCAAGCGTAACACCAGGCAAGATACCTTGTCATTATACTATTTATATTCAATCTGCATTTTATTACATATCACTGTTCATTATTTCCAGTTATTACAGTTCTTGATTTACTACATGCTCAGTGATTATTACTTTACTTTGTTACTATCTTTTGATTGCATATGAACCTAGAGTTAGGGGACTACCGTCTGTAGTGTATAGCATATACCTTGGCACAGTTGTACCACGAGGATGTGTGAGATGAGTAGCATGTAGAGGTTCTTGCATGTGGGCTGATCCCCCATGTACATGCGTTAGGTCTAACTGCTAATAGAGGCATGTTTGATGATTTAGCAGTTAGTAGAGGTATATGAGACATGGATGTAACTCTATTAGGCATTGGATGGGAAGAACAGTTCCTTAACGTATGGGTCCCTTATGTACTTTCCTATTACTGATCCTGCTGGCCTCTGACATTCGAGGAATGTTATGCTTTGAGGTCCCTGGTATCCTAATGAGAACATACCTGAGATTACTGCTCCTAAGCCAGATGCCCATGCGTTGGAGGTTTGTTCTTAACTGCATGAACTCGGTAGTATGGTTAGATTACCTTATGGATGTCTTGTCACTTATTTTGGTTTGTGATATATTATATATTCAGTTTATTATGGCATGTTCTTCCTGTATCTTGTTACGTCCCTCTGAGGACCTGGTTATCTCGCTAGGTGTGTGCTCTTGTCTTTCGCAGGTATTCTAGCCGTGGCCATGATCGTCACTATTTCTTTGAGGACGATTGCACTTAGATCCTCTTCGCTTCGCTTGCCAAAATCTTTCTTTTGTTATATATTTCTTTTCATAGTTGGTAATGAATTTGTCTCCGTCCAACTACATGTACCAAATGACAATTTTATAGTTGATTATATGATATCTTTTATTCTTTTATTTTGTGTGGATGAGATTAGTCATGGTTCTACTGCATTTTACAGCTTACGTATATTTATTATACGGCTGGCATGGATACGTACCTAGTCCTAAGTATTTTGGGACTGGGGCGTTACATGTTTTTGTAGTAGCCCATACAGGTCAAGTTTGCCGTTTCGGTTACATGACTGTACCGAACGGGCCTGCAATATAGGATTAGAGTCTATAATCTCATCCACCTACTTGACATCCTTTCTTGACTTCAAATTCCGAACTCTCGTTCGACCTCCTTGATTTGCATCCTGCTTGAACTCTTTCTACCGTGAATTCTTATTTTTCGTGCCTAGTGACAGTTAGTTAGATGACTACACTATTATATGCTCATAGGTCAAACACATGGCTAGGAAGATTATATTAACAGTTAGTGTACATTGAGGTCTTATATGAGTTATAAAGATATTTTTCTAAAAGTATGATTTTAAGGATTAGTTAATTCCAAGTTGGGTAGTAGCATATTACCGTCTTCAAAGGATAGTTGGAATTTTATTTTGCTATTACAAGGTGGTATACACAAGGGGATAGCTAGATCGAGAAAACAAATTTATGATTATGATTTTTGGAAATTGTGAAATAGTTTATGATTTGTTGGGATATGAAACCGATTTGAGAAACATCTTTAAATTGTGACACATGACTTACGGTTAAGTTCAAGTTTGGATTGTAATATGTTAAATTTTATCTCAAAATTTATTAAAGAGTTCTAAATTATAAGTTATGATTTTGTAAACAACTAGAGAATATGAGGGTTTATGATTTACGGTATTAAAGAGCTTGAGGTTTTAAATTGAGTCGTACGATTATAAGTTTATTTAATTTTGAGTTTGAAGAGATAATGGTAAAAAAAATAATTGTCTAAAATATTTGGAAGATATGAAAATGATTCTCAAGGAAAAATTTCAAATTTAAAATTGTGCACTTTGATTTAAGATTTACAAATCTAAGTAGATTTTGTGTTTGAAGAGTTGTGATCATGGATATCAAATTTGAGAAGAAAAAAAATGATTATGACTGATAGGATCATTTGAATATTGAGTTTAAGTTGGTTTGCTAAGAAAAGTTACTTTGATTGATTAAAAGAATTTACCATTTAAAAGTTGTGATTATGTTTGAATGACTTAGAAATATAAGTTATGATTGATGAGTGCGTTAAAATATTGAGCTGTAAATTTTAGATTGCTCGTGATATGCTAAGGATTTATCTTGATGATTATTTGAGAAACTTTTGGAGTTTAAAGTTATGAAGTAATATTTAAATTTTATAAATTCATGATTTATGAACTCTTGAGTTTGAAAGTTGGAGTGAAAATGTTAGATTTTGAAAAAGTTAGTAGTAACGTGATGAAAGTTCACTTAGAGATTTATGGAATGGATTACACTCTTAATCACGATTAAATTAAACGGCTTGGAGTGAATACAAATATGGTTGTTCATTTTGGAGAAATTAATTAGAAACTTTTTAAAAAAAATTTGAGTTTTAAATGGTAGACCACCAAGATAACCCTAACGAGTTCGAAGGATTCACCTTAATTGCCATATCCCCCACGACCATGATAGTAGTGTATACACTAGTGTTGTTAGTCATCTCCAAGATCATGTGGTTATATTTCAATCTTGACTCCCCCGGCATTCCCTCAAATCTAGATTTTAATCGCTACTTTCTAACCATTTGAAACTTGAGAAATAATTGGATTGCTCCTTGATCATACCCCATCAAGTGGCTATCATATCTCTAGAAACTGTATTCCTAACTTATTTTACCATGATCTACTAGAATCTGAATTATCTTTATTTCATACTTTTACTTGGTCATTTATTTTGTGCGATAATCATTATCTCATGAACTCCCACTTTCTATTTTAAATTCTTTTGTGTCCTTTACCGTGACTTGGATATTTGGAGCACAACACTAGACTTTTACATCCAACAAATTCCATATGCAAGACCTAGACGAGCCCACCTTCATGTAGGTATATCATGTCCCACTAAAACACACCCCTTGTACTCTATTTTCTTGACACGACTTTCGGGTCATAAAGACTAAATCATAACCCTATCATGGTACCGATATACTTTTCGACCATAAATAGGGACTCAATCTCGACTAAATTTTTTCAACCCGATATGTGATGATGTTATACTTGATTTCCTTTAAATGCTTAATTTTGTGCCTTACCTTGATTGCTCAACTCATTGCCCCATCACTCTACTAGTAAAACTCTTGTAAGTTGGGTAAAATATCTCACGACCTAACCAACATTTTGTGGACTGAAGAACAGATGGCAACTCTAGAGGGGGGTGAATAGAGTTTATAGCGATAATAGCCAATTAAAAATTAAACTCTTTCACAAGTAAAACTAATCAGAGTAAATGCGGAAATAAATAAGGAGCAAGAAAGCATACGCAAATACAGCCGATTTTTAACCTGGTTTCCCTCGTGGAGGACTAGTCCAGGCCTGAGAACTCTAGCTCAGGATTAAATCTACTATTTGTGAAATAGTAGTTACACCCCGTGCCTTTTCTTCAGAAGAGCACGTCAACTTCTTACAAAGGATCGCAGTGGCGATGCTTGGAATTTTCTAAGCGACTTCATGAACTCTTGCACAAGACTCCTAACTGAGAGATGCAGAGCACTCAAGGCTTAGGAAGCTTGTGGCTAGTAGATGAAGAAGGGTATGGCTTGTATTGAGCTTTTGAGAGAAGATAAGAGAAGATTGGATGATTGAAAATGAGAGAATTCATGGCCTATTTATAGGATATTAGCAGGCAGAATTCGGCCAGAATTCTGGTAGAATTTTTCAAATATTTGGCCGTTGGACAACTAGCAACCAGCCAACCCTAAAAATTAGGGTGCTAATTTTTAGGGGACAGAGTTCGGCCCGAACTCTGTATGGAGGCAGTGTTCGGCCCAAACTCTGTCTCCAGAGCACAGAATGGGTCTTAAGGTCCAATGGACTTATTTTGATGTGTGGAGCTTATGGATTTTGGGTAGGTTATAGGTAAAGTCTCAAGAGCTCAGCACAACTCAGCTTATATCAGTCTAGACTCAATAAATATAAAAATAAAGACTGAACAATAACTTGAAATTGTAAAACTGAGCTGTCGTCTGACTTGAGCTGGATGTAGTCGTCGAGTGTCTAATTGAATTATTACAAGTATTATTTTGTCAATGTTATCAATATTTGGTTGACAGTGACTTTGTGTCAACAATCTCCCCCATATTGATAATTGATAAAATAATAATTGTATATTCAATATTCATACCTGGACACATGTAAAGCATAGCTCCCCCATAATCAGTACCGAGCTTAAAAATAGCTTCCCCGAAAACAATGCATCTTGTTGGCCTGATAAGAACATTCTTCCAAAAACACATATAGACAAAAAGAATATACATATCTCCCCCTTTTGGCATTTAGCAATATAAGATAAGTAATAACTGGCAAACACACCAAAAGATAAGAGAAGAAACTGCATATAAACTGATATAACGACCAAATGTCCCAAGAGTCATAATAGAAATGACATAAACTGATAGAACTATCAAAGTCTCAAAAGTCACAACTCATAATAAGTCGAATACAAACCAAGTACATAAAAGCAAGTAAAAGCAAAATGCATAAACCATAATCTATGATCCTCAGTAGCAGTAGCAGGGAGTAGTCCATATCCATCATCGAGCTCGTGAGGGCCCAGCATCGTCCGATGGATCAGTAAAGGAGCGACGAGGGTCCACGAAGGCTGCATCTGGATCCAAGTAGCGAATGTCCCAAGGGTCATCGATACGATAGCCCTCACGACCGGGATCTCACTCCATAGGAATGGGCATGGAAGGATGGCGAGACATGGAATACCTAATATCATGCAGCGAGTTGCTGATGGCACTCATCTGCAAGGTAGTTCGGTAATCCAGCTGAGTGCAACGATCGTCCTCCAAGGTGAAGCGATCTCGGAGCATAGTCTGAAGAGACTCGAGAGTGGCAGGAGGAGGATGAGGATCCTGTCCAAGAGGAGGGGCATCTGGCTCATCATCAGAATGCTCAGACACGACTGGTGAGCCAACGGCCGCCTAAAGCCTCCGTGCCTTAGAGAGAAAGGCAGGGGCAGGTAAGAATAGACACTCATCAAGGGGTACATGAAATGCACGAAAGATCATAGGAAGGTATAATGCATAAACCAAAGATCTTGGTTTCTTCCTACAATTAATCATCCAATCCATCATTGTGCGTGGAGGATTAAAGGGAACATGGAAGTGGAGATGATATAATGCCGAGATTTCAAAATAAGTGACTTCATCGGTAGAACCCGCTTTGGGTAGAATGGTGTTAAAAATGATCCGATGAAGTTCATAGAAATAGGAATTGAGGAATTTAGCCAAAAGCTTATGAGGACGTGTGTTAGGGCTACACAAGTCGTCCTTGAAGCTTTCAAGTGAAATCCCTTCGGGAAATTGAAATGATCGGGCTTCCACAAGCTTTTCCCAAGAGTTAGGCTCTTAAAGTTCAAGATATTCGGCCAATTCGAAATCGTCAAAAGAGATATCAATTCCCGCAAGCCGTGAATATATATGTGTATCATCATGGGTGAGGTTGCAGTAGAACATTTGAATAGCACTACGATAAATGACCGAATTTGTGGTTACAAGTTCATCAAGGCAAAGGTCATGAAAGAGTGCATCATATTGTGAGAATATAGTAAAGTTGATGGGGTGTCCTGCAAATACCGGACGTGTCCGAAAATCACTAAACCAATCATTTGAGGCTTCTAGTGATACAAAAATTCGGTCGTCAAAAGTGTTTGGATCATGCGGACGTGGAGGATTGAACAAAGGATGGATTTGTTGTTCAATGGCCGGTGCAACGGGTGGTGCAACGGGCGGTTCAACGCGAGGAGGAGCATTCGACGAGGATGCTCCCTCGGTCCGAAGTCTCTTTCCGCGGTTGAACAAATGTGGAGCCATAACACAATAAAGATAATGAAGGAAATTTGAGATATAGAAAAGTATGAAATTATACCTCAAACTAAAGATAAACAATGAAGGAGAATTGAAAAAGAGGCCTTCTCCTTGAGTTTGGGGAAGAAAAGAGCTCTAGAAATGAGAAATTAGGGTTAGGGTTTTGAGAGAAAGGTGTTTGAGAAGTAGAAAAGGTGGTAATGAAGAAGAAGAGGGAGGAGAACCCAAAAATATGGGAAGGGTTTCAAGTGGCTGGAGCAAATAATGGCCATTGGATCTTAATTTTGATCAACGGCTGAGACTGTTCCCGATTCTGGAACAGTCAGGCCGAATTCGGCCCGAACTCTGGTAAGGGCAGAGTTTGGCCCGAATTCCGAATCCTGGTCACAGAATAGGAATCAGGCTAAAATGAAAAAAATGGTTAAGTGAGAAAGACCAAAATAAGACAAGAGTATAAGTACAAGAAAAGATCCAAGAAGTAAACAAATGAATACCAGAAAGTGAACTTGATACAGCAATATGAAGTTGGAAAAATAGTATTTCAGCATGTGATAAATAAAAATGAACCGTATAATAAACAAGAAATTATATCATAATTCAATATTTTGAAGCTGCCATGGGTTAGCTGCAGGGGCCGGATCCCAGCTAGCGGTAGTCCTGAGGACTAGTGTACCGTGTCGCTTAGGCTTTTACGCCTTGTTGTCAGAAGGACCCTTTCGGCTTGTACCCATAGCAAGTTCATCATAAGAGAATCAAGATATACTCGATATTTACGCAGGTTTATTTTAATTTACAACAGCTTCATCTAAAATTCCAAGTTCACGACAAAGAAAATTTAAGCGCTCTTCGGATAATGGTTTTGTAAAGAAATCTGCTAACTGATGATCAGTGTCAATAAATTCTAAGTTAATCGTGCCATTTTGCTGATGATCACGCAAAAAGTGATGACGAATTTCAATGTGCTTCGTGCGTGAGTGACAAATGGGGTTCTTAGTAAGATTTATAGCACTAGTGTTGTCACAAAAGATTGGAATATGCATGAAAGATAAGTTATAGTCTTCGAGGGTTTGCTTCATCCACAGAATTTGTGCACAACAACGCCCAGCTGCGATGTATTCAGCTTCTGTTGTGGATAGTGCGACAGAATTCTGCTTCTTGCTAAACCAAGAGACTAAAGCCTTTCCTAATAAATGACACGTACCGCTCGTACTTTTACGGTCGACCTTGCATCCGGCAAAGTCAGCATCAGAGTAACCAATGAGGTCAAATGATGTTGACTTGGGATACCATAGGCCACTGTAACTGTACTCTTAAGGTATCGAAAGATACGCTTAACAGCGATCATGTGTGATTCCTTAGGATTTGCTTGATATCTAGCACACAGGCAAACGCTAAACATAATATCAGGGCGACTAGCAGTAAGATAGAGTAGACTACCTATCATACCTCGATACTTACGTTGGTCTACGGGTTTGTCGCTATCATCTGGTTTAAGTTTGTTTGAAGTAGCCATTGGAGTGCTGATTGGTTTGACGTTGTCAAGGTCGAATTTCTTCAGCATGTCCTTTGTATACTTTGATTGACAGATGAAGGTTCCATTTGACATTTGTTTGACTTGCAGCCCAAGAAAGTAGTTGAGCTCCCCCATCATGCTTATCTCAAACTCGGTCTGCATACACTTAGCAAAATCTTGACAAAGGGTTTCATCAGTAGAACCAAATATGATATCATCTACGTATATTTGTACTAAAAGAATAGTGTCTTTAAAAGATTTTATGAAAAGTGTGGTGTCAATTTTCCCTTTTGAAAAACCTTTCTCAAGCAAGAAGTTGCTTAGCCGTTCATACCAAGCTCTAGGGGCTTGTTTGAGGCCATACAGCGCTTTCTTTAGCTTGAATACGTGGTCGGGAAATTTGTGATTTTCAAAGCCAGGAGGTTGTTTCACATAAACTTTCTCCTTAATAAATCCATTGAAGAAAGCACTTTTAACATCTATTTGAAATAATTTGAAATTTTGAAAATTTGTAAATGTACAAAACATCCGAATGGATTCCAATCTAGCAAGAGGAGCATACGTCTCATCGTAGTCGATACCTTCCTCTTGGTTGTATCCTTGGGCTACTAGACGAGCTTTATTGCATGTGACTGAACCATATTCATTCACTTTGTTTCTAAAAACCCATTTAGTACCAATAATCGAGTGATTAGTCGGTCTAGGAATGAGTTCCCATACTTGGCTCCTCTCGAATTGGTTGAGTTCCTCTTGCATAGCAGAAATCCAAAATTCATCATTGAAAGCGTCTAAAATGTTTTTTGGCTCAATTTGTGAAATAAAGGCAGTGCTAGCAATTGAGTCTCTTAATGATGATCTAGTAGTTACTCCACGTGAAACCTCACCGATCACCAAATTTTCTGGATGTGATGGCTTGAAAGAGAATTTCTTTGGCAAGCCCTCCAGAGAATTGGTTTCAGTTGTGGTATTTATTGGAGTAGAAGTTGATGGCTCAACATCATCATCAAGAGTAGCTGCTGCACTGTTTTTTTCATCAAAAGTCACATTGGTAGACTCTTCCACAATTAATGAGCGTTTGTTAAAAATACTATATCCCTTGCTCTTGGCAGCATAGCCAAGAAAAATACCATCGTCAGCTTTGGCATCAAATTTGCCTAAGTTGTCTTTGGTGTTAAGGATAAAACATCTACAACCAAAAACTCTAAAATAAGAAACATTTGGAGTTCTCCCAAACCAAAGCTCATAGGGTGTTTTCTTCGTAATGTGACGAATAAGCACCCTATTTAAAATGTGGCATGCTGTACTGACAGCTTCAGTCCAAAAGTATTTCGAAAGTGAAAACTTGTTCAACATGACTCTAGCCATATCGCCGAGAGTCCTATTCTTCCGCTCCACAACACCATTTTGTTGAGGAGTTCTTGGACAAGAAAACTCATGATCAAAACCATTAGAATCACAAAACTTTTCAAAATCAGAATTTTCGAATTCGCCTCCATGATCACTTCGGATTCGAGTAATCATATAGCCTTTTTCGTTTTGAACTTTCTTTGCAAAAATCTTGAAAACTGAAATAGCAACACTTTTATTTGTAAGAAAGAAAATCCAAGTAAATCTTGAAAAGTCATCAACAATAACAAAGGCATAGAGTTTTCTACCAAGACTGGCTACTCTACTAGGGCCAAATAAATCCATATGGAGAAGTTGCAAAGGTCTAGAAGTACTTACAGAGTTTATAGAATGAAATGAAGACTTAGTTGCCTTATTCAATTCACATTCGGCACATACCGTGTCCTTTTTGAATGTGATATCGGGCAAGCCTCTAACTAGCTTCTTAGTCGATAGCCTGGATATAGTATCCATGTTGGCATGACTAAGACGTTGGTGCCATAATAATCTTTCGTCCTTATGAGCATATGGGCATCTACCTGCATTGTTAGTATCTATAGACAAATAAAAAATATAAATATTATCCTCTCTTACCCCTTCAAAAGCATTGTCTCCCGTTGACCTATCATAAATAAGGCATTTGTTTTGTCCAAAGTTAATTTCATATCCATGGTCAGCAAGATGACTAATGCTGAGCAGGTTATGCTTTAACTCGGTCACTAGGCAGACATCCTTTATTACGGGAGAGGGAGGATAGCCAATAATACCATTACCTATAATATAACCTTTTAGGTTATTGTCGAAGGATACATATCCTTCTCTCTTCATCGATAGTGATACGAAAAGATTTGCGTCTCCCGTCATATGCCGCGAGTATCCACTATCGAGAATCCACTTACTCTCAGTTGAGGAGGAAAGGTCCACCTACATCAAGAGTAGATGTGACCTTTGATACCCAAGTTCTTGAGGGTCCTGAAAAGTTAGTTTTTGGAAACCATGCATATATCTTTTTATCTACTAATCTTCTAATTCTATATTATGGTGAAATGTATCCATGTAAACCACAATAAGTACATGTAGCATTCCTATTTATATTAGGAGCATGCTGATGATGTCTATAAGTAGAGTGATGAGGAGAAGTATGATGATATGTAGAATTAGCATGGTGATAATGACTATGTATAGAGTGATGTAGAGTGTCATGGTGATATTATCTATATGGAGTAGCATGGTGATGATGTCTATATGTAGAGTGATGGTGATGCTGTTTTTGTGCAACATGGTGATGATTGTATCTATGTGTAGCATGATGATTTTGTGACATATGATAGTTATTTCTACGTGCATGTGGTTTGTGTGCTTTGTGAAAGTGTGTGTATATGTAAGCATGATTACGTGTTGCAGGTGGATGACGTGGGTGACTAGTATGAGAAGTATCATGCTTTGTGTGTGTCTCTTGGGTTTGAGGTTGAGCAACCTGTTTTCCCAATTTAGTCTCTAGTTTCATAGAGACAGCTTGCAATTCAGTAACCTTAGCATTCAAACCATGCATCTTAGTAATAGAAATCTTGTGTCTACTCTTTTCTTCTGCAAGCTCCGTGTTGAGTGCTGTAATTTCTTGTGTTTGTTGTTCAATGCGTGCTTCGGCATCATGTAAGCTTATTTTAAGCTTAGATACCTCATATGTTACATCCGTGGGTGAAGTGTCTCTAATGTCATCAAGCAGTAAAGAAAGTCTTTGAATTTCGACTTCATGACTTTTGATCTTGTCCTTGGCATGTTTGTATTTACCAATGACCTTTTTGTGATCATTAAGCAAATCGGTGAAAGCATCGCCAAGTTCATCAAAAGTGAAGTCATCAAGAGTTTCGTTTCATACCTTGTCGGATGTTGCCATTAGGCACACATTTGCAGTATCTTGAGGAGAATCATTTTCTTCCTCAGAGTCACTAGCTTTACTTTCATGCCAAATGCTCATGTTGGCATATTTCTTTGAGGAAGTCTTCTTGTAAGGTTTCTCATAGCGGTTGCTCTTCTTTAAGAATGGACAGTCTTTTCGGACGTGTCCTGTCTTCTTGCAACCGTAGCAGGTTGGCTCTTCTTCGTCGTCTTCTTGTGGTTCCTTCTTTCTTCGGTTGAAGCGAAAAAATTTCTTGAAGTTGCGGACGAGGAGAGCTTGATCATCACCTTCTGAGTTCTCGTCATCCGTCTCTTCGGGGTCAGCCCTCCGTCGGTGAGCTTTGAGTGCGATCTCCTTAGCCTTAGGAACAGGCTCTTCGAAGTCCTTGAGGTCAAGCTCATGAGTCATCAGCTTTCGCATCAAGGTCTCCATGGACATGGTTGTGAGATTATTTTCTTCTATGATGGCTGTCACCTTAGGGTTCCAAATCTTTGGAAGCCCCCTAAGTAGCTTGCGAATCTTCTCGTGGTTTGAATATTGTTTGCCGAGCAAAGACAGGGGGTTGATGATGTCGAGGAATCTTGTGAACATTTACGTGATTGTCTCATTTGGCTTCATCTTGAAAGCCTCATATTCTTGAGTGAAACGGCTTATCTTTGATTCCTTGACTTGGGTGGTTCCTTCATGCGTCACTTCTAGAAGTCTCCATACTTCGTGAGATGTGGTGCATGTAGATACCCTGTTGAACTCATTCCTGTCTATAGCACAGAATAAAGCATTAATAGCTCTCGCGTCTAGACTTGCCTGTTTCTTCTCCTCGTAAGAATATTTGTCATGTGATTTTTCAACGAGATCACTATTGATAACTATTCTAGCGGGCTTTTTGTAACCGTCAGTGATGATAGTCCACAGGTCAAAGTCTAGCGACATGAGATAAAAGCTCATCCTTGTTTTCCAATATGTGTAGTTTGTTCCATCAAATAGGGGAGGTCTATGAGTGGACTGCCCTTCACCATGATTGGAAATCAAGGATTGTGTGGTTGCCATGGATCAGCTCTAGGATGTTAGTCCTTTTTGAGAGAACAGAGCTCTGATACCAATTGAAGAACAGATGGCAACTCTAGAGGGAGGTGAATAGAGTTTATAGCGATAATAGCCAATTAAAAATATAAACTCTTTCACAATAAAAACTAATCAGAGTAAATGTGGAAATAGCTAAGGAGCAAGAAAGCATACGCAAACACAGCCAATTTTAACCTGGTTTCCCTCGTGGAGGACTAGTCCAGGCCTGAGAACTCTAGCTCAGGATTAAATCTACTATTTGTGAAATAGTAGTTACACCCCGTGCCTTTTCTTCAGAAGAGCACGTCAACTTCTTACAAAGGATCGCAGTGGTGATGCTTGGAATTTTCCAAGCGACTTCTTGAACTCTTGCACAAGACTCCTAACTGAGAAATGCTGAGCACTCGAGGCTTAGGAAGCTTGTGGCTAGTAGATGAAGAAGGGTATGGCTTGTATTGAGCTTTTAAGAAAAGAGAAGAGAAGATTGGATGATTAAAAATGAGAGAATTCATGGCCTATTTATAGGATATTAGCAGGCATAATTCGGCTAGAATTCTGGTAGGATTTTTTAAATATTTGGCCGTTGGACAACTAGCAACCAGCCAACCCTAAAAATTAGGGTGCTGATTTTTAGGGGACAGAGTTCGGCCCGAACTCTGTGTGGAGGCAGAGTTCGGCCTGAACTCTGTCTCCAGAGCACAGAATGGGTTTTAAGGTCCAATGGGCTTATTTTGATGTGTGGAGCTTATGGATTTTGGCTAGGTTATAGGTAAAGTCTCAAGAGCTCAGCACAACTCAGCTTACATCAGTCTAGACTCAATAAATATAAAAATACAGACTCAACAATGACTTGAAATTGCAAAACTGAGCTGTCGTCTGACTTGAGCTGGATGTAGTCGTCGTGTGTCTAATTGAATTATTAAAGTATTATTTAGTCAATGTTATCAATATTTAGTTGACAGTGACTTTGTGTCAACATGGACCACATTGATAGGTTCACTTGGACCATAGAATTCAGTGGACCCTAACTTATCTAGTCAACCAAGCCGACTGTATAGGCCCAAACTTTGGGCATGACTCAATTTTAAAGGATCTTGGACTATTTAATTTCTTTCATCATCCACTGCTTATATTTTGACTATCTTATGTTGCTATTATAGTCTAGTTTTGCAAGCTTACTCCTTATCGAGCTTGTTTGTGACATATGTTTAATGTGGGCGCCTACTAATATATTGTATAATCAAAACCGACTTATTATGGTCTGATCAACCATAGTGTACTTGGTTCGCTTTTTGTATATTGTTCAACGTGGATGGAGACATAGTTAAACTTGGCCCTAGAGTCTCACCCGTGACTGCCTTGGCAATTCTTTTTGGAACCTATTCAGTCGTCTTTGAACCACTCATTCGAATTCGATAATGTCTTCTTCGAACTTATTTTTCTCTTTCACCTGTTTTAGAAAGACAAACACCCGTACTTGATATTCTTTTAGTTGTCCACTGTCTATTGCCACGATAGTTAGCCAGTTACCAACCGATGTGACTGTAACCCCCTCTTGAGTTAATCGTCCTCCTCGTGACACTAGATTAATTATCACGACTTTCTAATCATTCTTGAGACTTAAGAATGAATCAAATCATTTCCTTAATCAAATCTAAATCCAAACAACCATATTTTCTCAAGGAATCATACCTCACAAGTCCCTAAGTTATTCTCTTTGATCCACCCAATGCCTTATTATTTCTCGAATTCTGTTATCATGATTGTCTTAGCTAGCGACCCTCGTCCATTACCATATTCGTGAATTATTTTCCTATTTAACGAATTCATGACTTTCAAATAGCACATTTATGTTAAACACCGCTTCCTTGCCTCGCCAAATAAATTGTTCATACTTTCTTATCGTTAAACTCTTGTACCCTACCTATTCCTAAATTTCGAGGACGAAATTCTTTTAAGCTGGGTAGGATGTAAACACCCTAAATTTCTACTACGATATTTTTTTATAAATTGGTATTTAATGATATTTACTAGTACTTCGTAGTTATACGCCGCGTACAACTTCGTATTCTCGTAATGTACGTCGCGTGCGAGTTTTTGGTTCAAAATTGCTCGTCGAGTGCGAATATGTGCGAGGTACATATTTTTGGTAAAACATTTTTATTGGAGATTTTATAGAAGAATTTTAGTTTCAAAAAAATACGTGATAAATGTTTTAATTACATAAGGTTGTAAAAATGCCACATCGAAATGTGCCACAACTTATATTTTATTGTAATATAAGTAGTAATTTAGAAAACTATTATTTTATGTAAATATATTATTTGTGTGCAAGTGACATGAAAATTATTTCATGTCCACTTTGATTTTACGAAAACGAGTATAATTATTTTATTACAAAATGATATTCCAAATATTTAAACATTTAACATGATTTTCGAAATTAAGTATTATTATATTTTTATTATTTATTAAAATAATATTTGAAATATTGTTTGATTTAATATTTAATTAATTATTATGATTTAAATTGGAAAAGATTTTATTGACCTTATTTTAAATAGCTTTTAAATTAAAGATAAGTTTTATCTATATTAAATTGGATTTGATAAATTTATTTTAAATCGATTTGAATTAATATGAAATTTATCCATTGGGATTTAAACCTCCCTAATCCTTATCCAACTGGGAATTCCCATCTCCTATATAAGGAGAGGTACTCATCCACATTATTATTCTACAATTTCTCCACCACCACAACTAGAATTCGTGTATCGTGTCCGTGTCCGTGACTTTCCCATCCACTATTTATTTTCTTTTACAAATACATTATCTTCATCGCATCCGACACACCCAGACGTATCTCCTCGTCACCATCATCGTGTCGGACACACCCGACACGTCCTGACAACATCCTAGACTCAACCCAAATCCTAAACCTAATCCAAGTTGCCTGTCCCGGCCGCCATCGCTTCCTGCGACCAACACAAACCAGCCGAACTTTCCTTCCACTCGATGTCGCCACCTACAGCACCATGTACTTCTCTTCCCCGTCGTGCATTCCCGAACCTCGTCACCAACCACAATCCCTGCCACAGCCACCATCGGCCTAACTGCCGCCACAGAATCACCACCACCACCCGTTTCCATCATCCCCGCCAAATTCCCTCCTCGCATAAACAACCACCGCCGTCGTCTCTCACAGTCACTATCACCACCGTTCCTCCACCTCGGCACACCACCACCATCATCGTCGTCACCACCATCATGACCGACTAGAAACCCACCAAAGCCCCACAGAAAAGTCCTAAGTCAAAGTCATCACCCACACCCTTACCTCCGCCACCGCTTCCGTCTTTCCCGTGCACGCGTGGCCACCTCCGCGGGACCGCCGTGCCGGTGAACTGCCCCCGCTGCCTTTGCAGCGCCTCCGCGCCATCTTCCGGAGCATAAGGATGTAGCCCTGGCTTTTCCGATCTCGCCGTCAGAGCCACTGCTCCTCGCCACGACCCCCGTCGAGCTCAGGATCGACCACCCCGGGCAGGCGCTTCCTCCGTCGCCTCTTCCGGCGCAGCGCCGTGCTCGTAACATCGCCTGGAACCGCCGTCGTAGCCCCTTCCTCCGCAGCGTTGCAGCGCCATCGGCACAGCCCAGCCCCCGTAAGAGCTCCCCGCTCCCTCGCCTCTCCTTCTCTCTCTCCCGATTTCTCTAACCCTCTTCTTTCCTCCCTCGCTCTCGTCCTCTCTTCTCCAATCCCTCTCTCTCATCTTCCCTATGGTGAGAGCAGCGGACAACTGTACTCTACTTTAGTTAGTTTTGTTTTTGGTTTCATTTTTGTTTTGGTTATTACTTGTTTTATTTTTTGTATCTATTTTTTTTACTAATTATTATTATTATTGGTTTTTATAAAATAAAAACAGCAACAGCAGCTGTTAGCAATGAAAAGAAAGGGAATGATAGGTATGAATATAGGCGTATAGTTAGTATTTTGAAGAAAAATATTATGCTTACTATTAGTACTATTATTACTAATATTTTGAAAATAGTATACATATTTATTATTAATATTATTACTTCCATTAATTTATGTTTCATTAAGCAATATAAAATATTAATTGTAATAATGTTATTATTATTATTTTCATTTTTATTTTGAATATTGTGGTTGTTATTATAAAAACTATTTATTTGCTACTATTATTATTTTAGAAATTATATGGACATATTATTTTCCAACCATTTTCGAAGATAGTTTTTACCAAAAATTTTACTTCAATAAAATTACTCTTTTATCTTAAACTAGTTTATCAACAATTTATCTTACTAGTAAAATATAGTTTTAGCCTAAATCAAATTTTCTTTTATTTTAAGTATTTATAAAATATTATTTTTACTAATAAAAATAGAGCTCCTATCTAAATATCCAATTTTGACAACTTAGCGTTTTGCCGAAAACGATTTTTTTGACTTCAAGTTTTTTAAGTATTTTTCCTATAAATATTTTGACTCATGAATACTAGTTTTTAGGAATTATAAATATTTTCTAAAATTCTTATATATAATATTTATCCATTATTTCTTTGATTTTTCTCCTGTCCGTAACCAATCCAATTATTCATATTCCCTCGCCAAATCTGTACTTCTTCCTATCGACCCTAACTAATTGGACCCTTCTGGACCCGGTGGAACTATCCGTGCCACCATCAGCGGCCACCTTGAATAGTTGTTACACCGAAATCGCAGTTCGTGCCACCTTGATCATCGTAGCACACCAGGCGAAACACCAGGCAAGATACCTTGCCATTATACTGTTTATATTCAGTCTGCATTTTATTACATATTACTGTTCATTATTTCCAGTTATTAATTTACTACATGCTCAGTGATTATTAGTTTACTTTGTTACTATCCTTTGATTGCATATGAACCTAGAGTTAGAGGACTACCGTCTGTAGTGTATCGTATATACCTTGACACAGTTGTACCACGAGGATGTATCAGATGAGTAGCATGTAGAGGTTCCTGCGTGTGGACTGATCCCGCATGTGCATGCGTTAGGTCTAACTGCTAATAGAGGCATGTTATAAGACTTAGCAGTTAGTAGAGGTATGTGAGACATGGATGTGACTCTATTAGGTATTGGGTGGGAAGAATAGTTCCTTAACGTATGGGTCCCTTATGTACTTTCCTAATACTGATCCTGCTGGCCTCTGACATTCGAGGAATGTTATGCTTTGAGGTCCCTGGTATCCTGATGGGACCATACCTGGGATTACTGCTCCTAAGCCAGATGCCAATGCGTTGGAGGTTTGTTCTTAACTACATGAACACAGTAGTTTTAATGCCACACTCCGCATGGTGCATTATGATGTGTCGTTGACTCGAAGAGTTACGTTGACCCGATGAGGTATCGATGTGAATCGATGCAAGAGTTACGTTGGCCAAAGGCTTTGAGTCGATTGGAAGCTATGAATCAAATCGATGCAAGGATAAGCCCCATTTGAGTAAGTGCTGACTTTAGTTGATCTGGTGTGCAGGCTATACTTTTATGCTGGACGATAAGAGGTCAGCATTTTGCCTTATTCAGTAAAGTGTCCGCAAAATCAAATCGTCGCCTTGCAACAAAGTGTGGCATGGGCACGATAGGCCAAATCAATCGAGTAGTTCAAAGGAATAGCTAAGTCCGAGAGTTAGCTATGCAAACAAGTTATGGAATCGAGCCGCATCAGCTCGACGGAACGACAAGGCATACCGGCTTAAGGTGGGCGGGTTCTTGACTCTCTTTCTCCCTATTCCTTCACGTCTAATAAAATATAACCATTGCAAGCGTAAGTTTCTATTAAGTTAGCGAACGTGGCTCGAACAGTTAAAGGTTTAAGTATGGGTCAAACATTAAGATAGAACATTGAACAATGAATAATTGAAGCGACGTGCATCAAGTGTATGGGTCGTGGTAGGGCGATGATGGTAGAACATTGAAAGACAATATCGAGATGTTCATCACGTGCACGACTCCGAGAACGTTGAACACTAGGCCTAGAACATTGATCATGGCGCTGAGCGTGCCCTCTTGCACGGAAGCTAGAAAATGACTAAGTAACTACGGAACTAGGCTTTGTGAATAACTTAAGAATGGAACGCGTTGAAAGTAAATACGAGAAATCTAAGCCGTTTGGCGTCGTGCATCAATACGGATGTGTTGGGACATAATGTCGTCGAAACGTGAGATTGGTTGGTGTGATATGACTAGTTGCTATGGCACGTATTGCATGGTCAATGGACTCGGATGGCCCGTGCATGGGTGCGGCTTCCCTCAGACAGTTACGACCGGGGCACCGGGACTGTTCGGCCTAGGAGGGAATTATGTATGATATTTATGGTGCACATCATTCAGATGGATTACGACCATCCAGTGTTGTGATAAGTTATGATATCAGTAAGTTTAGGATCCTTCGGATACTGGGCTAGCAATCCGTATCGAAGCGATCTTAGGCTTACACATAAGGATGCCAAGTCCATTACGGTGCGAAACACCGTGACCTTCATATAGATAGGTTCGGTGGGCTGAGTTGGGTGCAGGTGCAGGGCCTGCTACTCTTATGCATAAGTCTAAGCATGATTGGTTGGTTGCGTGAATTCTACGATTGATTATGTAAAGTTCTAACCATTACAGGCTAAGCAAAATAGGACGGGGATGTGCACGATCACTATGTTCATATTCAGATTATGTCTAACTATATCTACTGCAGGAACATAATATTGGACACATTTTTATTAAGTTGTATGCATCGAATATTGCCATGAAACTGATCCTAAGGCTAAATAGAAAGATCACCAAATTAAGATGCATGTTTCACTAAATATACTTAGTGTTGGTTGGGCGCGAGTGGGTCTTGATCAGTGCAGCGAGGATAAAAGCACTAATCTCCCACTAGTTTATGTGCAGGCTCAGGTTATGATCAGCTCGGGGCGGGGCTTGGCTTGGATGCGCCGAGGCATGGAGTCCTTAGCGTTTCAAGATGAGCTTCTGCATAGGCGTTCGGACTTGCAACGTGAAGATGTTCGGTTGAAGACTACTTGTTGGCTATAAAGAGGCATAATGTATGGAACAATAAAATCTTTTGTGAGCTAGAGAGATCATGAGCATTGTAGCCCATTGACATATTATGTTGGGCTATTCAAGCCGTTGTAACCACCAGTTCATTATTAATAAAAGAGATTCTTATTGTATTCTTCATTTCCTTCCGCTGCTTATGTTACGAATTTGAGATAATCACTATGTGAACATGTTATCTTGTCTTGCACGAGCGTAACTCCAGGCTCGTACGGTATCACGCCCCAGCGAGGACGATGATTCGAGTAAAATCTAGCGAGGACGAGCGATTTCCCGGATCAGGGCATGACAAGTTGGTATCAGAGCGGTTCCATCCTCTGGACCGTGAGCGAATCTCTTTGACCCTCAGTTGCTTCGATATCGAAATTCAGTTGACTCTAAGTTGTTTCTGCAATCGCATGGCGCATGGATCTGCTCGACGCTACATTGGATATTCCATACAATAAGTCTATATTAAGTGCGTACTTCTGTCACAAGTATGTCATGACTATCACGCTATCTCCGAGTACCATCGGAGAATGTTGGTTGCACGAGTTACAACGAGTTATGAAATGTCGATTCCAAAAGTGCAAGAAAGTTAGGAGTCGTTGGTTGCATGAAGTAAAATAAATATGGTAATGTTGATTGCATGAAGTACGAAAGGACACGTGTTGTTCGTTGCACGAAGTGCAACAAGTCGATATATGAGGTGGTACGTGTTATATGGCTATGAGAATGCTTAAGTATTTTTGGTTGCACGGAGTGCAGCAAGTCGTAAATCGTTTATTGCATCGGTGCAACGAGCCGATATGGTATGATGCGTGTTGTATGGCTATGCGGATGGATAGCGATATGTTGCACGAGATTGACTAATGAACTTAAGTATCGAGAATGAATCGTTGTACGAGTTACAACGAGTAAGATTTGGAAAATCGCGAATGCGATAGTAACGAGTCGAGTTGGTCGCTAAGTCGAGTTCGAGTAGGCGAACGTGTATGTTGGCCGAATGTCGCGTTGAGCTTTGAATAAGCAAATGTTGCGTGTGTGATCAATATGATCGCCAAGGTATGATTAGAATGAATGTATGTCGAACTTGGATGAACGGCTATTATGTTGGTCCATATGTTGTGCCAAACTCGAGTAAGAAGAATGCTAGAGCTGGGATCGAGAAAGATCGCCACACGGGATGGTTAATTGGGGAATAGATGTCGGACCTATACGGAGTGTGATGTCGAGTAATGACTTGATTTTGAGTGGTATATACAATACCACTTGTGCGATCAGTGTAGCGAAGCATTGTACCGATAACGATAGGCTCGATTTCTGAGTGGTATATGCAATAGCACTTAGCGATAGCTAAGTTAAGCCCTTGGTAACTTGCAATAGATTGTGTCAAAACGATTGTGTCGATTACGATAGGCTTGTCACCAATGGACGGAGTAGTACCGAGGCTTGGTATTAATGACTTGATAGAAGTCGATGCAAGTATGCTTCGATGAATTGAGTTGAAAGATTTTGTACGAAGTCGTACAATGGATGATACGTCGGATGGAAAGTCGTTAAGTGCAAGTCGAACGATAGGCTGAGCATGGCAAGGGAATGTTGCATTGAGTAAATACTTGACTCGGTCGAATTTGCGTTGAACTGGTACGAAGATTTTTTCGTAACGAGTTGAGTAGGTACGAAAAAATCATGTGAACGAATTTGAGTTAATGTGATGAGTCGGTAGCACAATTTGGGAGTGCGAGTTAGGAATATGAGAATGGATATGTAAATTAGAAATTGTGTCATGATGATGGTAGTTAGTTAAAATCGAATGGATCTTGATGTATGCAAGACTTGATTCGTATTCGAATTCGGATAATGGCAGTGATTGCAATAAATTGGAGCTTATGAGAAAGGAAGATGTTCAAGTTATGCATATCGACGATGGTATTGAGGCGTATCAAAGTCGATATGCAATAACTCAAGGATACTCTGATCGAATGAACGACAATTATATTGAGCATTGTTATTGGAGGAATAAGATGCAAGTTAAGTTGATGGCAGTTTGGATGTGACGATAGGAATGGTTGGAGAATTGGAGAGTGGATGGATATTACTTGGATGCAAATGAGAGGATCTTGATTGCTTCGAGGATAATCACAACGTTGGCAATCTTGTCTTATGTGAGTGCAACTCCAGTATCGCACATGCGTCACGTCGAATTAGGACGATCATTCCGTGTGTGCGCTGGTATGGTGATTCATCCAGCGGAAATGATCGAACTTGCAAGGCGTGGCAAATTAGATTTAGACTTGTGGTTTGATATGAAAGTTGTTCGAGGATGGTTTTGATGAGTATGGAATGTGTCAAACTATGATCACGAATAGGTTAACCCGAACTTGAGGTGTGTAGAAGTCATACGACTAGCAAAGATAGTCGACGGTAATACATGAGCGATTCGAGTAGTTAACGGTGCATCAGTTGCGCGAGGGTAGATAAATTATGGATTGGTAAATTATGTTGGAGTGGATGAAGTTGTTTTCCATTGATTGTAAAAGTACAGAACAATTTATGTAGGAGGACTGAACTTAGACTCACAATACAAACTCGCTTGTACAAAAAAAGCTTAGGACCGAAAACCTAGGTACAGCAATCTAAGTATAATTGTTTATTTTAGATTCTAGGGGGTGACGATAGAGGCTCGGGAAAGCGACGGCAGCTCTGCCTTACTCCTTGGACGATCGGGTGCAACCTTGGCTCTGGAGAAGTTCTGCTTGGCGTTAATAAAGAAATGCTCTCCTTTCTCTCTCTATATATGCTTCTCTGTCATTTCTTCTCCCTGGATTGATCTCTGGATTTTGGATTCTCTCCTCCTCTCTGGATTTTCAGATTCTCTCCTCCTCTCTGGATTTTTGGACTCTCTCCTCCTCTCTGGATTTTTGGATTCTCTCATCCTCTCTGGATTTTTGGATCCTCTGCAAGGGAATGGCACCTTGCTATTTATAAGAGTGGAGGGGCATCATTAGGGTTTGCAATGATTGCCCATCCTCAAAAGTCGGCAGCATGAGAATTAATTAATCGGGGCCGTCCATCTCGAATACAATAGATTTAAGCAATTAATGTGATTGCATTAAATCTCTGTGGGCAAAAAATGTTGATTGCCATGAATATTCGCGACTTGTGATGGCTTGTCACGTGTCTAATTTGCTCGATTTGACTTGATCTGGGCAATTATGGTGATTGCAACAAATCTGATTTTGTTAGGATTTGTTAGCACCCATAATTCCAGGAAGATAAGACTGCCACGTGTCTCAATTGTCGTAAAAAGTGCCACGTGTCTCCACTGGGTCATCTTGGCAGAGCCGCACATGAGTGGGCCGCATGAGGTTGAACGGCCGCATGAAGATGGGCAGCCGCATGGAGATGAACAGCCGCATGAAGATGGGCAGCCGCATGAGGATAGGCAGCCGCATGCTGACGGGCGGCCGCATAAAGGATGCAGCCGCATGAAGATGGGTGGCCGCATGAAGTGGGCGGCCGCATAAATACAGCAGCCGTATGCCTCGAGACTCGGTAGATTCTGCCAGCTGTGAAAAGATTTTCTCATCTTTCCTAGGAACACGCCTTTATGTCAGTCATTATTACGCCTTTATGTCAGAGCTGTCATTTGTCAGAGCTGTCAGCCGTCAGGGCATTAAATGCAGCCAAATATGAAGAAAAGAGCTGTTGAAGGCCACGTGGCTCTGGGTCTCATGGAACTATCCGAGCCGTATCGACGCTTGAGCCGCATGGACCCCTGAGCCGTATGGGCTCTCTGAGCCGCATGGAGATCCTTGGCAACATAGACCTTTCTTTATTCTTTTCCATGCTTCTACAAGACCCTCTTCAAAGTTTTCAATTTACAAAATTGAAATACTTTGAATAAGAAGCATGGCCATATATAAACTCCTCTGGCCGCATAGGGTGTTCTGGCCGCATGGACGTCCCAGCCGCATGGCCTCCTCAGTCGCCTGTCCATCTGAGCCGCATTGACCAACCAGCCGCATGGACTGTCTGTTCGCATAGGCTGTCTGGCCACATGGGCTCCTTGCCATGTCATCCTTGCCATGTCATCCTTGCCAGGTCATCCTTGCCATGTACTAGGAAACTTAGTACGGCATTTGTGGTCAGCAGAGAACATTTGTGGGCCTATTATCCTTGGCATACCCTGGTTCAGGATACGGATAATAAGACGAGAGAAAACCATCATACTTACTCAGAGGTAATGAGGACATGGCAAGTATGGGGGTTTTACCGCGGAGTCTTCCTACTCAGAGGTAATGACGACATGGCAGGAGTGGACTCAGCAGAGGATATTTGTGGTCAACAGAGGACATTTGTGGACCTATTATCTTTGGCGTACCCTGAGGTTTTTTTGGTATAGATAATAAGTCGAGAGAGAACCAACATATTTACTCAGAGGTAATAAGGACATGGCAAATATGAGGGTTTCTTCGATGGAGCCTTCCCAATCAGAGGTAATGAGGACATGGCAGGAGTGGGCTCCATGAAGGGGTACATAGAACGACTCAGAGGTAATGAGGACATGGAAGTTCTATGTAGAGGGGTGATTTGTTTTTTGGCGGAAGTGAAACGACTCAGAGGTAACATCGACGTGGTCATTTTTGGGAATTTTGTGGATCTGTTACCCTTTTTGTGCACTGAGAGTACGGGTAGTGGATCATGAGGGAGGAGCTCTTTCAGAGAAATAAGTTCAGAGGTATGATCATACATGACTTACTACCTAAAAGAGTGATCAAAATGTAAGTTCAGAGGCACCTACGGGTACATAACTCGATAATCTGGGAGATTGTGAATGTGAGTTCAGCGGTACCGGCGGGTACATAACTCAATAATCTGGGATTCTGAGAATGTGAGTTCAGCGGGTACATAACTCAATAATCTGGGATATTTTTGGAAGAAGGGTATGAGTTCAGCGGTACCGGGGGGTACATAACTCGGTATTTAGGATATTAGTGGAAGAAGGATATAAGTTCAGCGGTACTGGAGGATACATAACTCGGTATTTGGGATTTTAGTGGAAGAAGGATATGAGTTCAGCGGTACTGGAGGGTACATAACTCGGTATTTGGGATTTTAGTGGAAGAAGGATATGAGTTCAGCGGTACTGGAGGGTACATAACTCGGTATTTGGGATTTGGAGAATGTCGTTTAGACATAATACTTCTTCAGGAACTTGCCGTTGACGGGCAACATAAGCAAGTCTCCGTTTTGTTACGCGATGCGGTAAGCACCGTTGGAGAATACAGCCTCAATGATAAATGGGCCTTCCCACTTTGGCTGGAATTTGCCGGTAGTTTTGTCAGTCATAACCATCGGCCTCCGAACTGCTAGAACGAGATCGCCCAATTGGAATGTTCTAATTTTAACCTTCTTGTTGAAGGCTCCGGAGATGATTGCTTGGTATAACTCAATCCGTTGCTGAGCCAGTAGGCACTTTTCATCCAAGGCCTCCAACTCTTGTAGTCGGCAACGGTAGTCATCGTCCGTCGTCAATTGTTAAGTAAGGGCGACGCGGAGCGAGGGGATTTGAGTCTCCAATGGGAGGACTGCCTCACTCCCGTACACCAGGGAAAATGGCGTGTTCCCAGTGGCTGTTCGGACTGTAGTACGGTACGTCCATAAGCATTCACCCAGCTTCTCGTTCCAGTCGCATTTGTTGGAAGACACAAACTTCTTGAGCAACTTGATGATGGTTTTGTTGAATGCTTCTGCCAACCCATTTGCTACCGGATTGTATGGTGTCGAAACGATATTCTGAATTCGGTGTTTGTCGCAGAACGGATAGAAGGCATGGCCTGCAAACTGTGGACCATTATCGTGGATGATCCTTCGGGGCAGTCCAAAGCGATAGATGACGTGATGCTGGAGGAAGCTGATCAGTTTGAAGTTTTGACTTCTGTAAGCGGAACAACTTTCGCCCATTTGGAGAAGTAATCCGTGATTGCGAGTATGAAGCGATGTCCTCGGGAGCAAGGTGGAGTTGTTGGTAAACTAGCGACCCCCAGTTTGGTACTAGATACTGGACGGGGAGTTGTTGGCTTGCTAGAAGCCCCAAACTTTGCATCGAGGTGACGATTCTTCTTGGGAAGGCGTATCGTCATTGGCTTGTCGGAGGGGTTGAGCTTCTCCATTTGTGGCTGGCCGACTCTTGGCAGTCTGATTGTCAGTGGCTCCGTTGTGGGTCTTGGCGCTTGGCCGGACCTTGGCAGTCGGATTATCATTTGTCCTTCTTGTGCCGAGAGGCTGATTGCGTCCTTACGCAGAGCGGCCGTAAGGGGTATGGATTTGCCAGGTTTGCGAGCTTGAAGGTGGATCGTCAGAGGTTCTTCTGATCCTGAGGCCGTCTCAGTTCGAGCTTGTATATCTTCATCCAGGTGCCTCTTCGACTTCTCGTATAGGCAGGAATCCGAGTAGTAGGATTCGACCCCTTTGAAGGGATCAATGTCGGCGAATTCCGTCCCCACGAAGCCGTGCTTGTCGACATACTTGAAGCACTGGTGTAACATGGAAGACACGATCATATAATCGTGTATCCAAGGGCGCCCCAGGAGGATATTGTATGAAGTATCCGCATCTATGACGTAACAGGTCACTTCTGACTGAAGATCGCCAATTTGGTACTTCAAGCGAATCTTTTCAATTGGGTAGCTCATGCCCGAATTGAAACCGCTGATGGCGGTGTTTGTTGGCGTTAGGCGATGCATAGGAATACGGAGATGATGTAACAGACCATTCGGGATGATGCTTATGGAAGAACCAGGATCAATGTGCATCCGATCCACCTTTACGTCACCGATGTATCCAGTGTAGTATAGGACGATCGTGCAGGTTGGTCTTAATGTGCATATCTTGCGGAGTGAAGACAATGCTGGGCATCGCTCATGTGCAAGCGCTGTCTTGGAGATTTGCAGGCGGGCTCTCTCCTGTGAGGTTGACCTGAGCCAGATAGGCATCGGCATTCTGGAGTGCATCGCTCAAAGCCGTACGAACATCCTTTGAGAGTCTCAGGAGCTCGTATAATGACAATTTGGCCGGTGTGTTCGCCAATTGCGCCAAGATGTCAAAGTTGTAGGGCCTCTCCAGCCCCTGAGGTGCCTCTTTTCGGAGGGATTTGTCAAAGTGAGTCTCCTTCGGCCTAGGCCTGTCGGTCGTCGGAGGCTGAGAAGGTCCTGGAGCGTCAGCAGTAGCTGCCTGATGATCTTCAGCCGTGTTATCAGCCACAGATTGGGATTGTGCCCCAGACCGGGTAACGACAGCCGTGACTTCTTCGACATCTGCCGAGATTGTGCGGCAGGATCTAACTTTTCCACTCTTCTTCTTGCGAATGGAAGGTGGTGTGGACTGAGTCACCTCAAGTACCAGGTCCGGATGGACCCACATGACCTCCCTCCGTGATGTGGAGAGGGGCACTAGACCAGCAGCCTGATCCCGAGGAGGTGGAAGATTAGCAATCTCTATTGTCGCCAGAGGGACGGATACCACACCGTCTTAAGTCTCTGTTGGAGGGAAGCTGCCGAATTGTACGGATACCATGTTGGCCGTCACGGTTACCTCCTCAAAATCGATGGCCAGTGCCTTCGAGTCGATGAGATGTTGGATGTATCATTTCAGTTGGTAGCAGTCGTGTGTAGCATGGTGGACGTAGCAGTGGTAATGGCAGTACTTTGGGCTCTCCATTTCTGTCGGCCGAGGTTCCCGTCTTGGTGGAGGGAGCTGAATTCTGTCTCCTTGTATGAGCATGTCCAAGATGGGCTTGACGTGGCCGTCTTCGAAGGAGTAGGTCATTTGCGGCCATTATTTGTCTGCCGGTTTTGACTCAGGTTGCTGGGCTGTGTCGGCCACCATAGCCTGCTTGCCCTTGTTGTCCCGATTGTTGAAGGAGTTACCACCATTATTGTTGTTGGTATTAGGGCGCTTGCCCTTGTCCTCTCCCTCCGAGATGTACAATCCCAGTTGGCGAGCCTTCTTCAACCGTTCTTCGACGCTAGTGGCACTGATGATAAACGTTTTCCAGTCCTTAAATTGACTTTCGCCCATCCAGAGACTGATTGTTGGGAGAAATCTCTTTTGGTAAATTTCAATTAAGGAGGAATCCGGGTTACCAGACGGCAACTTCATTGCGGTTTTGCGAAACCGCTCAATATTGTTCCTTGTCAGCTCCTTCTCCCCTTGAACGACGTCCATGAGGGTGGACATCGTTACGTCTTGTCCTACTTCGTAGAATCTCTCCAAGAACATGCGCTTGAAGCTGGCGAAGGAGTGGATGCAGTTGTCTGGCAGGTTGCGATACCAGTCGAAGGCGACCCCTTCCAATGCCCCAATGAATAATCGTGTAAGGACAGCATCGTCATGGGACAGATGGTCGGTGGTGACCTCGAAGTAAGTGATGTACCGACTTGTGGAGGTCTTGCCATCATAAGGATTGATGTTGAACGGCTTATATCTTGGTGGAAAGGGGACATCCCTCCATGTAGCAGGGTATGGTTGCCGTATTCTGAGGTTTGAGAGTTTTCTCGAGCGTGAAACATGGCTCGGAGCTCCTGGACCTCTCTTCTTGCTTCCCTGGCCTCATCCGCAGCGGTAGGAGCCGACATTTCAGGAGGATTATTGCCCGAGTTTGGTGCCGCTGAATTTGAGTCCGCATTGACCGTGGAACCCGCGCTTGTTTAGCCAGGCGTCCCTCCTTACAGAGTTGGAAGAGCCGCTTTAATCTTGTCCACAGATTTGACCAAAGTGCACAGTATAGCCTCAAGAGTGTCGATGTGCTGGCGATCACTGGGGCCATCTTGATCGTTGCTTGTCACGAACGCCGTCCTAATGCGAGTCGAGATGGAAGGGACGGTGGACGACGTGCCCTCCGAATCATACCCTTGTACAGAGAAGTCATCGAGGTATGTGGGATGAGGGTTGAACATAGGTTGTGGTGGAATGAGGAATGAACATAGGCTAAGGTGTTCCAATGCATGTGAAACCAAACCAAACAAAATCAAACCAATTCTCCTCCACAAAATAAACCAAGCCAGGTAAAACCCAATTACGAGAACCAAAATCTGCAAGTCAAGCCAATTACAAGTACATGCCAAAATTCGAGAAAATAAATACAGGTCTGAAATACATGCAAGCTTGACAAAATACGTATTCAGAATATGGGTGTTACATTAAGTGTTGGTTTTGGTTCGAGGACGAACCTTGTTTTGAGTGGTATATTATGTAATGCCCCGCTCAATACGGTGCATTATGATGAGTCGTTGACTCGAAGAGTTGCATTGACCCGAAGAGGTATCGATGCGAATCGATGCAAGAGTTACATTGGCCAAAGGTAAGCTTTGAGTCGATTGGAAGCTATGAATCGAATCGATGCAAGGATAAGCCCCTTTTGAGCAAGTGCTGACTTAAGTTGATCTGGTATGCAGGCTATATTTTTACACTGAACGATAAGTGGTCAGCATTTTGCCTTATTCAGTAAAGTGTTCGCAAAACCAAATCATCGCCTTGCAACGGAGTGTGGCATGGGCACGATAGGCCAAATCAACCGAGTAGTTCAAAGGAATAGCTAAGTCCGAGAGTTATCTATGCAACCAAGTTATGGAATCGAGCCGCATCAGCTCGGCGGAACGACAAGGCGTACCGGCTTAAGGTGGACGGGTTCTTGACTCTCTCTTACTATTTCTTCACGTCTAATAAAATATAACCATTGTATGCGTAAGTTGCTATTAAGTTAGCGAGCGTGGCTCGAACGGTTAAAGGTTTAAGTATGGGTCAAACATTAAGATAGAACATTGAACAGTGAACAATTGAAGCGACGTGCATCAAGTGTACGGGTCGCGGTAGGGCGATGATGGTAGAACATTGAAAGACAATATCGAGATGTGCATCACGTGCACGACTCCGAGAAAATTAAATACTAGGCCAAGAACATTGATCATGGCGCTGAGCGTGCCCTCATGCACGGAAGCTAGAAAATGACTAAGTAACAACGGAACTAGGCTATGTGAATAACTTATGAATGGAACGCATTGAAAGTAAATACGAGAAGTCTAAGCCGTTGGGCGTCGTGCATCAATACGCATGTGTTGGGGCATAATGTCGTCAGAACGTGAGATTGGTTTATATGATATGACTGGTTAATATGGCGCGTATTGCATGGTAATGGACTCGGATGGCCCGTGCACGGGTGCGGCTTCCCTCGGACGGTTACGACCGGAGAACCGGGACCGTTCGGCCTAGGAAGGAATTACGTATGGTATTTATTGTGCACATCAATCGGACGAATTATGACCGTCCAGTGTTGTTATAAGCTATGATATCAGTATATTTGGGATCCTTCGGATACTGGGCTAGCAACCCGTATCGAAGCGATCTTAGGCTCACACATAAGGATGCCAAGTCCATTACGGTATGAAACACTGTGACCTTCATATAGATAGGGCCGGTAGGTTGAGTTGGGTGCAGGCGTAGGGCCTACAACCCTTATACATAAGTCTAAGTATGATTGGTTGGTTGCGTGAATTCTACGATTGATTATGTAAAGTTCTAACCATTACAGGCTAAGCAAAATGGGACGGGGATGTGCACGATCACTATGTTCATATTCAGATTATGTCTAACTGTATCTGCTGCAGGAACACGATGTTGGACACATTTCTATTAAGTTGTATGCATCGAATATTGCTCAAAATATAACAATTGCTGCTCATTCACATTTCTAAATTTATTACAACATTTACAACATTTATATTTAAAGAAAATACAAGGTTCTCACAATATAAAAAAGTCAGCTAGGTCGACCTCAGCATACCCATGTCTTCCCAGTACTCAGAGTGATCGCGGCTAAACCTGAAAAATGTTGGTTTCCAGTCAGGAATGAAACATGCACAAAAACCGACGACAAATCGAAAACATAATAGAATTAACAAGACATGCAAATAACATATAGAATATGAAAGCTAGGAAGTAACTGATGACATGACACGGTGGAGAAGAAAAAGGGAAATAAATAAAAGACAACTACCTATGTGGTGTGAAATATTTTTTTCGACATGTGAACAGCTAGGGGGTAAATCCGGCACCCTGCACGTGTCGTGTGCAGCTGCTATTCTCCACGAAAGACATGGGGGATAGTTCTGGGTAGTCCACATGTCTACTAAGATATTTCCCCTCCCGACTACTTCGTGTGACGAGCGTGTCAACAAACAGCAAGATATATGTATAAACATGAAATGAAAAGACTACTATGAATCGAAAAGCAATCAGAAAGTGTACTTGCCTGAGGTCCTTAGCTGGTGAAACCAATAATACCATACCACTCAATGAGCCACAATCAATCAACACATGCAGAAGTCTCCAGATGCTGAAATAAATATTACCAACGTTCTCAGAATAGTCAAATTAGCTAGAATCGACTGTCCTTAAGTCTAATTCTGGACATAGGAGCAAAACGGTAATTTTGGGTCAAAACGGTGTCCGTCGTTGGACCCGCTTTGCACCGAAAAATATGCCAGAGTCAACGGTCTCTAAAGTCGTCAAACTATATGTCAACAGGTCTAGTTTTCTGATACGAACCCAACCATATGTCCAAAGTTGAATTTCGGCGGGCCGTACACAAAATTGTCCATTGAGTCGGACCATGGGGCCCGCAAAACGGCGTTCCGATTTAACTATCTCAGAATTGGACCAAACTTGGCATTCAGAACCAGAAAAACGATACGGTCCTGTTGGCACAAGTTTTATCTCGATCTGACGAGTGTGCACAAAGTAATTGGGGAATTTGCACAGAGGTCGATACGGTGAATTTCGACGGATACGCATCAAATTCGTCGCGCACACGCGACCAATTTGAATTCCGTCAAAGCCCACACGTCCACAAAGCCGATACGCAGCTTTCGATGCTTTCGATTTGCGACCACGTCGTCCGGTTTGGCGGGACACACGTGGTATCATGAGAATTTTAAAGTTTTCAAAAACAGTTTTTAATGATAAAATCTCGATTTTGAAATCTGTTTTCTCGGCGTATACTACATGAAAATTAAATCTACAAAATAGGTTAGTAAGCCCTACATGTTATCTAAAAAGTTGTCCAATTAGATTTTCTATTATGGTACTGGATCGATCGGGATCGACCTCCGAACAGGGGCTCTTGGACTGTTCTGTGAACGGTTCAAGAACAGTTTTTCGACAAAGTTCGTGTCGACTTTTCGGCCAATATAACGCATATAAACTCGATCTGCTTGAAGGGAAGTAATCTTGTATAAGATGGGGACATACCCGAAAAAATGGCTCGGCGAAAGGTCGACTGTGCGCGGAGATTTCTCGCGACGAAGTCGCGCATCCGTTGCTACTGCTGCTGTTCTGCTATGCTTCCCTTGCGCGCAGCCGGCGGCCCTGGCCGGCCGGTGATGGCTCGCGGCGGCGCGCACAGTCGAAGGGTGTCGCACATGCTTGGGTGTGGCGTAGGTATTAGGGTTTTGTCATCTCGATCTCTTCCTCTCTCTATCGAAAGGATGTTCTGCTATTAATACTCGGGGGAAAAACAATACTGCTCAGTTTTGTGGGTCTAAGGCTCGACCTGGTGTTAAGACAGGGGTGCCTGCTCGAGCTGGGCCTAGGCTTAATATGCTGTTACATGATTGTAGTAGTGGTTGTTTTATTAATATTTTGTTTTTCCTTATTTATATTTACTCTATTATACATATATTCACCCACATACATACATACATATATATGTATATCTATATAAATATCAATTAATAAATTATATATATATATATATATATATATATATATATATATATATATATATATACATACATATATTCACCCACATACATACATACATATATATGTATATCTATATAAATATCAATTAATAAATTATGAATATATATATATATATATATATATATATATATATATATATATATATATATATATATATATATATATGCCTATATATATACCTCCATAAACTCACATAAATCCCACTATCATTTATTCCTAGCGTATAGTCTATCTATATAAATAGGAACAGACATATTATCACATTTATTTGACGACAATAATTTAACCAATAATATTATATTACATAATAATATTCTCAATAAAATAAAAATAATGATAATAATAATAATAATAAAATACAATAACCAATAATTGTATAGTTTTGAGTGACATAATGCACTCCTACATAATTGGCCCACCAATAATCGTGCCACAATTAAAATACCATTTAAATAAAATAAATACTAATAAAATATTTCAAATTTTTCGCGAAGGGAAGCTACACCTTGCACGAGCGTAACTCCAGGCTCGTGCGACATCACGCCCTAGCGAGGACGATGATTCGGATGAAATCTAGCGAGGACGAGCGATTTCCCGGATCGAGGCGTGACAGTAGTATGGTTAGATTACCTTATGGATGTCTTGTCACTTATTTTGGTTTGTGACATATTATATATTCAGTTTATTATGGCATGTTCTTTCTGTATCTTATTACGTCCCTCTGAGGACCCGGTTATCTCTCCAGGTGTGTGCTCTTGTCTTTCGCAGGTGTTCTAGCCGTGGCCATGATCGTCACTATTTCTTCGAGGACGATTGCACTTAGATCCTCTTCGCTTCGTTCGTCAAAATCTTTCTTTTGTTATGTATTTCTTTTCATAGTTGGTAGTAGATTTGTCTCCGCCCAACTACATGTACCAAATGACAATCTTATAGTTGATTATATGATATCTTTTATTCTTTTATTTTGTGTGGATGAGATTAGTCATGGTTCTACTGTATTTTACAGCTTACGTATATTTATTATACGGCTGGCATGGATACGTACCTAGTCCTAAGTATTTTGGGACTGGGACATTACAGGCTATGAGCACCATATTTCGTAAACATCTCCACAAAATGGTAGAATGTTATGTCGATGACATTGTCGTTAAAAGTCGAAAGAAAGCCAATCATCTAGATGACTTGAGGATGGTGTTCGACTTAAAATGGACACATCGGCTGAAGATGAACCCAACCAAGCCTTTCCTGGGAGTTTCCAGTAGCAAGTTCCTGGGCTTCATTTTTACGGCCAAGGGTATTCATATTGACCCTGAAAAGACCAAGGCCATTCTGGACATGGCTCCTCCGAAGAATCTTCGAGGCCTGCAAGGACGCTTGGCATACATCAGAAGATGCATAGCAAATATCTCTGGGCAATATCAACCATTCACCAAGCCAATAAAGAAAGGGGTTTCTTATGTGTGGAAAGAAGAATGACAGCGTACGTTCGATGACATCAAGAAATACCTCACCAGTCCACCAGTCCTGGTAGCACCAGTCATGGGGAGGCCCTTCCTACTATACGTCCGAGCCATGGACCATTCTCTGGGCACTTTGCTCTCCCAAAAAAGTAATAAAGGCCACGAACAGGTAATCTACTATCTGCACAGGACCATGATTGGTGTCGAATATCGGTATAAGAAGGAGTGTCTCGCCTTGGTCTTCGCTATGCAAAAGACGTGCCATTACGTGGCCAGACAGACGATTCATGTCGTCTCCAGAGTCAATCCCCTCATAGTTCTTATGACTAAGCTAGGGCACTAAACTCACGACTAGACACATGGGCGATCCTCTTGTCGCCTTATGACATGGTGTTCGCCCCACAAAAGGCAGTTAAGGGCCAAGCATTGGCAAACTTCTTGGCTGCACATCATGTACAAAAAATGTCAAAACTATATGATGGTAATCCTAATGAGGTCTTGAAGTCCAACGCAGTCACAGATAATCCGTGTGGCGAATGTTCTTTGATGGTGCTCCGAGAACATGCTCCAAAGAAAAAAATCATCTTAGGAATAGGAGTAATCCTTGTCACTCCTAAAGGCTTGGTCATCCACCGTGCGTATTCTCTCATAGAGTCATGTACCAATAATATTGTTGAATACAACTCTCTTATCATTGGGCTCGACCTCGCTAAACAGTTAGGGGTCGACTACCTCGAGGCATATGGAAACTCGAAGCTAATAATCAATCAGGTTCAAGGACAATATGAGGTCCGACATGAGAATTTGGTCCTCTATCATTAGGCGGCAATCGACATCATCTCTACCTTTACAGGATTCTTTATAAAGCATGTACCTCGATTATAAGACCTGGAGGCCGACGCCCTAGTTGGTCTCGCTGCTTCTCTGGCAGCTCCAGTCGGAACCCAGTACTCCATCATAGTGATGGATCGGAAGCTTGTTTGCCCAAAAAATAATCTACACACATGTTTTAGTTACTCTGTTCCGACAGACACTAATGTTGATGTTCGGGACTAGCGATTCTCGTTCATAGACTATGTAGTCTACGGAATCCTACCCGAGGACTCGAAGGAAGCCACTTCTATCAAGAGGCACTCGCTCTGGTTCTTTTGTGACACAAGTACAAAAATGTATCGTTGTTCATACGATGGACTCATCTTTCGGTATTTATCCAATATTGAAGCAAAAGAAGTACTCTGGAAGGCACTTGATCGCCCCTGCGGAGCTCACCAGCCTGGTCCTAAGTTACATGACCGACCACATCGCATTGGCTACTACTTGCCCACCATAATAGCAAATGTTGTTGACTATGCAAAGATGTGTCGGGTATGTCAGTTGCCTGCCGACTTCATCTACGAACCTCCTGAGTTCCAACACCATATTGCGGCAGTCTAGCCCTTTGAAGGTTAGGAAATATATATTATCGGGCCGATCAGCCCTCCGTCTAAAGGACACTGGTTCATCATCGCCATCATCGACTACTTTTCTAATTGGGTAGAGGCGATACCATTGGCTGAGATGAAAACCTCAAACATGATCAGCATTGTTAAGCATCACGTTACCTACCGCTTCGGAGTACCTCGAAGGATTATTCACGATAATGGTCTTTAGTTCGTGAGCCATGCATTCCATCAGTTTTGTGATAAAAACCAGATACATAATGTAGCATCAACGGCCTACAATCCTACATTGAATGGGCTAGTCAAATCATTCAACAAGATAATTGTTAAGTTACTCAAGAAGGTCGTATCTTCCAATAAGCGCGACTGGAATAAAAAACTCGACGAATGTCTATGAGCTTACCGTACAATCGTTCAGACACCTACTGGCAACATGACATTCTTTCTCGTCTATGGGAGTAAGGCAGTACTCCCTCGGAAGATCCAAATCTCATCTCTATGAGTGGCCATCACCAACCAGCTGATTGATGAAGACAATCAACACCGCCGGCTTCAAGAGTTGGAAGTGTTGGACGAAAATTGTCTGCTAGCTCAGCAGCGTATCAAGCTGTATCAAGATCGAATTTTTGGGGACTTCACCAAAAAGGTCAAGGAAAGGATATTCCAAGTGGGCAATTTCGTCTTATCAGTTCATAAACCAATGGTCAAGACTCACAAGACTGCTAGCAAATTTGAATCCAAATGGGAAGGACCACTTATCATAGAGATAGTCTATTCCAATGGTGCTTATTGGCTCATAAAACCTAATAGCGATTTACTGCTAATGCCGATCAATGGCAAATTTTAAAAAAATATTATGTCTGAGGTCTAAATCAACATAAATTTGTACAACCCCAGAGTTTATCCCCCTTGATTATGATATGCCTCTGGAGCCCGGCTACCCCAGGGCATTCCTTCGTCATCTCCCCAATAGAAAACATCTAAGTCCATATAACCTTTGAGTTGTTTTTCTACACCCCAATAAGGTTCATGTCTGCCACGTCCATATTACCTATGAGTAGACATTTTTCTATGGCAAACCATGTGTTGTCATATTCATCTATAGAATATTTCACGTCCATACTACCTCTGAGTTGTTCTATACATTCTCACAGACTCAATTCTTACCATGTCTACATAACCTCTGAGTAAGAAAAATTCTGCCACAAATTTTGTGTTTACCATGTTCATACTACCTCTAAGTAAATACTCTATCCCCAACAGAGTTACGCTATGACAAAGAATTCACAATGTATGAGCAAATAAAGAAGGACGGCTTTTTATTCATAAAAGAAGTTCTACTACATCAAAATGGAAAAAACTCCCCAAAGAAGAAAAACAAAAAGAAGACATCAAGACTGTTATATAAGTGGGCCGGCGAGTCAGCTCACTGATCCGACCCTACAAGAAGGCAACCTTGGGGCCAAGAGACTCTTTGCTGTGCTCCACTTCCTTACGTCTGGCCACCTCGTCCCTTAGCCGGGACATGCCTTGGTATGTAGTCTCCACCTCCGCCTGACGAGCACCAGCACTCTCCTCCTGAGCTAAGGTCTCAGATCGCTGACGAAGGGAACTCTGTTGATCCCTCGACTTCTCCAACTCACTTTTTGCAAGGGCCAATGTCTCTCCCAAATGCGAAATTTGATCGCAAAGGACTTCATACTGCTCCTCCAGGGTTGCTTCACGACAGACTTTGGTTTCCTCGATGGTAATCACTTTTCTGATTTCCTACTTGATCTTAAAAATCTTGTTGGCAACATTTCTTGCTCCAGTTCATGAAGGAAGAATTCGGCAACAATTTTCCCTAACTCCGTGTCCGCTATGACCGAGATGTTACGCTCAAGGCCTTGAAGCTCCAGGGTAATAGCTTCTAACTCTACCAGAGAGGTTCCAGGGCATCATCTTTCGTCTCATATCCTGGATACTCGCGTAGTACCACCAACTAAGTCCTTACTATAGACCGAGCCAACACAAACGGTCAATTTTGCTCCAAGATGACCTCTACACCGTGCTTGAAAGCATTGTAAATGGTGCCGAGGTTTGGTTGGCAAAATAATCACTATTAGCCATAGTCATTGGGGTCAATGGAGGTACCATGATAGAAGGTTCTGAAATAACAACGACAGAAGTAACATCAGCTGCAGTCAATACATGACCAGAGGATGCTGTCGAGGCAACAGTAGCCATCGTTAAGGATAAGGCTGCCAATAAAAAAACGGCATAGCTTTAGGAGCTGTTTGGTCCAACTCCTGTACCACTGTTTCAGGAGAAACACCGTGTGTGGTTCCCCATGAGATACATGCTGGGTCGAAACCTTCTAGAGGAGCATCCCCCTCCATCTTAGAGGCAACTCCTACTCCCCAGCCTCTAAAGGTTCACTGACTACTGCAACAGTTGGCTCGTCAGCAATCTCCTCGACTGGCTCATTAGCGGTCTACTCAACCGGCTTTTTAGCACCTAATTTTTCAGCGATCTCCTCGGCTGGCTCGTCAATAATCTCCTCGATCGGCTCTATAGTGGCTGTATCGACCGTCTCATCATCAACCGGTTCTTCGGTGTCCACATCGACCGGCTCTTCAATGGACTTCACGATCGCCGTTTCGATGGCCGTATCGTCCGGCTCTTCAATGGCCTCATCGGCCATCATTCTCATGACCACATCAGCCAACTCTTTAATGACCTCCATGCTCGTCGTTACAAAGACATTATGGACCAACTTTTTATCGGTCTCCCTGGCTAGCTCTACGGCGGTTTCCTCGACCGCCTCTTCAATAGCCCGTTCGACTGGCGTTTTAATGGCCACATCAGCCAACTCTCTGATGGCCTCTTCTTCTAACACTTCATAAGCTATCTCATCCCCCTCATATTCCTGAACTTCAATGGTCTCTTCAGCCACTTCATTAGCATAGGAAGGAGGCACGGTAAAGGGGTCCCGGGCAGTACCTTCAGTATCTTCGATCGTTGGGCCCATCTTAGATATGGGTTCCCAGGCGACGCCTTTGGCCACCGCAAGACCAACCCCGAATATCACGACAGGATCATCCGCAGGCGCCCCCTGTTGATACAATTCCATCAACTCCAAAAAGTCTCGAGTTTCATACTCAAAAGGAGAAGGAGAAGAGGATTCTTCCGAGTCAGTAGCCTCAAAAACTGTAGTCATCGAGTTCCCTCTAGGATACTAGCCTTCTCGATCCTGGTGATTGAAGGCACCTCAACAGTCGAGGGCCCTACGACAAAAGAAACCTCTTTTCCTCTCCGCAAAGGAGGACCTTCGGTCGGTAAAGGGATGGTAACCCTAACCGCTGGATGCAGTGACATCCGAAGGGGCACCATAGCAGGAGGTTGCTCAGGAACTTCCCCAAAAATTTTGGGCTCACGGTCGGGCGTCGCTCTCTCCAACTGCCCCGACTGTCTCTTTGCCTATACCAAACAAAATAGCAATAAGTAGAAGGCTTGAGATGAAACCAGAATAAAAATGACAGGCTCGTACTTGTGAGGGAGACTTAGTGGGTGGAGTCTTCTTTAGTGGTGAAGATCGTCGTACGGATTCGCTCTGCTTATATGCATTATGCATGATTCTTTTAGAAGGTGGAGGACTCACCTTCAGAGGGGACTGACGTTTTGACGGAGTATTCAAAGGCTCCTCGTCTTTTCTGTCATCCCGGGAGGCACTAGACCCATCTGAAGACCTACCACTCGATGATGCAAGCTCTCAAAGATGCTTGAGGACCGATTGATTGGCCTCCAGCTTTGTCCCCTTAATTAGACTATGTTCTCGATCATAGCCTGATGAAAAGTTGCTCGCCGTGTAGTAAACCTTTGCGGCAAATTATAAGATGTGGGTCTCCCCTCGGACCGCGGGGATTGCAAAACTTTCTCCAGTACACCCTACATTATAATAATACCACGCACGAGCACGATCTAGCAAACTACCCTCATAACCCATGCTAAGGTTCGGGTTGTCCATCATTGTCTGGCTATAACCGAACTTTCGTGCAAACCGACTCGACAAATAGGGCTCTATAAACACTCGATTCTAGTTCCGGTACACCAAGTGCGAAGGACGGATAGACAGCAGCCAACAGAAGGTGTCACGAGTCAGGTCGCTCGTTTCCCCGTACCGGTCCACTAGCTCATCGTCTGCAAGAAAGCCTCTGTAAGAGGGTGAAGTCTTGTTGAAATTATAGCCATCCAAGCGACCCAACACCCATCTACAGACGGAACGCCTTGATGGAGATACTTTGCCCAGCGATAACTTAAGCAGGGTTGCATCTCCCTCCTCATAACCTTTGACGGTGTTAGGGGCTATCAGACCTGGGCGATGTAGCGCTAACCAAGCCATCAGGTAGTGGTAAGGGAGTTCAGCCCAAGAAAATTTATTCTCCCCCACGATGCTCTATTATCTTCCTCGAAAGATTCTGTAAGCCTTGTAGAATATCACACACCATGGCTAGAGCAAAGCCAGTGGATGACCAAAGACCAGCTTTACGGTCGGCATGATGAGGTCCCAAGTCACTCGCCCTACGATCGAGAGCCGCAAGGAACTATGGCCTTCCGTAGCCATATCATTAAAAACAAAGCCAGCACCAATTGCGAGCATAAGGCAGTCAAGTTTTGGCAAAAGTAGTTGTTGACTATAGAGGTGGGATTCCCCTCAACATCTACCAAAGGAACTGACACCTTCGCCTTGATCATCATAGCTTCAACCTCGTCTATGGTATACGCCCTACGAGTGGTAAAGTGGACTTGGTCCGGTTCCGACGGACGCTATATAAATATGTAGCTTCTCCAATCGGAAATGTGTAGCCGAATCTACAGGAAATCCTGGCGTACGTATACCTGTTAATGATAAAGCAATTCTTTGTACACTGCCATCATTTCAGGATATTTATTCTTCAGCCCCATGGAGAACTATTTGCTAGGAGTATATTCTTCGTACAACTCTTCACCCCAGGGAAGCTTTAAAATAGCATCCATCTCGTGAAGGGCTAACCCCATCTCTCCTTTCGAAGTGTAGAAGGTCCCGGTATGGTAGTTATACAGCTCCAACAATGCCAGGAACAGGGGCTGATTGATAACCATACCATTCTCGGTGGCCCTTATGGCACGATGCAAGTCAGTAGCCCTCAGCTTCGCCTTGTACTTATCCAATATCCATTGGGTCAGCTTATGCCATTTAGCCTAATGATGGATCCAACCTTTGACCCGGAAGGTCCCTGTTGGGTATGTGCATTTCAGCGCTAGAAGTCGGTTGGCAAAAAGAGAAGCCCCAAACATATGTACGGCCAAGGTAAAATCACTAAGCAGATGGCCGGGGAGCAATACCAGTAAAGTATACGACAGACCGTCACAGACACACCTAAAAGTATCCTTCCTCTTAGAGTGTGTCCACCTTAAAGAGACCCGTCACTAACCCCCATTGAGTCGGGGTTAGATTCCACTCCATGCGTCGTATCTCAGCAAATCAAAAGAAAATCGAGAGCGGGAGGTGTCGATCGGTCGCCGGAACATACAAACCGAGGCCATCATTCTCAAAATACCAATCCTCTTTGAGCTCAAGAAGGTTGGACTCCTTCAGGATTAGCTTATCACCAGAGAGGAACGAAGGCTTTAGCATTTCAACCCCAGCATCCATGACAGTTGATAATTTGCCTCAATCCATCATACGACGGAAGTAGGCATACGGTTGTGCACATATCTTGTCACCGAAGTGGACCTCGTCAAAAAAAGGCATTGTAAGGGAAATTGCGCATAAAAAAATGAAAGTCAGAAGAATATAATAAGTATTTTTCAACAAAAAAGCATCTACACGTGCACCTTTTAGTGGCATTGTGCATCAGCTAGCGAGCATCTGCGCCGGTGTAAACCCCTAAAATTTTACTATGATTTTTTTTAATAAATTTG
The DNA here is from genome assembly GCA_029216955.1 of Iris pallida. Lineage (NCBI taxonomy): Eukaryota > Viridiplantae > Streptophyta > Magnoliopsida > Asparagales > Iridaceae > Iris > Iris pallida. The sequence goes on from JANAVB010007597.1 coordinate 1,014,610, forward strand.
GTTTTGATTTTTTTTATTTTTGTTTTTCGTAATTGTACGTCGCGTACAAGTTCACATTTTTCGTATTTGTGCGTAGCGTGCGAAATTGCGAGATGGTATATATTTTTATATACAAATATTTTATTAAAAGAATTCTTAGTATAGAAAATATGTATTTTATTTTATTTATTGTGTCGCGTCGAGATTGGCAAACCTTTATTTTTATTTATTTATAAAGAAGGCAATTTTATTTTATGATACAAATATAAGTGATAATTTAGAAAAATATTGCTTTATGTCAAAATAGACTATTTGTGTGCGAGTGACATGAAATTTATTTCATTGTCCACTTTGATATTTTCGAAAACTAATTGTTTGTTTATTTATAAAAATGTATTCCAAATATTTAAAGTTTATTTTGAATTTCGAAATTATTTATTAATATATTTTTATTATTTGCAAAAAGTTATTTTAGAAATTGTTTAATTTAATATTTAATTAATTATGATGATTTAAATTTAAAAAGATTATATTGATCTTATTTTAAAATAGCTTTAAATTAAAAATAAGTTTTATCTAGATTGATTTGGATTCGACAAATTTATTTTAAATCGATTTGAATAATTATGTAATTATCTAATGAGGGATTTAAATCCTCCCAATTCTATCCAACTGGGAATTCCCACCTCCTATATAAGGAGAGGTACTCATCCGTAAATTATTTTTCACCCCATTGTGCATCATGTCCGTGCCTCCCATCCACTATATTTTCCCCAATACAAATACATCATGTCCCGTCCAACAATCTCGGACGTCCACCCAGCCGTGTCGGACACTCTCGACACGGCAACTCAATCCTAAACCTAACCTTGCCGCTCAACCGACGAAGTCGCCACCACCATCTTCGTCATCATTCCCCCAAACCATCCATGTCGTCATCATCATCTCAACCAACCACCACCATTGATACTACCATCTCCACCATCAGCCATCCACCACTGCTGTAGCCAACTCCGACAGCAGCGACCACCGCTACGTCAACAGCCATCACCACCCCGCCTTCACCCAATCCCCGACAGAAAACATCACCACCCTCCACGCCAACCGACCCTGTTCCGACAGCACCCCCACACCACCATCGCCGCTGTCGCCACCATCCCAACCTACTACTACCATCGCAGCCAACCAACTCCGGCCACTGCCACCGTCATCACCACCACAGACCACCAAAATCCCCCAAGAAAAACCCACAAAAATAATTAAACTACAAACCCTCACCTCCGGCCGGTCACCGCTGCACCACTACTCCAGGCCGAACCGGCCGGATCTGCCTCCGCGCCCTCCGTCGAACTCAAGCCGCGCCGCTGATTCCCCGTGCAGACTCGCACCTCCATGACGCGCGGGCAGCACCGCCACCGGGTCACCTCACCTACAGTGCCACCTCCACGCTAGGCGCACCCCCAATAAAAAACTCGGTACCCCCAGCGCGTATACGCCCCGCCGCGCTCGGCTCAGCGCCGGCCGCCCGATCCCATTTTTCCTCCGCCGCCGTTCTCCTTCCGAGTGGTCGGTCGCCGCCTCCGCGCCAGGCGTGACCATCTGCTCCGCCCGGCGCCGACCCGTGCTCCGCCGCAGGTGAAACCCCCCTTCGATTTCCCTCTCCGATCTCTCTCTCTCCTGTCGAATTTAGGGGAAGTGAGAAGTGTGTGGTTTTGTTTTTTTTATATATAAGGATTATTATTATTATTAGTAGTAGTATTATTATTATTACTGATATTATCTTCATGATATTATTATTATTATTATTATTATTATTATTATTATTATTATTATTACAGAAGTTAGTTTAGGATTTTAAACTTATTATTGTGATTTTATTATTATGTTGAGAATATTTTTATTTTATTTTTTTAAACTATATGTGTAGTATGGGGGTTAGAGTTATCCACGTAATTTCAAATTTTGGTTTTAGCCTTAAATAATTTTCTAGAATTATTTTGTGTCGATTTAAAAATATTTTTGAAAATATAGATTTGACCTAAAATATTATTTTTACAAAACTAAGAAGTTTTCACCTAAAATTATTTTGATTTTTAAGTATTTACCTAAAAACATATTTTGACTAATAAAATATAATTTCAAGATTTATCAAAATCTATTTTACTAGTAAGTACGTTTTCAAGAATTATAAGTATTCCTAAAAGTAGTATATATATATATATATATATATATATATATATATATATATATATATATATATATATATATATATATATATATATATATATATATATATATATATATATATTATTTATCTTTTTTCCTATTGATTAAAATCCCGTCCATGACTAATTACCTTTTTCTTATTCTTTCGCCAATTTTGTACATCTTCCTATCAACCATAACTAAATTTGACCATCCTAGACACAATGGAATAGCCCATGCCCTCGTCAAAGGACCTTTGAGTCGTTGTAACACCGAAGTCGTAGTTCATGCCACATTGATCATTGCAGTACACCAGGCGTAACACCAGGCAAGACACCTTGCCTTTACTGTTTAATTTCTTGCTCAATATCATGCATATTTTATTTTTTATAAGTTGTTTTTCAAACCCATATGTAGTTGCGAATTACTATATTGTAGTTTTTTTATGCATTTGGCCTAGAGTTAAGGGACCCCCTTTGTTTGTGCCGTATTTATTGGCCGACACCTGTGTGCCACGATATCACATGTCTTATATAGATTCGGACTTGCATACCGACCGTACATCGGTGCGTACAGGACGTGCGTTAGGGGATAACTGCTAATAGATTTGTCTAGAAAACTTAGCGGTTATTAGAAATATCGTGGCATGGATTCAGCACGAGTAGTACATGGGAAAGGAGAAGACAGTTATTAGGCGCAGGGGCTTTCACACATTTACTTTCCTCTAGCTGCCATTAGTGACTCAGGCGAGAGCTAGTGCGCCGTGCATTTATTTACTTTTCTCTAGATGCCACTAGTACCTCGGTTGAAACACTAATGTGACGTACATTTATTTTTCTCTAGCTGCCGTTAGTGACTCACCCAAGAGCTAGTGGTCGTGCATTTATTTTCCTCTAGATGCCCCTTAGCTCTCACCCGAGTGCTAATGGGCCGTGCATTTACTTTTCTTTAGATGCCACTATTGCCTTGGTTGAAATGCTAACGTGCCGTGTTTCTAGTCTCAGGAGCCCTTGTGTGGAACGTTGTCTTCAAAATACATTTTCATATAGAATGATTAAGGATCTTTATCTGTTTAGTCATATATACTTTTCTGTTGAGCTTTTATTATTCAGTTTAGGGCATGATATTATGTGTCTTGTTACGTCCCTCTGAGGACCTAGTGATCCCTCCAGGTGTGTGTTTCGTGGTTTCTTGCAGGTGCTCTAGCTAAGGCCATTCCTTCCTTCGCGATGATTGCTCTTGGACTCGTTATTTGCTCCGCTCGTCCAATCATTTTCTTTATATATTTCTTCCCTATTTAAATTAGTTGGTAGTGGATTTGTCTCCGCCTAACATAATATATAAAGACTTTTCATAGTTGGTATTATGATATCTTTATTTCCCTTAAATTTGTGGATGAGATTAGTCATTGTGGTTTCTACTGCATTTTACAACTTTTGTACACATACGAGGCTCATGTATTTCGTATGAATACAGCTGGCATGTCTTCGTTCCTAGTCCTACGTATTTTGGGACTGGGGCGTTACATGTTTTTGTGGTAGCCCATACAGGTCTAGATAAGTTGTTTGGTTACTTTACCGTACCAAGCAAGCCTGCGTATAGGATTAGAGTCTAGGATCTCATCCACATACTTGACCGCCTTCTCACTTGACTCCTCGAGTTGCATCTTGTTTGATTCCTTCTATCGTGATTCGTGTCCTTCTTTCGTGCTTGATAGAGATTAATAAGGTAACCCATACTAGGTGGACCTGACTCATGGTTCCATCACCCTACTAGTTTAACTCTTGTAAGTTGGGTAGAATGCCTTATGACCAAGAAATCCTTTTGTCCTCGTGACCTATATCTGCAAGTTCACTTAGGTTCTAGAATTTAGAGGACCCTAACCCATCTAGTCAACCAAAGACTTGGACAAAAGAGACTATAGGACGACTGTAAAGAGACCAACATAGGATATAACTTAGAGTCTTAAGGAGTTTGAACTAATTCTTCTCTATTTCAATCTTAATCTCACGTGCCTATATTTTTATTATCTAGACTAATGATGCTAATGTAGCCTAGTTTTGCAAGCTCAACTCTTTATCAAGCTTGTTCATGACACATGCTATTGAGCGCTCACTAGCATATTGTCTAATTAGAACCGGTGCATGATGGTCTGATCAACCAAGTGCACTTTGGTTCGCTTTTATCTATTGTTCTACGTGGATGAGACATGATTAAACTTGGCCTCTAGAATTCCATCCACGACTGCCTTGGAAATTATTTTTAAAATTATTCAGTCGCCTTTGAACCACGTATTCGTATTCGATAATGTCGTCTTTGAACTCTATATTGCTTTCGCCTTCACCCATTTTAGAAGGACAAAGGCGCTTGTTCTTAGATTTTTCTCTAGCTATCATATCTCTTATGACCATTAACACTCAATGTGACTATATCTTTGTCTTAACTACTCGTCCCTTCCTCGACCTTCTATCGTGACCTTCTAATCACTTAAATTTAGGAGTGATTCTAATTGTTTCTTGCCCTCAACCTACTCTCAAGATACCATATCTTCAAGATCTCTAATCTATTTTTCTCTTGATACAACACTATTCCTTGTTGTATGTTATCTAGGTTAAACTTACCCTTAATCATTTTTTTTTACATAAATTAGCCATATCCATGATTATTTTTGCCGCTATGACTTTCTAATGCATGTCGCGTTGAACGTCGTTACCTTGTCTCGCCCAAAGACTTGATCATATTTCCTTATCAATATACCATTGTGCCTTCTCAAACCCCCTTTTTATTCTTAATTTCGAGGAAGAAATTCTTGTAAGTTGGGTAGGATGTAAACCCCCTAAAATTTTACTACAATTTTTTTAATAAATTTGGTATCGATTTTTTTTTCGTTTTTGTTTTTCGTAATTGTATGTCGTGTACAAGTTCACATTTTTCGTATTTGTACGCAGCGTGCAAAATTGCGAGAAGGTATATATTTTTATATACAAATATTTTATTAAAAGAATTCTTAGTATAGAAAATATGTATTTTATTTTATTTATTGTGTCGTGTCGAGATTGCCAAACATTTATTTTTATTTATTTATAAAGAAGGCAATTTTATTTTATGATACAAATATAAGTGATAATTTAGAAAAAATATTGCTTTATGTCAAAATAGACTATTTGTGTGCGAGTGACATAAAATTATTTCATTGTCCACTTTGATATTTTCGAAAACTAATTGTTTGTTTATTTATAAAAATGTATTCCAAATATTTAAAGTTTATTTTGAATTTTGAAATTATTTATTAATATATTTTATTATTTACAAAAAGCTATTTTGGAAATTGTTTAATTTAATATCTAATTAATTATGATGATTTAAATTGGAAAAGATTATATTGATCTTATTTTAAAATAGCTGTAAATTAAAAATAAGTTTTATCTAGATTGATTTGGATTCGACAAATTAATTTTAAATCGATTTGAATAATTATGCAATTATCTAATGAGGCATTTAAATCCTCCCAATTCTATCCAACTGGGAATTCCCACCTCCTATATAAGGAGAGGTACTCATCCATAAATTATTTTTCACCCCATTGTGCATCGTGTCCGTGCCTCCCATCCACTATATTTTCTCCAATACAAATACATCATGTCCCGTCCGACAATCCCGGACGTCCACCCGGCCGTGTCGGATACTCTCGACACGGCAACTCAATCCTAAACCTAACCCTGCCGCTCAGTCGACGAAGTCGCCACCACCATCTTCGTCATCATTCCCCCAAACCATCCCTGTCGTCATCATCATCTCAACCAACCACCACCATTGATACTGCCATCTCCACCATCAGCCATCCACCACTGCTGTAGCCACCTCCGACAGCAGCGACCACCGCTACGTCAACAGCCATCACCACCCCGCCTTCACCCAATCCCCGACAGAAAACATCACCACCCTCTACGCCAACCGACCCCGTTCCGACAGCACCCCCCACACCACCATCGCCACTGTCGCCACCATCCCAACCCACTACTACCATCGCAGCCACCCAACTCCGGCCACCGCCACCGTCATCACCACCACAGACCACCAAAATCCCCCAAGAAAAATCCACAAAAATAAATAAACTACAAACCCTCACCTCCGGCCGGTCACCGCTGCACCACTCCTCCAGGCCGAACCGGCCGGTTCTGCCTCCGCGCCCTCCGTCGAACTCGATCCGCGCCGCTGATTCCCCATGCAGACTCGCACCTCCACGACACGCGGGCAGCACCGCCACCGGGCCACCTCACCTACAGCGCTACCTCCGCGCCAGGCGCGCCCCCGAAAAAAAACTCGGCGCCCCCTGCGCGCATACGCCCCGCCGCGCTCGGCTCAGCGCCGGCCGCCCGATCCCATTTTTCCTCCGCCGCCGTTCTCCTTCCGAGTGGTCGGCCGCCGCCTCCGCGCCAGGCGTGACCATCTGCTCCGCCCGGCGCCGACCCGTGCTCCGCCGCAGGTGAAACCCCCCTTCGATTTCCCTCTACGATCTCTCTCTCTCTCTCTCTCTCTCTCTCTCTCTCCTGTCGAATTTAGGGGAAGCGAAAAGTGTGTGGTTTTGTTTTTTTTATATATAAGGATTATTATTATTATTATTATTATTATTATTATTATTATTATTATTATTATTATTATTATTATTATTATCTTCATGATATTATTATTATTATTATCTTCATGATATTATTATTATTATTATTATTATTATTATTATTATTATTATTATTATTATTATTATTATTATTATTATTATTATTATTATTATTATTATTACAGAAGTTAGTTTAGGATTTTACACTTATTATTGTGATTTTATTATTACGTTGAGAATATTTTTATTTTATTTTTTTAAACTATATGTGTAGTATGGGGGTTAGAGTTATCCATGTAATTTCAAATTTTGGTTTTAGCCTTAAATAATTTTCTAGAATTATTTTGTATTTATTTAAAAATATTTTTGAAAATATAGATTTGACCTAAAATATTATTTTTACAGAACTTAGAAGTTTTCACCTAAAATGATTTTGATTTTTAAGCATTTACCTAAAAACATATTTTGACTAATAAAATATAATTTCAAGATTTATCAAAATCTATTTTACTAGTAAGTATGTTTTCAAGAATTATAAGTATTCCTAAAATTAGTATATATATATATATATATATATATATATATATATATATATATATATATATATATATATATATATATATATAATATATATATATATATATATATATATATATATATATATTATTTATCTTTTTTCCTATTCATTAAAATCCCGTCCATGACTAATTCCCTTTTTTCTATTCTTTCGCCAATTTTGTACATCTTCCTATCAACCCTAACTAAATTTGACCATCCTGGACACAATGGAACAGCCCATGCCCTCGTCAAAGGACCTTTGAGTCGTTGTAACACCGAAGTCGTAGTTCGTGCCACATTGATCATTGCAGTACACCAGGCGTAACACCAGGCAAGACAACTTACTTTTACTGTTTAATTTCTTGCTCAATATCATGCATGTTTTATTTCTTATAAGTTGTTTTTCAAACCCATATGTAGTTGCAAATTACTATATTGTAGTTTTCTTTATGCATTTGGCCTAGAGTTAAGGGAGCCCCTTTGTTTGTGCCGCATTCATTGGCCGACACCTGTGTGCCAGGATGTCACGTGTCTCATATAGATTCGGACTTGCGTACCGACCGTACATCGATGCATACAGGACGTACGTTAGGGGATAACTGCTAATAGATTTGTCTAGAAGACTTAGCGGTTATTAGAAATATCGTGGTGTGGATTCAGCACGAGTAGTACATGGAGAGGGAGAAGACAGTTATTAGGCGTAGGGGCTTTCACACATTTACTTTCCTCTAGCTGCCATTAGTGACTCAGGCGAGAGCTAGTACGCCGTGCAATTATTTACTTTTCTCTAGATGCCACTAGTACCTCGGTTGAAACACTAATGTGCCGTGCATTTATTTTCCTCTAGCTGCCGTTAGTGACTCACCCAAGAGCTAGTGGCAGTGCATTTATTTTCCTCTAGATGCCCCTTAGCACTCACCCGAGTGCTAATGGGCCGTGCATTTACTTTTCTCTAGATGCCACTGGTGCCTTGGTTGAAACGCTAACGTGCTGTGTTTCTAGTCTCGGGAGCCCTTGTGTGGAACGTTGTCTTCAAAATACATTTTCACATAGAATGATTAAGGACCTTTATCTGTTTAGTCATATATACTTTTCTGTTGAGCTTTTATTATTCAGTTTAGGGCATGATATTATGTGTCTTGTTACGTCCCTCTGAGGACCTGGTGGTCCCTCTAGGTGTGTGTTTCGTGGTTTCTTGCAGGTGCTCTAGCTAAGGCCATTCCTTCCTTCGCGATGATTGCTCTTGGACTCGTCATTTGCTCCGTTCGACCAATCACTTTCTTTATATATTTCTTCCCTATTTAAATTAGTTGGTAGTGGATTTGTCTCCGCCCAACGATTGTATACATGACAAACTCAAAGTTGCTTTTATATTATTATTTATCTTTGTGGATGAGATTTAGTGTCTTGGCTTTCTATATTTTACAGATTATGTATACATACGAGCCTTTCATTTACTCGTATGTATCCAGCTAGCATGGTACGTATCTAGTCCTAAGTATTTTGGGACTGGGGCGTTACAGCAGGCACTTTTCAGTGGCACTACGCATCCGCTAGCGAGCATCTGACAATTTTCAGTGGCACTGCGCATCAGCTAACGATCATCCGCACAGGCATTGCCTAGTGACACTACATATCAGGTAAAGCCTTAGCACATCTTACAGTCGCCACTTAGAAAAGCAGCGACCATGCACTGTAGAAGCATGGAAAATATCAGAATAATGGTCCATGCGGCTCCGGATACGAAGCCCATGCGGCTCATATGGGAGCTGTCTTATACAGTTCAAAGGAAGACTCTCCGTCTCATGCGGCTCGAGAGTGTATACGGTTCAGCAGGAATATGCGGCTCGTTCGATGCCACGTGTCCCCCTGTGATCCTTCCCTACAGCTGGCCCTTTGAATAGTGGCCTCATTTAATGCTCTGACACGATTTGACGACTGTGGCAGCTCTGGCATAAAGTGTCATAATGGCTCTGCCATAATGACAGACCCTTCGGGAAAGGAAGAAGATCTCTGACCCGATCCGTCAGAAATCCTAGGTTGCCACGTGGCAAATCTCATGCGGCTTAAATAGATAACAGCTTCATGCGGCTCACTGAGAAGTCACCCTATATGACTAGCAGAAATCAGCCATATGCGGCCCACTGAGAGCTCAGCCCCTGCGGCTCAATACAACGCTAGCTCATGCGGCTCGCAAAGACTATGCATATGCGGCTCATTGAGAGTTCGTTCCCTGTGGTTCGATGAAGCATTGTCCTATGCGGCTCACGAAGAGTATCTCCCTGCGGTTCAAGTGTTGCCCATCCTGTGCGGCTCTGGCAGGACCCACAATCAAAACACGTAGCATCGGATCAATCAACGATTTAACCGAATCTCAACAAATATATTTGACATCATCATCATAATTACTGAGATCAAGGCATATCATTTATCATCAAGCCAACGGGACACGTGGCGAGCAATCAGATATTAGTAGAATCCATCATGGAGATTTAAAGCAGTTAACATTAATTGCTCACAAGATTCGGTGTTATCCTCATTAATGGCCGAGATTCATTGTAATCAGGATCAAGGATTCAGATAGATTGAAGGAGCGTCGACATTCCAAACAAATGATCATTAGCGAACCCTAATGATCATACCCCACTCTTATAAATAGCCAGCATCATTTCTTTGCACAAGGACCGGCAACAAAAGAATAAAAAATATACAGAGTCAGAGAGAGAATACACAGAGAGAGAGAGAGAGAAGCCAGGAGAGCAACAGAGGAGCAAAAAGAGCACTTCTTCGTCAACGCCAACCATCTTTTCGCAAGGAGCCAAGGCTGCATACCGATCGTCCAAGGAGTAAGACAGGGCTGCCGTCGCCTTCCCGAGCCTCTATCGTCACCCCCCCAGAATCTAAAATAAACAATTGTACTTAGATTGCTGTACCTAGGTTTTCGTCCCTAGGCTTTCTTTGTACAAGCGAGTTTGTATTGTGAGTCTAAGTTCAGTCCTCCGATAATTGTTCTGTACTTTTACAATCAATGGCAAACACGATGGCGACTCTGCTGGGGACTAACTTCTCCACGGCTGAGGAGTTGGTGATGCAATCGGATGCAGCCAAACTTGGCTCCACGCAACAAAAGATGGTCGTCCGCTTCGACCAACAAGCGTTTGAAGAGATGCTCTCCGAAGGAAGCGCTGGCCCGGTCCAGAAGCGCACCCGCACGACAAAGGCTCGCAGAGAGTGGAGGCCAAAATCATTTGCTCCTCCCCAAGCCCCCGACGGTGTACCCTCTGTTGCTCAAGACGGCGAGAAGGACTCTTCTGCGGCCCCACTTCAAACTGTAGACAACTCTGCTATCCCCAAGTCTGGCAGAAGAAAACAATATGATGCTGGACTTGTAGGGGCAAAGAGGAACTCTACGCGAATTGAGCCGCATAGGGGTGCTAGCCGAGTGAAAAAGGCTCATGCGACCACATCCGCTAGCCGCATGGACAAAGCCCATGCGGCCACAGTCGCTAGCCGCATGAAGAAGAATCATGCGGTCACATCTGGCAGCCGTATAGTTTATGCAGCTACGGTCGCCAATCACATGGATGAAACACATGAGGCTACAGGAGTCAGTCACTTGCAGAAAACCCATGCGGCCACTATTGCCAACCGCATGCGGCCAGCCTGTACGGTCGTGACTCCTAGACGCCCAAAGACAACTCATCCGATAGCAGAAGACGATCGCATGCAGAGAGCCTACACGGTACCCAACTCTAGCAGCATAACGTCCGTTCCGCGCTTCTTTCGATCGGTCTTCGACCGTCTCTCATACGGTCCCGACCCTGATTATTCTCTGTATGATAAGCCAGACTCTGTGGCATTCAACTTGGACTCCTCCTATTACGCACCCACAAGTGCTAGAAGGAGGAAGTCTAGGGCAGCGCGGGCTCATCGAGCCCAGTCAGCTGTCCCAACCTCTGACTATCGGAGCGTCCCGTTGACTATCACACAGGCCTCGGATGGAAAGTTGCATACAACAACTCAAGTCCAGCCTCCCGCGGCAAACAGACAGAGTGGTTCCTCTGACCTGCGGGAGACGATCCTCCACAAACGTAAGGAAAGAGAAGGAGTATCGGTGTGCAAAGAGTCCTCGCTTGGACATCGCTGCACCTAAATCATCGTCAATTGCTGCTACAACAACGCGACAATGACGGAAGCTCGGCCATCCGCCTTCCAAAGGCTATAGCACCCGAACTCAGAAGATGAGGCACCTCCTGTTGTCTCCTGCAATTCTGCTCAAAAAGTTTCCGCCGAAGAGAGGAGGAAGAAAACGAGCGTCTCCAGTCCGAAGATATCAACCATTACAACTAAGAAACTGTCGTCTAAACGGTTGCCCTCCACTGGTGTATTCCAACACACCCGTTCAAAGACAAAATTTACCTCGATAGGAAATTCATCATCCACATCGCTGGGGGTTGAAGGAGCTAGGGGTAGCACTCCTCCGAACATCCGCAACAATCCGATGTTCCAAGGAACCGAGTCCGCACAAACAACTCTTCCATCAGGAGCAACGGACGCTGATGCCCCCGAGGACATCCGTAACTCTCAAGACAAAGCAAGCTCTGAAGCTGGGGATACCATTCCCTCCGAGTCCGAGCCCGAAGAGAACATTCTCACCTATCCCGATAACTTCTCGGTGCATGGGTACGACTCAGAGGGCACATCCTCTACCGTTCCTTCCATCACTCCTCACGTAAGAACGGTGTTCATGACAGACAGCGATCAAGGTGGTTCCAGTGATCGCCAGCGCATCGACAGTCTCGAAGCCATATAACTTGCTTTGGTCAAGTCTGTAGACGAGATTAAAGTGGCCCTGCCCACTTTACAAGGAGGAGCGCCTGGTCAAACAAATACGGGCCCCGCGGTCAATATAGATTCGAACTCAGCGACAACAAACCCGGGCAATAATCCTCCCGAAATAACAGCCCCCGTCGCGACAGATGAGACCCGAGAAGTAAGAAGAGAGGTCCAAGAGCTCCGTGCCATGTTTCATGCCCGAGACAACGCTCAAGATCTCAGAATACGGCAACCATATCCTGCTGAGTGGAGGGATGTTCCATTCCTACCAAGATATAAGCCGTTCAACATCAACCCGTATGATGGCAAAATCTCAGCAAGTCGATACATCACTTACTTTGAGGTCACCACCGACCATCTGCCCCATGAAGATGCGATCCTCATACGGTTATTCATTGGAGCATTGGAAGGAGTCGCCTTTGATTGGTACCGCAATCTACCGGACAACTGCATCCATTCCTTCGCCGGCTTCAAGCACATGTTCTTGGAACGGTTCTATGAAGTAGGACAAGACATCACGATGTCCACTCTCATGGACATCGTCCAAGGGGAGAAGGAGTTAACGAGGAACTACATTGAGCGGTTCCGCCAGACCGCCATGAAGCTGCCTTCCGGAAATCCGGATTCTTCTTTGATTGAAATCTGCCAAAAGGGACTGCTTCCAACGATCAGTCTCTGGATGGGCGAGAGTCAATTCAAAGATTGGAAGGCGTTCATCATCAGCGCCACAAGCGTTGAAGAACGACTGAAGAAGGCCCGCCAACTGGGGTTGCACATCTCAGAAGGGAAAAACAAGGGCAAGCATCTCAACAACGATAATGGGGGTAACCCCTCCAACAATCGGGACAGCAAGGGAAAACAGGCTATGGTAGCCGACACGGCCCAGAAGCCCGAGCCACAGCCAGCAGACAAGCAATGGCCTCAAATCACTTACTCTTTCGAAGATGGCCACGTCAAGCCTATCTTAGACATGCTCATACAAGGAGGTAGAATTCAGCTTCCTCCACCAAGGCGGGAGCCTCGACCGGCTGATTTGGAGAACCCGAAGTTCTGCCATTACCACCGTTATGTACACCACGCTACACATGACTGCTACCAACTAAAATGGTACATCCAAAGCCTCATCGAATCGAACGCTCTTGCCATCGACTTCGAAGAGGTAACCGTAGCAGCCAATATGGTGTCCGTACAATTCGGCAACTTCCCTCCAACGGAGACTCAAGACGGGGTAATTCCCGTCCCTCTCGCAATAATGGAGATTACCAATCTTCCTCCGCTCCGAGAACAAGCTGCTGGTCTAGTATCTCTCACCACCTCAAGAGGAAAGGTCATGTGGGTCCATCCAGACTTGGTGTCAGAAGTAACTCGGCCCACACCATCTCCCACCAACAAAAAGAGTGGAAACCTGCCACACAGTTTCAGCAGACAACGAGGAAGCTACAGCCGTCGTCACGCGGTCCGGAGCGCAATCCCAACCTGTGGTTGATAGTCCAGCTGAAAATCATCAACCCACTGCAACTGATGCTCTGGGACCGGCTCAGCCTTCGACGACCGACAAGCCTAGGCCGAAGGAGACTCGCTTCGACAAATCTCTCCGAAAGGATGCAGCCCAAGGGCGAGAGAGGCCCTACAACTTTGACATCTTAGCACAATTGGCTAACACTCCGGCCAAATTGTCATTGTACGAACTCCTAAGGCTCTCCAAGGACGTTCGTATTGCACTGAGCGAAGCACTCCAAAATGTCGATGCCTATCTCGCTCAATCTAATCTCACTGGGGAGGACTCACCCATGGATCTCCAAGATAGTGCCTGCACGGGAGCAATGCCCAACATCGTCTTCACTCCGCAGGACATGCTCATCAAAACCAACCTACATGATCGCCCGCTATACTATACGGGATACATCGGCGACGTGAAGGTGGATCGGATGCACATTGATCCTGGCTCTTCCATAAGCATCATCCCGAAAGGTCTGCTACATCATCTTCGCATCCCAATGCATCGCCTGACACCTACAAGCACCGCCATCAGCGATTTCAATTCGGGCAGGAGCTACCCTATCGGGAAGATTCGTCTGAAGTGTCAGATTGGCGATCTCCAATCCGAGGTCACCTGCTACGTCATAGATGCAGACACTTCTTACAACATCCTCTTGGGGCGCCCATGGATACACGATTATATGATCGTGCCTTCCACGCTACACCAATGCTTCAAATATGTCGACAAACACGGCTTCGTAAAGACAGAGTTTGCTGACATCGATCCCTTCAAAGGGGTCGAATATTACTACTCGGACTCCTGTTTATACGAAAAGTCAAAGAGGCACCTGGATGAAGGAGACGCACAAGCTCATACTGAGACAGCCACAGGATCAGAAGGACCCCTGACGATCTACCTCCAAGCTCGCAAACCGGGCAAGTCTGCACCCCTCACCGCCACTCTGCGGAAGGACGCGATCAGCCTCTCGGCGCAAGAGGAGCAGATGATAATCCGGCTGCCTAGATCCAGCCAAGTGCCGAGACCCACAACGGAGCTACTAACCCTCAGGTTACCAAGAGTCAGTCAACCACAAACAGAGAAGATCAACCCCTCGGACAGGCCATTGACAATACGCCTTCCCAAGAAAGGTTGTCGCTTCGATGCAAGGTCTGACACTTCCAGCGAACCAGCCACTCCTCGCTCCACATCGAATGCCAAACTGGGGGTCGCCAGTCTGCCAACGACTCCACGCTCTGCTCCATCAACTGGACCACTGACGATCAAGCTTCCTAGGTCGTCCTTTCAGTCTTCATTCACACAGGGGGTAGTCGAAGAGGAACCGGAGCTAGCCAAGTATGTGGCCGCCCACACTAATGTCCCCTCCGCTGATGATGTAATCCCCCTAGAAAAAATACCTTACTTCATCAATAAAGGGTTATCTTTGAGCTACATCGAGCTCAATAAGCTATGTACGATGTATGCTATGGAACACGGCATAGGCGCTCACCTACACACACAGGTGATAAATGTGTACACCGCAATCCAGCTTACTCCAGTAGAAGACGCCTACCGAATACACAAGGGAGGAGATCATCCAGTCATCTTCGGCCGGACGAACAACCCTCATCCCCGCACCATAGAAGAAGACGACCTCGGGTCAGATGCCGGGAGATTGCCTCTGTATCTCTATAGCCCTCAATCCAAATATCTCATGCAGAAACAGGGGTATGATCTAGAGACTACGCCAGGATTGAACTATGGCACTGGGCGACGATTACTTTGAAGCCGCCAGTCCCGGCGGGCAAACCACGGAACTACTATAACAAAACTCGATGTGGGTTGGGGTATGTAACGCCTACTACGACCCCGAAAAGTTCAGATGAAAAATGCGACTGGCAGTCACATTCAACCGGATCACCAACTTTTGACTCAGATACCAGCGTCGGAGATATGTTCAGACAAGTCATGTCAGTCAATATGACGTTCGCCGACGCTTACGAGGAAGACGAAGACATCACCGAAATCCTCGATCTAGAGCCATGGGCCCAGCAATTAGACGCGCAATGGGAAAAGCGATTCGAACTGAGAGAACCTCCTACTGAAGATAAGGTCATACAAGTAGATCTCGGCAGCGAATCTTCTCCAAAACCGATCTTCATCAGTGAAAGCCTAACCAACGAAGAACGGGAGTCATTGTTAGAACTTGTCAGGGAGTACATTGATGTGTTCGCCTGGAGCTATGAAGACATGCCAGGGTTAAATCCTGACATCGCTCTTCATAAACTCAATATTCGGCCAGATGCGAAGCCAGTCAAACAATAACAGCGACGCTTCCGCCCAGGTATCATGGACGCGATCGAAGCTGAAGTCAACAAACTAGTAGCCAGCGGCTTCATTCGTGAGGAGCAACATCCCGATTGGGTCGCCAATATAGTACCTATCCTCAAGAAGAATGGGAAAATTCGAATCTGCATCGACTTCCGTAACCTGAACGAGGCATGTCCCAAAGATGAATTCCCCCTTCCTATCACAGACATCATGATCGACAATACCTGCAGCTTTGAGCGCATGTCATTCATGGATGGCTTCTCGGGATACAACCAAATCAAGTTGTCTCCCGACGACGAAAAGCATACATCATTCCGAACACCGATTGGCACGTACTGCTACACAGTCATGCCTTTCGGTTTAAAGAATGCTGGCGCCACATATCAAAGAGCTATGAGCATCATCTTCAGAGACCACTTACGCAAGACGATAGAGTGCTATGTTGATGATATAGCCGTCAAGAGCCGTAGCAAAGGAGACCACATGCAGGATCTAAGGACGGTATTCGACCTAATGCGGACGCACAATTTGAAGATGAACCCTACAAAGTCCTTCCTAGGCGTATCTAGCGAGAAGTTCTTAGGCTTCATCATCACTGCAAAGGGTATCCATGTAGACCCCGAGAAGACAAAAGCAATCATGGAGATGGGTCCCCCGAGAAATCTCCGCAAACTCAGAGGCCTTCAGGAAAGGCTAGCTTACATCAGAAGGTTCATTTCCAACCTCTCCGGGCGATGCCGACCATTTACGCACCTCATGAAGAAAGGAGTCTCATTCGTATGGGACGAAGAATGCCAGCGTGCTTTCGATAGCATCAAAGAATATCTGTCAAATCCTCCGGTCTTGGTAGCCCCAGTCCCTGGAAAACTATTTCTGCTCTATGTACGAGCAATGGAACACTCCCTCAGTGCTCTGCTGGCACAGAATAACGATGCAGGCCATGAACAGGCCATATATTACCTCAGCTGAATGATGATTGGACCAGAGCACCGATACACCGCTGTGGAGAAGGAATGCCTCGCTCTGGTGTTCGCCATTCAGAAAATACGGCACTATATCATCGGACAAACGATACATGTGATCTCACGAGTTAACCCTCTCAGGGTCCTCATGACTAAACCAGGGGCACTCAGCTCTCGCCTCGCTACATGGGCAATACTGCTGTCCCCTTATCATATGATCTTCGTCCCCCAAAAGGCAGTCAATGGTCAAGCCCTGGCAGATTTCTTGGCAGCCCACCCAGGCTCGGAGTCCTCCAGGATATACGAAGAGATCCCAGATGAGGTCGCCGACTCGCATACAACCTCCCACGAAAATATATGGCAAATGTTCTTCGACGACGCTTCGAGGACCGGACCTAAAGGCAATATAGTCGTCGGAGTCGGAGTAGTACTAATCTCTCCTTCCGGATTGGTGATTAACCGCGCTTATTCCCTCACTGAACCCTGCTCTAACAATGTGGCCGAGTACAACGCTCTGGTCATTGGCCTCCAACTTGCAAGAGAGCTGGAGGTAGAATACCTTGAAGTATACGGCGATTCCCAACTAATCGTCAATCAGATCCGGGGTTCATACGAGGTCCGCCATGAAGACATGATCCCTTATCATCAAATAGCGATTAATATCATCTCGGCATTTGAAGGGTTCTTCATCGAGCACGTCCCCAGACTCCGAAATATTAAAGCCGATGCCCTAGCTGGTCTCGCCGCTTCCCTAGCAGTTCCGAATTATGATCGACAATCAGTGGAAGTGATAGGCCATGAACTGGTCTGTCCCAAAAACAATGTACAATTCGTCGCAAGTTATTCCGCACAGACGATCGATGATGCCCCAGATTGGAGACAACCATTCGTCGACTTCGTCGTCTACGACATCCTGCCTGAGAACCCAAAGGAAGCTACTTCCATCAGAAGGCGTTCCCTCAGATTCTTCTACGATACAGAGACGAAAATGCTGTATCGCCACTCCTACGACGGATTACTGCTTCGGTGTCTGTCAAACGCAGAAGCCAAAGAAGCCGTACGAGAAGCCCATGACGGTGTTTGCGGGGCCCACCAGCTCGGCCTGAAACTACAAGACCGCCTTCGCCGAATGGGCTACTATTGGCCCACAATGGTGGCAGACGCGATAGATTATGCTAGAAAGTGCAAAGCTTGCCAAGTCCACGCGGACTTCATCCACCAACCATCCGAATTTTTACATCCGACAGTAGCGTCCTGGCCATTCGAAGCATGGGGAATGGATATTATTGGTCCAATCACCCCACCTTCCTCCCGAGGACATCGCTTCATACTTGTAATCACTGATTACTTCTCTAAATGGGCGGAAGCTGTCCCACTCGCAGAAGTCAAGACTTCAAACGTGATCAGCTTCCTTAAACACCACGTCATCTACCGCTTTGGACTGCCCCGAAGGATCATCCATGATAATGGTCCGCAGTTTACAAGCCACGTATTCTATTGATTTTGCGATAAGCACCGTATTCAGAATATCGCCTCGACGCCGTACAACCCGGCAGCAAATGGGTTAGCAGAGGCGTTCAACAAAATAATCATCAAACTACTCAAGAAGTTCGTCTCCTCCAACAAGCGCGACTGGAACGAGAAGCTCGGCGAGTGCTTATGGGCTTATCGTACCACGGTCCGAACAGCCACCGGAAATATGCCATTCTCTCTGGTATACGGGAGTGAGGCAGTACTCCCCTTGGAGACACAGATCCCCTCACTACGTGTCGCCCTCACCCATCAATTGACAACCGATAATAACTACCGACGTCGACTGCAAGAGTTAGAGGCCTTAGATGAAAAGCGCCTCCTAGCTCAGCAAAGGATCGAGCTATACCAAGCACGCATCTCAGGAGCCTTCAACAAGAAGGTCAAAATCAGAACATTCCAGGTAGACGATCTCGTCTTAGCAGTCCGGAGGCCAATGGTCATGACTCACAAGACCGCCGGCAAATTCCAACCAATGTGGGAGGGTCCGTTTATCATTGAGACGGTATTCTCCAACGGTGCTTACCGCCTTGCAAAGCAAAACGGAGACTTGCTCATGCTACCCGTCAATGGCAAGTTCCTGAAGAAATATTATGTCTAAACGACATTCACTACAAGGTCCTTGAGTCATGTACCCGCTGGTACCACTGAACTCACACCCTCAGCATTTCAGATTATCGAGTCATGTACCGGTTGGTACCACTGAACTCACACCCACAACATTTTAAGATCATTGAGTCATGTACCTGCTGGTGCCCCTGAACTCACTCCTACATCCCCTTTAGATTATCGAGTCATGTACCCGCTGGTGCCGCTGGACTCCCACTTTCTCAATATGTTAATTTACCGAGTTATGTACCCGCTGGTGCCTCTGAACTCACATTTCGGTCACTCTTTCAGATAGTAAGTCACGTATGATTATACCTCTGAACTTTCTTCCTGGAAGAGATCATCCCTCATAATCCAATACCCGCACTCCCAGTACACAAAAAGGGTAATCGATCCACAAATTTCTGAAAACGGACATATCCTCATTACCTCTGAATCGTTTTCACTTCCACCAAAAACAAAACCGCCCCTCACATAGAACCTCCACGTTCTCCTACCTCTGAGTCGTTCTATGTACTCCCTCTTCATTGAGCCCACTCCTGCCATGTCATCATTACCTCTGAGTGGGAAGGCTCCGTCGAAGAACCCTTCATGCTTGTCATGTCCACATTACCTCTGAGTAAGTATGTCGGTCTCCTTTCGACCTATTATCTGTACCCACAACCGGAGTACGACAAGGATAATAGGTCCACAAATGTCCGCTGTTGACCACGAATATCTCCCGTAAAACCTCCCCTGCCATGTCCTCACTACCTCTGAGCAGGAAGGTTCCACGGTAAAACCCTCATGCTTGCCATGTCCTCATGACCTCTGAGCAAATATGTTGGTTTTCCTTTCACCCTATTATCTGTATCCCGAACCAGGGCATGCCAAGGATAATAGGTCCACAAACATTCCTTTGCTAAGCTTCTTAGCATAATCCACTACCCCACCATGTCCCGGGAGCCCAGCTGCTCTACGGCATTCCTTTTTTAAAGCACCGAGAACATCCATGACCACTTTGCCACGGCTGTTCCGGACATCCTGTCCAAACTTGTTATCCGTACCTAAAACCAAGGTACGCCTAGGATAACAGGTCCACAAATAAATCCCCCAGCAAGTCCAAATTCCACAGACGCCACAAGTACAAGAAAGAGATGATGAGTTGAAACAGGCTCATTTATTCAAAATTTAACGTACTACATCATTTGGGGATCACATCCCTTACAAAAAAAAAGAAAAGAAGAGAAAACAAAAAATAGACGGCTGATCACTGCTCTGGGGCACATAACGCCCTGAGACGGTCTGTCAGCAAAACAACCGACCGCTCAAACCTCTGGGAGGCTCGACGCTCTGCCTCGCGGGTCAGCCCTGCCTCATCCTCCAGATGAGCGTGAGCCTGCCGGTTATCTTTAAATTTCTTAAAGGCCCGCTCCAGGTTATCGGAAGATCGGGAAACCTTCTCGGCCTCCCGAACGATCGACCCATGCTCCGCCTGAGCAGCCTCCAGCTCTGATTCTAAGAAGGCCAGTTGCCTCTGGAGTCCAAGAATCCGCTCCTTCGTATCAGCAATTCCACGAGAAGCGGACTCTTCCCAAGCACGGCAAGCCTGACTCCTGTGACCCAGCTGGTCATACGAAGCGGAGAACTTATCAAGGTCCCCCCGTACAACTGGCCCAGCAGTATCTCGGGCTAGCTTAATCCGATCCCGAGCAGCAATGAGGAAGCCCCGCTCCCGCTCGATCGCAGCAGGCAAGCCCGCCTGTCGTATCGCTAGTAGCTGGGTCACAAGCTGATCAGCTTCCGTCAGCTTAGGCTCCAGCAGTGCAGCCAATCCCACCCCGCCAGGAAGGGACTTCAAGGTCGCAATTTGACCCCGAGCGCACTGAAGAGATAGAGAAAATGGGGTCCCCTGTCCTATGGCAGCGTCTACGCCCCTTGTCAAATGATGATAGAAGCTGTCTACCACGTCCTGCGTCGCCTCGTTCAGAGTCTCCGTGGAGGCCGGTGTCAACGGGAGCGTGGCTGGCAGCACCGAAGAAGACGCAACAGAATCCGCCGCTTCTGCTACGAGAGAAACCAGCTCCGCACGAAAGGACGCTTGAACAGCGGCCAACTCCTCTTCGGCAGCCTACAAAACTTGAATACTCGGCAGGGTCGAGAGGTCGGCCTCCGGAGCCGTATAATCTACAGAGGATAATGCGGAGACCATCGCCAACCCCATTCCCATCGGCCCAGAGCTGGCAGGAGGCTCCTTGACGTGAGACGGCAAAGGAGAGGGAACGCTCCTTCCTCCCATATCACGGCAGACCGAGCCTTCCCCAAGAACATCCACGGCAGGAAGTAAAGTGTCAGGACCTGCAGGGCCAAGGCAACCATGAATCGATTTGACCCGGAGGATATGTTGATAGAGCAAATAAGCCCCCTCACTAGTCAATATCTGGCTTATCTTACCAGTGGAGGAGTGTGAAGGCCGAGACTCGCCTGCAGCCACCATAGCCCCTTCACCAACAGCCTCCGAGTCAGGTACAATAGACTCCTCCGCCCTTGCATCCTCGGGAGGGGGCACACCGAGATCAGCACCGTATTGCTAAAAATTGGCAGTTTCAGGGACGGGTCCAAGGAAACCTTCGTCACCCCGGGCTGAGGTTTCAGCAACCTGGGAGCTTCCAGCCACTGCTAAGAGAGCACCTGCAAAAAGGATTGCGGCGCACACGCCGCTAATCAAAGCAGCAAGGGCCGGATCAGCTCCAAGGGAAATGGACGGTTCAGGAAAGGACGATTCACCAAACATCTACAAAGAAAAGTAATTGAGTCATATCTTCAGAAAAGAAGGAAACTACAACAAAGAGAAGGCTCCGACTTACCTCCGGAATGCCGTCTACATCCTCACCCTTCTCCGTAATAAGCAGTCTACGGGGACCGACCGCCGCTCTCTTTACAGAAAAAGTTACCCCTCCGCCAGTAGACTCACGCCTGCCTCGCTTACGTGAGGGACCAGGCATGACGGGCGGTAGATCTACCCGTACCACCTCCGACACAGATGGTAACTGGTCCACTGCTTCATCAAGTACAGCCGACGGTTGATCCGTCATCATGTCACCTGCTATGACGGGAGACTGATCCGCCATTGCCTCGTCATCAGAAGAAAGGGAGTCTTCGTCGTCCCGTTCGTTGTCTTCCTCAATTGTGTCGAAGGACTCGGAATCGGGCGAAGGAACTCTGTTCGTCCCTTTCTTCTTGGCCCTCGACGTCGTAGCCTTCTCCGCCAGGCGAGTGCCCACAATGAAGCTAGTCCTCGAGTCAAAATCGAGGGGAGGAGGATTCGCCGTAACATGATATCGGGCCGCCATATGCAGGATTTCCCCTATCACGTTTGCGGCAGGAACCAAGAAGCTAGTCCGAGTATGACAGGTGTCATAGTAGCTTCATGCCCTAATACCGTCAAGAATGCTACCTTCAAATCCCAGGTGAGAACTGGGGCGCCCGAGGAATAGCTGACTAAACCCAAATTGACGGGCAAACCTACTAGGCAAGTAGGGCTCCAAATACACAGTGTTGCGATTCCGGTAAACTAGATGCGTCGGGCGAATATTACGCAGCCAGAAACGCATCTTTTCCTGCAAAAATGAGGAGGTCCAACCCCATCAACATGAACACTCCTCACCTCTTGATCAGTGAAACGAGGAACGAACACGAAGAAATTGTACCCGTCCACCCTCGCCAGCATCCTCCTACACGCCGGCATAGTACTACATTCCCAAGGCTGGTGGTGATACTTGAAAAGAAATGCATCGTCATCTGTAACGCCATCTCCCGTCTCAGGCCTCATCAAGGACTGATAATGCAGCAATAGCCATCCCAGCAAGTAATGATAAGGCAATTCTACACGTTCAAAATCCATTGCCACGTCACGAGCAATGACCTTGGATGAGAAGGCACGGAGACCATGCTGAATACTGCACACCATGGCAGGAAGAAGAGCCAGCCTGATCCCAAAGGCCAACTTCACGGCAGGAAGAATGAAGTGGCGACTGATCCTCTCAATAGAACCTGCCCCTCCTGAGACCACGCAGTTGCGCAGCCATACCATTAGAAACTCGGCCAAAAGTGCCTTCTCGGACAACCGCCGGGTACCATAACAAAAGTAGCTGAAGGAGTCAATCTGGCTCCCGAACCTGTCACTTTTAGACTTCGACCTCTTAGCGGTCGACACCAAGGCCTCTACTTCCCTAGGAGTTTAAACGATCTCGGGAAGTAACCCAGCCAGCCGCGCTAAACTTGAAAAGGTACGCGACCTAAGATTTAGTATGGGGAGAGTCCCCTTCCGAGCTGTCATTTTTCTGGATAGTCGTCCGGTGACAGGTGCTATGATGGCATAATAGTTCTTGATACACGGCGACGAAACTGGGGAATCGTTGATCCAAATCTTGGAGCTCCTCATTCGTCGGAGTGTACACTTCGAAGGGTTCATCCCCCCAGGGGAGCTTGGAGACAGCATACATCTCGTGAAGAGCGAGCCCCAATTCTCCAACAGGGGTGAAAAAGGTCCCCGTCCGATGATTGTACATCTCCAGAAGGGCCATGAACAGTGGCTTATTAACGGGCAACCCGTGGCTGGTACCCCGGATAGCGTCATAAAGGTTGACTCCCCGCAAAAACTCTTCGAACTTCCGCAGAATCCATGAGGTCAGATTAGCCCACGGGGGAATGGGGTGCAACCAGCTCGGCAGTACCAACCTGCCAATAGGATAGGACCCTTTGCGAGCAAGCTAACTCAGGAAGATATCAGCCTGGGAGAATAAAAAGTTAGGGCCGGGAGTGTTGATGAAGGCACCCGAAACTAACCCCATCACGGACCGACTGGCCGGATCTTTGACCGCACGCACTGACCCAGTGGCTCTGTTATAACGGATGTTACCGACAAACATCCCCGGTCGGGTTGGAGTGAGGGTGTCCGGCATCTGCCTATCTAGAACGATCATATTGAACCACTCAAAAGGGAAATGACGCTTCATAATAGGGATGTGAATTGGCATCCCGTCCAGGTCAAAATCCCAACTCTCGAAAACATCCAGCACTCGGGAGTTTTCTATGACCAACGCATCCCCAAAGAGGAAAACCGGTTTCAGATACTTCCCATCAGACTGCCCGGAGCTCATCATATCACCAAGGAATTGAAAGATTGAACCCTGATAGCATTTAGTCGCTCCAAAGGTTCGTCAACAAGTAGCTGTTCGGACACTGACGAACTAAGTCATCCCGATGTACGCCCGAGGCAAACTGACGGGAGCCTACCATAAGTTCCCCGCAGGATTCACGGGCAGATTCACTGAAGAAGAGGCAAAAGAAACAAGTCAAAAAGATAGCTGAACACAAAACTACATGATGCTTATGCGGCTCAGTATAGCCTCATGCGGCTCGGTTTAAGAAGGTTTGTACAGATCAGTCTAAATGGGCTTATGCGGCTCAGTTTGAAAGAGCCCCTGCGGTCCAGTGCGAATAAGCTTATGCGGTTTCGTTCAAAAGGAACTCATGCGGCTCATTACGGAGGAATTTATGCAGTTCGAAGGGAGTGTATGCGAATATGGTCCGATTTGAATAAGCTTATTTGGCTCGAAAAAAGCTTATGTGGCCCTGCGAGGATGAGCTTATGCGGTCCAGCGAGGATGAGCTTATGCGGTTCGGTTCGAAATGTGCTTGAACGGCTCAGTTTGAAAGAGCTCGTATGGTCCAAATCCTGATGAGCTTATGCGGTCTTGATAAAGAAGTAGTTATGCAACCACTTTCATGCGGCTCAAACCTGGGTCATACCCCATGCGGCCCGAGCATGAGTTGGACACACAGTATGCTTTGGAATATAGGCTCGTGCATAAAATATGCGGCGTAGCCATGGCGGTTCATATTAAGGAATCCTACCAGCAATAGGCGGGTGGACGTCGGGGTGAAAAGCAGGCACGTCAGCCGACGGAGGAGCCGCCATGTTCGCCGCCGCAGTCGATAAAGACGCGGCCTTCTTGCCCTTTGCTGCCGCAGAAGATGAGGCGGCCTTCTTGCCCGTAGCAGCAGCGACCTTCTTGGGAGCCATTGTCGATCGATTGAAGGAAGAAGACGAAGAGCAAAGACGGCGACAGGGAATTCGAGCAAAGAGAGAAGGTAAAGAAACCCCCAAGAGACTAAACGACTCTTATTTATAGGCGAAAGAGACCCACGAAACGAACAGACGTCTCGGATTGTGCGTCGGATTACGCACTGCTTCAAAAGACAAAGGTAAAAATGCTTCGGTCAAGGCAAAACCGACCCTTGGGATCCTCCTCCAAAAGGCGGCGTTAAATCAAAACGAATCAAGAGCATTTAATGAAGATTTGCACACGTAGTCAGGACACGTGGCAAAGAGCCTATGCGGACAGATGAATCTATGCAGCTGGGACACTTATACGGCATGAACGGGACCATGCTTCTTATTCAAAGTGTTTCAATTTTGCAAATTGAAAACTTTGAAGGGGGTCCTGTAGAAGCATGGAAAATATCAGAATAATGGTCCATGCGGCTCCGGATACGAAGCCCATGCGGCTCATATGCGAGCTGTCTTATACAGTTCAAAGGAAGACTCTCCGTCTCATGCGGCTCGAGAGTGTATGCGGTTCAGCAGGAATATGCGGCTCGTTCGATGCCACGTGTCCCCCTGTGATCCTTCCCTACAGCTGGCCTTTTGAATAGTGGCCTGATTTAATGCTCTGACACGATTTGACGACTGTGGCGGCTCTGGCATAAAGTGTCATAATGGCTCTGCCATAATGACAGACCCTTCGGGAAAGGAAGAAGATCTCTGACCCGATCCGTCAGAAATCCTAGGTTGCCACGTGGCAAATCTCATGCGGCTTAAATAGAGAACAGCTTCATGCGGCTCACTGAGAAGTCACCCTATATGACTAGCAGAAATCAACCATATGCGGCCCACTGAGAGCTCAGCCCCTGCGGTTCAATACAACGCTAGCTCATGCGGTTCGCAAAGACTATGCATATGCGGCTCATTGAGAGTTCGTTCCCTGCGGTTCGATGAAGCATTGTCCTATGCGGCTCACGAAGAGTATCTCCCTGCGGTTCAAGTATTGCCCATCCTATGCGGCTCTGACAGGACCCACAATCAAAACATGTGGCATCGGATCAATCAACGATTTAACCGAATCTTAACAAATATATTTGACATCATCATCATAATTACTGAGATCAAGGCATATCATTTATCATCAAGCCAACGGGACACGTGGCGAGCAATCGGATATTGGTAGAATCCATCATGGAGATTTAAAGCAGTTAACATTAATTGCTCACAAGATTCGGTGCTATCCTCATTAATGGCCGAGATTCATTGTAATCAGGATCAAGGGTTCAGATAGATTGAAGGAGCGCCGACATTCCAAACAAATGATCATTAGCGAACCATAATGATCATACCCCACTCTTATAAATAGCCAGCATCATTTCTTTGCACAAGGACCGGCAACAAAAGAATAAAAAATATACAGAGTCAGAGAGAGAATACACAGAGAGAGAGAGAAGCCAGGAGAGCAACAGAGGAGCAAAAAGAGCACTTCTTC
Organism: Iris pallida; assembly: GCA_029216955.1. NCBI lineage: Eukaryota > Viridiplantae > Streptophyta > Magnoliopsida > Asparagales > Iridaceae > Iris > Iris pallida. The sequence continues at coordinate 1,041,295 of JANAVB010007597.1, forward strand.
GTCAACGCCAACCATCTTTTCGCAAGGAGCCAAGGCTGCATACCGATCGTCCAAGGAGTAAGGCAGGGCTGCCGTCGCCTTCCCGAGCCTCTATCGTCATCCTCCAGAATCTAAAATAAACAATTGTACTTAGATTGCTGTACCTAGGTTTTTGTCCCTAGGCTTTCTTTGTACAAGCGAGTTTGTATTGTGAGTCTAAGTTCAGTTCTCCGATAATTGTTCTGTACTTTTACAATCAATGGCAAACATGCACATCGGCAGATAAAGCTTTAGCACATCTTATAGACACTACTATGAAAAGTGGTATCCATAAGCATCAGCGTGGAAGCTTTAGCACATCTTGAGACACTACTCCGAGAAGTAGCGCTCATGCGCATCAGCAGTTGGAGCCAAGCATAGATGGTTTCAAACACCTACTCGCAACAGTCGGTCGCACTCCACGGGCATGATGACATCAGCGACTGAAGAATCATCGATATCAATAGCCTTAGACGTCGGCCCGCTTTTTCTTGGTCTTGCTTCTGCTCGCCTTGCCGGCCGTAGGAGCCCTAGGAGCTCTCTGCTTTTGGGGGGCCATAGAAGAAAACTAGGGTTGTGATCTGAGGAAGAAGAAGTACTCTCGATGAAAAGTTTTTGACAGAGAGAAGAGTCTTTTTTCTCTCCAAACTTCTATTTATAGGACGGAGCCACGTGTCAACAGATAAGGCCAAAGGACCCTTCGTATGTAGAGAAATGCTTTGGACAGCATGGAGATGAAACAAAATCATGATAAAATCTTTTGAAAAATGAGGAGTCATTATCATTTAAATGAAATGACGACTCAAAATATAAAATGCTGACAAGAAAAGGGTTGCGTACTTTCTGTGCCACGTGTCATTTCATGCTTCTGTACAAAGTGTTCCAAACTTGTTCAAGTTTAAAAACTTTGAAGGGGGTCTTGTAGAAGCATGAAAAAGCACAACAGTTATAAAAGTGTATGGGACCCAAAAGTTGCTATACACATCCAATTGACAAGAAAAATGCAGTGTATAAAAAGAGATACTTTATTAAATCATGATTACAAAGGCCTATTATAGATTCGTCATGATTACATACAAAAGTTGTCTACTCAGCCTACAAGAGTGCAACCTACAGGTGCACGACCTACAAGTGTGCAGCCAGAGCGGATCACTTTTTGTTCAGGAGTGCAGCACTTCCTCGCTCCAATATAGCTAATAAAGCATTTATTGAGGAGAACAGGGACGCAGTCCTACACAAAGCTCACAGTGCAACCTATTGCTCTTCCAGTATAACGAAGGCCAGTCGTCATCCCAAATCCATTATCTTGGACCTCCAAGACCACCAAGATGTTGTTCAGGTTTGAACCCCCATTCTAAACGCTCAAGTGCATCTCGAAACTCTAAAGATGTTCTTTCACAAGACTACAGCTTTTTTGAACAAAGAGATCTACAACCAACAGTCACTTATGCAAGGCCTACAGCCGTCCAAAGCTTAGTTGGGGTCAAGCATGATAGAGGAATATCAAGAGGCAATGAACAAAGACTTCCTCAAAAGCTCTCCTTTATATAAGTTGTCTGTGGTCCAACCTACACGTCACGTAGCAGATGGTCAAAAGCCCAGAATTCATTGGATGAACTTAGAATTCATCACGATCAATCTCATTCAAAGAGGTCTTGTTGACTGAGTCTTTAAGTCATCGCTTCTTGAGCCCCCCTAAATTGGCAGCAATAAAGAAGACATTGATTCAGCCGCTCAGAAGCAGTTACTAGTCGCCCTAAAGTGCAGTGACCAAAGTTCTAAGAAGCACAGCTCCTTTACGACTCCTTTAGAGCTCCCAGAAGCATAGTCTCTTCATAGCTCCATCAAGCTTTCCAGAAGTACAACTCCTTCACGGCTCCTTCAGAGCTCCCAGAAGTGCAACCCCTTCATGGCTCCTTCAGAGTTCCCAGAAGTGCAGGTCTTTTACAGCTCCTTCACTGATCTCTCAAAGCTTCCCAGAAGTGCAGCCCCTTCACGGTTCCTTCAGAGCTCCCAGAAGTGCAGCCTCTTCATGGCTCCTTTAGGCTTTCCAGAAGTGCAACCCCTTTACGGCTCCTTCAGAGCTCCCAAAAGAGCAGCCCCTTTACGGCTCCTTTAGAGTTCCCAGAAGCACAGATCTTTTACAGCTCCTTCACTAATCTCTCAAAGCTTAGAAGTACAGCTCTTTCATAGCTCCTTCACTGATCTCCCAGAGCTTCCCAGAAGCACTGCTCTTTCGTAGTTCCTTCAGAGGGCCTCGAAAACATAGTTTCTCGTCGTCTCAGAAGCTCAGTCGCCTCGACACCCCTAAGAGCGTAGCTCATATAGCACGTAGCTCCTCCGTAACGTAGTACTATGCCATATGGCCAGTATGACAGCCTATCTCTTCAGATGCAATCAGATACAGTTTGTTTAAACAGTCGTATCTCTTCAGATACAATCTAATCTAGGTTGTTCAAATTGCCGCTCCATTGATAGAGTTGGAATCCGATTTTTTTAAACTGAAACAAAATCTTCAAATAGTATGTGCGCACCATATGTTACTGATGACCAGTGGTTCCAACCATCGTTCCTTCGATAGAGTTGAAATCTAGTTTGTTCAAATTGAAAAGGATCTTCAAGCAGTATGTACACGCCACGCGTCACTAATGATAAGTGGTGCCAACCGTCCGAGACCTTAGTAATAAGGAAATCTCAACAAATGTCACGTGTCAACTCAGCAGTAGCCTCCACAAAGTAGTTAAAATAGATTCTCCTAAATACTCGTGCGTACAGTGCTCCTACGTGCCATAACCCATGCGCATATCGTATATGTGTTGGCTTAAAATAGTTGAAGTCTTCTTATTCAAGGGACTTCGAAGCCTTCTTGATTGGTAACCCAAATTACCACTCACAGGCATCAGAAATTCAGAACGAGTTTATTTCGTCGTCAGATCGCCACTGAAGTAAAGGAGCCGTGCTCGATCTCCACCAACACACTTTTCTAGAAACTTTTGTATTTAGATCTTCTGTTTTGGAATCTTTTGTACTTTTCTCATTTGTATGCAAAAAAGTTTGTATAACCTTTGTTCATGGCAAACAGCCTCACCAGGCGTCGAGCTGTCTATACCCTATCCCAGTAAACATGATGGTCATGCCTCATATAGGTGTTATTCAGAACGCCTCAATCTCTGTGCAAGAGACAACTGCGGGCTCAAAATCAAAGCCACAATTACTTTGGCTACTCACGCCTCTCGAAGGGCGCACCCCTCTCCTCCTCGCACCTTATTTATATGGACATGTCTGATCATCGTGCCCCTGCCTTTGTTTATCGGTTACTCTCCCGAGGCTTCATTTAATGAGCATGGCTCTATCGAGATCTTCTTTCGATGGTTTGATTCTCGTGTAAGTAATGAACATAGAAGTCAAGGTTCATTCCCTTTAGAAATAGTTTAAACAGGAGTGTGTCACCCTGAGTCTTCTCCAATACGTGTTGTTTGATTAAACTCTGGCATGTGTCACCATGTATCTTCCCAAGCGTGTGTGCTTCTACCCCATGCCTATTACACCACCTAGGACAGTGATTCCTAGTTTTGTGTGTGACTTGGGCGCATGCCACATGGTGAAGGCCTAGTGATGCCAAGAAATGGGTTCAAAGCAGCTCGAGATTCTCTCCAACAACAAAATCTAAATCTGCTATGTGGTAGTCAACCATAGCCCCCACATCAATGAAGTGTGCTTGGTTATAACTAAATCCTATTTAGGAGTGCTACGTGGCAATTGAAGACCCACGTGTATGTCTACTCATAGGTGCGTGACTATTCTTCCTTTCAACTATAAATAGAAGGAGTTCTCCTCCATTTCAAGCTCTTGATTCCCTCCAGTTCCCACATTTCCTCAGGTAGTTTCCAAGAATTCCAGAGAGAGTTTTTGCTACTCTCCTTAGCCAGTGAAGTTAAGTCCGATAATCCTTTTTTCCAGTCAGACCGTCAATGGAGTAACGAAGCAACCCTCTATCATCATGACCCAGATTAAAACAAAGTGTAATTGGGTTACTCATGTTCAAGAATTTCCTCTTGTATTCTCGTTTGCAACCTTCAAAGCTCTTTTCTACAACATTATGAAGTGATGGCAAACAGTAGTGTCGCACAGAACACAATTTGGGTTAAGGTACGAACTACGGTTGGTTTAATGAGAAGTACGCCATGGTCTATGGAACATATGGAACACATATTGTTCAAGTTTAGTAGGAAGGCTATGCAGTAGCCGTTCCATGGGATTCAAAGAATGAAAAGTTCACATGATCATTTGTCGCCGAGGCGGTCCCTCGTTTGGGAGACTTTAATGAATTATGGAAAGTATGGATTATGAGCAAAGAAGAACATTTTTTGAGTCATATGTGAGTTAGGTAGGCACCATTGCATGGTCATTGGACAACTTATGCACAAGGGCGCTTGTTTCTCAGACGGTAACCTCGGGCCACAAGGCCGATCCGACCTAGGAGGAATATGCTTGTGGAACCCTCGGATGGTGTGCGACCCAACCTGAGGGGTGCGCCATATAGCGGGTATTATGAAAAATTTGGCGAGATCGCACCTCGTTGGAAGAACTTGTCGCATATCCAATTTGGGTCCAAGTATAGCTTATCATGCTAGTGACCATTCATATAGATGAGTCGATATAAAAGTGGCTATCCACGTGCATGCCCTAAAAGTGAGTCAAAAAATGTATGCACAGTAAAATGAGTCAAACGAATGTGCGTACGATATGCATGAAAATTATTCAGCCCAAGATTTAGCCTCAGTATAGTCATGTTCTTGGGCACGATTTGTACCGTGGGTCTCAAGAAAGTTGACACAAAGTCGTAAGGTATTTACTAAGTCGGTTATATATTAAATGGGAAAGACCGTAAAACAAGTATGAGTAGATTTCACTGTGTTGCGAGGCACGGCCTCGATGTGTGTCATACAAATGGGTCTTATGGCCCGATAATGATGTTGCATGATTGAATTTCTGTAGCACGATCTTAAAGATTTTGATAGTATGATCACATCGGTTGTAACACGAATAGGCCAGGAGTTTAAGTATGAAACTGATCCTAAGGCAAGAACAGAAAGACAATCAAAAGAGTAGTTGCACTATTAAATGAACATGTTGGTTTTGTATAGGTGGAAGGGGAGCTCACACCACCAGTATGGTTGTGTACTGACCACCCAACAGTATTTCATGTGCAGGTTATATGTACTTGCTCGTCGGGGCAAAGCTCGCTTGGACGCGCTGAGGCATGGAGTTCTTTGGCATTTCGAGCCGTACGACCGCATTGGCGACTTTACCTATACTGACATAATGTATGGACATCGCCTTCTACATCATCCGCAAGTGGAAAGCCTTGCACATTTGTATTAAGAGATGAGAGAGAGCTGAGTGATTATATTCTTTGAGAAAGTGATCTTAAGCGACTTGTACTATTGGCTTCGCACCTTTATAATATTATTTTCATTATCAATAAAGACTACGATTTGTTTGAATACTTGTATTGTCTTTATTTATTCAATGCTTCTTGGGACTTCTGTGCGACGACCCCGTCGCAAGCTACTGTAATCCGCTATTATAGAACCTGTCTTGTGTGAGCGCAACCTAGGCTCATATGGTATCACGTCTTAGCGAGGACGATCGGTTTTATAGAATCGGGGCATGACATAATGGTATCAGAGCTTTATGTCCTTGGACTTTTGATCGAATTCTTTACCTTTGATGGCTTCCGTACTAAAGTTGTTTTTCGCAATGGATATTGTTGGTGTGTTCTCTCAATATTCCGCGGGATGTTCCATACAATAAGTCTATATATTTTGAAAAATATTACGGAGAAAATTAGTTGAACAAATATGGTTCCATGTAAGGCATGGTTGGCTAAGTCGGGCTGGGCGATATACACCAAGATTTCTGTCGATAATAGCGAGATGTGTGTGGGATAAAAAATATTTATGGTTGGGAATGAGTTTGACTTGATTCATAGAATATCAAATGCCTATACATAGAGGTTCCATCGGACGGTGTTATTGTCGATACAATATAAATAGAACGTGCTTAAAAAATTAGGAATAGTTCTAACTAGGATTCAAAATGATCAGTTGCAAATTCGAATAATAGTTTGGATTTTATCGAGTAACTTCATCCCTGAGTAGTGTATGGAATAGCCTTGGGGATGTTGATCGATTGAGGATGCGGGGTGCCAACGAGTCAATTAGCAAGCACTATGCTAAATGCAAACCCTTAGAAAGACTATTCAAAGTAAACGTGACTTTAGATAGCTAATACGAGATGATTCAAACAAACGAGGAAGACGACACGCATCGACAGGATTGCGCTGAGTATGAAAATACAAAATGATTGAGTCGGTAGGTTGAATTGAGGAAAGGTTAAGATGTAATGTACGGATGACTCACTCAAGGAATTGATATGAATTGTATACGAAAAGTTAGCACGATTAAAAGATAGCGCATGTGGAATTGTTTGACTTGAAGATACGAGAATGACTTTAAGGATTTGTGATAGATGTTGCTTAATAACTTAAGATAGACAGATGAACATATGTAATTTTGGGATTGAATGAATTAATCATGTAACTAGGTCAAAGGTTAATGATCGAATTTGATCTTGAATATCGAGGAGATTATGGTATATCCAGTAGGATGATAGCTTCAGTTGCACGAGTCGGAGTTTATTGTAAAGGAAGATCGTCTGGTTATGTATATCATCGATGGTTTGAGGCGTATCAAAGATCGATGTGTGATAACCTAAGGGTACTCTAATTCGAGGAATGATGATCGTATAAAATGTTATTGTTCAAATGCATGCTATACTTGGGATTTTGATAATAATGAATGTTGGGATTACTTTATTAGATAAAATTGAAGCATACATGAGTAAATGATAGTCGGACTATGTGAAACAAAAATATTGACAGAGTTGATGATCATTGAAGTGAGAATAGTCATGACTTGAAAAATAAGGAAATATCTGAGAATAGATTGACATATTTCCTGGATGGAAACGAAAGTGTCTTGATTGATCACAACGTTGACGTTCTTGTCTTGTGTGAGTGCAACTCCAGCCTCGCACATGCGTCACGTCGGATTTGGATGATCATTCCACGAGAGCGCTGGCATGGTGATTCATGTCGGGCGGGGGATGATCAAACTTACAGGAGATAAGGGCATGGCAATTGGATTATCTTGACTTGTGGTTTGATGCGAAAGTGAATTCGATGATTGTTTGGACTTGTGATTGACGATAAAGTAAGTTTGAGGATTGAATAGATCCAATGTGCATATCGAGAATAGATTAGTCTAGACTCAAAGCAAGAGTTATGCCCCGATGAGGACGATTATTCTGTGGGAGCATTGGCGTGGTAATTTCATGTCCAGCGTGGATAATCGAGCTTGCGGGAAATTAGAATATGACATATTGCTATGCCAGACGACCTTGTGAACGAATATGTGAATTGTGTTTAAACGACTTAGGGAATATGATATGAGGATTATGGTTTATTGACAAATCGTGTCGAGGTGTACTTGACTTGGATAGGTGGATTATATCGAACATGTTTAAAGAGATAGACTATGCAACTTGTTAGTTTAGACGTACGATATTGATATGCCCGGAATTGGTTGAGCGGAACTTACCCTAGGATAGATTTATTGAATAACTCGGACCCCTAGATTGAATGTTGTAAATGTGAATAGGTGAAAACTATGCTCGAAATTAAGAAATCGGAATGATACGATCTTGGGTTGAAAATCTCGTACTATCAACTTTGGTTTGACCTTAGGATTGGGGTCAGTGTTTATATTATTGTTTGGGAATGGTGATTCCAATACTGACGATTGACATTAGCCTGGAGAGATGGCCTAGCGATTAGACAAGGCATTCCAGTTTTGAGAGGTAGCATTGGTACAATTGATCTTGAGGATTGATAGGATTGGATAATAGTATTGGTGGATAGAATGAATCAATTAAATGGAGATACCACTCATAAGGCTTGGCTGAAATGCATATATTTTGGAGACGCCTCAAATATGTGCATGATCCGACTCGAATGGTAATGGCTGGTTCACTATCACGAGGCTTGGTTAAAAAGCATGTATTTCGGGGATGCATTAAATATGTGTACGATCCAACTAAGTGATACGTTAAATTCAAGTGAGACTAAAAGAACAAAAAGGTATCGAGGATTTTGAAATCGTGTGTTTGAAAGAAAATATTTACGGTAGTGAGATCCTTGGATATAAAATGAACTTGAATGTTGATTGATTGGGTGGTTTGCCCTATAACTAAGTTGTCCATGTGCACGATGAGTATAAGTTACCCCAAGTTGAGATATAATTGTTCGAGTTCAAAAATAAATATGGCACGAGCGTGGCTTGGATTGAAGAAAACGTATAGGCGGAGTGTGTGAAAGAATCATTGGATATTGAATCAAGCGATAAGTCGATGAGTATGTACTCAGTAAGTTTCGAGGACAAAAAATTTTCTGAGTGGTGAATAATGTAATGCCCCGTCCTGCTCAGTTCAACCGGAGGAATCAAAATGCAACAAAGTTTGGACTTGGCTATGCAACGGCTTGTTCGAAGTCCCGCTCGGCCGAGGCAACTCCTCGCTCCGGTGGGTGGCTTCGGTAAAATTGCCTCAGCTTGGCCTTCACACTAATAATTGGATGTTTTCAACTACACTGAGTAGGTATGCTAATAAAAGAGACGAAACCATACAACTGTAAGGAATAATCCCAGTTGAGTCGGATTGAGTCAGAATATGGAAAGGTCTAACAGTTGGCTTAGAAATGTTACACGACGTGCTTTCAAATTGACACTCAGTCCTTCATTCCGTGGCTTGGAAGAAATGAATGTTGGTCTATGTTTCTACAAGGCTATGAACTTAGCATAAGTCATAGGCGCCGCACGTATAAATGCTTGGTATAGCATGTACTATCCCGTCGTCCAATGCTTGGTATAGCATAATTGTCCCACAAGTCTTAATGCATGTTTCCACGGTATAAGGCTTGGCATAGCCTTTGCTCGTGCCACATGTTAAGTTGCACCATACGGTTTATGGCACTCAAAGAACATGATTGTTCAAGTTGAGCACATATGCGGTCCCGCGGTATGACTTGGTATAGCCACGCGTTCATACGGTCTCAAGGCTCGTCATATAAAGTATGACTTTGGCAGTAGTGTCGCACAGAACATAATTTGGGTTAAGACACGAACCATGGTTGGTTCAATGAGAAGTACGCCACGGTCTATGGCACATATGGAATACGTATTGGTCAAGTTAAGTAGGAAGGCTATGCAGTAGCCATTTCCTGGGATTCAAAGAATGGAAAGTTTACGTGACCATATGTCACTGAGGCAGTCCCTCATTTAGGAGTCTCTAATGAATAATGGAAAGTCTAGGTTGTGAGCAAAGAAGAACATTTTTTGAGTCATATGGTGAGTTAAGTATGCACCATTGCATGGTCATTGGACAACTAGTTCAGCTGAGACGATACGTGGCGGACCCCAGTCATGTGTTGGACCATTCGGAGATCGAGATGGGACCGAGTCTCAGTTACCAGGAGCAGCCCGTAGAGATTTTGGACCGCAGAGAGAAGGTTCTGAGGAATCAGACGATTTCTTTGGTTCGTGTCACGTGGAGGCACCACTCCGTGGGCGAGTCCACATAGGAGAGAGAAGACGAGATGCGCGAACGTTACCCCTACCTTTTTGAGCCATGAGGTACGGTTTTATCTCGTGTCTATCTTAAATTTCGAGGACGAAATTTTTTCAAGGAGGGGTAGATTTGTAAACCCTTAAATCAATCTTTGTTAATAACTTCTCTAATTTTCCTTAAGTATTAAATAAGGTGTAGTGTGTGTAAACATTCTTCTAAAACAAATAAGGAGAATAGGGTTCTTTGCAAAAAAAAAATATTTCAGGGGCCTTATTGCTTGTCACGACCCGCACCCATTTTTTTCATTCAGGATGCGAGAGCGTGTCCAAGCCAGTCTACGCCGCAGTGTCGGCGGGTAGAACGATGTCAAGCCACAATACTCAAAATCCCAAGTAATGCTCATTCATAATAACAAAGTTAAATTACAAATACTCAAGGATTGACATATGATACAAGGTACAATATCTCACACTTTATAAAGAACAACTGGATAAATACTCAACTATCTAACTAGTCTCTCGGTTTTGCCTACAAGTGCACCCGTGTCTCCCCAATGCTAAGAGTAGTCACGGCTAACCTAAAAAATATTGGTTTACCCAGTCAGGATGGAATGAGTACAATTCACTGAATGCAGTTCTAATATATGAAAATGACTATAAAGCAGAGGTTAGACATCAATTATATGTTTTAAAAATAAGCAGAATAATATGTGAGAGACGACCGAAATTCCACGGTAAATAAATAAACAAAAAATACCTTCCCAACTGTTTGAAGTACCTTTAATATGTGATCGGTCTGGGACACTACACTGCGAGGTCTACTTGCATGAAAATAAATAATGTCTACGATGTCTACTTGCAGAAAGTAAACAATGGCTACGAGGTCTACTTTCAGAAAATAAATAATGTTTACGAGGTCTACTTGCAGAAAATAACAATGTCTACGGTCAGATCACACATCTTTGGTATTTCTCCTCCCTACTCCACAAAATATGATAGGATATAAAAGATGACAAAAACCACATAATAAATGACCAACAGTGAATTATAGTAATCATCAATATCGAAAACAAACAATAAACTGTACTCGCCTGGGGTCCTTAGCTGGTGAAACCGATAGTCCCGTTGAGTCCATATAGTTCAGTTGGCTATGGTCAATATGAAGGAGTCCAAAGTTGGCAAAAAAAAGGAATATGATTAGCTAGGATCAAGGATAATCTAATAATCTAAGGGAGATCTCTAACTTAGAGAAAATGTAATTATTTAACTAAAAAAATATGTATATGCTTAGAAAATATTATAACATAATAGGTATTAACCCTTTTTAAAAAAATATTTATTTTATAAAGTTAATGAATATAAATCATTATTAGAAATTTTAGAAATCAAATAAAAGCCCAACCAATCAAGCCAATTTAAATAAACCTTGATAAAGGATAATAGATATACTTATTTAATATATGTTTTGTAAAATACCTTTAAAGCCCAAAATATTTATAAAAATATTAAATCATTTTAGTTATCAAGCAACAAAATATATATGAAAATAAATATATTAGAGTTCATTTTAAAGAACAAAGCATATTTTTTGTTACAAGGTAATTTTAGAAAATTATTTAATATCTCAATTTGGTTGAAAAATAACTATAAATAATAACTATTGACGATAATAATACCAATATACACTAATGTAACACATACATACATATAATATACATACTACTAAACACTAACTATAAACAATTAAAAATATAAATTAATACTAATATACAAAAGTGCTGACAGCAGTTTAAATAGAATTTATAAAGTAAATAAATAAAACATAAAAATCAAACTGATATTCTCTTTGCTCCTATTCTTAATGCTTAAGAAAGAGTGAGGTGGGGAAGTTAGAAAAGGGAAACGAGAGAAGAGATGAAGTAAAGGAAGAAAATGGAGAGGTCGAAAGATGTGAGCGAGAGAGAGAGAGAGAGGAGAGCGGGAGAGGTTCGAGATAGAGTGCTCACCGGAGAGTTGCAGTAGCGTGCACGGCTCACCGGAGGCGGAGGATGGCTTCTCTGACACGCGGCCAGTGGAAAGGTCCCTCGACGCCAGCGGCTCGTGAGCTAGGGGATCGGCTCCGGCTAGGTTAGCCGGAGGACATGAAGTCCGGTAGGTTAGAGTTTTGGTTTTGATCTTCTTTGTATCTGTATCGTGTCCGGAGGTTGGACACATAATTCCTTTGGTTTCTGTATTCATGTCCTGACTCAGACACAAGGATGTTTTCTGATGTAAAGAACTAGATGGACGGATGCAGACACGACACGGATGCCCGGGGTCGGACCCGCAGCGGGATACGATAATGGTGGTTGTGGACACGGAAACTTCGACACCATTATTTGTGTATTTGCTTGTGGGTTGGTGTTAGCTGCTCTGTTGATGCTGGCGACCATCACGGTCATGGTGGTAGTGATGATCTTTGGTGGTGGCCGGGATGGCCGGTATTGTTGGGAAGGTGTAGGGGATTGGCGGTTGGCAGGAGTAGGAGAATTGATGGTTGCTTGGTTTGGGCGGCTGCGGGAATAAGAATATGGGAGGAAACAAGGAAAGCCTTCTTAAATGTATGGAAGGTTCCTAAATATATAAGAATTAGGATTTATAATAGATAATCTTCCCATCAATTAAGTCAAATAGAATTTAAATATGAATTTAATCTAATCAAAACCTTATAGGGATTACAAATAACAGTTTAAACTAGTACTCCATGTTATCGAATAAATTTAAAACAAATTAATCTAATCAAACTAATAGTAGATAATAATAGTTAATTCTAAATTAATAAAATTATTATAAAACAAATAAATCTCGTCATTTATACCATCACAATAATAATTTTTAAAGAATATTCAACATTATCAATTATTCATAGAATTTTGATAAATGGTCAACATAATAATTTATAAAATAATATTTAATATTTATTGATTTAATTTAGATCACATACTCAATCAAATCAATAAAAATAATTTAAAATATTTTTTCTAGTAATCCGTAATTCTATTTAAAACAATTTTGACAAATCTTTTTATTATTAAAAATTATCTATATATTTTTTTCTTTTTCCAAAACATTTTTGAAATCAATATTTTGAAGGCCATTCATCTTTTGAAATTCATAACAAATTCAAGGATAAATTTTTTTTTAATCAAATCGTAATTTAAAAGTAGGTTTGATAACAGAAATATATGTAAAATACTATCACAAAGTTTCGATAAAAAAATAAATTTAAACAAAATAAAAAATTCGGGAGGAGAGATTACAGGCCACAGGGTTGATCCGGCCTAGGAGGAACATACTTGTGGAACCCTCAATGGTGTGCAACCTGACCCAAGGGGTGCACCATATAGCAGGTATTGCGTAAAATTTGGCAAAATCGTGCCTCGTTGTACGAAATGTACTGCATTCCAATTGGGTCCAAGTATAGCTTGTCATACTAGTGACCTTTCATATATAAGAGTTGGCATAACATCGGCTATCCACGTGCATGCCCTAGAAGTGAGTCAAAAAATTTATGCATGGTAAAATAAGTCAAAAGAATGTATGCATGGTATGCATCAAAATTATTGAGCCTATGATTTAGCCTCAATAGAGTCGTGTGCCTGGGCATGATTTATAGCGTGGGCCTCAATGAAGTTTGACACGAAGTTGCAAGGTATTCACAGAGTTGGTTGTACGTTGAACGGGAAAGACCGTAAAACAAGTATGAATGGATTTTTACTGTGTTACGAGGCACGACCTTTATGTGTGTCTCACAAATGGGTCTTATGGCCTGGACACGATGCTTGCATGATTGGATTTTTGTAGCACAGTCTTAAAGATTTTGATAGTGTGATCACATCGGTTGCAACACGAATAGGCCAGGAGTTTAAGTATAAAACTGATCCTAAGGCAACAATAGAAAGACAATCAAAAGAGTAGTTGCACTAATTAAATATACGTGTTGATTTTGTATGGGGGGAGAGGTGCTCACACCACCAATACAATTGTTTATTGACCACCCAATAGTATTTCATGTACAGGTTTAAGTACTTGCTCATCGGGGCGGAGCTCGCTTGGATGCAAAGCATGGAGTTCCATAGCGTTTCGAGGCATGCGACCACATTGAAGACTTTACCTATACAGAACATAATATGTGGATATTGCCTTCTGAAGCATCCGCAAGTGGCAAGTCTTGAACATTTGTATTGAGAGACGAGAGGAAAGTTGAGCGATTGTATTCTGAGAGAAAGTGAGCTTGAGCGACTTATACTCTTGGCTTCGTGCCTTTGTAATATTATTTTGATTATCAATAAAAGATTATGATTTTGTTTAAATACTTGTGTTGCCTTTATTTATTCTATGCTTCTGTTCGGGACTTCTGTACGACGAATCCGTCGCAAGCTACTGTAATCAGTCGTTATGGAACCTGCCTTGCGTGAGCACAACCTAGGCTCACGTGGCATCATGCCTTAGCAAGGATGATCGGTTCTGGAGAACCGGGACATGACAACATCGCCTTTGACTCGCTTCACTCAAAAGGAAGTCGCATTCGAGTGGTCAGACGACTATAAAATTTGCTTCCAAGAGCTCAAGCGCAGCTCATTTTGACCTCGATACTCTCAATTTCGAATGGGGTAGATGGTTTTCAAATCTTCAGCGATGCTTCCGGCCAGGGCTTGGGATGTGTGCTCATGAAGCGAGAAAAAGTGATATCTTTTGCCTCAAGACAATTGAAGTCAAACGAAAAAAACTACCTGATGCACGGCTTGAATTTAGCGGCGATTGTGTTCACGTTAAAACAGTGGTGACACTACCTTTATTTTGGGGTAAACAGGATTTATACGGATCACAAGAGCCTCAATATCTCTTTACTTAAAAGGATCTTAACTTGCGGTAGAGGTGATGGCTGGAACTAATCAAAGATTATGACTTGACGATCGACCAAACGCCGTGTAAGCCCACTTCCTTTTTCTTTTTTAAGATTAAATCTATGATCATAGGAGTCGTGACTAAGCTTCCAGGTGATTTAGGACCATCCTATGCTCATATGGCCTCTAGATAAGTTACATAAGCATTCTTTAGCTATTTCATAATTTAATATGATTTTTAGATATTTTTAAATATTTATTTTACGAGGATTATATATTTTATTGACTTTCATGATTTACCATATGGCCATTCGGGGTCATTTTGGGACTCAGTATTTTTATTTAGGTTCTAGAAGGTTAGAAATATTTTCTACATTTTTCTTGAATTTTTCTAGATATTTTTGGGATTTATTTGGCTTTAAAATGAATTTTAAACCAAAACATAAAGCTAATAGTATAAACCCTCTAACCAATTCTCCAACAAATATAAACTACCGTATAAATTTCAAACCAAAACCCAAACATAACTAACAATATGATTTTCAACCAAAATACTAGAATACTAATTAACTCCATATATCTAACAGTATACTAAAACAGAAAACCAAATACTAATATTATCCAAAATTTACCATAAACCATTTAATAACAATACTAAAGATCTTACAAATAAACAACATAACCAAATTTAAACTAACAAAAACCAATTCAAAGTATAAATATAAGAATAGCACCAATTAATTCAAAACCACAAATTATAACCAAACAAACAATGAACAGCACCTAAGTTGGTCCAAAATCAACACATGTATATATTGGTCCGATCTCAACACAGCAGGACAATTTCGGTCCGGAAACGAAATGATGATCCGAGGATCATCCCAAGTATCCACACACAAGCAACGTAAAATAATCGAATTCCGCAATGTTATCGAGACCGGTCATCACAGACTACTACGACGAGGGACGAACTACTTGGTTTACGAATTATACCAAAAGTCTGATGTAGAAATCCGAAGGGTGGCCTCAGACTCGGATCATGGCGCGTCATCACCGGCTCGAAGGCTTCGAAAGAATGTCTGGACAGGAACGGCAGCGGCCAGGGGCGGTCGCATGGCCTGCCGGGTCGATCATCGACGGTCGTGGGGCCGGCCGGGAAGGCGAGGACTTCAGCACGGGGGCTAGCCATAGATCGGGTACGACTGGCCGCGGAGGTGCTGAACGAGGGTGTGCAGGACAATGGTCGGCCGCATAAGGACGCACCGGTGAGGGGGCTGTGGGGTCGCGGGGAGGTCGGCCGCGTAGGGGTGCGCCGACGAAAGGGGGTCGCGAGGGGGAGAGTGGTTTGGAGTTGGGGCTAGAAAGAGGGAATGTGTTGTGGTTTTATTTTCTTTCCGGCTAAATTTCAACTTGATACCCTCAACTATCCATGTTTTGTAACTTGATACCCTAAACTTTAAAAATAGTTAACTTAATACCATCAACT
Organism: Iris pallida; assembly: GCA_029216955.1. NCBI lineage: Eukaryota > Viridiplantae > Streptophyta > Magnoliopsida > Asparagales > Iridaceae > Iris > Iris pallida. Next base: position 1,057,371 of record JANAVB010007597.1, read on the forward strand.
ATTGAATATTTTCAACTTCATACCCTAAAATCCAAAAAATTCCAAAAATACCCTTGCCCCCCCCTCCCTCTCTCTCCGGCGTCCCCCCCTCCCTCTCCGGCGTTCCCCACCCCCCCTCCCCCTCCGGCGTCCCCCCTCCCTCTCCGGCGTTCCCCCCCTCCGGCGTCCCCCCCCTCTCTCCCCCGGCGGGGGGCGGCGCGCAGCAGCAGCGACGGCCGGAGCAGCAGTGGCGGCGCGTGCAGCAGCAGCAGCAGCGGGGCGGCGCGCAGCAGCAGCGGCGGGCGCGCAGCAGTAGCGGCAGCGGGGGCGGCGGGCAGCAGCGGTGGCCGGAGAGGGAGGGAGGGGTTTGGGAAATAGAGAGAGGGGGGGAGAGCATTTTGGAAAATATATTTTTCAGGGTATCAAGTTGGCTATTTTGAAAGTTTAGGGTATCAAGTTGCAAAACATGGATTGTTAAGGGTATCAAGTTGAAATTTAGCCTTTCTTTCCTTCTGACTAAAAGAAATAGGTGATAGTGGTGGGTGGTAGTTAAGGTTTCAATGGTGAGAATTGAATCGTGGAGAGAATTAATGGGGAGTGTTGAACGTGTGAGAGGGAATTAGGGAAAGAGTTAGGAGGTTGTGCAGCTGAGGGAAATAGGGAGCGACTTTTTTTTAGAAAAATAGTTGGGCTTAGGAATAAAGGTTGGACTGGGTTAGGGTCCAAACAAAACACAACCTAATAAGCAATAATTCTAATTTAACTAAAATGTAATTAATTAACCGACTAAATAATAATATTAATAATAATATAATTATTATTATAATAATACTAAATATCTAATATTAGTCTAAAATTACACTAACAGGACTTTAACCTAAATTAATTAAATCCAAATTTTGGTTTTACACAAATCGTGCACATTATGCTAGTAGATGATAACAATTGACAGGAAAGAGCATGGTAAGTTTCACATTGTAATGGCACACTCTGCTATGTGTAAGTTCTAGTGTAGTTCATGTTATTATGTCTATCAAATGCTTGCATAAATTTCACTAAAATGGCTAGATATATATATATATATATATATATATATATATATATATATATATATATATATATATATATATATATATATATAGTATGTTTCACATAAATTCTTGACCAAATGAGAGCGTGGTGTATAATTAGTCATTCACCAGTACACATCAATGTGTTGATCCTCACTCTCCACAGATTCTCCGGACTAAGAAGGATGTGCCATCTAACTCAAGATGATGCTAGTACATTTTGAAGCCTCGTCCATGTGCCCAAGACTTGTTTCAATCCTTTTGAAGACTCTATATTTTAGTCCAAAGAAGATGGCTCGACTCCTCACGATAGTGGATGTTGTCAAATGTTTTGTATGTATAAAAGGGGATGCAATTTATGGAATGACTATCTCATCAGCATTCATTTTGTAATCAAGTCAAGTTGTAAGCCCATGCGGCAACTATTATAATAGAGTCTTGTAAATGATGTATATTATCAATAAAAATAAAAGTTTCTTATGTTTCAATGTGTTGTTCAATTTCTCTGCATACTCTATTAGATGTTGTGTTTCAGATAACCTTATGACCTAGTCTTGTGCGAGCATACATATTTCTTTAGAAAGGAATTTTGCTTTCAAAACCTTGTATAAAATATTATGGTATTATTTTCTTTTGTATTTTGAAAACTAGTCAAAATTTATAATTTGAAAATACTATTTAGTTTTATAAAAAATTTGTTCTTGGATTTTGTTATTGAAAATATGAAATATGTTATTATTTTTTATCTTTCAAAAGTTCTAAAAATGGTGTTGAAAGCATAACTACTTTTTTTTGAATAATAAAAGGGTTCACCTATATATTTTAAATAGAGATGAGATTTATTCGAAATACTTTACAAATATTTGGAGACACCGAATACTATTTTTTTCAATTATTATGATAATCAATTATTTGATTTCGAATCAATTTATATGATTCAAATTATGTGATTATGTGAAACATTGATTTAAATTAGTATTGTTATCTATTAAAGGATTATGATTTATATTAATTTTTGTTTAAAATATTTATTTGATTTTAAACTAAGGGATGAGTTATACTATAAATTTCTAATTCTTATTCATTAAGCAGCTTCACTTCTATTTAAGGAGGCCATTCACCTAATCTTTCTCAAAACAAATTATATCCTACAAGCCACAATTTCGTCACTACATGTCACGACCCGCACCCTGTGTAGGGGCACGAGAAGTGAGTACGTCCAGCCTACGCCGCAGTGTCGGCGGTAGTAGAACGCTGTCCTAGGTTGCTAACTAATCTCATGCAGTGTATATAATGTACTTGCCAAGATCTCAACTCCGAAAGGAGGACAAGTAAAAGATATAATATACTCAATCACAGTCTAAGCACGATAAGATAACACAGAAATCTAGATGCCAACTAACAACAACAGAAATTAAACTACTAAAATAATAACAACAATATCTCAAACAAAACTCAAATACAACTCAATATCTCAAGTTTAATACAAACAAGCTCAAAACATGAAAGCTAAGTAAGTCTACTAGCTAAACTCCTGAATCACTCCTGAGAGTCGGAACCAAAGGTAGCTAATCCCTCGCCAGGTCCATGGTAAGTAGGGCATGTGTCGTCAGGAGTATCATCTGTAATATTTTCAACAGGTCCAATCAGGACAGGAACGAGCACATCTCATCTAGAAATCTCAAGTAAATGACAAAGACTATAAAGCAGTTTTTAGACAGTTATACAGATGAGCATGGCAGTTTTATACAGATAATGATGTAGAGAAACAGTGAGGGTACAAGGAAAGTAAAGTAACTAACAAGAGAAGAAAATATGGCAAAGAAGACTGTAGTAAACTAGCTGAACTAGAATAACATGGTATAAGTCCAGGCAGTATAAAATGTAATCCCAGTGTGAGTCCAGTCCATATAATCCAATACTAGATGATTCCAGTACAAGATGAGTCCAGTAAAATGAGTCCAGAAGTGATCCATGATTCCAGGGTAAGTCCAGACTATACTCTAACAGTGTGTTTTAAAATACTGAGATCAACATGTAAACGGCTAGAGGTAATCAGGCACATCGCACACTCGGCCAAGTGTGGGATGGCTAGCATTCCAGAATAGTTCCAAGGGAGGTGGTTCCAGATTTTAGGTATGTTCACATGTCTACTCAAGTATTTCCTCGCCCATAAATGAATCCATAATCCAACACTACAACCAGTATGAGTCCAGCCAATGATTCCAGAAATGATTTCTGATGATTCCAGTAGGTGATGCCAGTAGTGATTCTAGATATAGAGGCCAGACATGAATAAATGAGTGTCGCATGTAATGGATCCAGCAATACTAATCGTGTTTGTACAGAGAATCACATATAGCTAACTAGAACTGAAATACAGTAAATAACAAGTAAATGAAAGAACTATCAGAGAATGTACTCGCCTGACACTCTGGAAAGAGTAGTGTAATATCAGATGTCTGTACCAGGGTCACAATGTCCTAAAATAGAGTAATACAGTTATGACATGTCCAAAATGAAGGTAAATGAAATCTACAATACAATCTATATGAATTCTAAGCCAATCTAGGTCAAAGTCAAACTTAGTCAACTCTACAGTCAAACTAAGTCAAATCAAGTCATATTAGGTCACAAGAAGTTAAACTAAGTCATTCAAGGTTAAACAAGGTTAAACAAGTCTAATCTAAGTTAAAGTCAACTCTTGGTCAACATTCTAGCCAACCTAGTCAAGTTATCTAGGGTTTAGTTAACAATGGTCAGACTAGTCAAATACTAGTCAAACTAGGTCAAGTCTAGGTCAAACCTAGACTAACTAAGATTTTAGTCAAACAAAGACTAGTCAGTAAGGTAATTAGGTCAACAAGACTAGTCAATGAGGTAATTAGGTCAAACATGGTCAGACTAGTTAAACTAGTCATTTTTAGGTCAATTAGGTCATGGTTTGACCAATAGTTGACTTTAGTCAACCATGGTCAACAAGGGTCAACTTGCTAGTCAACCTAGGTCTACTAAGCCTATTGGTCAACTCCAAACTCACTAACCATAGACCATAGGCTAGTGACTTAGGTTTCCATAGGCTAGTTGTTATAGGTTTTCATCTCTATACAATTTACATATATATACACACATATATATATAACCTTATATATATATATATATATATATATATTTTTTTTTTTTTTTTTTTTTTTTTTTTTTTTTTTTTTTTATATATATATATATATATATATATATATATATATATATAGATATATATATATATATATATATATATATATATACACATACAACAACCACATAGGCCTATAGCCTATGTAATACCCTTACACCCTAGGTATCTATATATAGACATAATATATATAATCCTAAACAATTATATATATCATTCATATATATATATATATATATATATATATATATATATATATATATATATATATATAAAATATATATATATATATATATATATATATATATATATATATATATATATATATATATATATATATACAAACTTATATATTACTCATATATAGAGAGAAGAAAGTGAGAGAGACTTAGAGTGAGGGAGAGACATAGATAGAGTGAAAGAGAGAGAGAGCTAGACTGGACACACAGGAAAAGGGGGGTGGGGTTCCAGAATTCCTGGAACAGGAATTCAGTCCCCAAACACACACAACACAGTGCACATATACATATATATGTATATATATATACAACTACATATACACACAACTATATATCCCCAAATTCCTCCTACACACACACATATATATACGCTACGTATATATACACTGAAAACACACCAATACATGTATAAATCATAACAAAAATAGTTTTGAAATTCAATTTTGAAAACTGGAAATATATCTCAAATCTGGAAATAAGTCACTGTGCATAGGAAACATGGTAAACCCATGTACACACACCAACACGAGCTAAGACTCGAACCCAAGGGTTGGTAATCGAGCCCCCACATGTGTACGTGTCGTGTGTGTCCATGGGAGTGCACCACAACACGACACGGCGTGTCCAAGTGTTCATAAACCCAATCGGGTAAACACAGACACTGTGCAGTGTCACAGCGTCGTGCACGTGTTCGCGTGTGTGCAGGACACGACACACACATCCACGTGTCTCGTGGTCATGCACACGTGTAGCCCACATATAGGGCTACACGATAGACACACTGTTACGTATCCATGTGTCCTACAGTGTCGACACGAGACCCGTATCAGTCGAGTTTTCTCGACTGATACACGTGGTTTACACTGCGTCGTGCAGAGATGCACACGCCTCGTGGACACGACACGAGCCACGTGGGGCCTCGTGGTCATGCCCACGTGTAGCCCACGTGTTGGGCTACACACTCGTGTCACCACGAGGTGTCCACGACTCGTGTCCGTGCGACACGAGTCGCATGTCAGTGAGGAAAACGTGCGCATGCACTGTCAGTGCACGACCAGTGCACGTGTCCTCGTGTCCTCGATAGGACACGAGAGCGTCTCAAACTCGAGGGGGGGTATGATAGAGGTTGCCCCCTCCTCTGTGTAAATTTTTACGTGTCCATGTGCCCAATTCGTAGAGAAAACAGTATCGGGTAGCAGGAGAACAAAGTGTGCACAGTGCTGTATCTAACTCGTGTGTTCGTGTCCAATTTGGACACGAAAAGGACCCTAATATCAACTCAGTCCTACCAACATACAATATACATATAATAAGCTTCACAAATATGTAGTTTGTTTTGAAAACCAAGAACAAAAAGTCCTATGAGATATTTCACCAAATACTCTAATTTAAACACAGATACGTGTCCGATACGGACACCAAACCAAATCTATTTTTCACCAAACTTAGCCTACAGTTGGGGTATACCTATATGCATGCATTGATGAAGAAAAATCAGGGTATTAACTAGGTTTGAGGGCATTTACCTATTTGTGCAATTCTAAGGAAAAATCACTAAAGAGGGGGTGTGCTTCCTTCAACTTGGTGATGTCCAAAGCTTCCAAATTCTTGATTGCTAGCTTCCCTTAGCACCCTTGATGTTGTAGGGTCCCAATACAAAGACTAGAGTGAATTTGGATCAATATTGATCAAGTTGTGGGTGTTTGAAGAAAATAGGATTTTGTGGGATTAAAATTCATGTAAAATGTTCATGAATTAATGTAAGGGGATTATATAGAATGTGTGGCTGCTAGGGGGGGGTCCTTGGTCGGCCATGGCAAGGGGGGTGTCCTTTCCCTTTCCTTCATGGTTAAGGCAAGACTTTTGTGTAAAGGTTGAGATATTTTGAATGGTTTAAGCAAAATATCAATAAAGGCAATCTAGATATTTATGCCACTTTAACCCATGACTAAATATCCATCCCAAAGCTTCTAGGTTAGTAGCTAACCTCTAGATTAGGGTGAGATAGGTTAGGGACTAATCATGATACTTAACCATGATTAATTAATATTAAAATCACATAATCACAAATAAAGTCTAGTAAATTACCAAAATACCCTTTTGGCCAAAAATCACTAATTTGATGTTCTAAGCCTATGGCTAAGCTCACATGGTTATGGCAACTTCTAGGTTAAGGAAAACTAGGGTTTACACTAAGTTATACTAACAAAATCACAAAGTCATAAGTCATGACTTAGAAATAGTTTTAATTAACTAAAACTCACCAAAAATCATATCATGACTAGAATACCATTAATAAATAATAAAAATAATAAATTTTCAAAATACCCCAATTTCAGAAAACTGGGTGTTACAAGTCTACCCTCCTTAGAAGAATTTCATCCTCGAAATTAAGATGGTCGTACTCCTTCTAGGTCACACCCCCAGTCAATCAAGGTCAAAAGATAACATGCAATCATAGACCTACTGGTCATGATTCTACAGTCTCAAAAAGGGTAACTATTCTATCTAGCATATCACAAGCATATCCTACAGGTACTAATAGAATCACACAACAAGATGGGAAAAGAAGGACAGGAAAGACAAACTTGCTAACCCGTCACCTGCAGCGTTGGTCTCCTCGACCGTCATTGCAAAAACTCTACCCCTCTGGTGCTGAGCTACAGGTGGCCTAGCACCCTCATAAGGAGGTGCAACTGGACAATCTATCATCTTGTGGTCACCAGACCCACAAAATAGACAAACCTTCAGCCTCCTCCTACAAGACTCCCGAATATGCCCTACCTTCTTGCAATACCCACAACTCTGCATCCTCTGATCCTGTCCTCGAGGTTGATGCTGAACGCTAACAGGTGCCTGCTGAATGTGAGGCCTCCTGGCCTGACCTCCCCTGCTACTGGCTCCCTGAGCGTCGCGGCCCCTCTTGAGCTTCAGCTCAAGATCATCCTCAGCTGCCATCGCTCCTGTCAAGATCTCCTCAAAGGTGGCATTCCTGTCACTCTTGGTCAAGGACTTGACCTCCTTGACCAAGCCCTTCCTGAATCTCCTCGCCTTCGCTGTCTCGCTAAGGCCCTCCATAAATCTGCTCAACCGGCAAAACTCACCAGAATACTCCTCTACAGTCTGGTTCCCCTGAACCAGGTTCTCGAACTGGGTCTCCAAAGCACCGACTGCCTGATCCGGGAAAAACTTCCTCTTGAAGAGCTCCTTGAAAACTCTCCATGTCTGTCCTGGAGTGCCTACTCTCGGGTCCGTCTGATACCAGGTACGGGCAAGATCCCGCATCTGGCTGGCTGTTGCCTCTATCTAGAGTCCGGCTGGTATCTCCGCCAGTCAAAAAATCTCCTCAATGTGCTCAATCCAGTCATCAGCATAAAGAATCCCCTCTGTCCCCAGGAAGTCCCTGGGGTTCATCTTCTTGAACTCCTGAATGCCCGGAATCCTCTGCTGTCGCGGCTGTCCCAATCCTCCCTGTGGCTGGACAGCCAACCTCTCCACCGTCGCTCTAGCCAGCTGATGGGCCTCATCTATGCCCCTAGTAAACTCCGCTGTCTGACGCTGTTGCTGGGCCTGCTGCGTCTCTAGGAAATGCTGGAAGTATGAAAACATCTGTGCAGCATCCACTAATCCAGATGGCATCGGCGGCTGGAACTGCTGCTGGTACTGCTGAAACTGTGGCTGACGTAACTGCGGGGGAGGCATGTCTGGGGTAGCTGGGGTAGTCCTCGGAATAGGTGGAGGAGGACTACCAAAAGTAGATACTCCTATGTGAGCAGACGTAAGGAGTGGTACAGTCCCAGCTGTAGGCTGTACTGGACGAGAAATGGCAGACCTCTCAAAATATGTCGGCACAGAGCGATGTGACCTAGTCTCCACCATCCTGAAGACAGATCAATAAGGAAGTCAATAACGGTACAAGGATGACAGTATCAAGGGTAATGCAAAAATAGATTATACAGATTTGAACAAAAATCAGTAGATTCAAATCCCTGGAAATTTCCTAGTTGTGATTGAGTATCCTCTCTCTAAGCCTATTATCAAATTCTATCACAGGCTGTAGTGATACTCTAGTTCGAATACCACAACATAAACTCGACCTGCATGGGCCACCACTAAAAACGTGTCACGACCCGCACCTTGTGTAGGGGCACGAGAAGTGGGTACGTCCAGCCTACGCCACAGTGTCGGCGGTAGAACACTGTTCTAGGTTGCTAACTAATCTCATGCAGTGTATATAATGTACTTGCCAAGATCTCAACTCCGAAAGAAGGACAAGTAAAAGATATAATATACTCAATCACAGTCTAAGCACGATAAGATAATACAAAAATCTAGATGCCAACTAACAACAACAGAAATTAAACTACTAAAATAATAACAACAATATCTCAAACAAAACTCAAATACAACTCAATATCTCAAGTTTAATACAAACAAGCTCAAAACATGAAAGCTAAGTAAGTCTACTAGCTAAACTCCTGAATCACTCCTGAGAGTCGGAACCAAAGGTAGCTAATCCCTCGCCAGGTCCATGGTAAGTAGGGCATGTGTCGTCAGGAGTATCATCTGTAATATTTTCAACAGGTCCAATCAGGACAGGAACGAGCACATCTCATCTAGAAATCTCAAGTAAATGACAAAGACTATAAAGCAGTTTTTAGACAGTTATACAGATGAGCATGGCAGTTTTATACAGATAATGATGTAGAGAAACAGTGAGGGTACAAAGAAAGTAAAGTAACTAACAAGAGAAGAAAACATGGCAAAAAAGACTGTAGTAAACTAGCTGAACTAGAATAACATGGTATAAGTCCAGACAGTATAAAATGTAATCCCAGTGTGAGTCCAGTCCATATAATCCAATACAAGATGATTCCAGTACAAGATGAGTCCAGTAAAATGAGTCCAGAAGTGATCCATGATTCCAGGATAAGTCCAGACTATACTCTAACAGTGTGTTTTAAAATACTGAGATCAACATGTAAACGGCTAGGGGTAATCAGGCACATCGCACACTCGGCCAAGTGTGGGATGGCTAGCATTCCAGAATAGTTCCAAGGGAGGTGGTTCCAGATTTTAGGTATGTTCACATGTCTACTCAAGTATTTCCTTACCCACAAATGAATCCATAATCCAACACTACAACCAGTATGAGTCCAGCCAATGATTCCAGAAATGATTTCAGATGATTCCAGTAGGTGATGCCAGTAGTGATTCCAGATATAGAGGCCAGACATGAATAAATGAGTGTCGCATGCAATGGATCCAGCAATACTAATCGTGTTTGTACAGAGAATCACATATAGCTAACTAGAACTGAAATACAGTAAATGACAAGTAAATGAAAGAACTATCAGAGAATGTACTCGCCTGACACTCTGGAAAGAGTAGTGTAATATCAGATGTCTGTACCAGGGTCACAATGTCCTAAAATAGAGTAATACAGTTATGACATGTCCAAAATGAAGGTAAATGAAATCTACAATGCAATCTATATGAATTCTAAGCCAATCTAGGTCAAAGTCAAACTTAGTCAACTCTACAGTCAAACTAAGTCAAATCAAGTCATATTAGGTCACAAGAAGTTAAACTAAGTCATTCAAGGTTAAACAAGGTTAAACAAGTCTAATCTAAGTTAAAGTCAACTCTTGGTCAACATTCTAGCCAACCTAGTCAAGTTATCTAGGGTTTAGTTAACAATGGTCAGACTAGTCAAATACTAGTCAAACTAGGTCAAGTCTAGGTCAAACCTAGACTAACTAAGGTTTTAGTCAAACAAAGACTAGTCAGTAAGGTAATTAGGTCAACAAGACTAGTCAATAAGGTAATTAGGTCAAACATGGTCAGACTAGTTAAACTAGTCATTTTTAGGTCAATTAGGTCATGGTTTGACCAATAGTTGACTTTAGTCAACCATGGTCAACAAGGGTCAACTTGCTAGTCAACCTAGGTCTACTAAGCCTATTGGTCAACTCCAAACTCACTAACCATAGACCATAGGCTAGTGACTTAGGTTTCCATAGGCTAGTTGTTATAGGTTTTCATCTCTATACAATTTACATATATATACACACATATATATATAACCTTATATATATATATATATACACATACAACAACCACATAGGCCTATAGCCTATGTAATACCCTTACACCCTAGGTATCTATATATAGACATAATATATATAATCCTAAACAATTATATATATCATTCATATATATATATATATATATATATATATATATATATATATATACAAACTTATATATTACTCATATATAGAGAGAGAAGAAAGTGAGAGAGACTTAGAGTGAGGGAGAGACATAGATAGAGTGAAAGAGAGAGAGAGCTAGACTGGACACACAGGAAAAGGGGGGTGGGGTTCCAGAATTCCTGGAACAGGAATTCAGTCCCCAAACACACACAACACAGTGCACATATACATATATATGTATATATATATACAACTACATATACACACAACTATATATCCCCAAATTCCTCCTACACACACACATATATATACACTACGTATATATACACTAAAAACACACCAATACATGTATAAATCATAACAAAAATAGTTTTGAAATTCAATTTTGAAAACTGGGAATATATCCCAAATCTGGAAATAAGTCACTGTGCATAGAAAACATGGTAAACCCATGTACAAACACCAACACGAGCTAAGACTCGAACCCAAGGGTTGGTAATCGAGCCCCCACATGTGTACGTGTCGTGTGTGTCCATGGGAGTGCACCACGACACGACATGGCGTGTCCAAGTGTTCATAAACCCAATCGGGTAAACACAGACACTGTGCAGTGTCACAGCGTCGTGCACGTGTTCGCGTGTGTGCAGGACACGACACACACATCCACGTGTCTCGTGGTCATGCACACGTGTAGCCCACATATAGGGCTACACGATAGACACACTGTTACGTGTCCACGTGTCCTATAGTGTCGACACGAGACCCGTATCAGTCGAGTTTTCTCGACTGATATACGCGGTTTACACTGCATCGTACAGAGATGCACACGCCTCGTGGACACGACACGAGCCACGTGGGGCCTCGTGGTCATGCCCACGTATAGCCCACGTATTGGGCTACACACTCGTGTCACCACGAGGTGTCTACGACTCGTGTCCGTGCGATACGAGTCGCGTGTCAGTGAGGAAAACGTGCACGTGCACTGTCAGTGCACGACCAGTGCATGTGTCCTTGTGTCCTTGATAGGACACGAGAGTGTCTCAAACTCGAGGGGGGGCATGACAGAGGTTGCCCCCTCCTCTGTATAAATTTTTACGTGTCCATGTGTCCAATTCATGGAGAAAACAGTATCGGGTAGCAGGAGAACAAAGTGTGCACAGTGCTGTGTCTAACTCGTGTGTTCGTGTCCAATTTGGACACGAAAAGGACCCTAATATCAACTCAGTCCTACCAATATACAATATACATATAATAAGCTTCATAAATATGTAGTTTGTTTTGAAAACCAAGAACAAAAAGTCCTATGAGGCATTTCACCAAACACTCTAATTTAAACACAGATACGTGTCCGATATGGACACCAAACCAAATCTATTTTTCACCAAACTTTGGCTACAGTTGGGGTATACCTATATGCATGCATTTATGAACAAAAATCAGGGTATTAACTAGGTTTGAGGGCATTTACCTATTTGTGCAATTCCAAGGAAAAATTACTAAAGAGGGGGTGTGCTTCCTTCAACTTGGTGATGTCCAAAGCTTCCAAATTCTTGATTGCTAGCTTCCCTTAGCACCCTTGATGTTGTAGGGTCCCAATGCAAAAGACTAGAGTGAATTTGGATCAATATTGATCAAGTTGTGGGTGTTTGAAGAAAATGGGATTTTGTGGGATTAAAATTCATGTAAAATGTTCATGAATTAATGTAAGGGGATTATATAGAATGTGTGGCTGCTAGGGGGGTCCTTGGCCGGCCATGGCAAGGGAGGTGTCCTTTCCCTTTCCTTCATGGTTACGACAAGACTTTTGTGTAAAGGTTGAGATATTTTGAATGGTTTAAGCAAAATATCAATAAAGGCAATCTAGATATTTATGCCACTTTAACCCATGACTAAATATCCATCCCAAAGCTTCTAGGTTAGTAGCTAACCTCTAGATTAGGGTGAGATAGGTTAGGGACTAATCATGATACTTAACCATGATTAATTAATATTAAAATCACATAATCACAAATAAAGTCTAGTAAATTACCAAAGTACCCTTTTGGCCAAAAATCACTAATTTGATGTTCTAAGCCTATGGCTAAGCTCACATGGTTATGGCAACTTCTAGGTTAAGAAAAATTAGGGTTTACACTAAGTTATACTAACAAAATCACAAAGTCATAAGTCATGACTTAGAAATAGTTTTAATTAACTAAAACTCACCAAAAATCATATCATGACTAGAATACCATTAATAAATAATAAAAATAATAAATTTTCAAAAATACCCCAATTTCAGAAAACTGGGTGTTACACCACAGAAATCAACCATCACTGCCGTTGTGTACCATGTCTTTGTCCGTGCCCCATTTCTTCCATTATTTTATACTTATACAATTGACCTTATCGTGTCGGACACAACCCGACACGCCGTCTAACCCCACGACCACCACCAGGCCAACTCCGGCCACCCCTGCCACAGAACACCACAAGATCCACCACTAACACCGCCACCAGTCCTCCACCTCATCGACAGATCTGCCTAGCCGCAGCCCTCTCTACTGTACGCCATCAACATCATCCCGCAAGCCCGACCAACACAAGTCGGCCGTCTAGCGACCGCACCATACCAGCAAAAAAAAACCAAAACCAACCGTCGCCCAGAAGAAAAAAAAAGGAAACCCTAACCTTGTTGATCATAGCTGCCACTAGATCCCCATCGACGCCGTATCGACAGCACCGTTCATCGCGCGCCTCCCCTTTGACGAGTCCCCGACCTCTGGCGCCAGTTCAGACCTCCGTCACCACCGTGCTGGAGAATTCTCTGCCCCGTCGGACTGGCAAACCAGCAAAGCACCGCCGTGCCCCTTCCGCTGTGGAAAGCCCCTCTCCTTCGTTTTATTTTCCATCTTCTTATTCCTCCTCCTTCACTCGTGTTCATCTGCTGCTTTTAGAATTTGTCGAGATAGAGAGTATTCTCTCTCCTGTGAGAGAGAAGAGTTAAAGATTATGGGCTCAGCCTTTGGATAATGGGCCAGGCTCATTGGACCTGGAGGCTTTATATTTATTTTAGGTTTTTAAACGTTTCGAGACTATAAGGATTATCAGTGGGCTTCAAGAGAATTTGGAGAGCTCATATTAGTATACTTAGATACTTATAGTATTTTAGTTATTTATAATTTATTAATTATTATTATTAGCAACCATCGGGTTTGATATTATTAAAACTATTATTAATATATACTGAAAATATACAAAGGTTCTATATAATAAAACTTTATTGGCTTTATATTTTAATAGCGTTATATATATTTAATAGGGTTATATATATATATATATATATATATATATATATATATATATATATATATATATATATATAAATACATATTATATATATACTATGCTTTTAAATAGAGTTTATAAATAGGTTTTTTTCATAAATCTTAAACAAGCTTTTGAATATTTTGTGATTGGGCTTAATCAAGTATGGGCTTTAGTGTAGATAGCAGATTAGTAGCATTGGGCTTTATATGTGTTATTTTCTAATGGGCTTTTACATTTAAAATCTTTATGACAATATATATATTTTTCATTTGAGATTTATTTACAATACTATATTCCTACTTGTGCATGGGTTTTGTTATGTATTGGCCAGGAGAATGGTTTTTTAAGCTTTAATATTTTGGATTAATATTTTTGGGTCCCATTAGGTTTATTTTCAATGTTGGGCTCTAATATACATTATTTGGCTTGTATTAGTTTTATTTGTAATAAATGTATTTGAGCTAGCGAGGAATGGTTTTAATTTGGACTTCATGACTACTAGTATATATATTTCATTAGTTGGTTATGTCCAGTGATTTTTTACAAACTATTTTGGGTAAAATAATCATAATTTTGGGCTTGGGTTTGCTAAAGAAGTTGATTATATGTTAAAATGATTTAATTATGGATCTATAATTATACTTTTTTGTGATTTGGGTTTTTATATTAATAGGGGCTTCATTAATAGGTTTTTGAATCTTAAATATTTATAGGCTTTAAATATTTCTAATATTAATTATACTTTTAAAAGTATGTTATATATATATGATATTGGGCCTAATATTTGGCCTTTAGTAAATTCATTATGGGCTTATATATAGATTTGGGTGGATAAATTTTTTTTACATTCCTAATAAGCTTTCATATAAACGTATTTTAACTATTATGTTTATGTATATATGGTTATACAAGTAGTTTCCTAAACGAGCTTTATAAATCTAAATGTATTTCTAAATGATATATATATATATATATATATATATATATATATATATATATATATATATATATATATGGTATTCTTGGATAGCTTCGGCTTTCTTATTTATGGAATAAAATGGGAAGTGTTTTGAAATATATATATATATATATATATATATATATATATATATATATATATATATATATATATATATATATATATATATATATATATATAAAATATATATATATATATATTGACTAAGGATTTTCTTTTCTAAAAATAAACTTTTCTTAGATCAATCATATCCATGACTAATCATGCGCCCTTATTTCCTCGCGAAGTTTGGTCTGCTTCACATCGACCCTAGCTAATCGGACTATACTGGACTCAACAGAATTATTGGTTTCACCATCTAAGGACCCAAGACGAGTACATTTTTTGATAGTTTTTATGTCTGATAACTTCTATGATTCATGTATTTAGTATTGTTTTATATTAATTTTATGTTAATTCTCGACATGATGGTTACACGTTGTAGTATTTTATGGATTCCTTACATGTTATATTTCATGATTACTATGTGTGTAACTAATGTATGATTTCTATATTCATGAACTGTTTGGATCCATTAGTACTAATCGTATGAAAAAATACATTAGTAGATATGTAAATATACCCAAAAATATTTAATTAGTCTTACATAGAGAATAGCAGCCGCATACGACACGTGCGGTTGGCCGGATCTTACCCTAGCCGTTTATATGTCGAAAGTGGTATTTCAACACACTATAGGTACAGTTTTCTGGTTCTACTTTATACATTGCTAGTTGTATGTCTTACCAGCTTTAGGAATGTTCTCACTTGTCATTATTACCATGCTCATTTGTTTTTACCCTACGTTCTGTTCCATGATTCTATGCTTATTTGTTCTTCATGTATTTTATTATTTACTGTTTTATAGACTTTGATAATTATTGGAAGTGATGTTAGGAATGTACTCGTTTCATTCCTGACTAGAAATCATTTTTCAGATAGTCGCCTGCTACACTATGCTTTCGGATCCTTGGAAGAGACATGGGTATATGCTGAGGTCGACCCTAGAAGACTAGTTAGATAGTTTAAATTGTTATATTAGATTTTGTACGACATTGTATTTTGATCAAATGTAAATTTTGAATATTGTAAATGATTTTGTTGTTGTGAATGAGAAAATAAAGATTATTATTTTTATAAGCACTTATTTATTGCGGGCTAGACAACGTACTACCGTCGATGCTGCGACATAGGCTGAACTTGGCTACATACTCGTATCCCGAAAAACGGGTGCGGGTCGTGACAAATTTTTTTTGGTAGCCCATGCAGGTTAGTTTTCTCAAAATTGTGCGAACTCGTGATAGTACCTATATCGTACTACTGCGAGGCTGTGATTAGGAAATGCTCATTCACAATTAGGATTGATTTGATTTTTAGGAGGACGACTAGGAGTAGGAGTCCCTTATTCAATTTGACTGATTGAGTAGTTAAGGTTGCTAAGTAGGCCATATGATTTAGCCAAGGATTCATTTAATTCTAAACCCTATTAGACGACTTTCATAGAAGGATACACTATTGTATTTTAATACGTTGATATGAACGAAGGTGGGTAGACTATTCGCCTAGAATTTCTAGGTTTCAATTCTTAATCTTGATCATTTGTGCAGTTTTATTTTTCTGCCTTCCCAAATTATCGTCATATCGTAAGTTCGTATTGCCTATTTAGTTTTGCTTTAAACATAAGGAATTATTTTTTGAAATAATTTTTGCTTCAATTATCCATATATTCCAAGTCGACTTCATTCACTTTTTGATTTTTTTTATTCTTAAAATTGATACTTTCACTTCAAGGATAGATACTTATATTTTTCTATCATGATCAACTTGTTCGAATTTAGAGAAGCTTCTTTAAAATTTTATGGATATAGTTGGAATAGTTTTCGATGACTCATAATGGCAAGGCAGATGCGCACAGTCGCCATTTATTTAAATTATAGAGATTGCGGGTTCACTGAAGCCAGCAGCACACTGGCGAGACGTGACTCCTAAGTTGAAGTAATTTAAGGTAAGCGTGGATTATCGAATATTATTAAAACTATGTCTTAGTTGTCCTATTTTGTCCTTAGTTATCTTTATGTCAATATTGGATAAAGTTGATAGGATATTCAATACCGAATTCTTATTTAAGTCATGAAACCAAAGAGTTTACTGCAGCCAGATGTACATTGACGAGGCATAAATTCTCGGTAAAATGACTTCGAGTATGCTAACGATTTTCGAATACCATAAAGGTTATATTTTTTATTGGCATATGACCATTACACCCTCATTTTGGTTTGATTTTGTATTCTATTTTACCGTAGTGGAGAGAGAATCGTTTCCGTTCTGTTACCGGTCTAGTGCGCTAGTGCCCACCTATGGTGTTGGACAAGGAAGCAGGCCCTTTTTTTCAAGCAAGCTTTGAACTTTCGTTGTTCTAGCACTTTCTCTTGTAGTTTGATGTCCTTAGTTTTTGCAGGTGCGCAGAGCCGGAGCCCGGCATGTTCGCCCATTGGGCCTCTCTACTCCCTACTTCCTTCTATTAGCTCCATTTTCTCGATAAACCTTGTAGTCTCTTCCTTACCCCTCCTATTAGTTCCCTCCTAGTAATTATTTTGATTCCATTTCACTAGCATCATAGTCGTACCTAGATCTTGATTATATAATCGTGCCTAAATAACTTTGCCTTGTGCCAAAATGATTTCAAATTTTGATCGTTCTTAAAACGACTTTGATCGTAACTAAATTATTTTGACTACAGTCATAGTCGTGCCTATATTTCAAACTCTATTATTACTAATGCTTAGATTTTATTCCAACTTTGATCACGATTATTTTGATCATATTCATACTCGTGCCAAATTTTAATCATGCTTGGATGACTTGCATGATTAGCCTTGATCGTAACTACATCCTACTTGCATCCAAGTGATTTTAATCATATTAGACTTTTGATCGTTGATCATGCTTACATAATTTCAATTAGTGGTTACCGTGCCTAATGACTTTTCTCATTTAGCTAGTCATATTTTGGTTCAATCCTTAAGCATGCTTAGATTTGACCTTGACTAAATCCTTGACCATATACTTTGGTCATATTTTGATCGTGCCTAAACAATCAATCGTGCTAAACCAAATTCTTTGACCATCCTTAAACAAAAATTTAATCGTGATGCAATCATTTTGTATATATTCTGGATCGTGCCAAATCGCATGCTTCCTTAAGGTTTTGAATCTATCCGCGAGTACGTTTATCTAATTTTGATTATTAATCGTGTCATTTTTCTTGATTATATTCTTAGTCGTGCCTAATCGTGCCCTTTGAAATTTCGATGACGAAATTTTTCTAAGATGGGTAGATTTGTAACCCCTCTTCCCGAATTTTCAAAATTATTTTTATTATATTTCATTTTAATTAGTTTACCTTACATATTTGTTTAGAAAGAAATTTCGCTTTCAAAACCTTGTATAAAGTATTATGATATTATTTTCTTCTGTATTTTGAAAACTAGTCAAAATTTATAATTTGAAAATACTATTTAGTTTTATAAAAAAATTGTTCTTGGATTTTTTTATTGAAAATATGAAATATGTTATTATTTTTTGTCTTTCAAAAGTTCTAAGAATGGTGTTGAAATCATAACTTTTTTTTGAATAATAAAAGTATTCGTCTATATATTTTAAATAGAGATGAGATTTATTTGAAATACTTTACAAATATTTGGTGACACCGAATACTATTTTTTAATTATTATGATAATCAATTATTTGATTTCGAATTTAATTTATATGATTCAAATTATGTGATTATGTGAAATATCGATTTAAATTAGTATTGTTATCTATTAATGGACTGTGACTTATATTAATTTTTGTTCAAAAGATTTTTTTTGACTTTAAACTAAGGGATGAGTTATCCTAGAATTTCCCAATCAGCTCCACTTCTATTTAAGGAGACCATTCTCCTAATTTTTCTCAACACGAATTATATCCTACTAGCCACAATTCCTTCACCATAGAAATCAACCATCACAACCGTTGTGCACCGTGTCTGTGTTCGTGCCTTATTTCATCTATTATTTTATTAGGGGTGCAACTTGGGCGGGCTAAACTCGAACCCAATCGGATAAACCCGTTAATGGGTTGGGTTAGGGTTGAAGATACTCGGGTTCGGGCTCGGATTTGGGCTAAAATATTTGAACCCGATCAACAATCGGTTTAGGCTCGGGTTAATGTGTCGGGTTATCCGACGAACCCGAATCCCGACTTATATATACTAGCATATGTGCACGTGCCTTACACGTATTTTAACATTTTTTAATTAGTTTAGGAAAACTCTTTAGGAAGACCAAAGGGTAGTCTTCCTAATTACTAAGTTGTCCTTATTAAAATTAATGAACTATTTTAATTAGTATAAGTATGTAAGGGTATTTTCGGAATTCAAAAGTTTCACCATCTAAGTTTTCCTATTATATAGTAGAATAGATAATTAGTATAAATATGTAAGGATATTTTCGGAATTCAAAAGTTTCACCATCTAAGTTTCCTATTATATATATATATATATATATATATATATATATATATATATATATATATATATATATATATATATATTCATACTTCTTAAATAAAAAGTTTAAATCTAAATTCTCCACACAAACTCTTCAACTCATTATCCTGAATCTTATTTCAGTTTGTATTTTGTAATGACCAATACTTGATTGCTATTTGGTTGTGTTTAATATTACTTTTGTTTAAAATCATTTCAAATATTATATTAGAGCCCGATAAACCCGATGGACCCGACATAACCCGAGTTCAACCCCCCAACCCGAGTTCAACCCGATCCTCCGGGTTTGGTCTTGGCCGGCTTCATATGTTGAACCCGAGGTCGGGCCGGGCTTGGGCTCGGGTTAGGCGTATGATTCATCTGGTTGGGCTCGGGTTGACCTCAAGTCCGACCCAACCCGTCCGAGTTGCACCCCTATATTTTATACATATACAATTGTCCTCATCGTGTCGGACACAGCCCTGACACTCCATCCAACCCCACGACCACCACCCAGGCCAACTCTGGCCACCCCTGCCATGGAACACCACAAGATCCACCACCCATACCACCACGAGTCCTCCACCTCATCGAAGATCTGCCTGGCCGTAGCCCTCACCACCGTACGCCATCACCATCATCTCCGCAAGCCCGACCAACACCAGCTGACTGCCCAACGACCGCACCACTCCGGCCAATAACCCCCAAAACCTACCGTCACCCAGAAAAAGAAAAAGGAACCCTAACCTTGCGGATCGTGGCTACCACCAGACCCCCATCGCCGCCGTCTCGACAACACCGTGCACCGCGTGCTTCCCCACCGACGAGTCTCCTGCCTCTGGCACCAATTCGGACCATCGGGCACCACCGTGACGGAGAATCAAAGCGTCGTGCCGCCCAAATCCTTTACCCCGTGCCGCCTGGACCTTCGATCCCGAGCCGCCGCGTTCCCCGGAGCAGCACCGAGGCACTGCTTGACTTCCCCAACGCAGTGGCGAACGGGACCTCCATCCTACTTGAATGGCAAGCCAGTGGAGCACTGCCGCGCCCCTTCCATGGTGGAGAGCCCCTCGCCTTCGTTTTCTTTTCCCAGGTTCTTCTTCTTCCTCCTCCTTTTTTTTATTTTTTTTATTTTTTTTATTTTTTATTTTTTTCTTCCTTTTTTTATTTTTTTTCTTCCTCCTCCTTCACTCGTGTTCATCTGCTGCTTTTACAATTTGTTGAGATGGAGTGTGTTCTCTCTCCTGTAGGGGTGAGCATTCGGTTTATTCGGTTTAAACCGAACCGAATAACCCAAAATCGAATTGGACCGAAACCGAATAAGCAAAACCGAAATCGAACCGAATTGGCCCAAAACCGAATCAAACCGAACCGAATTAAATCGGTTCGATTTTCGGTTTATTCGGTTTATTCATATTTTTTTTTGATTTTTTTGAGCTTTTTTTGTTAATATATATAGTAACTAAATATACATAGACATATTTAGTATATACCTATATATATATTTAGTATGTACCTATATATATTAATACTTATATATAGTGTACACACACACACACACACACACACACACACACACACACACACATATATATATATATATATATATAAATTAATTAATTAAATTTTCTTATTCGGTTTTCGGTTTTGGACCGAAACCGAAACCCAAAACCGAAACCGAAACCGAATAAGAAAATTTAGTATTTTCAAAACCGAAACCGAACCGAATTTTTTTAAAACCGAACCGAACCTCTTATTCGGTTCGATTTTCGGTCCAAAACCGAATAATGCTCACCCCTACTCTCCTGTGAGCGAGGAGAGTTAAAGATTGGGTTAGGCTGTGGGCTCAACCTTTGGATAATGGGCCAAGCTCATTGGGCCTTGAGGCTTTATATTTATTTTAGGTTTTTAAATGTTTTGAGACTATGAGGATTATTAGTGGGCTTCAAGAGAATTTCAATAGGTAATATTGGTATATTGAGATACTTACAGTATTTTAGTTTTTACAATTTATTAATTATTATTAGTAGTAACCATTGGTTTTGATATTATTAAAACTATTATTAATATATGTACTGAAATATCCATAGGTTATATATAATAAAACTATATTGGGTTTTATATAAAGCCCAATATTGTTTTATTATATAGAACCTATGGGTATTTCAGTACATATATTAATAATAGTTTTAATAATATCAAATCCAATGGATTATATATATACTTACAAATATATGAAGAACAGTTTGGCAACTCTAGAGGGGGTGAATAGAGTTTATATAGAAAAATAGCCAATTAAAAATAACTCTTTCACCAACAATAAATAATCAGAGTAAAGTGTGAAAAATAAATGAAGAGCAAAAGAGCATACGCAAACACAGCGATTTTAACCTGGTTTTCCTCGTGGAGGACTAGTCCAGGCCTGAGAACTCTAGCTCAGGATTAAATCCACTATTTGTGAAATAGTAGTTTACAATCCGTGCCTTTTCTTCAGAAGAGCACGTCAACTTCTAACAGATGATCGCAGTGGCGATTTGCTTGGAATTGTCCAAGCGACTTCTTCGACTCTTGCACAAGAATCCTAACTGAGAGATGCTGAGCACTCGACACTTAGGAGGCTTGTGGCTAGTAGATGGGAAGGGTATGGCTTACTTGAGCTTATAAGAGAGAAGAGAAAAGAAGATTGGATGGATTGGAATGAGAGAATTCATGCCCTATTTATAGTGTTTTTATAGGCAGAATTCGGCCAGAATTCGGGTAGGAAAATTCAAAAATTTGGCCGTTGGACAACTAGCAACCAGCTAACCCTAAAATTAGGGTTCCTGATTTCTAGGGGACAGAGTTCGGCCCGAACTCTGTGTGGAGGCAGAGTTCAGCCCGAACTCTGTCTCCAGAGCACAGAGTGGTTCTAAGGGGATTTTTAAGCAGTGTTTGGTTCAGTGGAGCTTGGGATTTTGGGTAGGCTGTAGACTAAGTGTCAAGAGCTCAGCAAGACTCAGAGTACACAAGTCTAGACTCAATGAAAATATAAAATACAGACTCGAAAACACACTGAGAGCCGGAGACTGAGCTGTCGTCTGTCTTGAACTGTTATGCAGACGTCGTGTGTCGTATTGAATTAATACAGATATTATTTAGTCAATGTAGTCAATATTTGGTTGACTGTGACTTTGTGTCAACAATCTCCCCCATATTGATAATTGACAAAATAATATATGTATATTCAATATTCATACCTGGACACAGTTGATTATAGCAACATAGCTCCCCCATACTTGATGCCGAGCTAGAATGTAATAGCTCCCCCGTAATCAGTGAACGGTGTTGAGCTAGAAGCAATAGCTCCCCCGTAAATAGTGCATGAAACCTGTATAATATCTCCCAAAAAGCACAAACAAGCACAGAAATACGAAAAGATAGGATCTGATACCAAACAAGTATATCCAGCCATATATATCCAGGCAGAATATACATAGTTCTTCCCCTTTTGGCAGTTAGCAATATAGACTGCAGAGAAATGAATAATAAAAGAAAACTGCAGTAGACAATTAATAGTAATACAACCACACCAAGCAGAGAAGAAACAGTATAGAAATAATCAAAAGAAGTACTAGCATAAAGTGTCATAACCAAATGTCAAACACACAACCAGAGTTTAAAAGCATCCAAGTACATAAAACTGAAACTAACTAACTAGAAATGAAAATGCATCAACTAATGTCATCATCAGCAGCAGCAGCAGCAGATAGTAGCCAATCTCCATCACGGAGCACGAGATGGTCCAGGAGTGTCAGAACGTCTGGGATCCACAAAAGCAGCACCCGGATCCAGGTAACGCATGACCCACTGATCATCAATGCGATAGCCCTCACGATCGGGATCCCGCTGCATAGGAATGGGCATAGTAGGATGATGGGACATGGAGTACCGAATATCATGCAGCGAGTTGCTGAGTGCACTCATCTGCAGGGTAGTGCGGTAGTCCATCTGAGCCCACCGATCGTCCTCTAAGTCGAAATGATCCCGGAGCATGGTCTGGATGGAGTCATGAGTGGCAGGTGGAGGAGGTGCATCCTGACCGAGTGGAGGGGCGTCTGGCTCCTCATCATCAGAATGCTCAGAAGCCTCAGGAGAGGCGACGACTGCTTGAGTACGTCGTTCCTTGGACAGGAAAGCAGGAGCAGGCAAGAACGGACAGTCATGAATAGGAATGATGAATGCACGAAGGTATAAAGGATAAACCAAAGCTCTTGGTTTCTTCCTACAATTTATCATCCAGTCCATCATTGTCCTAGGAAGATTGAAGGGGATACGAAAATAAAGGTGATATAAAGCAGAGATCTCAAAGTAGGTAACTTCATCAGTTGAACCAGCTTTTGGTAAGATAGTATTGAACACGATGCGATGAAGTTCATAAAAGTAGGGGGTGAGATGCTTGGCCTTTAGCTTGCGAGGACTTACGTTAGGAGCACATAAATCCTCCTTGAATCCTTCAAGGGAAGTATCGCCAACAAATTGAAGTTGACGTGCTTCCACAAGCTTGTCCCACACATCAAGATCCGGGGGAGCAAGAAAGTCTCCCAACTCAGAATTATTGAAGGCAATGTTAATGCCAGCAACCCGGGAATAGATGTGGGTTGCATCGTGAGTCAGATTACAGTAGAACATTTGGATTGCGCTACGGTAAATGACAAAGTTGGAAGCAACTAGTTCATCCAAACAAAGATCACGAAATAAAGATTCATATTGAGAAAATATTGTGAAGTTGATGGGATGGCCCCCAAACACCGGACGAGTCCTAAAATCGCTAAACCATTCATTAGAGGCGTCTAGCGACACAAATAGACGGTCGTCGTATGTATTAGGGTCATCGGGACGCGACGGATTGAACAACGGATGAATGGGGTGTTGTTCAACAACTTGTTCAATCGGAGGAGGAGGAACCGAAGAGGAAGCTCCCTCATGTCGAGTCCTTCTCCCTCATTTGGACAAGCGAGATGCCATTTGCAAAGAAATAGGAGAACTTGAAAATGATAGAAAGAGAGAGTTATACCTGAAAATAATACCAAACAGTGGAAGAGAATGTTGAAAAACCCCTTTCCCTTGATTTTGAGAAGAAATGGAGCTCTCTAGATCAAGAACTAGGGTTAGGGTTTGGAAGGAAGAAGGTTGAAGAGGTGGAGAAGAAGGAAATATGGGAGGAAAGAGAAGGAATCCCGAAATACAATAGGGGTTTGTCTTTGGTCGGATAGAATATTGACCATTGGATCTAAAATGATCCAACGGCAGAGCCAGATCCCGACGCTGGAGCAATTGGACCGAACTCGGCCCGAACTCTGTTAAGGGCAGAGTTCGGCCCGAGTTCTGGATTAGTGGTCCAGAACAGAAAACAGGCTGAAAGATAAAAAAAATTGGTTAAGTGTTGAAGAAAAGTGATGGTTGAGGATAAAAGTTTGATGAAATCAATGAAGTACATAGAGAGGTACTCAAAAGTCAGAATGAACTTTAGAATGTAGTAATTAGACAGTATTAAGTCGAAACAAACCATATAATAAACAAAGAAATATATTGTAATTCAATATTTCAAATTTGCCATGGGTTAGCTGCAGGGACCGGATCCCAGCTAGCGGTAGTCCTGAGGACTAGTGCACCGTGTCGCTTAGGCTTTTACGCCTTGTTGTCAGAAGGACCCTTTCGGCTTGTACCCATACCAAATTTGTCGTAAAAGAATCAAAATATACTCGATATTTACGCAGGCGAGTCTCAACTTATAACTGCTTCATCCAAAATTCCGAGTTCACGACATAGGAAATTGAAGCGCTCTTCGGATAATGGCTTAGTAAAGAAATCTGCTAGCTGATGATCAGTGTCGATAAATTCTAAGTTAATCGTGCCATTTTGCTGATGATCACGCAAAAAGTGGTGTCTGATCTCAATGTGTTTAGTGCGTGAGTGGCAGACAGGGTTCTTAGTCAAATTAATGGCACTTGTATTGTCACAGAATATAGGAATATGCATAAAAGATAACTTATAGTCTTCAAGGGTTTGCTTCATCTACAGAATTTGTGCACAACAACGCCCAGCTGCTATGTATTCAGCTTCTGTTGTGGATAGTGCGACTGAGTTCTGCTTCTTGCTAAACCAGGAGACTAAAGCTTTTCCTAATAAATGACACGTGCCGCTCGTACTTTTACGGTCGACCTTGCATCCAGCGAAGTCAGCATCGGAATAACCAATAAGATCAAATGATGTTGACTTGGGATACCATAGGCCCACTGTAACCGTACCCTTAAGGTATCGAAAGATACGCTTAACCGCGGTCATGTGTAATTCCTTAGGATTAGCTTGATATCTAGCACATAGGCAAATACTGAACATGATATCGGGACGACTAGCAGTTAAATAGAGTAAGCTGCCTATCATACCTCGATACTTACGTTGATCAACGGGTTTGCCGCTCTCATCTGGTTCGAGTTTGGTTGAAGTAGCCATTGGTGTGCTGATTGGTTTGACGTTGTCAAGATCGAACTTCTTCAGCATGTCCTTGGTATACTTCGATTGGCAGATGAAAGTTCCATTAGCCATTTGTTTCACTTGCAGACCAAGAAAGTAGTTGAGCTCTCCCATCATGCTCATCTCAAATTCTGTCTGCATACATTTGGCAAATTCTTGACAGAGGGTTTCATCAGTAGAACCAAAAATGATATCATCAACATAAATTTGAATCAACAGAATAGTGTCTTTAAAAGATTTTATAAACAGTGTAGTGTCAATTTTTCCTTTTGAAAAACCTTTCTCAAGTAAGAAGCTACTTAGCCTTTCATACCAAGCTCTGGGGGCTTGTTTGAGGCCATAAAGTGCTTTCTTTAGCTTGAACACGTGGTCGGGAAATTTGTGATTTTCAAAGCCAGGAGGTTGTTTCACATAAACTTCCTCCTTAATAAAACCATTCAAGAAAGCACTTTTCACATCCATTTGAAATAATTTAAAGTTTTGAAAATTAGCAAAAGCACAAAGCATCCGAATGGATTCTAGTCTAGCAACAGGAGCATACGTCTCATCGTAGTCGATACCTTCCTCTTGGTTGTATCCTTGAGCTACTAGACGAGCTTTGTTACGTGTGACTGAACCATCTTCATTTACTTTGTTTCTAAAAACCCATTTAGTACCAATTATCGAGTGATTAACTGGTCTAGGAACGAGTTCCCATACTTGGCTTCTCTCGAATTGGTTGAGTTCTTCTTGCATAGCAGAAATCCAAAATTCATCATTAAAAGCTTCAGAAATGTTTTTAGGCTCTACTTGTGAAATGAAGGCAGTGCTAGCAACGGAGTCTCTTAGTGATGATCTAGTAGTTACTCCACGTGAAACTTCTCATATAACTAAATTTTCTGGATGAGAAGGTTTGAAAGAGAATTTCTTAGGCAAACCCTCCAGAGAATTAGTTTCGGTCGAAGTATTCATTGGAGTAGAAGTTGATGGCTCAACGTCATCATCAAGAGTACTTACTGCACTGTTGTCTTCATCAAAAGTCACATTTGTTGACTCTTCCACAATAAGTGAGCGTTTATTAAAAACTCTATATCCCTTACTCTTGGCGGCATGACCAAGAAAGATACCATCGTCAGCTTTGGCATCAAATTTGCCTAAGTTGTCTTTGGTGTTAAGGATAAAATATCTACAACCAAAAACTTTAAAATAAGAAACATTGGGGGTTCTCCCAAACCAAAGCTCATAGGGTGTTTTCTTCGTAATGGGACGAATTAGCACCCTATTCAAAATGTGGCATGCTGTACTGACAGCTTCTGCCCAAAAGTATTTCGGAAGTGAAAATTTATTCAACATGACTCTGGCCATATCGCCGAGAGTTCTATTCTTCCGCTCCACAACACCATTTTGTTGAGGAGTTCTAGGACAAGAAAATTCATGATCAAAACCATTTGCATTACAAAAATTTTCAAAATCATAATTTACGAATTCGCCTCCATGATCACTTCGGATTCGAGTAATCATGTAGCCTTTTTCGTTTTGAACTTTCTTTACAAAAACTTTGAAAACAGAGATAGCATCGCTCTTATTAGCGAGAAAGAAAACCCAAGTGAATCTCGAAAAATCATCAACATAAAGTTTGCCACCAAGGCTAGCTATTCTACTAGGACCAAATAAATCCATATGAAGTAGTTGCAAGGGTCTAGTAGTACTTACAGAGTTGATGGAATGAAATGAGGATTTAGTTGCCTTGTTTAGTTCACATTCGGCACATACCGTGTCCTTTTTGAATGAAATGACAGGCAATCCTCTCACTAGCTTCTTGGTAGAAAGCCTGGATATAGCATCCATGTTGGCGTGACCAAGACGCTGGTGCCAAAGTAGTCGTTCGTCTTTGTGGGCATATAGACATTTACCTGCATTGTTAGTATTTATAGAAAGATAGAAAATATAGATGTTGTCCTCTCTTTTCCCTTCAAAAGCAATGTCTTCTGTTGACCTATCATAGATGTAGCAACTATTTTGTCCAAAGTTAATATCATATCTATGATCAGTAAGATGACTAATGCTGAGCAGGTTATGCTTTAACTCGGTCACTAGGCAGACATCCTTTATTACAGGAGAAGGAGGATGACCAATGATACCATTACCTATTATGTGCCCTTTGAAATTGTTACCGAAGGATACATATCCTTCTCTCTTCATCGATAGTGATGCAAAAAGATTTGCGTCTCCCGTCATATGTCGCGAGCATCCACTATCGAGAATCCACTTACTTTTAGTTGAAGAGGGAAGGTCCACCTACATCAAGAGTAGATGTGACCTTTGGTACCCGAGTTCTTGAGGGTCCTGACAAGTTAGTCTTTGGAAACCAAGTATATATCTTTTTATCTACAAGTCTTCTAAATTTGCACTGTGGTGAGATGTGTCCATGTAATCCACAGTAAGTACAGATAGCATTCTTATTTATACTAGGAGCATGAGAATAATATCTATAAGCAATAGGATGAGGATGGTCATGATGTGAAGAGTTAGCATAGTGATGATGATTATGCATAGAATGAGTGGCATGGTGATGGTGTCTATGAGGCATATCATGATGGTATTGTCTATGATGTGTGACATGTTGATATTGTCTATATGGCATGGCATGATGATTTTGTCTATATGGCATATGATGATCTTGTCTATATGGCATTGCATGATGATCTTGTCTATATGGCATGGCATGATGATTCCTATGTGTGGAGTGATGTTGATTGTGTCTTTGTGCATGATGATTGTGTACTGAGTGAGAATTATTCTTACGTGCACGTGGTTTGTGAAAGTTTGTGTATATAAAAGCATGGTTATGTGCTGCATGAGAATGACGTGGTTGACTAGCATGAGTGGTGTTGTGCCCATGTGATTGGGTTGAGGTTGAACAACCTGTTTACCCAATTTGGTTTCTAATCTTTTAGAAACAGCTTGCAGTTCATCAACCTTAATATTTAAGCCATATATCTTAGTCATGGAAATCTTGTGTCTACTCTTTTCTTCAGCAAGCAACGTGTTGAGTGTAGTGATTTCTTGAGTTTGTTGCTCAATACGTGCTTCAGCATCATGTAAGCTTAATTTAAGCTTGGATACTTCATCAGGGTCATTTGTGGGTGTCGTGTTTCTAACATTATCAAGAAGTAAGGAAATTCTTTGTATCTCATCTTCAAGACTTTTGATTTTGTCCTTGGCATGTTTGTATTTACCGATGACCTTTTTGTGATCATCGAGTAAATCAGTGAAAGCATCACCAAGTTCATCAAAAGAGAAGTCATCTAGAGTTTCGTTAGATACCTTGTTGGAAGTTGCCATTAGGCACACATTTGCTGTATCTTGAGGAGAGCCTTTTTCTTCCTCGGAGTCACTCGCTTCACTTTCATGCCAAATTCCTGTGTTGGCATATTTCTTTGATGAGTTCTTTTTGTATGGCTTCTCATAGCGGTTGCTCTTCTTCAAGAATGGGCAGTCTTTTCGGACATGTCCAGTCTTCTTGCAACCGTAACAGGTTGGCTCTTCTTCATCATCTTCTTGTGAATCCTTCTTCCTTCGATTGAAGCGAAGGAATTTTCTGAAGTTGCGAACCATGAGAGCTTGGTCTTCATCATCCGAGTTATCGTCTTCGGTCTCATCGTGATCAGCCCTTCGTCGATGAGCTTTGAGTGCGATCTCCCTGGTCTTCGGAGCAGGCTCTTCGAAGTCCTTGAGGTCAAGCTCGTAAGTCATGAGCTTACCCATCAAGGTCTCCATTGACATTGTTGTGAGATCGTTCCCTTCTATGATGGCTGTCACCTTAGGGTTCCAAATCTTTGGTAGCCCTCTGAGCAACTTACGAATCTTCTCGTGGTTTGAGTACTGCTTTCCAAGCGAGGATAGAGGATTGATGATGTCGAGGAATCTTGTGATCATTTGAGTGATCGTCTCACTTGGCTTCATCTTGAAGGCTTCGTATTCTTGAGTGAGACGGCTTATTTTAGATTCCTTGACCTGTGTGGTTCCTTCATGCGTCACTTCTAGAAGTCTCCATACTTCATGAGCAGTGGTGCATGTAGAGATCCTGTTGAACTCATTCCTGTCTATAGCACAGAATAAAGCATTAATAGCCCTAGCATCTAGACTTGCCTGTTTCTTCTCCTCGACAGAATATTTGTCGTGTGGTTTCTCAATGAGGTCACCATCGACAACTATCCTGGCGGGCTTTTTGTAACCGTCAGTGACGACAGTCCACAGGTCAAAGTCTAAAGACTTAAGATAGAAGCTCATCCTTGTTTTCCAATATGTGTAGTTTGTCCCATCAAATAGGGGAGGCCTATGAGTGGACTGACCTTCACCATGATTGGAAATCAAGGATTGTGTGGTTGCCATGGATCAGCTCTTAGGATGTTAGTCCTTAAAAAGAGAACAGAGCTCTGATACCAATTGAAGAACAATTTGGCAGCTCTAGAGGGGGGTGAATAGAGTTTATATAGAAAAATAGCCAATTAAAAATAACTCTTTCACCAACAATAAATAATCAGAGTAAAGTGCGGAAAATAAATGAAGAGCAAAAGAGCATACGCAAACACAGCGATTTTAACCTGGTTTCTCTCGTGGAGGACTAGTCCAGGCCTGAGAACTCTAGCTCAGGATTAAATCCACTATTTGTGAAATAGTAGTTTACAACCCGTGCCTTTTCTTCAGAAGAGCACGTCAACTTCTAACAGATGATCGCAGTGGCGATTTGCTTGGAATTGTCCAAGCGACTTCTTCGACTCTTGCACAAGAATCCTAACTGAGAGATGCTGAGCACTCGACACTTAGGAGGCTTGTGGCTAGTAGATGGGAAGGGTATGGCTTACTTGAGCTTATAAGAGAGAAGAGAAAAGAAGATTGGATGGATTGGAATGAGAGAATTCATGCCCTATTTATAGTGTTTTTATAGGCAGAATTCGGCCAGAATTCGGGTAGGAAAATTCAAAAATTTGGCCGTTGGACAACTAGCAACCAGCTAACCCTAAAATTAGGGTTCCTGATTTCTAGGGGACAGAGTTCGGCCCGAACTCTGTGTGGAGGCAGAGTTCGGCCCGAACTCTGTCTCCAGAGCACAGAGTGGTTCTAAGGGGATTTTTGGGCAGTGTTTGGTTCAGTGGAGCTTGGGATTTTGGGTAGGCTGTAGACTAAGTGTCAAGAGCTCAGCAAGACTCAGAGTACACAAGTCTAGACTCAATGAAAATATAAAATACAGACTCGAAAACACACTGAGAGCCGGAGACTGAGCTGTCGTCTGTCTTGAACTGTTATGCAGACGTCGTGTGTCGTATTGAATTAATACAGATATTATTTAGTCAATGTAGTCAATATTTGGTTGACTGTGACTTTGTGTCAACAATATATATATATATATATATATATATATATATATATATATATATATATATATATGAAAAATACAAATTATATATATACTATGCTTTTAAATAGAGTTTATAAATAGGTTATTTTTTTATAAATCTTAAACAAGCTCATGAATGTTTTGTGATTGGGCTTAATTAAGTATGGGCTTTAGTGTAGATAGCATATTAGTATTATTAGGCTTTACATATGTTATTTTCTAATGGGCTTTCACATTTAAAATCTTTGTGACAATATATATATTTTTATTTGAAATTTATTTAGAATACTATATTCCTACTTGTGTATAGGTTTTCTTTGTTATGTGGATTGGGCCTGGGGAATGGTTTCTTAAGCTTTAATTTTTTGGATTAATATTTTTGGGTCCCATTAGGTTTATTTTCAATGTTGGGCTCTAATATATATTATTTGGCTTGTATGAGTTGTATTTAGAATAAATGTACTTGAGCTAGGGAGGAATGGTTTTAATTTGGTCCTTCATGAATAGTAGTATATATATTTCATTAGTTGGTTATGGACAGTGATTATTTACAAACTATTTTGGGTAAACTAATCATAATTTTGGGCTTGGGTTTGCTAAAGAAGTTGATTATATGTTAAAATAATTTAATTATGGATTTTTAATTATAATTTTTGTGATTTGGATTTCTATAATAATAGGGGCTTCATTAATAGGTTTTTGAATCTTAAATATTTATAATATTCATTATACTTTTAAAAGTATGTTTTATATATATGATATTGGGCCTAATATTTGGCCTCTAATAAATTCATTATGGGCTTATATATGGATTTGGGTGGATAAAAATGTTTTATATTCCTAATAAGCTTTCATATAAACTTATTTTAACTACTATGTTTATGTATATATGGTTATACAAGTAGTTTCCTAAGCGAGTTTTACAAATCAAAATGTATTTCTAAATGAGTAATCTATTAGTATGTCTTCTTAAATAAGTTTATATAAAGCTTATAATTATTTCTATACACACACACTAAGGATTTCCTTTTCTAAAAACAAACTTTTCTTAGATCAATCATATCCGTGACTAATCGTGCGCCCTTATTTCCTTGTGAATTTCGGTCTGCTTCACATCGGCCCTAGCCAATCGGACTATACTGGACTCAACTGAATTATCTGTTTCACCAGCTAAGGACCCCAGGCGAGTACATTTTATGATAGTTTTCATATTTGATAACTTCTATGATTTATATTTAATATTGTTTTACATTTATTTTCTGTTAATTCTCGACACAATGGTTACACGATGTAGTATTTTACGAATTTCTTACATGTTATATTTCGTGATTACTGACTAATGTATGATTTTCGTATTCATGATCTGTTTGGATCTATTATTAATAGTCGGACAGGAAAATACATTATGAGACATGTAAATATACCCAAAAATATTCTATTGGTCTTACGTGGAGAATAGCAGCCGCACACGACACATGCGGTTGGCCGGATCTTACCCCTAATCGTTAATATATCAAAAGTGGTTTCAACGCACTACATACGCGAAGTTTTCTGGTTCCACTTTATACATTGTTGGTTATATGTCTGATCAGCTTGAGAACCGTTCTTACTTGTCATTATTACCATGCTCATTTGCTTTTACCCTATGTTCTGTTCCATGATTCTATGCTTATCTGTTCATTATGTATTTCATTATTATTTACTGTTTTATAAACTTTGTCAAGTATTGGAACTGCTGTTAGGAATATACTCGTTTCATTCCTGACTGGAAACCATTTTTCAGATAGTTGCCTGCTACACTATGCTTTCGGATCCTTAGGGGAGACATGGGTATATGCTGAGGTCAACCCTAGAAGACTAGTTAGATAGTTTAAATTATTGTATTAGATTTTGTGAGACATTATATTTTGATCAAATATAAAACTTGAATATTGCAAATGATTTAGTTGTTGTAAATGAGCAAATAAAGATTATTATTTTTATAAGCACTTATTTATTGCAGGCTAGACAGCGTACTACCGTCGATGCTGCGACGTAGTCTGGACTTGGCTACGTACTCGTATCCCAAAAAGCGAGTGATGGTCGTGACAACTGTCAATTCTTTGGAATCGGGACGTGACAATTTGTGTTAAAGTGTTCTTGAGTTGTAAAAATTAAAATTTTCATCTTTGTTGTAAGAAGATCAAAACCTTCTTGTAAAGAGGTTGAACTGACAAGCCTTCGGATCAAAACTTGTGTGAAGTTGGAGTGTCTTTAGATCAAAGCTTTCGTGTATTGAAGTTGGAGAGGCATTTGGATCAAAGCTCTTGTATAAGAAGTTGTGAGCCTTCATATCAAAGCTCACATTGTATTATTTACTATAATAGTGGATTAAAGCTAGACAGAGTTCATGGACTCGAGTGCCCCAAGGGAGGATACTAGGATACATCGGGTGTCGATATTTATATTGATTCTTCTCTTACACTCTTAATCTTTAAATTGTCCATTAGCAATCGTATTCTACTTGATTAGTTAGCTTGACCCTATTCACCCTCCTTTAGGGTATGTCACGACCCGCACCCGGATATACGGATACGAATACGTGGGCCACGCCCAGCCTACGCCGCAGTATCGACGGTAGAACGCTGTCTAGTACCCAATAAATATACACTACATCTAGAAGGCCTACAACTATAAATATACTCTAGTCACATCACAACAGCTAGGGATGATAAGACAAGAAAGATAACTAAAGCACAAGAACAACTAGAAACTACTAGAAGGAATCATAAGACAGGAAAATAAGAAGGAAAAATAAGACGAACTAAGGATAACTACCAGGCAACTCACATAGAATAATAGTGAGATCCACCTAAGCTAGCAACATCATGAAGTCCACTAATAGTATAACAATTCCTAAAATATTATCAACAGTATCCTGTCAGGAAAATGAGCAAGTAAAAACACTAACAGCAGTTCCATGTAAATTGACAAATTCTATAAGAGACAGTATAATAAAATACAAGACAAAGATATATGAAGACTTGGGAACCGTTCGGAAGCTGAGTTACAACCCTTAAACCAAACAAGGACCGGGATTGTAACCCTTCTCCCGAGCAGAACTTAGTCTCCAATCAAGGTACATCATAGAGGCATGTAGAACATGTGAGTAACTGTATATCATAGCATGGTGAGAAAGTACTGAATGTAGAACAGAGCAAGATATATGATAAGATAAAGTAAATATAAAATATGCCTTGAATTATTAGAGCGATATGTGATCGGCTTGGGATAAGTGACAGGACAGGCTATCCACTTGGCCTGGTAATCCGCGGTGACCTCAACGGAAAGTCATGCCGGCCAACCTGGATAACGAGCACAAGGCAAGGGAATCTCGCTACACCCTACGTGAGGGAGAGTGGCACGAGCACAAGGATAGTGACAGGGTGGCTTGGTTCACATAGCCCCTAATAATTCTCCATCCCCGAATAGTATAATGGTCCTGGACATGACACGTCATGACACGGGATTCCCTAAGAGGATAGCTACTCCCTCTCAGGAATCGGTGTCTATACAAGTACATGGAACAAGGCAGGAAATGTACATATATACCAAGAAAATCCAGGAACAACATCTCATGTCATGATCCAACATATACTAGTCCGTGAACTATCGTGACTGGAAATCAAGTAAGACACTACGACTGAATCGGATATAGAAGATATCAAGACAATGAAAACTATTAGTGAATGTACTCGCCTGCGGTCCTGAGCTGTCAAATGGGGTCGATGCTCAGAGTAATGCCACAGACCTAAAGATAAGATATATATAAACTAATTAGGGTTCAACAGTGTTAGGCTTGATTCTATAGTATAAACTATGTAATCTAGGTCAATCTCAGTCCAACTAAGTTAAACTAGGTCACACTGAGTCACACTAGGTCACAAGAAGTCAAACCAAGTCAAACTAGGTCACACTGAGTCAAGGGTTGACTTACAGTTGACTTTGGTCAACTCTAGTCAACTCTGGTCAACTTCTAGACATTTCTAGGCCAAGTGTTGACTGATAGTTGACTTTTGGTCAAGCAGTCAAACTTGGTCAACCGAGGTCAAAACTAGCCTAAGCATACTATTCCTAAACATTACCAACCAAAATACCATATATCTTGGTCAAACACTGTCAACACATTCAATTTCAGTGGTTGTGAAATCACTGGAATTGATGGATCTCAAATCCGATATAAGGGTCTAAAAATACGAATAAAAAGAGAAGGATTATAATAAAAGGGTGAAAACCTACAGGTGTTGTCGGATGGTGAAACAACCATCACCAATGTGTCCAGAATGGTCAAATCAGCTACGATAGCCTATCCATAAGTCCAATTTGGACACATGGGCAAAAAGGTAATTTCGGGCCAAAATGGTGTCCGTGTCGGACCCATTTTGTACCAAAAAATGTGTCAGAATAAAAGTGCACTAAATCCAACAAATTATATGTTTACGAATCCAGAATGACGATACGAACCCAACGGTATATCCAGAATTGGATTCCGATGACCCGATCTCAAATTGGTCCGTTGACCCGGATATTGGAATCCGATTTACACAGAAAAGCATGTCGGAGCCAATGTCCTCAAAATTCAGCAAATAATATGTCAACGAGTCCAGAATGACGATACAAACTCAACGGTATATCCGAAATTGGATTTCGATGAGCCGAACTCAAAATGACCCGTTGACCCGGATATTGATATCCAACTTGCACCGAAATGCGTGCTAGAACCAATGTCCACTAAAACCTAGCAAATTATATGTCGATGAGTCCAGAATGACGATACGAACTCAACGGTATATCCAGAATTGGATTCCGATGAGCCGGCGTCAAAAGGTCCCGTTGACCCGGATTGTGGAGATCACTTTGCACCGAAATACGTGCCAGGGTCCACGTCCTCCAAATCTAACAAACTTTATATGAAAACATGCCAGAACGATGCCACGAGTCTACTGGTGGTGTCAGAAATTGAATCCGGAGTTCCGGGTTCAAAAATCGAATTTAATAACTTGGAAATTACGAATTTGGATGGCCAACTTTGGCATCGAATTCAACCAACCAAATGTGCTGACAATAAAAAGAAACTGGAGGGTTAGGAAGAGGGTTATACCAGCTTCACACTGGAACTGATGGCACGCCAGACGGAGCTGCGACGGAGGAGATACGAGTCGACGAAGTCGGCTCCACAAAACTGTCCAAAAATAACATAATTTAAAGTGTCAACTTGGTGGCCGGTTTTGATGTATCAAACGACGAAATTAACGAGTGAAATTTGAGAGGGATGAAGGGGTATATACCGAGATTGAGACGGAGTGAAGAAATCGCCGATCCAATGATCGGATTGTCCAGAAAATCGGCACGAAGTCGCTGTCCCAAAATGAGATTTTGACTTCGTTTCCGAGCACGTCACTGCGTGAACCCGTGACAAATGCACGAATCGGCTAGGCGGCACGTCAGAGAAGTCGACGCGCGCCACGGGGATGCTCGCCGGGGGCTCGTCGGCTATGGGGGGCCGGCCACGGTGGCCACGGCCGGCGGCGGCGGCGCTGCACCGCGCGGCCTGCCGTGCTCGGCCTGCAGCTGCCGTCGCCATTCCGCCACTGCTGCTGCACGCTGCTGCCAGCACTGCGGCTGCTGCAGGCCGTGGCTGCGCTGCCTCGCGCGGCGGAGGCCACGGCCGCGGCGGCGTGGGCAGCGCCGACGGCGGCGGTGATGTGCTCGTTGGTGGTGGTGTAGTGTTAGATGGTGGTGGTGGTGTAGTGTTAGATGGTGGTGGTGGTCATGAAGGAGAAGAAGGAGTTTGAGGAAGAAAAATAAAAAAAGAGGGGAGAGTGTGTCGGCCATTGGGGGGGAGAGTGTCACGCCCCAGAACCAGAATACTGGAGAGCGGGGGCAGACATAGCCAGCTACGTATAACGGAATGGAATCCACACCGCTATACGGTCACGGCTGTCTAGATATGTGAGGGTTTCACTACAATCCATCAGTCTCTTAAGGTCATAAAATAGCCTATTGTCTCAATCTCAACCAACTAATAATAGTTACAAGATGTCAGACCACCAAATACACAATTGTAAGGCGTCCCATACATTATATATTCGGAATGATCATGAAGCTAGTCGTTACAAAATGTGAGGACTAGCAAGAGTTCAGTCATACATGATCAACCCCCGGGGCTTGTCAATCATGTTACAGCCCGTAGGCAGACAGTAAGTAAGTACAATCGAGCTAACACTTGCTCGTCGGCTAAACGCCTCAAAAGAATAATTTACAATATTACAGTGGGAGAATAAAAGAAACCCACTCGATGCCCTGGTTACGCCTGGTGACCACCATCGGGCTGAAAAGCAGGAAGATCCTTTGGTGCTGCTCCGGTATCTGGCCATACAAAACCAGCTGGGTCAGACCCCAGAAAGAGCAAATGCCACAAAGGAGGCTTCACTTAAGAACTAAAACCAACAAATCATTATCATTCAATATGTAAGAAAATAATAAGTAACACAAATTGAGGTTTGTACACTACCAATGCACTTGCCCCAATCAGAGAAAATAATTAAGAGAAGCATCATTGACATAAAAGAACTGGAGAATCATGCTAAATAAAATATAGCTGGACAATATATGAAGAGAAAACGAATGTACTATTCCGGAAGCCAGGTTACAATCCTTAAACCAAACAAGGACCGAGATTGTAACCCTTCGCCTGAACAGAACTTAGTCTCTGATCATTTATTGCTAAAGGTGCAAATCATTAACGTAAAAAGGAGAGAGTACAATGATAAAAGTGACAATAGAGTACAATTGTTATAATAACAATCTGGAGTGACAACCATTCTGGTACAATCTGGAGTGACAATCATTATAGTGACAATCTGGAGTGACGATCATTCAATCATTCTGGTACAATCTTGCAATCAATCAATTCTAGACAATACTATACTGGACTAGACTCCATGCAATCAATCACGGCCAATCATTGCCTACGGCTTTCTACATTAACTAACTAGGGTTATCACAATCCTAGTTACTAGCAAGATGCAATGAGATGCTCTAAATAGTCACAGGCCCTGCAGCTATCCAGGTTATCCAGGCAATCATTATAGTGACAATTTAGAGAGTACAATGCATTAGAGTGACAATGGAGTTCAATCATTTAAGTGACAATGGCGGGTGCCCCACATAACAGTGGGCTGGAAATATGCCCTACTCGTCGGCAGGCTACAAGTCCAAACATTTGCGGCCGGGATAACGGGATCGCCTGTAACTGGGGAACATCTCTTCATGTCTAATGAATTATACTAGTCATTAACCTTAGTCCATTTCAGTAGGTACTCCTGACCGTGGTACTCAGGAGTCCCCTCCTAGACATGATGCAAGACAGGACTGGATTATTTGTACAAGCACAATCGCCCACGGTGTCCAGGTAATTATACAGGTCATGTCATGTCAGGTAGCCGTCGCAACAGCTATTCGGGATAATCATGTCAGGTTTATCATATCAAGTGTACTAGTCAGGAGTGCGCCACGACGGGCCACTATCAGGTCATGTAAGGTTATTATATCAGGAGTGCACCACTACGGGTCACTATTACGTCATGCTCAATTATCAATTCCAAACATATCAATTGAATTCATGATTTTCAAGTTCAGGACAAAAGGCGTAAGGATATAAAATGGACGTAAAATATCTAATAAAATATCAATATTCAGGACTATAGGAGAGCCATGTGGCTAAAGCATATGCGGTCAGGAAAGGGTAAGACTCATGCGGCTGGATGAGAACTGCCCATGCGGCTGAATGGGGTCAGGCGCATGCGGCTGATAAGGGACTCAACCTCAAGCGGCCAAGAGAAGGGCAAGACACATGCGGCTCAATTAAGTGAGCGCATACGGTTCAGTAGAAGCCCATGTGGCTCAGGAAATAAAGGATGCATATGCGACTGGGATTAGTCAGGGTTATGCGGCCCGGATTAAGAAGTCCATGCGGCTGGGTCTGGGGGTTCTCATGCGGCTGAGACAGCACATCTCATGCGGCTCAGGGTGACGGGTCTCATGCGGCTCAGTCTGAGCAAGGCTATGCGGCTGGATCCAGGTCAAGTCTCATGCGGCCAGCGGGATGAGAAATCTTATGCGGCTCAAAGGTTATGCGGCTCAATTACTTGCCGCATGAAGATTCATGCGGTCAAGTACTCAAGCAAGTCTTATGCGGCTAGGAAGGACTTTCCATGCGGCTGAGCTCGAACGAGTCTCATGCGGCTGGAAAGACCATGCGGCCAGAGACTTGCCGCATGAGGGTTTATGCGGCCAAGTACTGCTCTTCTTCTCCACTTGTCCGAGAAGAGGAGTCAAGCAACCATGGCTTCCAAACTACACAACACCTTCATCCGGAGCCCAAATCGGAACTTCCATAGGTCAAAACGGGGTAGAACGAAATTCTCTACAACATGGAACCATCAAAACTCGAAAATAACAAGATTAAGTAGATCAAAACCCAAGAAATCCGAAAAGAATGTAAATCTAGATCTACAAGAATCTAGCCATGGAAAGTGAAAATGTCAAGTTCTAAAGTGCTTTAAAATGTAGTAAGGAAGAGAATGAAGTAATAAAATTGGAGTTCCTCCATGAAGCAAGATGCACTTGCCTAGACCTCTCTCTCCTTTCTCTGGTAGGTAAGAAGTAAATGAGGAAGAAGAAGATGATAAATGAAGAGAGAGAATGAAGAGGGCTAATAAATACAAATGGTGGTAGTAGGTAGGGGGTTCACCTTGGGTTCTTAATGAACCAAGGCAACCAAGCCTAGCCGAACCAAACCAACCCCAGGAATAAACCAAGCCAAGATAAACCAAGGTGAACCAAGTCAAGGTCAATAAACTCTCTCTAGCAATTTAAACCAAATGAATCATGAAATAACCCAAGCCTCACTAATCCAAAATAAACCAATGAACCATTAAAACCATTTAAACTATAAATGCCAATAAAATCAAGCCAGTGCAAAATAAACCAAGATAACTAATCATGACTGAATAAAATATGGGTCCAAAACACGTATACGTACACTAAATACGTATCACGAATTTGGGACATTACAGAGAGAGTATGAATGTGCTGTTGAGGGAGAGAGAGTTGTGTGTGTGAGTGTAAATAGAGAGGGTGAGAGTGTTGTATATGAGTGTGTGTGTGTGTATAATAATATATATAGAAAGGGAGTGGGATATTTAGAGAGATAGATATTTAGAGAGAGGGGGGATATAGGTCGGCTGTGAGTGAGTTAGAAGAGAGAGTGTGGTGAGGATGAGAGAGAGAGTTATCCATATATATATATATATATATATATATATATATATATATATATATATATATAAAATATATATATATATATATATATATATATATATATATATATATATCTTTTTAATGGAGAGAGAAAGAAATATTTATATACAAGGAGGATATTTTTGAGTAGGGAAAAAAGAAATTACAATAGTGAGATGTAGGGGTAGCCATGACAGGGGTTACACCAAATTGGGTTGGGTGTTGGACCAAGTTTGGACAAGCTTGGGACCAAGATTTACTTAAAATAATAATTTTAAACTATTTAAAATCATGGACGAAATTGGAGCACAAGAAAAATTAATTCGATGGCGTGCAAGTGGCACGTGCATAGTAGACTCAAAACAGGCCAGGGCCATATATTGGGTCGACTGGATTGGACCGATGTCGGGTCCCGAAATTAAATTGGAAGTCAGGTCACAAATTACGGTAGATAATTAATTGGCCTAAATTGAACCGAAAGTTGTGCGAAGAAAATGAAGCACAAAATGGAGTGCCTGAGTGGGACACGAAGGTCATGGGTGAAGAACGTCTCGAGTAGATCATTCATGAGAAGTTGGTCTCAAGGAAAAGACTAGTCTGGTGCTCATAAATTAAAAGTCATGGTAACGTGCATATGATGATCAAGAAAAAGAGTGGGAATTCAATTAACAATTAAATAGTCTAAATTGACCCGAACTTGCGCGAAGCAAAAAGAGTACAAGGGAACAAGTTCGAGTGGGACACGAAATATCAATGTGAAGATAATCTCGTCTACTACAAACTCCAAGAATGAAGTTTCCAGAGACTGGCATCCCTAATGCTCTAGAATTCCAAGTCACGGTAAAGAGCATTTAATGATCAAAATTAATTTAATCAAAATTAATTATCGAGAATAAATTATTTGGAAAATTCGAAAATAAATCCCGAAAATTCAGGGGACTTACATCCTACCCACCTTATAAAAATTTCGTCCTCGAAATTAAAGGTTGGTAGTAGGGTTAAAACATGATAGAAGGTTTAGGCAATATTTTAGGCACGATCCAAGAATGACGAGTTTTACACGATCAAAAAAATCAATTCAAAATTGTTCAGGCACGATGAGGGATTTGGCACGATAGAATCATGATATGAATAAAATTATATGTGCATGATTCAGAAATAAGTCAAGTCATTGGGGCACAATTTTTAGAGACGATTAAGAGATTCGAAGATATACATGAAGTTCAAGTAAAAGCTAACCATGACCAAAACAAGGTTTGGCATGGTTGAGATAAAATTTCAGACACAAACAAAAATCGAAATCAATGTCTTATAGGCCCGATCAAAGATTAAGGAGTATGATACTATAGTCATGAAATACGATCCAAGTTCGAACGTGATTAAAATTTGAAATAGTCTAAGTTCACTTGGCACGATTTAGATATGACAATGAAATCAAAACTTGAGCTTCGTCCGATTACAATCAAGTCAAAAATTTTAGGCATGGGTTTGAGGCAAGATAAAATGTATAGTTATGATCGTTAAAATCACGGTCAAGGAAATCCCAAGTTGTCTTAGTCATGCCAAGTCATCTAGGCACGACTAATCACAAGGAATTGGATGTAATCAGGAAATAAAATCAAGGTCGAAAAGAGTTTAGACACGAGTGTCCAAAATCCAAACATGATCAAAATCAGAA
Organism: Iris pallida; assembly: GCA_029216955.1. Classification (NCBI taxonomy): domain Eukaryota; kingdom Viridiplantae; phylum Streptophyta; class Magnoliopsida; order Asparagales; family Iridaceae; genus Iris; species Iris pallida. Next base: position 1,099,817 of record JANAVB010007597.1, read on the forward strand.
GGCAATGCACAAGGGTTAATAGCATTGAAATTCAACCACGATAAAGAAATTTGTCTCAACACGATCTAAGTTGATCAACTTACGAGTAAATCAGAATTTGGACAAGATGGAGAATAAGATCAACGAAGGCTGGGCACGAGAATCCAAGGATGAAAATCCAAGTCACAAAGGAATTTGAAGTCATCTAGAGTCTAGTCAGCAACCAAGACTCTTTGGCACGATAAACAAGACAACTAAATCGACTAGTCAAAATCAGAGAAAATCAATCTTACGATATTGAATTTTAAGAAATAGTTCAAGGATAAGGAATTGAATTTCTTCTGTTATGGAAGAAAACCCAAATGTAGGATTGTAGAAGAAAGTCGGGGTAATCATCTCGCTCTGCTTCGACTACTAACAAGATCCAACGTCTACTCCGAAACAGATGATTACGGTACTTCTTCGACTTTTCCCAAGATAAAAAGATACAAGAGCTCAAAAAGATTTCAAAGTATAGATGACAGAAGTAGATACGAGATAGTTGATTGGTGTAATCAAGACATAGCCAAACAAGTCAAAGGAGATGATGGCAAGATGAGGCAATCATCATACGATGAGAAAAAAAATGAATGATAAGTCGAGAAATAAGGGTATGAATTGTCCTCATCATTTGGTCAAAAAGAAGCGAATCAATTTAAGATACGACCTGATAACCATACACGTCTATCCAAAACCATGCTGCCAGAATTTATGCCACGCCAGTAAGCATAGCTGCAATAAACGATAGAGTCCATAACTAAGGTATACACCATATAATCATGTCATCTAGATTCCCTACCACGCCAACCGGTATGGCTGCAAGAGAATCTAAATTCCATAACTAGGATAGTATATCCAAAATCAGGCTCCATGTCCCTGTCAGGCTAGCTAATATGACTGCGATAAATTCCAACTCCATAAGTAAAGTAGACATATACCGTTCCTATCGTCTCCATCAAATATGTTTATTAGGGTATCTTAACTCAATCCTTAAAAACTTATCTCTAACAAAGTCAAAATTGAAGTCAACAACGAACGAACATCAGGATTTAAAATTCAACAACGAATCAAAGATAAGTAAATGGAAACTAGCGGAAACAGATTTCGAAATAGGATTTAGAAGAAAATTCTCAGGAGATGTCCAAAGGTACTATCTAGGTCAATATAAAAGGAAATCATTGGAATATAATCTAAAACAATCCCAACCTGATATGAGACTGGCAAATCATATTCTCGTCTCAACCTAGAAGATATATAAGTCCAACTTATACCTTTCCTCTGGGGTCCACAAGCTCATTCCAAGAGAGAATAAAGTTGATAACGGATAGATGTTTCAGAAATCAGGACGGACAAGAACAAATGGGAAATGTTTCGAAAAGTTTGAAATAAGATTCCCAGGGGTCATCCCTGGAATCTACCAAGAGTTTCTAATATGTGACTGAGTACCAAATTCCTAAAATATTCCATGACTGAATCTTAATCCTAGGGCAGGCTCGCAGTAGTACAGAAAAGCTCAAGTACTACCACGACTTCGCATTAATTGCAAAGACTGACCTGCATGGGCCACCACTAAAAACGTGTCACGACCCGCACCCGGATATACGGATACGAATACGTGGGCCACGCCCAGCTTACGCCGCAGTATCGGTGGTAGAACGCTGTCTAGTACCCAATAAATATATACTACATCTAGAAGGCCTACAACTATAAATATACTCTAGTCACATCACAACAGCTAGGGATGATAAGACAAGAAAGATAGCCAAAGCACAAGAACAACTAGAAACTACTAGAAGGAATCATAAGACAGGAAAATAAGAAGGAAAAATAAGACGAACTAAGGATAACTACCAGACAACTCACATAGAATAATAGTGAGATCCACCTCAGCTAGCAATATCATGAAGTCCACTAATAGTATAACAACTCCTAAAATATTATCAACGGTATCCTGTCAGGAAAATGAGCAAGTACAAACACTAACAGCAGTTCCATGTGAATTGACAAATTCTATAAGAGACAGTATAATGAAATATAAGACAAAGATATATGAATACTTGGGAACCGTTCGGAAGCTGAGTTACAACCCTTAAACCAAATAAGGACCGGGGTTGTAACCCTTCTCCCGAGTAAAACTTAGTCTCCAATCAAAGTACATCATAGAGGCATGTAGAACATGTGAGTAACTGTATATCATAGCATGGTGAGAAAGTACTGAATGTAGAACAGAGCAGGATATATGATAAGATAAAGTAAATATAAAATGTGCCTTGAATTATTAGAGCGATATGTGATCGGCTTGGGATAAGTGACAGGACAGGCTATCCACTTGGCCCGGCAATCCGTGGTGACCTCAACGGAAAGTCATGCCGGCCAACCTGGATAACGAGCACAAGACAAGGGAATCTCGCTACACCCTACGTGAGGGAGAGTGGCGCGAGCACAAGGATAGTGACAGGGTGGCTTGGATCACATAGCCCCTAATAATTCCCCATCCCCGAATAGTATAATGGACCTGGACATGACACGTCATGACACAGGATTTCCTGAGAGGATAGCTACTCCCTCTCAGGAATCGGTGTCTATACAAGTACATAGAACAAGACAGGAAATGTACATATATACCAAAAAAATCCAGGAACAACATCTCATGTCATGATCCAACATATACTAGTCCGTGAACTATCGTGACTGGAAATCAAGTAAGACACTACGACTGAATCGGATATAGCATATATCAAGACAATGAAAACTATCAGTGAATGTACTCGCCTGCGGTCCTGAGCTGTCAAATGGGGTCGATGTTCAGAGTAATGCCGCAGACCTAAAGATAAGATATATATAAACTAATTAGGGTTCAACAGTGTTAGGCTTGATTCTATAGTATAAACTATGTAATCTAGGTCAATCTCAGTCCAACTAAGTCAAACTAGGTCACATTGAGTCACACTAGATCACAAGAAGTCAAACCAAGTCAAACTAGGTCACACTGAATCAAGGGTTGACTTACAGTTGACTTTGGTCAACTCTAGTCAACTCTGGTCAACTTCTAGACATTCCTAGGCCAAGTGTTGACTGATAGTTGACTTTTGGTCAAGCAGTCAAACTTGGTCAACCGAGGTCAAAACTAGCCTAAGCATACTATTCCTAAACATTACCAACCAAGATACCATATATCTTGGTCAAACAGGGTCAACACATTCAATTTCAGTGGTTGTGAAATCACTAGAATTGATGGATCTCAAATCCGATATAAGGGTCTAAAAATACGAATAAAAAGAGAAGGATTATAATAAAAGGGTGAAAACCTACAGGTGTTGTCGGATGGTGAAACAACCATCACCAATGTGTTCAGAATGGTCAAATCAGCTAGGATAGCCTATCCATAAGTCCAATTTGGACACAGGGGCAAAAAGGTAATTTCGGACCAAAATGGTGTCCATGTCGGACCCATTTTGTACCGAAAAATGTGTCAGAATAAAAGTGCACTAAATCCAACAAATTATGTGTCCATGAATCCAGAATGACGATACGAACCCAACGGTATATCCAGAATTGGATTCCGATGACCCGATCTCAAATTGGTCCGTTGACCCGGATATTGGAATCCGATTTGCACAGAAAAGCGTGTCGGAGCCAATGTCCTCAAAATTCAACAAATTATATGTCAACGAGTCCAGAATGACGTTACAAACTCAACGGTATATCCGGAATTGGATTCCGATGAGCCGAACTCAAAATGACCCGTTGATCCGGATATTGGTATCCGACTTGCACCGAAATGCGTGCCAGAACAAATGTCCACTAAAACCTAGCAAATTATATGTCGATGAGTCCAGAATGACGATACGAACTCAATGGTATATCCAGAATTGGATTCCGATGAGCCGGCGTCAAAAGGTCCCGTTGACCCGGACTGTGGGGCTCACTTTATACCGAAATGCGTGTCAGGGTCCACGTCCTCCAAATCTAACAAACTTTATATGAAAACATGCCAGAACGACGCCACGAGTCTACTGGTGGTGTCAGAAATTGAATCCGGAGTTCCGGGTTCAAAAATAGAATTTAACAACTTGGAAATTACGAATTCGGACGGCCAACTTTGGCGTCGAATTCAACCAACCAAATGTGCTCACAATAAAACGAAAATGGAGGGGTAGGAAGAGGGTTATACCAGCTTCGCACAGGAACTGATGGCACGCCAGGCGGAGCTGCGACGGAGGAGATACGAGTCGACGAATTCGGCTCCACAAAACTGTCCAAAAATAACACAATTTAAAGTGTCAACTTGGTGGCCGGTTTTGATGTATCAAACGACGAAATTAACGGGTGAAATTTGAGAGGGATGAAGGGGTATATACCGAGATTGAGACGGAGCGAAGAAATTGCCGATCAAACGGTCGGATTGTCCAAAAAATCGGTACGAAGTTGCCGTCCCGAAACGAGATTTTGACTTCGTTTTCGAGCGCGTCACGGCGGGAACCCGTGCCAAACGCACGAATCGGCTAGGCGGCGCGTTGGAGAAGTCGACGCGCGCCACGGGGAAGCTCGCCGAGGGCTCGTCGGCCATGGGGGGGCCGGCCACGGTGGCCACGGTCGGCGGCGGCGGCGCTGCACCGCGCGGCCTGTCGTGCCCGGCCGGCAGCTGCCGTCGCCATTGCGCCAGTGCTGCTGTGCGCTGCTGCCAGCACTGCGGCTGCTGCAGGCGGTGGCCGCGCTGCCTCGCGCGGTGGAGGCCGCAGCCGCGGCGGCGTGGGCAGCGCCGGCGGCGGCGGTGATGTGCTCGGTGGTGGTGTAGTGTTAGATGGTGGTGGTTGTGGTGTAGTGTTAGATGATGGTGGTGGTCATGAAGGAGAAGAAGGAGTTTGAGAAAGAAAAATGAAGAAAGAGGGGAGAGTGTGTCGGCCATAGGGGGGAGAGAGTATGAATGTGCTGTTGAGGGAGAGAGAGTTGTGTGTGTGAGTGTAAATAGAGAGGGTGAGAGTGTTGTATATGAGTGTGTGTGTGTGTGTGTATAATAATATATATAGAAAGGGAGTGGGATATTTAGAGAGAGAGAGATAGATATTTAGAGAGAGGGGGGATATAGGTCGGCTGTGAGTGAGTTAGGAGAGAGAGTGGGGTGAGGATGAGAGAGAGAGTTATCCATATATATATATATATATATATATATATATATATATATATATATATATATATATATATATATCTTTTAATGGAGAGAGAAAGAAAAATTTATATACAAGGAGGATATTTTTGAGTAGGGAAAAAAGAAATTACAATAGTGAGATGTAGTGGTAGCCATGACAGGGGTTACACCAAATTGGGTTGGGTGTTGGGCCAAGTTTGGACAAGCTTGGGACCAAGATTTAATTAAAATAATAATTTTAAACTATTTAAAATTATGGACGAAATTGGAGCACAAGGAAAATTAATTCGATGGCGCGCAAGTAGCACGTGCATAGTAGACTCAAAACAGGCCAGGGCCATATATTGGGTCGATTGGATTGGACCGATGTTGGGTCCCAAAATTAAATTGGAAGTCAGGTCACAAATTACGGTAGATAATTAATTGGCCTAAATTGAACCGAAAGTTGTGCGAAGGAAATGAAGCACAAAATGGAGTGCCTAAGTGGGACACGAAGGTCATGGGTGAAGAACGTCTCGAGTAGATCATTCATGAGAAGTTGGTCTCAAGGAAAAGACTAGTCTGGTACTCCTAAATTAAAAGTCATGGTAACGTGCATATGATGATCAAGGAAAAGAGTGGGAATTCAATTAACAATTAAATAGTCTAAATTGACCCGAACTTGCGCGAAGCAAAAAGAGTACAAGGGAACAAGTTCGAGTGGGACACGAAATATCAATGTGAAAATAATCTCGTCTACTACAAACTCCAAGAAGGAAGTTTCCAGAGACTGGCATCCCTAATGCTCTAGAATTCCAAGTCACGGTAAAGAGCATTTAATGATCAAAATTAATTTAATCAAAATTAATTATCGAGAATAAATTATTTGGAAAATTCGAAAATAAATCCCAAAAATTCAGGGGACTTACAGGGTACTTTCAATTGGTATCAGAGCAAGGACTCTATTATTAGGTTTAACAATACTCTAAGTGGAAAGCTATGGCTAATCAATACTTCGAGATTCTTTTTTACCTTCATTCTAATAATGAAGAATTTTTGAAAAAGGTTATTCATTTAGAAGGATCTAATGAGTTGTTGAGAAATAAAAACAATAGTTTATTATCTAAACTTGATTCTCAAAACTCATCTTTTGTTTCTTTAAAGAGTTTGAATGATGCTTCAATTGGGGGAAAAAATTGTGAATGATCGAAAAGGAAACCCTCGCAGCCTATATGAAACGTTTAGCGACGTCCGAAAAGGACGTCGCTAAACGTCGTTGATATTTAATAAAAGGCGACGGCGCTTAAATTGCGTCGCTAAGCGTCGCTATATCAGCGACGTGTACCAACGAACTTGCGACGCAGGTTCCCATTTAACAAATTGTAGTCGCTAGACGACCAACAGCGACGTCTTAGTTAGACGTCGCTAAAACCCCAAAAATTAGCGACGTTCTACCTTGGAGTCGCTAAATACGTCGCTGATATGACTTATTTTGGTAGTGTCTTTCATCATCCATAGAATATCTCAAGAATCAATCACATGAGTTATGTCATGCCCCAGTCCTAAAATACATATGACCATTATACGTAAACATGCCAGCTACGTATCCAGTAGACTCCATCCCAACTGGAATACGTATACACTGTCTAGAGGTCAAGTATTACTATTTAAAATGACAAGTCAAATATATCTCAATTTATAAAATAGTAATAACAATAGCGAACCAAGTGCACTAAAGTTGATCAGATTGTAATACACTGATTCTAGAATCAACAAATGTATTAGGGTGGATCCCCAATAATACATATGTCATGAACAAGCTAGAGGAAAGAATCAGCTTGCAAATACTAGACTATAAAAGCAAAAAGTTATGAAAATAAATATAAACAAGGAAGAATGAATAAGAATACTACTGTTTATACCTAATTTGTGCAGGCACAATCATCACTATTCACCTTTATTCTATGCAGTAGCTCAGCAATAACATGGACAGATCACCAAGTCCTCAAGGACATAGCAAGATACATAATATACATGCCAAATATAACAGTAAACAACATGGATAGAAGACAGAAAATAGTACAAGAAATAAAACTAAACTAAGAACAATATAAGGATGTAAACAGAAAAAATGACATGCCGTCGAGAATCGTACTAATAAACGTGACTACAGGCAAATCGAGATAAACCGCAACTCGGTGGGAGCTAACGGCCTTATAGATCGCAGCTCAGTGGAGGCTAACAATCTATAGTAAGTCTCTATCGCAGTTCGGTACAGTGGTCAAGTGTAGCCAATGCCTAATAACAATATCCTCGTCTAACTATAAGTCACAAGTCATTTCCAAGTCAAATCATGTTAAGTCCAAGTCAAGTCATGTCAAGGGTAGGTGGCATAGGAATACACAATGATAAATTACATGACGCATACATGAACAAGAAAAGATACTATTACAAGTAATGGTAGAAAATGTGAACAAAACAACTAGAACAACATGGAGAAGACATGATCCACAAATATAATATACTGAAAAAGTAACCACAATAGAAAAGATAAACATGCATGAAAATATATTGTACAAGTTGGCAATATATACTTGCATGTCGTCCAAGTCCCCACTGAATCAGCAATACCAAGGCCTATCCAACAGTTCACATATAATAAAAAATATTAATAATATATAATTATACACATGACACATGGGTTTCCTAGCACAACAAGTCTACATATTTTTATAGAATGCATAGACCTAGTTTTAGGGTTTTTAACTTCCGAAATTCAAGGTTAAGTCCCCAACTCAAGTTCATATGTATAAATCATAAAAACAATCATAAAAAAATATTTAAAATATAATTTATACTTATTTTAACCTATGAATTAAATATTTAGGTTTTTTTGGGTATTATTAATGGTTACGGCTAAATTACACTTACTAGCTTGGTTCATAACTTATCCAAAATATTACCAAACAATGTCCATGACCTATATCTATCAGAACTCATATAAAAATATGTTTAAACGTGATTACTATTCAGAAATAAATATCTATTTTAACCCTCAAAATTACCACCTACTTGTGGGCCAAATTATGCCAAAAATATTCCTAAAAGCCTAGTTTAATGGCACACAAACTTAAGGTTCAGATTTGGGCATATAAATACCATAAATATATATATATATATATATATATATATATATATATATATATATATATATATATATAAAATATATATATATATATATATATATATATATATATTAAAAGTAATTTGCGCATTTAGATACATATATATTTAGATTTAAAGTCCATTAATAAACAGACAATATTTCCAAAAAGTCTAGTAAAATATTTTCTACCATAATTTTTAATCTTCCATTAATCTAAAATGCAACCTATGATGAGTTTCTATCAACACATATGGTTCAAACATGACAAAAATATGGTTTTGAAGAGGTTGGGTTCACATGAGTCTCAAATCGGTTATGAGATATTTAATTTACAAGTTACAGATCACGGTTCGAAAGATCCCTAATTATCTACAAATTTTATCATTTAAACATAATAATAAATAATATTTAATTTCTAGAAATTTTATATGTTAGTGGCCTCAGTTTCCACTTTTCAAAATATTAAATGGATCGCAAAAACGAGTTCTGAATCTCCCAAAATCTCAAAAATAACGACACGTGGTTATATTTTGGACAACTGATACTAAAATATTTTTACGAAATTATATATTTCAAATTAAATCTCTTAAAATATAAATTATGAAATCTTACCTCGATATGGTTCTAATTATAAAATGGAGTTAAATCGGAGTCCAGAACTAGAAGATATGACACTTCCAAGTCAATGTAGCTGCTAAAAAGTGAGATTACTTTTTTAGCGAATTTTGGGACTATTTTTGGCTGAAAAGTAGAGACAGATTTTGACTGATTGAAAGAAAAAAATATAGGGATTGTATATGTATTTATTTCAAATTTATATACTTAAATAAGTAGGACTTGATTTATTAGGATATGATATAGATGAAGTTACTTTCCTAATAGAATTAGGATTATGATTATTTTAAAGTATAGCTTAGATTTATCTAAATTATTTATAATATTTTTTTTAGAATTACCATAAATAAGAGCATATAATCCATAGATGTATATCATTTGAATAATCCTTATTTAATTCTAATTTTAAAAACAATATAAATCTAAATTTAAATATAATCCAAATCTAAGTCTAAATTTAAATACAATACAATCTAGATTTAAATACGATCCAAATCTAAATAGAATATATCAACCATCTACATCTTGTTACATATTTGTTTAATGATTCTTCTAATTATATTACACAACATAGTAAATAACTATATATATATATATATATATATATATATATATATATATATATATATATATATATATATATATATATACACACTATAAAAAAAAAAATATATATATATATACACACTATAAAAAATAAAATAAAAACTTATAACTTTTTAACTTTTATATTATCTAATGCGTCAATAATAATATCTAAAAATATTAATATATAACTAATAAATCAGACAAGTATTATTTACACTACATACATATAAAATTATATGTACAATTCTCCATATGAAATAGTTCACTTAATAAAAAATTAGTTTTTAAAAAAATATGGCAAAATTTATACTACACCAAATGGTTATTTTGGAACGGAAAAATTTCATTCCAAAAAATTTCTGGAACGCCTTTATTTCGTGTCTATTTTTGGGCTACCAAAATTTTTGGAACGCAATAAAAGCGTTCCAAGGAACGGTTATTGGAACGCTCTATATGCGTGCCAGTGTTGGAACACCTACAAAACATTCCTAATAGAAGGTTCCAAAGGATAATATTTGGAACACATTATATACGTGTCAATGTTGGAACGCCAATAAAGTGTTCCTAGTAAGGAACATTTCAAATTAATTTTTTCGTTCATACTGGAACGGTTATAATACGTTCCAGTATTGGAATGGTAGAAATGCGTTCCATTCAATTTTTCAGATTCTTTAAAATACCATACCTATAATCTAAATTGAAATATATATTTTATAAAACTAAAACTGATTATAATATAATCGAAAGTAAACAAATATCAATAGCATAAGTACACAAAAATTAGATAAAGATAAATTTGCTTTGACTAATGAAGTCAGAATACCTTACATAATATTGTATTATGTTTAATACAATTTTACTAAACTACGATTCTAAAAAAATGTCCTAGTGACGTGAAAATAATTTGAGATCTTTTTCTCGTTCTCTTTGTTCCCCATATCTAATTCCCCATTGCTTTGTGATCAAACTCTTTCATTGTTGGGATGGAAATTGGGCGTGCAAAGTCGAAAGGTCAAAAAGAAATTTAGTGGAGAAAAAAGATCAAAAAAGAACGAAGAGTAACTTTGCAAATCCATCCCAACTTTCCATATATATATATATATATATATATATATATATATATATATATATATATATACTAGTCATAACCCGTGCCCATAGGGCATGGTTCATTTAAGGTATTCCCCTCAAAATCTTGAACCCCCAATTTTAAACGAACAAGAATAATTATGAGGCCCCCATCAAAATATTAAATCCCAACCACTGCTGGTTGTGAATTTTCTTTGGATTCCCCATAAAATTCCACTCTGAATAATGCTCATCCACAACCATTATGAGTGCAAACCCCACTCTTTGGATTCCTCATAAAACCCCACTCTCAATAATGCTCATTCCCCATAAAACCCCACTCTCAATAATGCTCATCCACAACCATTATGAGTGCAAACCCCACTATTTGGATTCCCCATAAAACTCCACAACCGTTGATTCACCAAGATTAAATCCCAACCACTCTTTATATTGGCACAGTCAGCCCTAGGATTCAAAAACCTGTGTTTTGTATAATAGATATATGTTGAGGTTATATGCAATGTTCATAATATATATGGAATATGTATACGAAAAAGAGAGGCTTTGACAAATAACATAAAGAATAAGATGCACATGAACTTGCAGCAAATATTGTGCCATAACACCAACAATATCTACAATAAGACAAAAATAGCAATAAATGATATAATAAAATGCAAATTATAGAAAAATTTCTTAGGGTTACAAGTATCAGACTGACCACCATGATAACAAGGTAACTGTATAACTAACCACAGTTTTTTGGCGATAGTATCATGATAATAAGGTAACTGTATAACTAACTCAATATTACAGTTGCAGCAAACCTCCAAATCCATGACGTCAAACAAATGACAAAGGCATTGAATGTTCTCATTCTATAAAAGATTGGGAGTCGTCTTCCAAATACAATTGGTGGCTGGATAGCTCCATATGGGGCAAAGTGGGCGAATACGACATTTACATTGCCATTATGTACCTCTCTTCATCCACAACATTGTCCAAATCAAGTAACTTCGTGTTCACACTTATCATGTTCTCAAATTGAAGTAAATCAGACTGCACATTACTAAGAGCATGCCCGATTCCTCGATAAAAATATTCTCTTACATGGTGAGAAGGCAATACAAGTAACTGAAAGTCTTATATGACAAATTGGCAATACATCTTACCAAGTGAACTTTCCACCTGATGCTCGCTTCTGTTTTAGTGGTTTTCTGGAAGCAACCTGAGACCTCAAGAAACCTATGGAATTTCACTTCTCTGCAAAGACTTGTAGGTAGGAAACAATCTAAATTTAGATTCAAGACTAATAATGATAGAAATACTAAAGCAGACTGAGTAACAACCAAACAGAGGAATAAAATATGGATAGAAAACAGAATCCAAACCCCATTTTAAATATAATAAGGTGACTGTAGTACACAGTCATACAAATAGCCCATGTTTGAGATATGAACTTATACAAACAAATCTACACACTCACAAGAACAACCTTGTCAGTATTGTACATGCCAGGAATGCCACATAATTCTTGAGTAGATGGGACACAAAAGAACCAACTCATATACTCAAAAAGATATCGAAGAAGTTTAATATATTTTAAGGTTCACTATCGATAAATGTCAACAGATATATGAGCTTATAGAGATGGCCCAAGTCCAACATTAACTAGAAAAAACATCTCATAGTACCACGACAGCCACATATACTTTATCCAAAAAAAAATTGGGGTTGGATTTTCAATCTTTTTTAATCTTTTTTCTTCCATTCAGTTATGTTAACGGTCATCCAATGTAACATTAACAAAAGCCATATCATTCTTTATAACCTCACCTTTAGGCCTAAGCAATGGATCATGTGGGAACATGTGATAGAGAGGGTTTAGTTATAAGATCATAGATAATCTAGTATGATTATAAAGATGACTCTGATACTAGAGCTATATCCTTCGGGAAAAAAATAGTGAAGCAATTACACATTGGTATATGCAGTTCTCATGCAGTAAACAACAAATTACCAACAATCTTTATCTCTGACCTAAAAATTTCGGATAAAAACTAAGTAATTTAGGAAAAACTAGAGCATAATCTTTATTCTGCTTGCTACAAAAGGTCTTTCTTGTATATTATATCCATTTCTATGCATTAATTCCACCAAACAGATCAATTATGGTCCATGAAAGAAGAAACTCAGACAAGCATACCATAACTGTGTGCAAAACACTAAAGAGAGTAAGAGAAAGTAATTGCATAAAATACTAAGAAAGTGGAAACTTACATGATCCAATGACCACAAAGATGAAGAAGCCGAGCACAATCGACCCAACAGGATAGTCGTTCCCTTTCTTGGTAGTTGTCTCAGGAATCTGGAATTTCGCAATTTTCTTGTTTGCAAGACGCCTTGCATTTCATCAAATACAGAAGTCTGATTAATTGATTTTAACCAGCAAACAAAAGCAGCAGAACTGGCTGTAAAAGGGAGTTGCACGCATAATGGATAACATATAACTAACACCAACTATCAAGGCAATTCACTTTTACCTTCAATTATATACCATATATATATATATATAATTGGAGAAGGTAAATATTACAATTTTACAATTGGAGAAAGTAAATAGTACTATTAAGAATCTAGGGTATGTTCAGAATTGGCGTCCAAATACTGATTAGCAGTACAGTTAAGAAATCTATTGTTTGTTCATGAATTGGGGTTACCTTAACCATTAGAGGTCCACAAGATCGCGTTCTAGTCTTAAAGGTACTATACTTGTGATTCTCTTTAATATATGTAATTCCCATTCCTTCATGATCCTCTAGTTTAGCACAAACACTTCTTATTCCAGCTAATAAAATTAATCAAATTCGAATCTACATGGGAAAAGGATTTGATACCTCGAGGGACGAGAGTGACACTGACGACATCATTGAACAAAAATGGACTATTTGATAACTCAAATGTGTGTTCTGTGTATTGAGTAATATGCTGGAGAAGGTTATAATCAATGTTCTTATGTGAAAGTGCAATGTTCTTCTGTGAAAGTGCATGTACATGTAATCCAGAAGACTTTCATACAGGTATCCATTGTTGATAATCAAAATATATATCACTGGTACATGAATGGTAGAGAAAATTGGAAGACTTACCACAACAGGACTTCGTAGGCCTACTTTGAATGGCTTGTCTATCCAGGATCCTGGCTAGATGGAATTTATGAAAGAAGGGACTATAATTGTCTTTACCTAAAAGAGCATGCTAAAGAATGCCTGTGAGCTAAGCATTTGATACACATGCATGCAAATCAGGAGCACTGTTGGTGAATTCCACCAATGTGAAGGCTTGTTAACCATGTCATTATCAGAGTTCCTGTCATCACATGATAATGTCCACAATTAATCACCACTACTTGGCAATGCAGTATTGCACTACCTGTGTTTTAGAAAGCAAATATATGCTATTTTTGTTTTTGTTTTTGTTTCCGAGTGAAAATGCACATATAGTTAATGCAACATTAGAGTTAGGACAGTATGTTCCTACGCAATGCAGAACGAATGGGTACTTTTTTCTGACATCAGTAAGCAAACAGTTCTCTAGGATCCTCAGAAGAGTTTGATACTCGTGTGTGGGAAAAAAAAAATGTATGGAACGAGAGAATGTGATGGAATTTATGAAAGAAGCTTCTCCCACATGGTCATCCCCTTGTCGAAGTCATTTCCTTTGAATGGCTTGTCTATCATCAGATTGCAGTACACGACATCCGATACGACGTTCTTTTCGCACATTTTACCGAACAATTGGAGGGCAGTCTCTAGCAGATATTTCTTTGTGAGTGTGGTTATCATGGTGTTGTAGGTAACCCGGTGGGGTCGAGGCTGGCATGGTAGATGTTGGGGATGAGGGCGAAGGAGCGATCAGTATGGATGCGGACACAGTACACGGACGAGGATGTCGTAGGTTTCGAGGTTGGGTGATGGTTGTTTGATAGAAATTAGGACTCGGGCTGGGACCAACGGTTGAAGCTGACGAAGGTACCGAGGGCGTTGTGGGCGTGCACGTCGGGCCGACGGCCAAAGATCTTGGGAAGGTTCTGGAGGCAGAGTTGAAGAAGCGTCGGCGTCGGTGGAAGTGGGGGATCTAGAACAACAAACCAAAAACCAAATATTGGAAAAAAAAAAAAAAGCCAGCTTTTTTAGAAAAAAAAAGGCCAATAGATTGAAAGCCACATCCTTACCTGCCTCTTCGCTGTAATCCTCCTGTAGCCGACGAAAGGCTAACTAGAGAGTCTCCGATCTGGCAGGGAGAGCAGAGCATGGGGGTTGTAGAGGTTGCATTGGCGGAAGCCATTTTGCGACGAATTTAAACTTTTTTTCATGCTCGATTTGGAACCTATTTGGAACGGTATAAAAGCATACTTAAATTATTATTATTTTTTGAAAATTAGAATAAAAAATAGGGAAAATTTATGAAATGTCCAAAAATTGCAAAAATTTTTATGTAAAACCCACCGCAAAATAACGTTTCATCGCGTGCCCAGAATTAACAAAAAATATATAAAGCGGGTTCCGAATGACCTTTTTGCCCTTCTAATTAATTCAAAACACCCCAAAATCCTATTATTAAAAAAAATGGTTTCGATTCTTTCTCTTCTTCCATACG
Source organism: Iris pallida (assembly GCA_029216955.1). Lineage (NCBI taxonomy): Eukaryota > Viridiplantae > Streptophyta > Magnoliopsida > Asparagales > Iridaceae > Iris > Iris pallida. Next base: position 1,115,062 of record JANAVB010007597.1, read on the forward strand.
CCGCTCTGTTCTCAAACCTAGGTCATTTCTCCTCCAAAATCTTCAAACATTTCTCTCCATTCGCAATCTTCACACCATGTCGACATCAGAGGCTGAATCATCACCGACAGCATCACCAATTAAAGAAGATGCACCAGTTACAGAAAATTCAAAAGGGAAAGACGGAGAACAACAGAAACCCTATTCTAAGAAAGTTGCATAGAAGAAAAAGAAAAAAGATGCTAAGCAAAAAGAAGTGCAAGAAGAAGTGCAATAAGAAGGTATAATTTTGAGTTTATGTTCGCAAATTATGTATATATTACACGGAGAAGAGAATGACATTCTCCGTCTTAAAACGCATTTGAATGTTCATTCTCCCTATCAAATTACACTGGGAATGCCATTCTCCGTGTAATTTAAATCAATAATATCATTCTCCGTTTAACTTACACGGAGAATGAACATTCTCATGTGTTATAACACTGTGAATGACATTCTCATGTGTTATAACACTGTGAATGACATTCTCCGTTTAATTTAAACGGAGAATGACATTCACAGTGTAATTTGAAACGGAGAATGGCATTACAAGTGTTAAAACGAAAGCGAATGCTATTCTCCATATTTTTATAAACGGTCATTCTCCGTTTTGAATTACATGGAGAATAGCATTCCCAGTGTTAAAACGAATGAGAATGTTGTTCTCCGTGTAATTTAATACGGAGAATGGTCATTCTCCGTTTCAAATTATACGGAGAATATCATTCTCAGTGTAAAACACATGATAATGTTCATTCTCCGTTTAATTTGGAACGGAGAATGGCATTCCCGTGTAATTTGAAGTGGAGAATAGCATTCCCAGTATTAAAACACATGAGAATGTTCATTCTCCGTTTTAATTTAAATGAAAAATGACATTCTCCGTATAATTTAAAACGGAGAATGCTATTCTTCGTGTTGAATTACACGGAGAATGTCATTCCCAGTCTTAAAACGAATGAGAATGCTATTATTCGTTTAATTTGAAACGAAGAATTTTATTCTCCGTGTTAATCTAGCACGGAGAATGGCATTACAAGAGTTAAAACGAATGAGAATGCTATTCTCTGTGTATTTATAAACGGAGAATATTATTCTCCGTTTTGAATTACACGGAGAATAGCATTCCCAGTGTTAAAACACATGAGAATGTGCATCCTCCTTGTTAGGGGTGAGCGTCGGTATAATCGGTCGATATTTGGTCGATTTTTCGGTATTTTTAAAAATTGGTATTTTAAAAATCAATACCAATATCGTACCATTTAGAATCGATTTTTTCGGTTTCGGTTAAATCGGTATTCGGTCGGTTTTTGTTCGGTATCGGTATTTTACCAATTAATATTTGATCAATTAACACACTTAATATTGTAGAACCTCTTAACCTATAATATATATATTTTACTTTTTTGGAAGCATTAATTTTAAAGCCAAGCCTCTACCAACCAAACAATTAATCAAAATTATTAGAACAATATGTAACAAGTCGCAAACACCTAAAAATGAGCTTAAAATATCAAACGCGGTCTCTAAGTTTAATATTTAGTATAAGTTTAAGTAACCAAAATTTACTTCAAAATTCTATGAGAACACAAAAATATAAGCTCAAAAGATCAAAAACTCAATTCTTAGCATTCTTAACATAAATTCAAGTCCACTAAAATCTATTCCAAGTTCTAGGAAACCAACCAAAACAAAGATAAAAATAAAAATGAGTAGTGTAAAATTAATCATGAACAACACTAAAAAGTGTGTGTGTGTGTAAATCGGTTCGGTTCGGTATTTTCAGTATGGCATTACACTCAAACCGTTACCATTACCAATATACCGTAATTTAGTCGGTTCGATAATTCGGTATCGATACATAATTTCTGTTCGATTTTTCGGAATATTTTTAATCGGTATTCGGTCAGTTTTTCGGTATCGGTCGGTATTTGCTCACCCCTACTCCTTGTTAATTTGACACGAAGAATGACATTACCCCTCCTAATTTGAAACGGAGAGCTATTCTTCGTTTTGAATTACACGGAGAATAGCATTTCCAGTGTTAAAATGATTGAGAATGCTATTCTTCGTTTAATTTGACACGGAGAATGGTCATTCTCCGTGTTAAACTAGCACGGAGATTGGCATTACAAGTGTTAAAATGAATGAGAATGCTATTCTCCGTGTTGAATTACACGGAGAATAGTTTTCCCAGTTTATAACACATGAGAATGTTCATTCTCCGTTTAATTTGAAACAGATAATATTATTCTCCGTTTAACTTAACACGGAGAATAGGATTCCCGGTATTAAAACACATGAGAATGTTCATTCTCCTTGTTAATTTAAACGGAGAACGACATTCTCCGTATTAATCTAAAACGGAGAATGGCTATTCTCAGTATTAAAACAAATGAAAATGCTATTCTCCGTGTAATATGAAACGGAGAATTCTATTCTCCGTTTTAATCTAACACGAAGAATAGCATTTCCAGTGTTAAAATGAATGAGAATGCCATTCTCCGTGTTATTTTAAATGAAAAATAACTATTCTCCGTTTATTTTTACACGGAGAGTGCAATTCCCAGAGTTAAAACGAATGAGAATGCTATTCTCCGTGTTATTCAAGACGGAGAATGCTATTCTCTATTTAATTTAACACGGAGAATGACATTCACAGTGTTAAAACGAATGAGAATGCCATTCTCCGTCTAAATTTACACGAAGAATGACATTCTCCGGGTTAAATTATACGGAGAATAGATTCTCCGTGTTAGTACGACTGAGAATGCTATTCTCCGTGTTTTAAAAAACGGAGAATGCTATTCTCCGTGTTAATTTACACGGAAAATCTCATTCTCCGTCTTTAATTACACGGAGAATGGCATTCCCAGTGTAAAAACTAATGAGAATGCTATTCTCCGTGTTAATTTACACGGAGAATCTCATTCTCCGTCTTTAATTACACGGAGAATGGCATTACAAGTGCTAAAACGAAAGAGAATGCTGTTTTCTGTGTTTTTATAAATGGAGAATGTCATTCTCCGTCTTTAATTACACGGAGAATGACATTCCCAGTGTAAAAATGAATGAAAATGTTATTCTCCGTGTTCTTTTACACGGAGAATGTTCATTCTCCGTTTAAGTTTAAACGGAGAATGAACATTCTCCGTGTTAAATTACACGAAGAATGTCATTCCCAGTGTTAAAACCCATAAGAATGGCCATTTTCCGTGTTAATTAACACGAAAAATGATCATTCTCCGTGTCAATTTGACGGAGAATGGCTATTCTCTGTTTTATATCGACGGAGAACAGTTGACAAAAACCTAATTTTTTATTTTTTTTGTTTTGTAGAAAAAAATCTGTCAGGAATAAGGAATCAAGACTTTTTCGTTCTACTTTCAAGCCAATGCTAGATCTTATGGAGGAGGTCAATATGGATGTTGGCCGTTTACTTGTGCCAGTTATTGATTTCTTGAAGAATACCGATTTCTGGAATTTTGTCGAGATTTTCTACCAAAAAAGAGTCCACGTCTCCGAATTGGCCAAGGTAACGGAAGGACTTGAGAATTTAATTGCAACTTACACAGAAGAAAAAGATGGCATCGGGTGCTTTGAATTGAGCACCAATGTTAAAATCGCGCCAAGCGTCGACGATATGGCAGTCATCTTCGATCTACCGCTGAAGGAAGAAAGCGATAATGATATTATTTATAGAAGATTGATAATGGAAAAACAACAGCAGCCCACACCACCAGCATCGTTGAGCCTGTGTAGAGATCACTTCACAAGATTGCTGGCTAATTCTAAGGGCAAACACTCAGAAGTCACGAATAAGGAAGTGAGAGAGAAGTTCTTTGAATTGTTACAACGGCTTCGTGGCGAAGATAACGCTGTTAATCCAGATGATTTGGCCAAGCTAATAATCTTTCACTTATGCCAAACAGTATTCTTTACAAAGTCTGGCGGTTCAAATTTGCCGTATAGATTCTTGGTCTTGGTAGACAGTGTAGACGTCATCAACAGTATATGCTGGCCAATGTTAATCCTGGCATATGTAATGGATAGCATAAAGGGGACTAGAAGCAAAACTGAACGGGGGAATTACTCAATGCCTTACTCCAAAATGGAAGGTTGCACAATATACTTCCTCTATTGGTTTGCAGAACATAGTACATTTGTGAAAAGGAAGTTCGACCCAATTCTTGATTACCCAAGATTTTTTACATGGAATGGGTACGAAATCTCAAACTTCTTCAAGGCCGAATATCACAACAACTTGAGATCGAAGATGATATTCGAAGATCTGGTTATACCTGTTGGGGAAGAAGAAGGGCACAAAGAAGATGAGCCACATATACAAGAAGTTGAAAAAAGGGAGAGGAAGAACACCAACAGGTAGGGATAATTTTCCTGAACAACAGATACCACAGCATGATGAAATGGGCGCTGTGATGGACGACTCAGCGCAGGAATTGGAGGATTTGAGAAGACATCATTCTGATATTCTTGTGCAGAATGAAGAACTCAAAGAAAAGTTAAAAGAGATGGAGGCACAAGGAGCGCAGTTACGTGCAACCAACCTTGCGAACGAGAAACTCAAAAAAAAGCTGAAAGAGCTTGAGGCACAAGAAGTGCAACAACGTGCAGTCAACGTTGTGATGGAGGGCTCTGTGCTTGAACTGGCGGATTTAAGATAGCAGAATTCTGTTCTTATTGCTGATAATGTACAGCTCATCGACAATGTTAAAAAGCTACATGCACAAGTTAAAATCTTTTCTATTTCAAATTTCTGATTTGTAATCTTCTAGGAGAATGGCCATTCTTCGTGTATAAGAACACGGAGAATGACATTCTCCATGTTATTTGAAATGGATAATTGCTATTCTCTATCATTTTGATACTGGGAAGGTTATTCTCCGCGTAATTCAAAACGGAGAATGCTATTCTCCGTGTTATATTACACGGAGAATAAAATTCCAAGTGTCAAAATACATGAAAATGACCATTCTCTGTATAACTTAACACGGAGAATGCCATTCTCAGTATAACTTAACACGGAGAATGCCATTCTCCGTGTAACTATCACAGAGAATGGTCATTCTAGTGTTAAAATGCATGTGTATTATCATTCTCCGTGTAAATTAATACGAAGAATAGTCATTCTCCGTGTTAAATTATACGGAGAATGGTCTTTCCCAGTTTTAAAACGCATGGGGATGACCATTCTCCGTGTTAATTTACACGAAAAATGATATTTTCTTTTTCTCTTTTTTTATTAACATTTTTCCTTTCGTTGATTTTCTTTTATATCAGTGCAAATAACAGAGCAACTCAAAGAGGCAAATAAAAGGCTCGTTAAGGAGAAAAGCGAGCTTTAAGGAAAAGTTGAATTTTTGAATAAAGAAGCCATTGAAAAGGATTCAAAAATTGATGATCTTCATGCCATAATTGCAGTATTACAGCTTAAAGAGCCTCAACAAGCTGCTGAACAATAACCTGCTGAACAACAATCTGCTGAACTTCCTGATCTAGTAGTAACCAAAAAAAGAGCAAGGCCGCAGCAAAAGAGGTTGCCAAAACCATCATCAGTAGTAGCCGATGATGATTTTACTCCATTGGATAAGAAAACATTAAAGGAGGCTAATAAAAAGCGGAAGATTAATGCTGATTCGAAAGAAAAAAGTCAGCCCGTAACAAAAAGAAACAATAAGAAGGCTGATGCGAAAGCCGAAGAAGATGCCAGGATTGCTCAACTAATAAAAGATGGAGATATGCTAAAGACATGCAAGGACCTAAGACTTTGGAATGATGCAGATGAAGAGCTGCATAAGCTTTACAATAAAATCGTATACAAAAATAAGAACACTCCATAGTATATTTTCTGAACTCTCTTTTTTCTAGTCTTTTTTCACAATTATTTCTGACAAATTTCTGTTAATTTAGTCTAAAATAAATTTATGTACAGTAATATTGTATACGCGGCGAGTAAAGAACAATATGGAGTTACTTTCATCCTGACGGCAACAGACATACAAGACATCTTCGATTATCAAGACATTGAAGCTGGAATACTCAATGTATTGATAAGCAAGATGAAACAAATTCAAGACAGGAATAGAAGGGGAGAACAGTCAAGTTCGCAGGAGGTGCAATATAAGTGGGCTGCATTCATGATGCCCCACACATTGGTAAGAATCAAAAAATGAAAAATCTCTATTCATGTGTACACCGATAAAAGTAACTCATGATATTGTATTTTTTTTGACAAACAGTCCGTCATTGAACAAGCTCATGAAGAAGACGCAACCGCCGGCGCCCTTGACAATTTCAAAACAGATGTAGAAGACTTCATCTTAGATTTACAGGAAGACATAGAGTGGATATTCATTCCACTGTTTAATCAAACCAGCAAACACTACACGCTGCTCACATTCAATTTGAGCTCCTACGTGTGGGCACACTACAACTCCTTGGTGCCCAACACGTACGGCAAGGGCAAAAAATATGCAGACTCCGTAAGGACGGTCTTGGAGCCTATTGTCAGGAGAAAAGTTGAGAAGATGAGGAGAAGTTGCAAGGCTATGGTGGAGTACGATAGCACACCTACGATTTTTCATACAAACTGCCCACAACAGAAAGCACCCAACTGCCTCTTGTACACGGCATACTTTATAAAGTGCTTGATGAATTCTTCCTTCACAGTACCAACAAAAGGAGGTGATGATGACATTCACCAGAAAATTACAACTGTTAGGTTGAAATGGGCTAAGAGGTTACTTCAGAGTGAAAATGTATCAGAAGAAAACATTATGAAAGTTGCATCATAAATGGGCTAATAACTTTTTTATTCTTATATTTGACTTTTATTCTTCTGTGTATGTATCTTTTGTTACATCTTCTCTGTCTATTACATTGTTCTATATATATCATTTTTTAATATGAGTATGCATCTTTTGTTACATCTTCTCTGTCTTTTGTCACGACCCGCACCCGCTTTTCGAATACGAGACGTATCCAAGCCCAGCCTACGATGCGGTATCGGCGGTAGTACGCTGTCTTGCCCATAATAAACAAAGTGCTCATAAATACTAACTGCTCATTCACAACAACTAAATCAACTTTACAAAATATAAAAGTTTTACATTTTAAGCAGAATGTAAGCTTTTACAATTACAGAAAACTACCACACATCTAACTAGTCTTCTATGGTTTGGCCTTCGAGTCTCTATCTCCCCCTCGTATGGTCCATAGTGCAAGACACGTCATCCTCACCTATAACAACGATCCAGTCAGGAAAGGTGCAGAGTACAACCATATTGCAATTAATGTTGTTAGTTTAAAATAAGTTAGAACAACGAGAAACGATGATGGCAAAGAGTATATAAAGAACTAGTACTAGCCAGGTATGAACGATCAAGATATGAACTAGCAAAATATAAACTAGCAAGATGGGATCTAACAAGATATAAACTGGCAAGATGTAAACTAGCAAGATATGAACTAACAAGATAGTGGACTAGATAAAGGAAAAATAGGAACCACTATATGTGTGAAATACCTTTTAATATGTGAACGACTGGGCTAATACGACACATCATACGATGGCCACAATAACAGGGTACAGCTAACTCATACGTGGGGTGTATGACTTAGCTATCCACAATAAAAAATAAATGGGTTTGTTCACGTACTTACTGAGTATTTCCCCTCCCGACTCTCTAACAATCAATAACTGTCAATGATACACTAAGAAGGATACGATAACTATAGTGTCACAATCATGTCTCAATGGAATATCAAGCAATGACTCAACGGGATATCAAACAAGAAAACTATAGAGTAAACGTTATAATGAACTAAAACATAAATGCAATAATGTACTTGCCTGAATCCTTGCACAAACCATAGTCACAAGTAGCTGATGAAGGGAATGCCGATCTAGAAGCTGTCAACCTATAACACATATCGCACCATGAACCGTGCACGAAAACCATAAATCAATTCTAATGTTCTAGTTCTAAATTCATGAAACAGTGGCTAGTTGGGTTACTAATCTAATAATAATTAATTCTAGAATAAATTAATTAAAAATATCATTTAACCTAATAATAATCTAAATATAATCTAAACATGTAAGTTTGGCCATCAAAAGTCATATTTCCAATTTTGGAAACCATGGCACGCAAATCGAGGCGTGCCATTGACTATTTAGTCAAATGCTATGAACTCTAGATTTTGAAAGTGTAACTTGGTAGATTTTAATGCCACGAGTGCACTGGAATTAACCGTGTCACAAAATCACGATTTGGTCAAAAGATATCGCCGTTATGGCTAACCATGACCAAAACGGTGATCAATTGATCAATTCTGAGTTCAACAGAAAAACTAAAACACTAGATGAATGAAATAATTTCTAGGAAAAATATATTTCGTAGAGCTCTGTGTTAGCTTTCCGAAACTTCAAACTGTTCATGATTTTGATTTCTGGTTCTCCCGGAATCTCGAAAACACCGAAATGTGTCAAGTTTCGGACAACCGACACTCTACGAATTTTCCAAAAATTTAGGAATATTATATACAAAAAAAATTACATATTCAGAAAGCTTACCTCGATACGAATCCAACAAAAAAAATGGCATGCAAAAAGCACGTTGGAGTTGGCAAAAATCGCTTCGGGAAGTCGGAAACCCTAGATGAGTTCTCCCACAAAAGGCGGCTGGAATTTAATTAGGGTGGGCGAATATAATAATATATATATAGGAGAGAGAGAGAGGCGGTTACTGTAGCAGTTGGCGCCGACAGGTGGGCCCCCCGGGTGGATTTCTAGGTTTTTTCTTTATTTAATTCAGAAATCATTTAAAAATCATTTTAAGTCCAAATAAATCAAAATAAATTGCAGAAAAATCCATAAAAATTCTAGAAAATTGTAGAAAATATTTCTAAGTGTCTAGAATCTAAATAAAATATTTTAACACAAAATATCATCGTGTGACCTCACAATAAATTTCTAAATCCTATAAAATATAATTTCTATAGGTTTTAATTATAAAAAAATTCCCAAAAATTCTAAAAAAATTCAGAAAATTTCTAAAATATTCTAGAAAATATTTTTAGTCATTTAGAGCCCAAATAAAATATTTGGTCCAAAAATACCCCCGTATAACTTTACAGTAAATCCTGAAAGTCCTTAAAAAGAATAAAACCTTAAATATTAAATACCTTAAAATATCCAAAAATTGTAGAAAAATATAAAATAGCTAAATAATACATATATAAGCTATCTAGAGGTCATATGACCTTAATATGGTCATAGCCTACCTACAAGCTTTGGCATGACTCACAATGACCATAAAATTAATCATAAACAAATAAAATTAAAAAAATTAAAAATTTGGGAAGTGGGCTTACATCTTTTACATTGTTCTATATATCATTTTTGAATGGTCAGTCCCAGTGTTAATTTGAAATGGAGAATGATCATTCTCCGTGTTAAACTACACGAAGAACGCATTCTCAGTTGTGTTAAAACGAATGAGAATGCTATTCTGTGTTAATTTAACACGAAGAAAAAAAACGGAGAATGCTATTCTCCGTGTTAAATTAAACGGAGAATGGCGTTCTCAGTGTTAAAACGAATGAGAATGTTCATTCTCCGTATAATTTGAAACGGAGAATGCCATTCTCAGTGTTAAAACGAATGAGAATGCTATTCTCCGTGTCTTTAAAAAAACGGAGAATGTCATTCTCCGTTTTAATCTAATACGGAGAATGAAATTATGCGTGTTAAAACGCATGAGCATGCCATTCTCCGTTTAATTTGAAACGGAGAATGTCATTCTCCGTTTATGACAACACGGAGAATGCCATTCTCCATTTTATATTATACGGAGAATAGCATTCCCAGTGTTAAACGTATGAGAATGCCATTCTCTGTGTAAATTAAAACGGAGAATGTCATTCTTCGTGTTAATCTAACACGGAGAATGCCATTCTCCGTTTTATATTATACGGAGAATGACATTCTCAGTGTAAAACGAATGAAAATGCTATTTTTCGTGTCTTTAGAAACAGAGAATGTCATTCTCCGTGTTAATCTAACACGGAGAATGAAATTCTCCATTTTAAAACGCATAAGAATGACTATTCCCTGTGTAATTTAAAATGCATGAGAATGACCATTATCCGTTTTAAATTACGCACAACGGACCTATTAAATGAGGAGTTTGCGACATTTAATCCACCTGTAACAACTCTTAAATGCCACCTTCTTTATTGGAGAGAGGTTGAGTAGTTTGCGGCATGGCATCCACCTGTAACGAACCTATTAAATAAGATTCATTATGCTGACTATTAGGTTCATATACATTTATTGGACAATATGTCCTATAAAAATGGCTTTCTTGAGGAGCGAACTCCATCATCTTCATAGCATTCCCATTATGTACGACCCTGACTTAGCTTTAACAGGAGAATGGTCTGGCATCAGTTGGCTGTTGACTATGGATCTCTTCATTCAAAGTAGTTATGTCCTTGTAGAAGAACACGTAGTAGTGAATCTCGAGATGCATTGGAACACCTTGTTCGAAACTGAACAATATCTTGGAAGTCCTCGTGCTTTGTCGAAAAGTTAGGGTGTCATGCTATGCCCTTCTCAGTAACGATCTAGCATTCCATTATGCCGGAAGAGCCACAGGTTGCATGTACTCTATCCTGCTCATTCGGACATTCGGGGTTGCGCATACAAGAAAGGAGGAATATGCTTCGATGGAGATCAATCTTCCAGTATGTGCACCAAGAAGAATAAGGGTTGTACTTCTGTTAAGATTAACCCCATTCTAGACTTCTTTAGGCCTTTCTGAATTTGTAATAGATGCTTTATTTAAGAACAATATGAGTCTTTATAATAGATCCTTTGTAGAAGAACAGTATGAGTCTTTCTGAATTTGTAATAGATCCTTTGTAGACATATTAATAAAATAACTTCTTTCTATAACTTCTGTTTGAATTTCATTTTTCTCTGTCTATATATTATGTAACATCTGCAGTGTCTTCTATAATAAAATCACGGAGAATATGGCATTCACAGTGTTAAAACATATAAGAATGTTCATTTTCCGTGTTAAATTACACGGAGAATGGCATTTTATGTTTTAATTACACTGATAATGCCATTCTCCATTTACTTAACCACGGATAATGTCATTCACAGTGTTATAACGCATAAGAATGTTCATTCTCCGTGTAAGTTAAAACGGAGAATGCAATTCCTAGAGTTAAAACGAATGAGAATGCTATTCTCCGTATAATTTGAAACGGAGAATCTCATTCTCCGTCTTGAATTACACGAAAAATGGATTCCCTGTGTTAAAATGAATGAGAATTATATTCTCCGTGTAATTTGAAACGGAGAACATCATTTTTTTGTCTTGTATTACACAGAGAATGGATTCCCTGTGTTAAAACGAATGAGAATGCTATTCTCCGTATAATTTGAAACGGTGTTAATCTAACACGGAGAATGGCATTCTAAGTGTTAAAACGCATGGGAATGTTCATTCTTCGTGTAATTTAAAATGGAGAATGTTATTCTCCGTGTCGAACTACATGGAGAATGGATTTTCCTGTGTTAAAACGAATGTGAATGCTATTCTCCGTGTAATTTGAAACGAAGAATTGCATTCTCCGTGTTAATCTAACACGGAGAATAGATTTCCCAGTGTTAAAATGAATGAGAATTCTATTCCCCGTGTAATTTGAAACGGAGAATCTCATTCTCCATCACAGAGAATGGATTCCCTGTGTTAAAACGAATGAGAATGCTATTCTCCGTATAATTTGAAACGGAGAATTCCATTCTCCGTGTTAATCTAGCACGGAGAATGACATTCTAAGTATTAAAACGCATGGGAATGTTCATTCTCCGTGTAATTTAAAATGGAGAATGTTATTCTCCGTGTCAAGCTACACGGAGAATGACATTCTCATTGTTAGAACGAATGAGAATGCTACTCTCCGTGTAATTTAAAACGGAGAATGTCATTCTCCGTGTAAAATTACACGAAGAATTGCCATTATGCAGTCAAAAACTGTGAAACATTAGATATAACAGACTTCAAAATAGCACCATTGATGTCAAAATTTTAAGAAATGTGTTCCAAAACAATTATATAAAAGAAAGAAGGGCTGAATATGTATTAACGAGGGGGTGCTGCCCCCCTCAACCCCCGTAGAAGGACGTGGGGGAAGAGGACAAGTGGTGCGATTGTGATTAACTAATTCAAGGCAATTCTGGTACCTCATCTTCCTCTTCTCTTTTTCCTTGTTCTCATAGTTGCTCTTATAACGGTCTGCCTTTAGACGGTCGGGGCCCCGTTTCGGAACAGGTGGTAGAACCAAGTCAGTTGGATTATTTTTAAACTGTTTTTCACAATCTGGAACTGGACGAATTGTACATGAATATAGCTTCTTGTAGAAATCTGATGTCCAATACTGCTCCACAAAATCATAAACTGATTTGCCCGAACCAAATCCGATACATTGGCTTGCATGGCTGCATGTGAATCCATATACCTTCCATCTGCGATAACTACAATGCTAATCAAGAAGATTCACCAGGTATGAGGAAGTATCTGCCATCACCTCAAACTCGAAATTATCAGACCGATATACCTTATAAGACATGCCATCATCTGTAAGCTGCTTCAGCATATTCTCGACATATGGGGTCAATTTGCTATTTAAATCAATTGCATCCTTGTGGCGATCTGAAATCATCTTCATCATCTTCATTCGGATAATATTTACAAGTGCTGAAATAGACATTTTCTTCTCAGCCTTTATCCATGCATTGAATGACTCCGCACAACTAGAAGCAACCTCGTCGTATCTACATCCGGGGAAGAATACATTTGACCAATGTTCAGGTTTTTGTTTATCCATCCAATTCACAACATGACCACAATTCAGATCATATATCTTCTTAACTGCTTATTTATAACCACCTTTGTACATGAAATATATTAATTAATAAGGAAGTCAAGGTACAAGCACATGAAAAAGGACCATTCTCCGTGTAAGACACGGAGAATGGTCATTCTCTGTTCCAAACTAATGGAGAATGCATATTCTTCGTGTTAAGGAACACGGAGAATGCCTCCGTGAGACTTAAACGAAGAATGACTATTCTCCGTGTTAAAATAACATCGAATGCACATAAAAGCTCCATATATATGTCAGACTTATACACCTGGCATAAGAGCATATACTGCCTGCCTCCAAGCTTCAAGTACATGCGGATACTTGCTTTCATTTCTTTTCTCCTTCAGCGGTATGTTATTCTTCATGTGATAATAGCAATAGCTATGGTAAGCAGTAGGAAATACTTTAGGAACTTCAGAAACTAAACCGGTGCCTTGATCTGAAAGAAAAATGATACGCCTACTAAATCCAACAACATTCTTAAGATTTTAAGGAACCATTTCCTATTGTCGCCATCTTCACCCGAGACTATACCGTAGGCAAGAGGGTAGAACTGTTGGTCACCATTCTTCGCTGTAGCAGACATCAAACATCCTCTAAACCTTCCTGTAAGGAAAGTCGCATCCAAATATAGCATCGGGCGACAATATTGAAAATCTTCGACGCAAGCCCCATATGAAAGAAAAAGTCGCTGAAACCTCATTGACGTATTATCTTTCTGAAAGTCGATAACAGAACCAATATTGGTTTCCTTTACCTTGTCGACATACCAACACAAGTCGGTGTAAGCTCTAACGTCATCTCCGTACATTTCTTGTTGCACCGGCCTAATGCCGTGGTATGCCTGCCCGTAGGTAAGAGATAAACCGTAGTCAACCTTGAATTCATCGACAATTGATTTTGCCGACTTTTTAGGATCCATCCGAACAATGTCACTAACCAAACTTTTTACAAACTTTGCTGGAACAACTAGATTACCTTTATCCATATAGCCAGCTCCACAATTGTGTTCTCCCACATACCTCTTTACCTCAAAATTTTGATTATCTTTCGAAATAGATATAGCATGGAAGCTCCACAAACCAGCATGGGTCTTGTAATTCTTGGAGCAAATGGTGTACCTTCCCGGCTTAGATTTTAAAATATGGAATGGATGACGAGATTCAAAACATACCTTCCTAACAGCGTGCCTAATTTCTTCAACACTATTTAGAAAGATCTGACCAACGCCGGTAATTGATCCAGGCCACATATCCGATTTCCTCTTCTTTACTGTCTCAGTTGAGCCCTCATAAAATTCTACTACTCGTTTATCCTTTACAGTAGGAGAACATCTACTCAAAGAACTAACAGAGGAAGACGAAGGTCCCATGGGAGTGCTTTGACAAGGAAAAGTTATCGATGAAGAACATGGAGAGTATACTTGCTCCACAAATAGATCAAAGCTCACGTCATGGGTACCATGGAAACCCCCAACCAATGACCGAAGCCAAAAATCATTTTCAACGTACAGTTCAGTCCCATCGGAATGCAAAAACTTCAAACAAAAGAAAAGTGGATCCAAAGAAGTCTATCGATCGCACACTTGATACTTTAAAAATTCTATGGTACTTTCATATGTGACACGACAGGAAACTATGTCTCCCTTGAAACAAAGATTAACTAAACAACTTGAATCCATTCCCCCTCTTGATAACACAAAACAGAAGAGATCAGAAACAAGATAACACATTTCTGATCATTCTCTGTCTAAAACTAACGGAGAATGATTATTATCCGTCTAAAACAAACTGAGAATGCCATTCTGCATGTTAAATTACACGAAGAATAGTCATTCCAGTGTTTTAACGCATGAGAATAACCATTCTCCGTTTATTTTAAAACGGAGAATGTCATTCACCATATTACATTACAAGTAGAAGTTTATTCTCCGTGTTAAATTACACAGAGAATGACATTCCCATGTTAAAACACATGAGAATATCATTCTCCGTATAATTTAACACGGAGAATGTCATTCTCCGTTTTATATTAAACGGAGAATGACATTTCTGTGTTAAAATACATGAGAATGATCATTCTCCGTCTAAATTAATACGGAGAATGCCATTCTCCGTTTTCTACTAAACGGAGAATGACATTCTCCTTGTTAAAATGCATGAGAATGATCATTCTCTGTCTAAAACTCACGGAGAATGATCATTTTCAAGGAAATTGGCCATTCTCCGTCCAAAACTAACGGAGAATGACGGAGAATGCTCTTTCTCTGTGACAAGTGAACGGATGATGACAATTCCAGTCATATTAGCATGACGAATATTATTTGCCTTTATATTCTCATAAAAGAATGAGATTAAATATCTTCCTAATCGTTTTTCAGTTGTAAATTTTCATAAGAAATTCAAATTCAACAAAAAATTCGAGATATGAGAAGATGATGAATAAATTTCTATATATCTGAATTCTCACCTTGTTTTAAGATCTATAAAAAGATAAGAAAAAGATCTTCTCTCCATAATTGACCTAATCGCCAGAAAACTTCAAATCTCTCCACGATGATAATGATGATGATAATGAGCGATGATGAGCGAACGATGATCAAAGTAACTCTGAAGAAAATTATAGTGAACTACGAACAATCTTTGCAATCTCTACTGAAGATGAGAGCAATGGAATTCAGATCTCTCTTGAAGAAGAAGAAGACAAAAATTGCAATCCAGATCTGAGTTTTTAATTCAAAATCATATATATAAGACCCAATTTGTACGAAGGGGTATTTTTGGTACTATGAAAATGTCAATTCTGTAAATACATAGCATCTAAAAGGAATCTTTGAATATTTGACGTGGAGTTATATAATTTTGGGCATTTCATAAAACCCATCCTGCGGGTGGATTTTTCATACAACCCAACCCCGAAATTGGATTTCTCAGCAATTTCCAGTAAAAAATATTAGGAACATTTTTTTAATCCAGAACGCTTTTGTTTCTTTCCAGAACCTAGGTACCAAAAATAAGCGTTCCAGATTGAAAACACATAGTGTTCCTAATTTACCATTTTGGTGTAGTGTTAGTATAGATCCTTTAAAGAAACAAAAATGATGCTTTTATCTCTAGAGCTTTATTTGAAAAAAAGGGAATGATTTATTGAATGCTAAATTTGATTCTCTTACTTGTATACATGATGATTTATTGTTAGAACATGATGTTCGTATAACCCAATCTTCTCATGCTCACTTTAGAGATATCCATCATTCTAGTATGTCACATATTCATAGTCATGCTTATTCCGATACACATGCATACACTAGTATTAGTTGCTTTTATTGTTCTGTATTGGACACATGAGTTTTACATGCCCTATTCGTAGCATTTTTTTTACCAATGTAGAGTAAATGCTATATGGGTTTCCAAAGCTAACAATTGTGGATCCAAGTTTATTTGGATACCAAAGTCTTTGCCTAATGTTATAGGTGGAGCTTCTTGTGTCGGAATATAGCACCAAGGAACGTATTGGTGGTTGCAAAGCTCAAAAGTCGTCTTCTAAGCAATTACACCAACACAAGTGTGGCCACTAGAGCCATTTTGGTAACATGCTAAATGATTCCTCCTAAATGGTTTTATTTATAAAATCTAGCATATTCTTATTTATGTCTTTCTACTAGCTCTCATTGATATCTTTTAGTTGCTTATTGTATAGATCAATGTGTGATATGATACTAGCATGCTTAGTTTATTTTCTTACAATTTCTCTTATCTTGCATGTCTAGTTACTCTTTACTTAAATGATTAGTTCATACTATATAGTCTATCACTCATTTTCTATTAGTGTGACACATTTATTTAGGCTTGCTATTTATTCTTAGTCTTTATCTATTTAGTTCATCATGTCAAAATTAGCTTGCTTATCTTGATGACTATTGAGCTTTCGTTGATTTGACTTTCTTTCGATGGCTAATTGGGTTTCAAATTTACTTGTTAAGGACTTCCCTAAATTTCATGATTTATATTATATTGGTAGTACTTTGAGGGGGAGCATTTAAGTCGACTGAATTTTTTCTTCTCAAATATATTTTTCTAATACCTTCATGTTTATCTAAAGGGTATTCATATAGCATGCTACTGTAATTGAGTTCAAAATACATGAATTTGGACAAGCGAATAGATTTTGTAAATAATAAAATTATTTTATATCAAATTCCTCTCTCTTCATTGATCATTCTTTATTTTGTTCCACTAATTTTTTTGGAAAATTGTGACTATCAATTACTTCTTTGATCGATGTCAAAGTTTTAATATCTCAATTGGTATGTATTTTTTATTGATATCTATTATTTTGAAATTATCTACTCCTTATGGATTTTGATTGAAATCCTTTATTTCATACTTCTATTCCAAAACTAGAGTAGTATTTCATATCATATAACGTTTTGGGTTTCTTTCTTGGATTTTTAGTTGGTAAATTATTTATTGATTGTTTTCAAATTCTTTCAGTTTTACCAACTATATTATGTTTTAACAATTTATCTTCTATTTGGTATATAGTTTCTACACTTGTCTTGACACTCTTCTCCCATTACTTTCATTGGTATATACTGATCATGATTGGCTATCTCTCCTCATGCTCTGATTTACTTGTTTAAGATTGATTGTATTTTATCTCTTAGTACGGAGGAGTTTATTTTTGATAATGTCAAAGGGGGAGAAATAAGTTTAAGTATGTGTTCATATTTTTATAAAAAAGGGTAGAAGTATTTTAAGTAACATGCTATTAGTGATATATGCTTATATATTGGTGATACATGCATCTATTGTATTCATACTAAACTTAAACGATTTGCCATAATAAAAAAGAGAAAGATTGTTGGCACAATGATCGTATCTTCATTTGAGTATGATAAACCGATTAAGTTTAGCATTATATTATCACTAATCTTAAGTTAAAGCATTTATAGTTACACTTATACCTTTTAGTGATATGTATTTATTGTATTACATATTAGTGATATGAGCTTCTATAATATATATCTTAATTTAACTAAGTTGTCATAATAAAAAAGAGGGAGATTGTAAGTCCAATGACCTAATTGTGTTTTTTATTATGTTATTCAATAAGTTTAACAAAATGATATCACTAATATTTATGCTATCGATGTAGTTTTTATATTTAAACTTAGCATAGTCCTAATGAGCATTAAATTTATTATACTTGCTACAATGTATATTATTTTGTTTGTCGAACAAGTATTTGTAAAAAAAGTAATAAGCAAGATCAACATAAACATATGCAATAAAGAAATCATGATGGGCCAAAAGACGAAGGTATCCCACGAGTTTCTGAACCGTCCGACGATATATCCAGGGTCGCACACTCGGGGTTCCGCTGCCCAGTTAACGGACAGAGTCGAGGACAGCACCCTCCGCGTGGGTTCAAGGATGAAGCACCCGATTTGGGTATCTTTGGACGGCTGCTGTCAAGAAAAAATGTTATCATCTATCAAGTGAATAAGTCAAGACATGCCATCAGCATTTTAAGATTCTGAAGAAGCCTACACCCGCTACAACATATCTATAGTGTAATGAATCTTAGGAATAATTGTGATCACAAAAAAATGGATGAAAAATTAAAAGTTAGGGTAGAAAATAACCTAAGACCACTTTCGACCAGTTAGGCGGAAGATCCCGGATCTTCGCGAAACTCCGAAGGATGATCCGAATAGACCACAAAAAACCTTCCGTGAACTTTTGGATTATCCGATAGAAGTTCATGAAAATTCAATGGATAATCCATCTTGTGACTGTTTGAATTCCAATGGTTAGACTATGTCTAAAAGTGATCCCAATGGCTCTTTTTATCGTCGTTGAACTATTCAGGTGGATAGACTTCCGCGGATGATCAACGGATCTTTCATCTGCTGAATGAAAGTTGCATTATTTGAAGTTTTCATTACTTTGGTTATAAATGGCCTTGAACCCCTTCATTCAAGGTTGATGTTTTGAGCCTAAAAATTTCTAATCTACCAAAGTCAAACAACTCTACCAAAGCTTTCACTTGTCTATCCTCAAATTGCGTTAGAGGGTTCTTGAGTTATAGAACGTGAGATATTCATCTTTGTTGTAAGAAGAACAAAACTATCTTGTAAAGAGGTTAAAATGACAAGCATTCAGATCAAAGCTTGTGTGAAGTTGGAGAGTCTTCGGATCAAAGCTCTCGTGTATTGAAGTCGGAGAGGCCTTTGGATCAAAGCTCTCGTGTAAGAAGTTGGTTAGCCTTCAGATCAAAACTCATGTTGTACTATTTATGATAATAGTAGAATAAAACCGAAAAGAGTTCTTGGACTGGAGTGCCCCAAGGGAGGATACCATAATACATCGGGTATCGGTATTTTTACTGCTTATTTCCTTGCACTATTAATCTTTAAATTGTCCATTAGCAATCGTACTGTGCTTGATTAGTTATCTTGACCCTATTCACCCCAGGGTGCTTTCAAACTATTCAAAAGGTTATAGGTGAAAAATTTTTAGACAATTATATACTATGCATAGATGAGATTGAGTACATCCTTGAATCTCACTTAGTGACTATTGTTTTTATCTGAAGAAGTGCTTGAGGGACTATGCCTTGAATCAGATTTCTTAAACCAGATTCCGAAAATAGTACACATAGTATACTAGAGGTTTTGGGTCTATTAGGTGGCACTTTTGATTTGCCATGTGTCACGACCCACTCCCGCTTTTTGGGATACGAGTACGTGGCCAAGTCCAGCCTACGTCACAGCATTGGCGATAGTATGGTGTCTACACCTCAATATCAATCATCAATATAATATTACTCACAAAAATTATTTATTTGCTCATTCACAAAATTATTCAATTTACAAATTTGATAAAACCTCAAAATAATATTCGGGAACAAACCCGCTAAATATTTTAATTCAAGAACCATCTAATCTAACTAGAATCTATGATTGGTCTTCAAGATACCTCTAACTCCACCCGAAGGAACCCAAAGCAAGATAACAAGTGATCAATAATATGTCAACTAAAAAAATATATCCTGTCAGAATGGAAGCAAGTACAACTTTAAACCAACATGATACAAGTACAATATAAAGCAATATAACACTAAACATGTGAAAAGGCAATCAATGGAAACATGGACAATATGAACAAAAAAACATGCAAGATGATAAATTGAATAAGAAAGTAGTAAGTATAAAAGGCAGAGACTCATGTAAATAACAATAGTGCACGTGTCATGAGTAGTACAACGTTCCTACACATGGACGGCTTGGACGAACGATGAGGATATAAATGGTCCACCCCCGTAAACGAGAGAGTTGCCAACAATATACAATCGAAATTTGTCTACGTGCCTAGTAATTGTACCCCTCTAATTTCTATACCTCACAATCATGTAAACATGGTCATGATAACGATGAAAAATATGAACATTAGTCTATCACTTTGCTCTCGTGTGTGTGAACAGTCAAGACACAAAATATCATATATAAGTACAATATAACAATATAAAGTAAATGCACATGAAAGCATAAACAAGTACTTGCCTCGGTTCGATTGGAGTTGATGAGCGCGATATGATCTTGTTGACACAGAATAGTCACAGATGTCAAAACTACGCAAGATGATCTCAGATGATGTCACGAACCATGTCATTAAGTCCAGAATAGTCAAATTGGCTAGGAACGATATAAGAAAGTTCAAGGTTTGGAAGAAGATAGGAATATAACTAGCCACGGACAAGATTTGATAGTCGAAGAAATTTTGTATATATATATATATATATATATATATATATATATATATATATATATATTGGAAAATATTTATTATATTTGAAAACTATATTTTTATTAGTAAAATAGTTTTAGATAAATACTTGAAAGTCACGAAGAATCATCTTTATACCAAAACTACAATTTAGAAAATAATAATATAGTTTTTACGTCAAGAGCTAAATATTTAAAATACCATGAAAATAATATATAATAATATATATATGATACCAATAATAATAATAATTAACAGTTAGTGTAACAGTGTGTGTGTCTACACACACACACACACACACACACACACACACACACACACACACACACACACACACACATATATATAGATACACATAAAAGATTGTAAATAATATAACAGTACAATATAATACCTAAACAAAAATTAGTATAAAGTATACAAAAAATCAATATTGTTGTGTTGAAACCAAAAGGGGAAGAGAGAATGTAACACAACAAAATAAACAAAAAAAGAAAAGAAAAGCTGTTGAAGAATAAGAAGAGGAAAGAATAGGGGGAGAGAGAGGGATCTAGTCTCTTTAGAGAGAGGGAAAGGGAGGGTGAGAGAAAGGGGAAGAGAGAAAGAGAACGAAAAGGGGATGGTAGAGATGCGGGCGGAGCGCTACTCCGACACGGAGGTACGGCACGGTCGAGGAGGACGTAGGAACCGAGGTGGCGCCGGCGCTGGTGGGGGATCGCCAGATCAAGGCGGTGGCGCAGCTCACGGAAGAGTGCGACTCGATATCTCTGGGTGGCGGAGTGCTGAAAGAGCTAGGGGGTTACGCTGAGCGGCACTCGCCAGTCTCGCGGCCACGGCGATCCGGGCTCGTTGAGGCGACGGAGTTCCTGGAAAAGACGGAGACGCGATGGCGCTCGAGATCCAGAGCGGTGCACAGCCCTAGGCACATATTTAGAGGCACAGATCGAGGCGGATGCCTGCAACGGAGTCGATGCATGTGGCGGTCGACCTCAGCGGTGGCACAAGTAAGTGGTTGGGTTTGGTGGTAATGGTGGCGGCGGTGGTTGTTTTGTTGGGTAGGGAAACTGTGACGGCCAGGTTGGCCGAAAGCAATGGCTAGTCGACTGTGGGATCTTGCTGGACGTTGTGGTCCTGGCAGATCTGGAGATGGGTTTTGGTTGAGACGATGGGTGGGTGAGTGAGGGGACGGTCGATATCGACACTAGTTTCTTGAGTGAGGTGCAGTTGAGGTGGCAGAACACCGTGGCTTGAGGCTTAGGTTGGTTGGTGGACTTCAATAGGTTAGGGTTAGGGTTAGGGTTTAGGCTATGGCCAAGGTGTCAGTTTGGGTTAGGGATTATATATCCTACGAGACACGACACAGGTAGGATGGGGTTGCATCTTGCGAGACGCAAGAAGGTGTTCGGGGTGTCGGACACGAAGGAAATATTATAATTGTAATAATGTAAACAGTTGAAAGGAAAAATAGGGACACTGACACGGTGCACGAACACAAATGGGGTAATGGTGGGTGTTGGCTAGATAGTTTATGATTATGGAGAAATTTGGTTTGTGAAGAACCAAAGGGGACTACCCCTTTGGTTAAGGGTAGAGGAATTCCTAATTAGATAGAGACTAGGATCCAATGACCCAATATTTTCATAGTTTAAATCAAATAACTATTTAATCACAAAATCTAAATCAATAATGAATCACAATAAGAATTTTATTTAATATTATCAAATATTTTGAAAAATTTATTTCCATAAATACCACATCTCATTTAAAATAATAGATTTTATTGGTCAAGAAGAAAAAATCAAATTTGATTTCTAAAATCTGATTACAAGAATGATTCAAAATTAATATTTAATATCATCAATTAATTTAAGTAACATTATCATAAATCCAAAAATCTGAATTTTTAAAAATATATAATTTGGAAAAATCTATCCTTTTTTTTAATCGAAAATATTCAAATAAAAATATATTTTTCTAACACAATATTTAAAAATTAAAATAAAACAACTAAAATCTTAAAAATACAAAAATAGGGGTTACACCATGCGCACTTATTCCTTCGTGGACATGACCTTCACGACCTCTCATATAGAAAAGTCCTTAAAAAGTTGGTGATTGGTGTCAACCTTGCATGCTTGGACCTATTTGTCATGCCCCGATTCGGGAAATCGTTCGTTCTCGCTTTGATTTATGTTGATTCGATCGTCCTCGCATGAGTGATGTCGTACAAATCTGGAGTTGCACTTGTTGTAACCCCACTTTCTCAATTTTGTGGATTTTAAAAGTTTGCTCCTAATTCGAGTTAAAATGAATAAATAGATTATTGATTAAATTTTTATATTATTAAATAGTGGGAGATTTAAATTATTATAGCAAGATTGTTAATTCATAAGTTGGTTATAACCAACTCATGTGGTCCCCACTCCCTAACAAATTACCCTAACCAACTTAACCAACTTGTAAAAAATCATTTTAAACAGGTGGACTTACAGAGATTCTTTCTACCCTTGATCACCCGGAGCAAGGCAAGTACATTCTATGGTTCATGTTTATTTACATATCTTGTACTTTTCTTGTGACACGTCATGACACGATATCCTGTACTCTTGTACTTTCATGTCTTGTACTTACTTATGGTTGGGAAGGGGAAATACACTAGCTATGTGACCAAACCCATGTTCTGATATTCATGTAGATAGCTTAGGACTTGTATCATGCACACGGGCCCTAAGCCGTATCGATATTTATGTACTCCTGTACTTATTCCTGTACTCACCCCAGCCGGTCACATAGGCTAGTTGTATTTCAAATATTGTGCACATGTCATGGCTTGTACTTCAGGTTCATGGATTACATTCCTGTACTTTATTTCATGTACTTTACATTCATGTACTTTCATGTTTTTTTCTTATACTTTATATTTCATGTTCTCCTGTACTCATTTCCACATCACGATGTTCTTGTTCATTACCTAGAACTGTACTTTGCTCCGCTTCTGACTGGATATATTGCAGGTGTACTTGCAGGATATTGTTCTACCTTATGGGCTAGAGCCCGGGATCTTAGCTGAGCATGATGGAGACATAACTTAGCTAGAGGCTTCAGGTTTAGACTGTTTAGCTTTACTCCTAGATATTATTTTCTTAGAGTTCATAGCGTATTTTATTCCTGTTGACTATGGTACCTTTACGTTATATCGTCTTGTGGATTATGATGATCTGTCTGGGATCGTTATAGATGCTGTGATTTGTACTTATTCATATTGACTTGTTAGTTTCTCTAGCTTGGTACAGCTTACTACGTTGAGTCTTCCAATGTAGGCTGGGCGTGTCCGACTCGTGTCCGATTATTCGGGAGCGGGTCGTAACATATTTTTAGTGGTGGCCCATGCAGGTCTGTCCTAATAGTACCTAGGTATTAGAGTACTATTGGGGGACTTGATTAAACTAGGGAAACTTGATCACAGCATAGAAAATCGGGTACATCGGGTATATTGATATTCTATAAACTCTTATTGTTTTTAGGTTTAGGACATCTTAACAGTTTTTTGTTTTTTAGATAGTTCAAAACACGTGACACCGGAACGGTTGATCCACCTACACTTGAGGGTTTCGAGCTTCTACTAACTTCTATCGCCCTACTATCCCCATGGGTAGTACGCAGTTGATGGTGATGTTTCAAGAGTTCCTCGACAACCAGATGGAGCATGCCATCCTTGTTTTCTAGTTTGAAACCTTGGTTGATATTCAAAACTTATTTCAAGATATTGTTTCCTATTCGGTAAACTTGTTTCAAATCCACAATTCGATAATTATTTGAAATCTACTATTCGTTACTGTTTGCATATTCATGATTTTGCTTCCTAGTGTTGGCTCCTAATTGGAAATTTTGTTCCCTCATTAAACTTTGTGTTATTTGAGATTTTAATTTCTACTCGAGATTTTATTTCGAAACCTTGTTCCTCATTCGAAACCTTGTTTGAGCTTCGTCCTATTTAGGACATTGTTGAGGATTCCTTTGAAGGTTTTGAAGATTTTGTTTCCTATTCACCCATTAATTTTTTTTTTCTATTCATGACTTGATTCTATTCGAGATTTTGAGATCCTATTTCCTATTTTGGGACCTTATTTTCGTTTGAGGTTTTGTTATCTATTCGAGATTCTGTTTCTATTCCAGACTTTAAAGATTCAGCTCCTGCTCACGACTTGTTGATACCTTGTACCCTGTTCGAAACCTTGTTTCCTCGTCGAGATTTTCTATTTGAGATTGTTCTTATTCACGACTGTGTTGATATTTGATTTTCTATTTGAAACTTGTGTCCTATTGGAGATTTCATTTCCCCTTCGAGATCTATTCGAAATTTTGTTGTTATTCGAGACTTTGTTGAACTTTGTTTCCGATACGAGATTTGTTTCTTACTTCGAGATTTTGTTTCTATTCTATACTTTTCTTTCTGTTCACCATATGGGGCTTTGTTATCTATTCGGGATTTTGTTCCCTATATGGGGTTGCTTGCTATTGAGATTCTGGTTATTATTTGAAACTTCGTTCCTTGTTCGAGATCTAAAATCTCCTTGTTTTCCCTTTTTGTACTCACTACTATTTGATTGGATCCCTTGTTGTTTCTTAGTACCTAATAAACCCTTATATTCTAACAGTCAGGTAACCTTACCATTATCGTGACTTAGATTATTGAAACTCATTTTGGATTTTTTTTAAAAATTTATGGATAAGGTGGAGAGACTATTCGATGACCTACTAGGGTGTGGCAGTTGCGCACGACAGCCATTATCTGGATTGCGGAGACTGGAAGTTCACTGCAGCCAGCAGCGCACTGGCGGGGCATGAACTCCAAGTTGAAGTGATTCCAGACATTTGTAGGTTTTCGGGTATTATCGAGACTTTGTCCTAAAATCTTTATATTTGATCTCTTGAGTTGTTTTGTTAATACTCGTTTGGAAATTGATAAAGTTGACATGGTGTTCGGTAACATATCGTTATTTGAGTCACAGAACCGAAGGTTCACTGCAGCCAGCTGTTCACTGATAAGACATGGATTCTAAGTAAAGTGACTTCAAATGGCTATATGTTCTCGGATACCAAAGAGACTATATTCTTTTTTTCATATGCTTATTGATATTTCGGGAAGCACAAATCCTTGCATGTTCACTTTGATTCAATACTAATACCTCCTGAGTATTTTATACGTTTTTTCGATCAACCCTTGTAAATTCCTCTTCTTGCATTTTATCGTTGAATCATTTGATTTTTCTCAATATATAAACCTTGCTAGATTTGATTCCACCCCACTAGATTTTTTTATCACTTATAATATCATGTTTTGTCTAAACCATGATCTTCCTATCTTGTTCTAGTTTAGTTGTGTTAAACTTTTGAAATTGATCATGCTTAGAAGATCATGCCTTCGTGGTTTTGCTCCTCTAAATCGTAATTGAAACTTCATCCCATCTCGTGCCTAGTGAATTCTTGATCGTTGTTAGATCGTGTTATTCCAATTTCCTGCCTGAAATTATCGTACATGGTCTTAGTTAAACCTTGTTTCACTTCGTGCTGGACCAATGTTGATCATTATCGATCCTGTCATTTAACCGTTAAATTTGTCATGCTAATTCATTCCAAGTGCTACCTCTGATCATATCTAAGTAATCCTGACTGTGCTTATATTTTATAACGAGTACACTCCTATTGATTATACCTGATTATTGAAACCATGTTTTGATCATGACTATTTTCCAGCATGCCCCAACTTTCATCTAGATCATGCTTAGATGATCGTGCCAAATGAGGTATTCTTCTAGTCATGACTAGACTATGTTCTACATCAGGTTTAACTTAGTGCTCAGTCTCAAATTTTATCTTTGATTGCTAAACATGTCCACTATACTACCTTTTGAATTTCGAGGACGAAATTTTTGTAAGGGGGGTAGATTTGTAACCCCACTTTCTCAATTTTGTGGATTTTAAAAGTTTACTCCTAATTCGAGTTAAATTGAATAAATAGATTATTGATTAAATTTCTATATTATTAAATGGAGGGAGATTTAAATTATTATAGCAAGATTGTTAATTCATAAGTTGGTTATAACCAACTCATGTGGTCCTCACTCCCTAACAAATTCCCCTAACCAACTTAACCAACTTGTACAAAATCATTTTAAACAGGTGGACTTACATAGATTCTTCCTACCCTTGATCACCCGGAGCAAGACAAGTACATTCTATGGTTCATGTTCATTTACATATCTTATACTTTTCTTGTGACACGTCATGACACGATATCCTATACTCTTGTACTTTCATGTCTTGTACTTAATTATGGTTGGGGAGGGGAAATACACTAGCTATGTGACCAAACCCATGTTCTGATATTCATGTAGATAGCTTAGGCCTCGCATCGTGCACGCGGACCCTAAGCCGTACCGATATTCATGTACTCCTATACTTATTCCTATACTCACCCTAGCCGGTCACATAGGCTAGTTGTATTTCAAATATTGTGCACATGTCATGTCTTATACTTCAGGTTCACGGTTTACATTCCTGTACTTTATTTCCTGTACTTTACATTCAAATACTTTCATGTTCTTTTCTTGTACTTTATATTTTATGTTCTCATGTACTCATTCCACATCATGATGTTCTTGTTCATTACCTAGAACTGTACTTTGCTCCGCTCTTAACTGGATATGTTGCAGGTGTACTTGCAGGATATTGTTCTACCTTATGGGCCAGAGCCCGTGATCTTAGCTGAGCAGGATGGAGACATGACTTAGCTAGAGGCTTCAGGTTTAGACTGTTTAGCTTTACTCCCAGATATTGTTTTCTTAGAGTTCATAGCGTATTTTATTCCTGTTGACTATGGTACATTTACGTTATATCGTCTTGTGGATTATGGTGATCTTTCTGGAATCGTTATAGATGATGTGATTTGTACTTATTCATATTGACTTGTTAGTTTTCCTAGCTTAGTACAGCTTACTACGTTGAGTCTTCCAACGTAGGCTGGGCATGTCCGACTTGTGTCCGATTATTCGAGAGCGGGTCGTGACACTTGTACAAGGCGTGCTCGAGCTCATTTTTATAAAAGAGACATTTTGCATAGAATTTATAGCTGATTCACAGAGAATTGAATAACACAGTCATGAACTGAAAATAGACTATTTATTGATAACTGATAAGGAAACATAAGGCTCTCAAACAGCCGAGATAAAATGTCAAACTCGGCTTACAACTTGCATAATATTGAAATGAGAACAAATTGCTCCATACAGCATATCCCTTTATTAAAATGCGATAATAACTACCTTCAACAAATGCCTTCTTCTTCAAATAAAAGCTTCTAGGAAGTGCGAATCTTCTAAGAGTCGGACAGCAAGCCTCCAGCGTCTATGATTCTCCATAAGTTCTCGGTACCTGTGGAGATGAGTGTCAGCATATTACAGTGTGCTGGTGAGCGGCCACAACCAATCTCACCATAAATCAACAGTAGTAAATTATGTGGAGTACAATATTGATTTGTGATCTTGCTATCTTGTCTTAGGGTCCATTAACAATTTATATGATAAGAAACATAAGCAGCACATATTGATGATAGGAACATAAGCAATTTATATTGTTCACTAATCTGGTGAATCTTACCCACGGTCGATATCCTTTTATGTATATTTATGAATAATACTTATGCTGCATGCATAAGACATTGTTAGCTATAACACATGTCAATATGAAGGTCACTAGCGACACACCACCTTGAACTATATTTGTTATTCGTATAACTGTGCCCCTTGCAGCACAAGCAGCTAGCCTCACTGAAGGTCCCAAAATATTGATGCCAGTACGTCAGCACCAATCCTTGTTCATCCTAAGACGAATCGGTTTGTGGCCTCGAAGTACCATTCGAGGAACTACACATTGTACACAAGTTGTCCATGACCATGCACGTAATGCAACTTAGCTATAAAGAAACATAACATACATGATAATAGAATCTTCCGCACATAAGACACAATTATTATTTTGTTTGCCAATTTGCCTTGAGCCATAGGCTTGCATACGCACTTATCCAACCAAGGGACTATTCATTCTGTGTTACCATTCTTTCAGACCAAAGTTCGATATACTCATCGTCCAATACTTGGGTCTTTGCATCACCTATTCAATATTTGATATCGCAACATACAAGGCATCATTTGATTTGCAACATAATTCTAGCTATATGATAATTTATCTTTCATTATCTTTCTATGTTCTTACTAAGCATCTTTTATTAAGCACCATACACAATAACAAGTCATCCTTTGTTAAGCGTAATGATCAAGGATCGTCGAAGGATCAAAGCCACTCCCTTGTTGGTGAATTGCTGAGAGAAAGAGGTCTTCCACGCAATGTCAAGCCTGGTTCACTTCGTTAGCACCTGCATTGGCACCAACAATAGTTCAGAAAACTCATTCTCTTTCTCTCAGTGATTCGTATAAAGGCACAAACATTGAAAGTAAATCCATGAAAACATTCATCGAAAATATTCACAAAAATGCACATAAAACCAACATCAAAAACCAATAGGGCTACTATCTCGGAGCAAGCGACTCTTATATAGAATTCTTTCCCGAAGACACGAGCTACTGCATCTTTGACACCATTTCTAGAGATTCCAATCCATAATGAGGAAAGGATCTCAATTCACTGTTCCATGATCCTGGTAAAGTATTTTCAAGGAAAGTTTCCCCAATCTCATCTGAATCGGCCGTTCGACCGCTAGCTCCATTTGTGCTCCATAATGGCAACATGGCACTACATAATAATACACTAACAAAAAGTTTCATCCCCGAAACTTAAACAAAAATCCACCTAAATCAAATAACAAAGGAAACCCCTCATATCCGCTTCAAGTTTCCATATCGACTCCTTGACGGAATGATTCCGCCAAACCACTCGAACCAAATGAATGACTCGGTTCCGCAAAACTTTATCCTTTCTATCCAAAATCTACACAGGTTCTTCAACATAAGACAAGTCAGCTTACAACCCTAACCGACCAAAGTATACCACGTGACTTGGAACATGCACATACTTTCGTAGTTAGAAAACATGAAAAATATCGTACACTTTAACCAATGTCGGTGGTAACACGATCTGATAGACGAATGGGCCGACTCGCTTAAGGATTTCAAACGGGCCAACAAATCTCAGAATTAACTTCCCTTTTGCACCGAATCGCATAACTCCGCACATCGGTGAAACTTTCAAAAATATATGATCGCCCACCATAAATTCTAATGATCACCGATGAATATCCGCATAACTCTTCTGCCGACTTTGTGCCACAAGTAACATCTTTCGAATCATGCGGACCTTTTCGACAGCCTACTCCACCATTTCAGTACCAGGTACTTATCGTTCATCGACTTTATCCCAGCAAATCGGAGCCGACATTTTTTCCTATATAATGCTTCATACGGTGCCATCTGTATACTCTCCAGATAACTGTTAATATAGGCAAATTCTGCTAGCGGCAAGTGAGTGTCCTAACTTGTTTTCAAATCTATTACAGAAAGCTGTAATATATCCTCAAGGACCTGATTTACCCTCTTAGTCTGACCATCAGTTTGTGGATGGTATGCAGAACTAAATTTTAATTATATTTCCATCGCTGACTGTAAACTGCACCAAAAGCGTGATACAAATCTTCCATCTCGATTCGACACTATTGAGGCTGGCACTCCATGCAATCGAACAATTTCATCCAAGTACAGCTGATCGATGCTCCAAGAAACTTTGATCGTAATAAAATGTGCCGACTTGGTTAATCGATCTACGATGATCCAAATCACATCATTCCTTAGTTGCGTCTTCGGTAAGCTAACTATAAAATCAATTGATATATGGTCCCACTTCCATTCTGGTATGGCGAGGTTCTGCATCTCTCTGTCGGACCTCTGTGCTCTGCCTTGACTCGCTGACAAGCTAAGCATTATGAGACAAAGAGAGTCACATCTCTTTTTATT
This sequence comes from Iris pallida, assembly GCA_029216955.1. NCBI lineage: Eukaryota > Viridiplantae > Streptophyta > Magnoliopsida > Asparagales > Iridaceae > Iris > Iris pallida. The sequence continues at coordinate 1,145,861 of JANAVB010007597.1, forward strand.
TTGTGCCACCAAAAGGTTGTACGCAAATCTTTATACATTTTTTGTATTTCCAGGGTGCAACGTAGCATAGTGAGCCTTTGTTAAGATTTTTTTCTGGAGTTCTTCATCCTATAGGACACATAGCCTCCCATGTAGTCGTAAGAGCCATCCTCGTACCTGGTGAAGTCGCCTGCTTCACCATTTTCCATCATGTTGTTAATCTTTATCAAGAATCTGTGGGTCTTCTGTGTAGTCTTAATTCTTTCCAATAAAATTGCCTCAAGTTGAAGTTGAGCCATTTGTGCATTTCAGCTACGAATTTGGAGCTCAATTCTCATGTTCTCTAAGTCTTCCAATATCTGTTTGTAAATAGTAATTGATCCCACAAAATTCTGACTCAACGCATCCGCTACCACATTGCCCTTCTCTGGGGTGTATGCGATCGTCAAGTCATAAACTTTAATTAGTTCCAACCAACCTCTTTGCCACAGATTTAGATCCTTCTGAGTGAAGAAGTACTTCAGGCTCTTATGATCGGTGAAGATGTCGCAAGCCACTCCATACAAATAATGCCGCATAATTTCAATACAAAAACTATCACTGCAAATTCTAAATCATGTGTTGGATGATTTTTCTCATACGGCTTAAGCTGTCTAGAGGTATAAGATATCAACTTCCCTCCTTGAGTCAATACACATCCCAAACCCAATCCAGACGCATCACTGTATATCTAAAATCCTTCGATGTCATTTGGAAGCTCAAGGATTGGGGCTGACACGAGACGCTGCTACAGATCTTGAAATCTAGCTTCGCATTCATCATTCCAATCAAATGCTACTTCCTTCTAGGTGAGGCGAGTCAAAGGCGATGCCACTTTCAAAAAATCCTTCACAAACTTCCTATAGCAACCTGCCAAGACGAGAAAACTACGGATATCACTAGCCGACGCGGGTTATTTCTAATCCAGTACCACTTCAAATTTCTTTTGGTCAGCGAACATGCCTTCCGTCGAAATAATATGTCTTATGAACGACACGCTACTCATCCAAAATTTATATTTACTTAACTTGGCATATAGATGATTTTCCCATAAGGACTGCAGTATCGTTTCCAAATGTTCCGCATGGTCTTCTCTGTTTTTCGAGTAGATTTAGATATCATCGATGAACACGAGCATAAATTTATCCAAGAAGGGAGGAAGACTCTGTTCATCATGTCCATATAGGGGGCAGGGGTGTTGGTCAGTTCGAAGGACATGATCGAAAATTCATAGCATATGTATCTGGTTCGGAATACAGACTTTGGGATATCCTCTGGTCTGATCTTCAGGTGATGATAGCCTGAGCGAAGATCAATCTTTAAAAATACAAACGTCCCTTGCAGTTGATCGAAGAGGTCATCTATACTAGAAAATAGGTACTTATTCTGAATTGTGACTTTATTCAACTCGCGATAGTCGATGCACAGCCACACTGATCCATCTTTCTTCTTTATAAATAGTATTGGAGCTCCCCACGAAGAAACATTAGGTCTGATGTATCCCATGTCTAATAGTTCTTGTAATTGTACTTTGAGTTCCTTTAATTCAGCAGGAGCCATTATGTACGCGGCCCTTTGAAGTACAAGTTGGCAACTCTAGAGGGGGGTGAATAGAGTTTATATAAAAAATGATCAATTAAAAATTAAACTCTCTTCACCAACTAAATAATCAGAGTAAAATAAATACGGAAATAAAGAGTAGAGAGCAAGCACAAACACAACAAGATTTTTAACCTGGTTTCCCTCGTGGAGGACTAGTCCAGGCCTGAGAACTCTAGCTCAGGATTGAAATCCACTATTTGTGAACTAGGGTTACAACCACGTGCCTTTTCACAGAAGAGCACGCCAAACTTCTTTTAATGATCGCTTTGGCAAAACTTGGACTTTTCCAAGTGACTTACAACTTCTTGCACTTCAAACTTCTAGCTGGATCGTACCGAGCAACTTGGACGGTTGGAAAGTTTGAATGCTAAGTGGATGGGAAGGTAAGGCTCTTGAATATATAGGCTATGTAGGAGAAGAAGAAGAGAAGAGTGGATGGTTTCAAATGAGAGAAACCAAGGCCTATTTATAGGGTTCGGGGTAGGCAGAATTCGGTATAAATAATTCAAATTTTTGGCCGTTGGACAACTAGCAGTGATCAAGACCTAAAAATCAGCATCCTGAATTTTAGGGGACCGAGTTCGGCCCGAACTCTGTGTGAGGCAGAGTTCGGCCCGAACTCTGTCTTCTATGGACAGAATATTCTTTGTGGGCTTTTGATGAATGGGTTGATTTGGATTTGGGCTAAGTAAACCAATAAAGATATGGCTAGCCCAAAGTTGCTCAGTATGACCCAACGTACATCATCCTATACTCAAGAACAATAAAAAATACAGACTCCAGTATACACAAAATATTAAAACTCCAAGCAGCTGTGATCTTGAACCAATGAGCTGAGTAGATTGATTTGGAGCTCGATGTGTCAAATTGGACTATGACAAATATTGTTTTGTTAATTTTCAAGATTAGGTTGACTGTGATCCGATTTGGGTCAACAATTTCTCCCATTTTGATAATTGACAAAACATGATATTTGTATGTCCAATATTCATATCTGGACACATTATGGCTCCCCCGTACTTGAACAATCGTACTCCCCCATAAACTGATATTTCCTGTAAATACTCATCCAAATATACATATCCAAGGATACACAATGTATAGTGCTAATACATATAGCAATGGTCATAAGATAAATATCAATGGTTCTTCCCCTTTTGACAATCATCAAAAATGGAGACAAAAATATAAAAACGTCCAGCTCCATAATGAAAGAGAATCATGCAAGTAGTAGTGCGAACTAATAGCAAACAGCGCCATAGAGTTTAAAAACATAAAGACATAAGCAAAAGAAACATAGTGCCAAAATAAACATAGTCCTAATCATCAGTAGTAGTACAATAGCTATATCCATCAAGGAGCATGTGAAGGCCCCGCACCACCAGAACCGGTATGACGGCGATCCACAAAAGCAGAAGTCGGACCAAGATAGCGACGAACCCACGAATCGTCAATGCGATAACCTTCGCGAGATGGATCACGCATCATCGGAATCGGCATCGTCGGATGGGAGGCCATGGAGTACTGAATGTCGTGGATGGAGTTGCTGAGCGCACTAATCTGCAGAGTAGTGCGGTAGTCCATCTGCGTCCAGCGATCATCCATCTCGACCCAGCGCTCGTCCTCCAAACGAAAGCGATCACGAAGCATGGTCTGAAGAGAGTCCAGTGTAGCAGTGGACTCGGGGGCAGGTGAATCAGGAGCAGCAAAGGGTGCAGGAGAGTCAGGCTCCTTAGCATCATCAGACTCAGAAGAGGCGATAGCAGCAACAGTTCTCCTTGCCTTAGTCAGAAAGGCAGGAGGGGGCAAGGACTGACACTGATCCAATGGAATATGGAAGGTACGAAAGATCAAAGGAAGATACATGGAATAAATCAAAGATTTTGGTTTAGGCCTAGCACGAATCATCCAATCCATCATCGTGCGAGGGAAGTTGAAGGGGACGCAAAAGTGAAGAAAGAAGAGAGTAGTAATCTCAAAGTAAGTAACTTCATCTGTTGATCCAGCTTTTGGTAAGACCGAAAAAAAATATAATTCGATAAAGTTCATAGAAATGATTATTGTGATGTTTAGCCATAAGTTTTCGAGGGGAAGGATTTGGAGAACAAAGATCACCCTTGAAACTCTCCAACGTGGTCTCTTCGGGAAAAACAAAGTCCCGAGCATCATCAAGCCGTTCCCAAGTGTTTGGGTCGGGCAAACCAAGTAGGTCGGCTAACTCAAAATCATCAAAAGATATGTCTACACCGGCGACACGTGAATTATCATGCCCCAGAACCAGAATACTGGAGAGCGGGGGCAGACATAGCCAGCTACGTCTATTGAAATAGAATATATCTCAACTATACGGTCACGGCTGTCTAGATATGAGGGTTTACTGTAAGCCAGCAGTCTCTTAAGGTCAAGCCTATTGTCTCAATCTCAAGCAATTAACAGAGTTACAAGATATGAGAGCATCAAATATATATATATATAAGGCATCCCAAATATTACATATTGGATGATCATGAAGCTAGTCGTACAAAATGATGGGACTAGCAAGAGTTCAGTCATACATGATCAATCATAGGATTTGTTAATCATGCTTACAGCCCGTAGGCAGATAGTAAGTAAATGTGCATCGAGCTAACAGTTGCTCGTCGGCTAAACGCCTCAAAAGAATAAATTTACATATAAGTGGGTGAAACAAAAAGGAAAACCCACTCTTGGCCCGGGTTCCGTCTAGTTGTCACCATTGGGCTGGAAGCTCGGTAGATCCTCGGGAGCTGCTCCAAAATCTGGCCACACAAAACCAGCTGGGTCAAACCCCAGAAAGAGCAAGTGCCACAAAGGAGGCCACAAATAAGAACAAAAGCCAGCATATCAGAACATAAAGAATAAAAGAAAGTACAAGTAGTAAGGTACACAGGGCAATAAACGACTAGGGACGCGGAACTATTCCGGGAGCCAGGTTACAATCCTTAAACCAGACAAGGACCGGGGTTGTAACCCTTCGCCTGAATAGCTCACTGTCTCTACTCATTTATCGTTAAGATAAGTAAAACAAACATGCTTGGGAGGTAGCAGGTACTGGAGCTAGACAAGACTTAGACAAGGCTGGACACCATCCATTCACAATCGGCCAAGCAAGTACTACGGCTTACTACTTTAACTAACTAGGGTTATCACAAGCCTAATTACTAACAAGATGCAAGTGAGAATTCCAGTCCCAAGCCCTGCAGACTATCCAGTTATCCTTCCGCGGGTTAAGAGTTATAGGTGGGTACATTGCCTGGGAGACAAATGTACCCTTAGGTGACTTAGAGGGTGCAACACATGACAGTGTGCTGGAAATGTACTATACTCGTCAGCAAGCTACAAGTCCATTAAAGTGCCCAGATAACGAGATTGTCTGTGACTGGGAATTCTCCATGTTCTAGTTTGATCTAATCATTAGCCTAATCCAATTTAGCGCGAGTCCCTGGCCGTGGTACCCAGGAAGTTACGTCCTAGACATGATGCAAGACAAGACAAGTGGATTGTACAAGTAAGCAAGCAGGAACACCCACGGTGTCAAATTGATTATACGAGTCAAGTTATAAGTTACAAGTCAAGTCAAGTCAGGAGTGCGCCGCCACGGGCCACTATCAAGTTATCAAGATAAATCATGTCAGGGTGCTTGTTAGGAGTGCACCACTACGGGTCACTGTCATGTCAGGTTGGTCATGTCAGGAGTGCACCACTACGGGTCACTGTCGTGTTATGCTAGGTCCTTGTCATACCATGCCATGTACAATAGACATTCCAAACATATTAAGTAAAATCAAGTTCATGACAAAAGGCGTAAGGATATAAAATGGGCGTAAAATATCTAATACAATATCAATATATATAGGACTATAGAAGAGCCAGGCTTAAAGAAAATAAAACCAAATCTCCAAGAGCCAATGGTTTGCGCAAGGGGTCAGGGGGTTGGATTGCGCAGGAGTCAAGTTCGCCAGGAGGCCAACTGCGCAGGGTGAGCTGCGCAGGGTACCAACTGCGCAGGAGTGAGCTGCGCAGGGTACCAACTGCGCAGGAGTGGATGGCACAGCAGATGGATTGCGCACAGGAGGATTGCGCAGGGGTGGATTGCGCAATGGTCGATTGCGCAGGGGTTACTTTGCGCATGGCTGGCTTGCGCATGGCTAGCTTGCGCCAGCGTAATCCAGCGCAGCGCAAAGCACTGGCCAAGTGATTGCGCAATCGGCCATGCGCTAAGGAGCATAGGCCGGGGGTGCGCAATCGGCCATGCGCTAAAAAGCGCAAGGCAGAGGGCTGTTCTTCCTGGCTGAGAGCAAGTCCAAGAACACCAAGAACTTCGATTCTTCATAACTTAGCCAAATTAAAACCAAATCTAGATTTTCAAAGTTCTAACTTGAGTAAAATCGAATTCTCTTCCACATGGAAGCATCAAAACATACAAAAATCAAAGTTAAATAGATCAAAACCATGTAAATCTGAAAATAGTAAAAACCTAGATCTAGAACAAAGGAAACTCCAAATCACAAAATGTCAAGTTCTAAAGTTGTTCTCCATGGCCTAATCTAGCTAATGGACAAATAAAAAGTGGTGCTTATTTGATGGCAAGGTGGACTTGCCTAATGGGTTGGAGAGTTGTGGAAGAAGGAAGAAGAAGAAAATTAATGGAGAGTAAAGAGGAGAGAGAAAGTTTGGTGGAGATATAATGAGGGTGGTTGTGTTGTGTTGAGGGTAGAGTGTAGGTTAAAGTGTTCCACTCATGATGAACTAAACCAAACCAACTTTCACAAAATAAAACCAAGCCATGGTCCAAAACCCATTTACGAGAAACCAAAATCCGCAAGTCGAGAAAATTAAAATATGTGCCAAAATTAAATCACGAGTACAAATACGAAATACAGGGAATGGGGGTGACAACTCTACCCACCTTCAAAGAATTTCGTCCTCGGAATTTAATCAAGGAGCTAGAGATTGTCACGACAAGCTATACTAAGCACAGGCAAGCTACGTTAAGCAGTTCAATCATACAATCATACAATGCAAGCAAGGAAGGGAAGGCGTAAGGCATAAGAAAGATATTATACCTCACGAGTCAAACAGGTAGGGATATCGCGATCGGATGTCGTCCTCACGCTCCCACGTTGACTCACCTAGAGAGTGATGACCCCAAGCAATACGAACTAAGTTAATAGTCTTGTTCTTGAGCGTCTTTTCTCTCCGGTCCAATATAGACACGGGCCTCTCCTCATACGAAAGGTTGGTACCAACAACCAATTCCGAATGATCTAGGATATGGCTCGGGTCTGGGATGTACAGTCGTAATTGGGACACATGGAATACATCATGTACCTCACTTAGCGACGGTGGAAGAGCGAGACGATAGGATACATTGCCTACTCGCTCCAGAATATCGAACGGCCCTATATACCTAGGAATAAGCTTTCCCCGTACACCAAAACGAATGACGCTACGGGTAGGCGAGATCCTAACGAATATATGGTCGCCGACGGCAAATTCTAAGGGACGCCGATGAGCATCGGCCCAATGGCGCTGGCGATCCTGAGCAACTCGGAGGTGATCTCTGACTTTTCCGACCACTTCAACCGTCTGAGAAATCAGTTCTGGATCGAGCATCTGCCTCTCTTCGATATCGTCCCATGCTAACGGGGATCTGCACTTCCTACCATACAGAGCCTCGAAGGGTGCCATCTGGATACTGGCCTGGAAACTATTGTTGTACGAGAATTCCACCAGGTGCAGGTGATCCTCCCACGAACCACCGAAGTCAAGGGTACACGACTGCAACATATCTTCGAGAGTTTGTATAGTACGCTCTGACTGCCCATCTGTCTGCGGATGATACGCTGAGCTGAACTTGAGACGAGTCCCCAAACTTTGATGAAGACTGCGCCAGAAGTGCGATATGAATCTCGTATCCCTGTCTGATACTATGCTGACTGGCACTCCGTGAAGTCTGACGATCTGCCTGAGATACATCTCTGCTAGCTGTGCCGTTGACTGTCCAACTCTAAATGGAAGAAAGTGTGCCACCTTGGTAAGCCTGTCCACAATGACCCAAATAGCATCTCTGCCTGCCGGAGATCTGGGTAGCCCAGTCACAAAATCCATGGTTATGTGCTCCCATTTCCATTCTGGGATCGACAAAGGTTGAAGAAGTCCAGCTGGCCTCTGATGTTCAGCCTTGACCTGTTGGCAAACCAAACATCGAGAGACATACCGGGCTATCTCCCTCTTCATACCATTCCACCAAAAGTGCTGACGAATATCTCGGTACATCTTCGTACCGCCTGGGTGAATGGAATACTGCGAACTGTGAGCCTCTGCCATGACTTTCTGTCTGATATCTCTACTGGGTACACAAGGATGCGTGCCGTGTCGAAGTGTACCATCCTCATGAATACATAACTCTGGCCTTCTCCCTGCCTCGTACTCTGCTCTGAGCCGCTGAATCTTGGAATGTGCTAACTGTGTTGTCCGGATCCTCTCAACTAAGGTGGACTGAATCTGTAGGCTGGCCATCAAGGCCACATTGGAAGGGAGGACAACTTCTATACCCATCTTCTGAAGATCTGCCAATAGCTCTGGTTGCGCCGTCAGGAAATAAACTCCGGCTCTCCGGCTCAACGCATCTGCTACAACGTTGGCCTTCCCTGGATGATACTGCAAATCCACATCGTAGTCCACCAGTAGCTTGAGCCATCTTCTCTGCCGCATATTAAGATCCTTCTGGGTAAAAATATACTTCAGGCTCTTATGATCAGTAAATATCTCCACTCTGTCTCCGTACAAGTAGTGCCTCCACAACTTAAGTGCAAACACTACTGCTGCTAGCTCCAAGTTATGGGTCGGGTAATTCTTCTCATGATCACGGAGTTGACATGACGCATAAGCAATTACCTTCCCATGCTGCATCAAAACACATCCCAATCCTCTGCCTGAAGCGTCGCAATAAACTGTGAATCCTCCGGTCCCATCTGGAAGGGTGAGAATGGGAGCCGTTATCAAACCTCGCTTCAACTTCTCAAATGATTCCTGACATTCTGCTGTCCAAACGAACGGCACATCCTTGCGGGTCAACTGGGTCATCGGTGCTGAAATCCTTGCAAAATTAGAGACGAACCGTCGGTAGTAGCCGGCCAATCCAAGAAAGCTGCGAACTTCTGCCACTGAGCTGGGTAATGGCCATGCCTCGATAGCCACAATCTTTTGGGGATCCACTTCCACTCCTCCTTTGGTAATGATGTGACCCAAGTAAGAAATGCGATCGAGCCAGAACTCGCTGTTTGCCATTAAAATTGTTTGATTGAAAACTTTAATACAAACAGAACAGTGTTACAATGTAGGACTTAGATGTAGTCCTAGGAGTACACTTTTGTTTAAGCTAGGTCCTTAGTGCCAATGGAGCGAGTGGTAATGCGTTGACTCCGTTGACCGGCTGACGACGGTTATCGGTTCTCTGAAGGTGTGGATTGCTCTGGGTGCTGGAGCTTGCTGAGAGGAGGAAGACGTTGAGTGTCTGTATCTGTCTCTCTGGTGATTCCTCGTATGTTCGTTGTGGATTCTATCTGTTGTCCGTGGGTGAGAAGGAAATAATCCCTCTATTTATAGTTTTGCAGGCTGGCTGCTCATGCGCGCATGTAGGATGCGCCGGTGTATGGGGACGCCACGTGGAAGTTGCTGATGGGGGCGCACGGATGATGCGCCCTGATTGGGAGGTTGAACTCTTCATACTGCTGTTGTGAGCCGGCACGTAGCAGAGGAGAAGATCTTTCTGTTGCTGAAATCTTGGACGAGTTGAGTCAAAGGACACGTGTCATCGACCCATGGCTCGAAGATCTCGGATTTAGGGGGGCAGTGATCTGGTGAGCTGTACCTTGATTGGGCGCAGGAGGAGGTTGCGGCTCATAACCTTTAAGTGTTACAAACCATTTAGGGCGCATGGCTTTTGAGGCGCATGCAGGTGACCTTCCTTCTGTCTTTCGAGATCAGAGATCAGTCTGGGGCACATGGCTTTTGAGGCGCATGCTGGTTTAGACGCATGGCCGTAGAGGCGCATGCGGATTTGGACGCATGGCCGTAGAGGCGCATGCGGGCGGCCACGTGGCAGTAGCCGTCGAAATAGAGTCATGATGATGCTGACGTTGCCGATGCTTCGTTCTCTAAAAAAGCTGTTAACTGTTCAGTCTTTGGGAAGCGTACTGCCAACTCTGGTGTCAGTTCAGCATTTAATGTTTTTGACGTTCGATGGACAGCTGAGTGGGCACATTGGTTGGTGTTCCACTTGGCATGGAGATGTGAGGGCGCATCCTCTGTGATGTGTCGGGTACTGTAAGGCGCGTCTGTGCGATACGCCTGATGCAGGAGGGCGCGTCCGTGTGATGCGCCATTTGGCTGGCACATCCGACATGTCCTTTAATGACGCGGCTGTCTCGCTCCTCGAGTGCTATAAATAGCCGTTTGGCTGAATTCGAGGCGTCCGGTTCATCCATTTAATGCAAATTCATTGCACAGAATTCGGAGAGTCATCCACTTGGCGCGTGGGTTTGATTTGCCCGACCTATAAATAGTGGCATGGAGAGAAGGTTTGCTCCTCATTCCCTCACGTACTTCCAACATGAACTTGGATATGTGGATGCATTCTGTTGACGAAATACTCCCGAGGGTGAAGATGAGACGTCGTGTTGTCTTCGATGCTCTTGAAGTAACTGTTACATCCAAAAGACGGAGTCGAGGGCTTCCGAGGCAGGCGGAAGGTGCCTGTTGTATCCAAAGATAAGGATGTTCGGGCCTCGTCTCCGTTATTCCGGAAGAGCCGTAGATCGGAATGGCGGTGCTAGGCTCTCTCTTCCTTCAAAGTGGGTGCCGCCCACTTTGATTGTGTTGAAAGCTCCTTGTGCCATGATTTCGATCACGGTCTTCCTTGGTCTTTGGAGGCTCTTTCGAAACCTCCCCTGGCCACAGCATTTGCGGTGCTCTTCTCTTCCCTGGTTCCAGCCAGAGGGTTAAATGCTTTGCTTGGCGAAGCACTTATCAGGCGAGCCTGGCTGGAAGAGCGGCACATAACTGGGCTCTGCTCGGCCAGGTGAGCCTGGTTGGAAGAGTTGCACATAACTGAGCTGGATGCACATAACTGAGCTGCTGAAGAGATGGTAGGATACGCCTGGCTGGAGGCGCATGACATCTGCTGCGCCTGGCTGACAATGCATGGTGACTGCTGTGCCTATCGGAAGGCGCATGGTGGTTGCTGCGCCTATCTGGAAGGCGCATGGTGGTTGCTGGATGTAGATCTAGGATCCTTCCTTTGTAGAAATTCTCCTTTGTACCCTCTTTTCTAGACATGTAATAGACTTATATATATAAAATAAAAAGTCCTTCTTCGAATGTCTATGGCTTATTCGATTAGCTGTCTGAGTTCTGGCGCATATAATGCCTGGCGCATGGGCTTTCTGGTTGTGAAATTCCATGCTTCTACAAGACCCCCTTCAAAGTTTTCAAAACTTTTGAATAAGTTTTGGAATACTTTGAATAAGAAGCATGGAGGTCAGGGCGCATGATTTTTGGGCGCATGCTTGTTCGGGCGCATGCTCCTTTCAGTTGATGATGATGACGCCTTGGTAACCCAAAAGATTAATGATGATCTTTTGGTTGTATTTGTTGTTATCTCCTTATTTGATGTCCATACCGGGACCTTTTTTACTCCAGTGGGGGAATTAGGGTTCGCACTTCATGAGATGTACGAGGTGTCAAAACTCCCTTGGGGGTCGGAACCCTATAAAGAGTACTTTCCCACCAACGAGGAACTTCAAGTCCTGGGGGACAGGGCTGAGGAGATGACGGCCATCTTTAAGGAAGTGGCGAGTCATCATTACTATATGCAGAGACGGGATAGGAACGGGACGCAGCCTCATGTGACCGCTTGGAGAGATTATGTCTTTAGACAAGACAAGGAGGATCCCTCACAATTTTCCACTCCACCAGCGCTCTCTCGTAGCGAAGTGTTGTCCGAAATGAGCAGGTTAGGGGAGAAAAATCCCCGAGGAAATGAGGACCAGCAGTCAGATGCCCGCTCCTACAGCTGCTTCTGGCATCTTGCTTATCGGATGTCACCCAAGGCGGTGTTAGCGTCCTACCTGATGATATGGCTCCGGGATTGCGTGTTCGCGGGCAGATCCGGTGCCGTAGAGAGGGTAACCCGAAACTTAATCCTGCCAGCCGCTTTTCCTCTTCTTTTGTGTTCTTTTGCAACCCTTACTGGGGGGAATGATGTAGTTTCTTGTACTCCTTTTTCAGAAGAATAAAGAAGTCTACAACTTTTTTTTTGATGTGTTCATCTTTTGTTGTTATGAACTTGATGATTTGTGTGGACCTATTATCTTTTGTGCACCTTAGTTTTCAGGTACAGATAATAAGTTTGAAGGAACCGTTATGTTTGCTCAGAGGTAATGTGGACATGGCAATCATTGGATTCGAAATGATAGAATCTCCTACTCAGAGGTATTATGGACGTGGTAGGATTGATCTTGGGGGATACGCCGAACAACTCAGAGGTTATATGGACGTGGAAGTTCTGCGATAAATATACAATAACACAGGGGTTGTTTGTACAAGATGTTTACTCAGAGGTAATGTGGACGTGGTAAACATGAAGGGTAGCATAGGCTTACGAAGTGTAAGATTCTGCTTTGTTGGGTGTAGAGAGACAACTCAGAGGTAATATGGACGTGGTTATCTTTCTACTGGAAGATGCCACGGAACAGCTAGGTCCCGGAGGCGTATGAGTTTGTGGAAAGAGGTTGTTTGAGGAAGTACATGTCTGGAGGATGTCAAGAATAGTACTTCTTTAGGAACTTGCCGTTGATGGGCATCATGAACAAGTCCCCATTGGGTTTGGCGAGGCGGTAAGCACCGTTTGAGTATACCGTCTCTATGATGAAAGGTCCTTCCCACTTGGGCTCCAACTTTCCTGGTGTCTTGTGGGTCAACACCATTGGTCTTCTGACTGCTAAAACCAGGTCGCCAACTTGGAAAGTCCTTTTTTTGACCTTTTTGTTGAAAGCCTGTGATATACGGGCTTGGTAGAGTTCGATGCGTTGCTGAGCTAAGAGACGCTTTTCGTCAAGTGCCTCCAGTTCTCGCAGACGACGACGTTGATTGTCCTCTTCTGTGAGTTCGTTTGTGATTGCAACGCGGAGCGAAGGTATCTGTATCTCGAGTGGTAGTACTGCTTCACTCCCGTAGACCAGGGAGAATAGAGTGTTGCCTGTTGGGGTCCGTACCGTTGTGCGGTAGGCCCAAAGGCATTCGCCAAGCTTTTCGTCCCAGTCGCGTTTGTTGGATGACACGACCTTTTTGAGCAGCCTAACGATAGATTTGTTGAATGCCTCAGCTAATCCGTTTGCTGCCGGATTGTACGCGGTTGAGGCCACGTTCTGAATGCGATTCTTGTCACAGAACCTGCTGAAAATGTGGCTGATAAACTGAGGACCATTGTCATGGATGATCCGTCGGGGTACCCCGAAACGGTAAATGACATGGTGTTTGATAAAGCTGACCACCCTGGAGCTTTTTACTTCCGCTAGTGGAACTGCTTCCGCCCATTTGGAGAAGTAGTCGGTGATGGCCAGGATGAAACGGTGTCCTCTCGATGAAGGAGGGGTGAAACTGTAGGATGTAGAGGCTCCGATGGTGTATGTATGATGTCTGCATGAAGTTGGCACGCGTGGCACTTTTTGGCATATTCGACAGCATCGACAACCATGGTTGGCCAGTAGTAGCCCATACGTCGCAGTCGATCTTGCAACTTAGGACCGGGTTGATGAGCTCCACAAGTTCCGTCATGAGCTTCTTGAAGAGCTTCGGCTGCTTCTTCGTTGGACAGGCATCGAAGGAGGGGCCCATCGAAGGAGCGTCAGTACAACATTTTGGTAGCCGTATTGTAGTAGAATCGAAGAGAGCGTCTCCTGACTGAGACGGCTTCTTTCGGGTCCTCTGGAAGGATTCCGTAGACAGCGAAGTCGATGAACGGGAACCTCCAGTCTCGGACATTAACCCCAGTGTTTGTCGGCATGGCGTGAGCCACCTGCAAGCATAGGTTGTTTCTGGGACAAATTAAATCTCGTCCTGTTATCGTGATATAGTGTTGAGTCCCAAAGGGCGCTGCTAATGAGGCTGCGAGGCCGGCCAGAGCATCGGCCTCCAAGTTTTGTAAACGGGGGACATGTTCAATAAAGAACCCGGTTAAGGTTGAAATGATGTTCAACGCGACTTCATGATAAGGGATTAAATCTTCATGGCGAACTTCGTATTGTCCCCGAACCTGGTTTACGACGAGTTTTGAGTCGCCGTAAGCTTCCAGATGGTCGACCCCCAGCTGTTGTGCGAGCTGGAGTCCCATGACGAGTGCGTTGTACTCGGCAACGTTGTTGGAGCACGGTTTCGAAAGAGAGTACGCACGTTGGATGACCAGCTGATCGGGGGAGACTAAGACTACCCCCACTCCTGCGATGATTTAGCCTTTGGGGCCTGTTCTCGAAGCGCCGTCGAAGAACATCCGCCAAACGGAGCTTCCTTCGGTGACGTTGGATTCTTGGACCTCATCCGGGATATTTTTATAGAGTTTTGAGGATTCTGGGATGGGGTGTGCAGCTAAAAAGTCAGCCAGAGCTTGACCCTTAACAGCTTTTTGGGGCACAAACACCATGTTGTACGGTGTTAGCAAGATCGCCCATGTAGCCAGCCGGGAGTTCAATGATCCTGGCTTCGTCATGAGGACTCTGAGCGGGTTTACTCGGGAATTGACATGAATTGTCTGACCCGAGACATAATGATGAGTCTTCTGGATGGCAAACACCAAAGCCAAGCACTCCTTTTCGACGGGGTTGTACCGGTGTTCGGTCCCGATGAGTGTTCGACTGAGGTAGTAGATTGCTTGCTCGTAGCCTGTATCGCTGTTTTGAGCGAGCAGAGCGCCAAGAGAATGATCCATGGAACGGACGTAGAGGAGAAATGGTTTGCCGGTGACTGGCACTACCAGGACTGGTGGGCTCGTCAAGTAGGCTTTGATGTCGTCGAAAGCCTTCTGGCACTCTTCTGTCCAGACGTAAGAGACTCCCTTCTTCATGAGCTAAGTGAAGGGTTAACATTTACCGGAAAGGTTTGCTATGAACCTCCGGATATATGCCAGACGTCCCTGTAGGCCTCGAAGTTCTCGAAGGTTCTTCGGAGGGTCCATGTTGAGGATGGCTTTGGTCTTCTCAGGATCAACATGAATGCCTTTCGCTGTGATGACGAAGCCCAAGAATTTGCCGCTAGAAACCCCCAGAAAGGATTTAGCGGGGTTCATTTTGAGTTGATGCGCCCGCATGAGATCGAAGACCGTCTTCAGGTCCTGTAGGTGATCTCTTTTGAGGCGGCTCTTGACTGCGATGTCGTCAACATAGCATTCGACTGTCTTGCGAAGATGTTGACGGAAGATGGTGCTCATAGCTCGCTGGTATGTCGCACCGGCATTCTTCAAGCCGAAGGGCATTACTGTGTAGCAGAAAACACCCTTTGGAGTCCTGAATGACGTGTGTTTTGCGTCATCGGGGAACATCTTGATTTGATTGTAGCCTGAATACCCGTCCATGAAGGACATGCGCTCAAAGCCACATGTGTTGTCGATCATCACATCAGTGATTGGAAGCGGGAATTCATCCTTCGGGCAAGCAGAGTTGAGATCCCTGAAGTCGATACAGACTCGTATCTTCCCGTTCTTCTTGGTGACGGGAACGATGTTGGCTACCCAATCCGGGTGTTGTTCCTCACGGATGAAGCCACTAGTCAAGAGTTTGTTAACCTCCTGATCGATGGCATTCATGATGTCCGGACGGAAGCGTCGCTGCTGTTGTTTGATAGGTTTGGCATCAGGTAAGATATTCAACCTATGTATTGCGATCTGCGGATCGAGTCCCGGCATATCTTCATAGCTCCAGGCGAAGACGTCGATATACTCTTTAGCCAGTTGGATTAAAGATTCTCGATCTTCTCCTTCCAGGCTTTTACTGATGAAGATGGGTTTGGAAGAGGACTCCTCCCCGAGGTCGATCTGCTCGACTTCGTCTTCGGTAGGAGGTTCACGAAGCTCAAAACGAGATTCCCATTGTTCCCCTAGGCGTTAGGCCCAGGGTTCTTCTTCGAAGGGTTCTGGCGCTTGGTCTTCACCTTCACCTTTTTGAGGTTGTGCTGACGTCATGTTAGCTGACAGCACTTTCCTGAAGACAGATCCGATACTGGTATCGGAATCCCAAGTCGATGCTTCGGACGAATGGGAATGTTCTATGTCTTCTGCATCTGAACTCTCTGGGGTTGATGGCGGCGTGACATAGCCTAACCCTCGTCCAGTCCGATTATAATAGTCCTGTGGCTTTCCATTGGGCATCGAAAGCCGGACAGGGAGATGCCGACCCTTGCCGTAGTTTAAGCCTTTGTTGCTTTTCAGGTCGTAGCCCATCTTTTGGATGATGTGCTTAGCCGCATCCGTGTACCGATAGACTTGTACTCTGCCGATATCAGGTTCGGGCTCGATTGACGGGAGGTCCCGACGACGCTCGATTTTGCCCGAGATGATGGTGCCTTGGTCTCGGCTCCGTGGAGGGACTATGAAGACTCCTTGAGACGGGACTATTTGATTATGGTAGACGGTCGTTACTTGTGTTTGCAACGACCGTAGAGCGTTGTCTAATGTATACATGGCATTCCAGTATGGAAGACAAGAATAATTAAAAGACACTCTATTATTGATAAAGTACGAGATCTTATCCCGTGGGATTACATTGTCAAAGGAGGGTGCCTCCACGTCAGTTGAGATATAATCACCAAGCTCCTCGTCTGTAAGAACTGGGGGCGGACTAGGAGAGTCCAATACAGCTTTGGGGTCTGAGAGGGTTATACGAGCCTTCTCTGACACCTTGGATGACTGCGGCGGCTTGCCCTTGAGACGCACCTTGAGAGGCGCCTCGGTTGCGCCTCCGGTGAGTGGTGCCTTCCCTTGTAATTTTGCCACCAGGGGAGCCGATGTTTGAGGTGGCTTTCCCTTGAGGCGTATCTTCAGGGGTGCTTCACGAGCCGGCGCTTTCCCTGATAGCTTGATGCTCATTGGAGGCGCCTTCTGGGGTAGTTTTCCCTTCAGTCGGATTTTCAAGGGGGCATCGGGAGTCGTCTCAGGCTCCATGTCCGGCTCTGTTGCCGTCTCTGCCTCATCATCAGCGTCGTTGGCTTCCTCCTCGTCGATGGGCTTGTACAAGTCAGAATCGGTGAAGTAGGCTTCAATCCCTTTGAAAGGATCGATGTCTGCAAACTCCGTCCGGATGACGCCATTGGTGGATACATACTTCATGCACTGGTGGAGGGTGGAGGGCACCACCATGTACTCATGCAGCCATGGTCGACCGAGCAGGATGTTGTAGTTGACCTCGGCATCTACTACATAACAAGTCACCTCAGTTTTGAGGCTGCCAATATGACACTTCAGTCGGATCTTGCCCAATGGCTCGCTCTTGCTAGCATTGAAGCCACTGATGGTTGTATTGGAGGGCGCCAGCCGGTACATCGGGATCCCCAGCTTTGATAGCAGCGCCTTCGGAATGATGCTTAGGAAAGACCCAGGATCGATCTGAATCCGGCTCACCTTGACCGAGCCAATGTATCCTGTATAATACAGCGGTCGGTTATGTCGGTGATGCTTGAGCAGCATGTCTTGTTGGGTAAAAGTTATGTTTGGGATAACTTTATCCGCACAATGACAGTGCGCACAAGTAGTTGGGAGGTCTTCAGGCTGCTTGACATGACTGAGAAAGGATTCAGCGTCCTTCAGAGCTTCGCAGAGAGCTTCTCGGGAATCTTTAGAAAGACGCAGGAGCTCGAACAAAGACAGGCGCGCAGGTGTACTAGCTAATTGTGCCAGAATATCGAAGTTGTGAGGCTTGGACAGCCCCGAAGCATTCTCCTTCCGTAGAGGTCTGTCAAAACGGGCCTCCACCTGCTTCTGCTTATTGGCTGCTGAGGGCTTAGATGGACCCTCTTCAGGGATGGTGCTAGGAGGCACCACCTCGGCGGCGGCTTCGCCGGACTGGGAGTTCTGTTGTGCACGTGTTTGCACTGGAAGTGCCTCTTCTGTTGAAGAAAAGACTGTGCGACAAGACTTGATCTTCCTGCCCTTTGATTTGGAGGTAGGGCGTACCTCCGATTGAGTCACCTCGGAGATGAGGTCGGGGTAAACCCAGAGGACCTCTCCTCAAGATGTGGTGAGCGGGGTGAGTCCACTCACATTGTCACGAGTAGGTGGTAAGTTTACCACCTCCATTGTCGCCTTAGGGATGGGGACGACGCCATCTTGTGTGGTAGTTGGCGGCAAGGTGCCGAACTGAAGCGAAACCAGATTGGCCGACACCGTCTTCTCTTCATAGTCGACGGAGATTACATCCGCGTTGATCATGCGCTGGATGTAATATTTGAGGACGTAGCAGTCCTTGGTCGGGTGTCCGACAAATCGATGGTAGTAGCAGTACCTTGGGTTGTCCACTTTCCCAACTTCATCGGGCCGCTTTGGGTCCGGTAGCTTGATCTTGTCACCCTGATTCAGTATCTCGAAAAGTTGCAGGGTGTCGTCATCATTGAATGAATAAACCTCCTTGGGTCTCGGTGCCAGTGGAGGCTTTTGAGTAGGCGCAGATGCGCCTTTTGAGGCATTAACAGTCAATGCCTATTTCCCCTTTGCTTCTCGTCCGGAGCTGTTAGCTGCAGACTTTTTCCCCTTATCGTCAAAGGCGGGGAAGCTGACACCCAGAAGACGTGCATTGGCCGCCTTCTTTTCTGCAGCTCCAGCTTCGATGATCAGGGAGCTCCAGTCAGGAGGGGGAGTAGAGTTGAGCCAGAGCTTTACTGCAGGCAACATGTTCATGCTGCAAGCGGAGAGGAGCGCATGTTCTGGCATGCCTGGAGGTAGCCTGAAGCAAGCCTGTCGGAAACGTTCGATGAACGCCCGAACCGTTTTCTTCTCCTTCTGACGTATCTCTATGAGAGACGCCATCGTCATGTCCTTCCCGCCGTCGTAGAAGCGGTCGAGGAAGAGGCGCGTCAGGTCGTCGAAGGACGATATGGAATTGTCGGGGAGGCTGCAGTACCAGTCATACGCCACTCCTTTCAGGGCCCCGACGAAGATGCTGGTGAGGAGTGCGTCCTCCTTCGGAAGATGCCCTGTCTGTGACGGGAAGTACGTCAGGTACCGTCGTGGAGAGTCCTTTCCGTCATATGGGGTGAGTGTTTGTGGTTTATACTTTGGAGGATAAACCACCTTGTTCCACTCGAGGGGATAAGGCTGGGGAATGCCCATCTTCTGGCGTTCCTCTTGCCTGTTCTTGGACTCGAAGCGCTCCCGCAGGTCTTTGATCATTTCGACCACATCCTCCGTAGAGCTAGGAGTCGGGAAAGGAGGTACCATCTGGATTGGAGCGTTTGAGGGCTCCGAGGTCCGAGGTGCTTCTGTATCCGAGGGCGCCCGTTGGAGGGGCACACACGACTCCCCATTAGCTCCCGGGTCAGGACCAGTTGAAGGTATCCTGATCAAGGCCGACCGCATCTCAAACACTGCTTGAGTCAGTGCTTGCATAGAGGCAGAGAGGGTTTTGAGACCTCCCTCTAATGAGTCTATGCGCTGGACTATGTCCTGTGACGGTGCATCAGACTCGACATCATCCCCAGCCATGTACACTGTCCTGACACGGCCAGGAGTGGATGGATGGGTTGAGGCTTCGCTTTCGGCCTCACTCTCATGCGAGGGAGTTACTTCTCCTGGTGTTTGACCACCCCCAGTCACATTCTGGAGTTCATCTTCAATAGGCGCATCTGTAAGGGCCTGATTGCCCTCAGCTCCGTCTTGAAGGACCTCCTCGTTTCCAGAACTACCCCCGACAGTGTCCTGGAGGACATCCTCATTTTGAGGGGCTTCAGGGAGAGTAATCTCGCCTTGATGATGAAGATCCGCCGCAGCTGTGCTTTGGACATCTTCGTCTTCGGAAGGAGGCTCAACAAGGGTCTGGCTACCCCCAGCTTCCTCCAAGGACTTCTTCCTCGACCGAGTGCCTTCAAACACTCCAGAGGTCGAGACAGCTGCCTTGGTTTTCCTCGGCTGGCTTTTGGATGAAGACGAGGAATTGGCAGTCGTCTTCCAGATTGATGAGGAGTTGGAGACCACGTTACATGAAGTGACCTTTGGCTCCTCTTCAGCTGACACCTTCGTCCCAAGGCGACGTTGGAGAGGTGTCGATGATTGCAGTCGTTGGAAGACCGACTATCTTGGTGGAACTGCCGTCTTGCAACAACAGTTGATGGTGACCACCGCACAAGTATGCCCCGTAAGAGGCGCATCGTGCTTGTTGGTCGACTCTCCTGACCGGCGCTTGTGAGTGATCACGTTGCGCAGGTCGTTGGCGGAGAGTGGTGCCTTCACACCCCCTTCAGACGTATGGCAAGGCCAAACGTCGGGGTGGTCAGGTGAGTGCTGCGCCCCCTGATCTAATACCAAGCAGGCATCACGATCAGTGGTGGGGGAACCACAACATTTGAAGTGACTTGAACGGACCTCAAACGCACAACCAGAGGAGGCACGGGAGTTCAAGACCACTGAGTGTGCCTCTCTCGACTTGGTTGTGCACGCAGTAGATGCGCCCAAGCGAGATGAGGGCTTTGAAGATCGACTCGTTGTTGGTGCAGAAGCACTTGAGTCAACCTTGTACAGCTTGCCATCGATGGCGCGCGTGATGACGAGCGCGTGCCTCTGGCCGGCTGCTGGCATAGCACGTTTGTGGCGCATGGCCCGTGCCGCCTTGGATTTCTTCGTACCAGCCTGCTGGGGCGCATAGTACTCAGCATCCAAATTCTCCTCGCCATTACAGCGAGTGAGTCTGTCAAAGACAGAGGCTTTTTGTGGCGCATCAGAGGTGATGCGCGGGGCATTGGCTGCGCCCCTGCTCCGTCGATGTATCTTCCTCGCCTGAGAGGGAGATGGCTGGGGAATGTGATCGGCCACACGCTTCCCCAAGAGATGCGCTGCATCGGCGGGCGCACCTTGGTTGCTGAGAACATCAACAGGAAGGGAAGGCTGGATTGCTGCATCCCCTTCAGTGGTGGTGCCCGAGGCGTCGACTTTGCGCATCCAGGCCGTGCGGATCTTCTTCGGCTTTGGTAGCCGCTTCGAAGGACTCGTACTTCCTTCAAAAATGAACTCCTCGTACGCCTGTTGATTGAGGCGCACGACCAGCGTCTTGTGGGAGGAGCCCACCTTCACGTCGTCGGCCTGTGACACGACTTTTTCGGAAGAGGAGAAAGAAGTCCCCAGCAGAGTCGCCAGCTTGTTTGCCATTAAAATTGTTTGATTGAAAACTTTAATACAAACAGAACAGTGTTACAATGTAGGACTTAGATGTAGTCCTAGGAGTACACTTTTGTTTAAGCTGGGTCCTTAGTGCCAATGGAGCGAGTGGTAATGCGTTGACTCCGTTGATCGGCTGACGACGGTTATCGGTTCTCTGAAGGTGTGGATTGCTCTGGGTGCTGGAGCTTGCTGAGAGAAGGAAGACGTTGAGTGTCTGTATCTGCCTCTCTGGTGATTCCTCGTATGTTCGTTGTGGATTCTGTCTGTTGTCCGTGGGTGAGAAGGAAATGATCCCTCTATTTATAGTTTTGCAGGCTGGCTGCTCATGCGCGCATGTAGGATGCGCCGGTGTGTGGGGACGCCACGTGGAAGTTGCTGATGGGGGCACACGGATGATGCGCCCTGATTGGGAGGTTGAACTCTTCATACTGCTGTTGTGAGCCGGCACGTAGCAGAGGAGAAGATCTTTCTGTTGCTGAAATCTTGGACGAGTTGAGTCAAAGGACACGTGTCATCGACCCATGGCTCGAAGATCTCGGATTTGGGGGGGCAGTGATCTGGTGAGCTGCGCCTTGATTGGGCGCAGGAGGAGGTTACGGCTCATAACCTTTAAGTGTTACAAACCATTTAGGGCGCATGGCTTTTGAGGCGCATGCAGGTGACCTTCCTTCTGTCTTTCGGGATCAGAGATCAGTCTGGGGCGCATGGCTTTTGAGGCGCATGCTGGTTTGGACGCATGGCCGTAGAGGCGCATGCGGATTTGGACGCATGGCCGTAGAGGCGCATGCGGGTGGCCACGTGGCAGTAGCCGTCGAAATAGAGTCATGATGATGCTGACGTTGCCGACGCTTCGTTCTCTGAAAAAGCTGTCAACTGTTCAGTCTTTGGGAAGCGTGCTGCCAACTCTGGTGTCAGTTCAGCATTTAATGTTTGTGACGTTCGATGGACAGCTGAGTGGGCACATTGGTTGGTGTTCTACTTGGCATGGAGATGTGAGGGCGCATCCTCTGTGATACGCCGGGTACTGTAAGGCATGTCAATGCGATGCGCCTGATGCAGGAGGGCGCGTCCGTGTGATACACCGTTTGGCTGGCGCATCCGACATGTCCTTTAATGACGCGGCTGTCTCGCTCCTCGAGTGCTATAAATAGCCGTTTGGCTGAATTCGAGGCGTCCGGTTCATCCATTTAATGCAAATTCATTGCACAGAATTCGGAGAGTCATCTACTTGGCACGTGGGTTTGATTTGCCCGGCCTATAAATTGTGACATGGAGAGAAGGTTTGCTCCTCATTCCCTCACGTACTTCTAACATGAACTTAGATATGTGGGTGCATTCTGTTGACGAAATGCTCCCGAGGGTGAAGATGAGACGTCATGTTGTCTTCGATGCTCTTGAAGGTGACTGTTACATCCAAAAGATGGAGTCGAGGGCTTCCGAGGCAGGCGGAAGGTGCCTGTTGCATCCAAAGATAAGGATGTTCGGGCCTCGTCTTCGTTATTCCGGAAGAGTCGTAGATCGGAATGGCGGTGCTAGGCTCTCTCTTCCTTCAAAGTGGGTGTCGCCCACTTTGATTGTGTTGAAAGCTCCTTGTGCCATGATTTCGATCACGGTCTTCCTTGGTCTTTGGAGGCTCTTTCGAAACCTCCCCTGGCTACAGCATTTGCGGTGCTCTTCTCTTCCCTGGTTCCAGCCAGAGGGTTAAATGCTTTGCTTGGCGAAGCACTTATCAGGCGAGCCTGGCTGGAAGAGCGGCACATAACTGGGCTCTGCTCGGCCAGGTGAGCCTGGTTGGAAGAGTTGCACATAACTGAGCTGCTGAAGGGATGCACATAACTGAGCTGGATGCACATAACTGAGCTGCTGAAGAGATGGTAGGATGCGCCTGGCTGGAGGCGCATGACATCTGCTGCGCCTGGCTGACAGCGCATGGTGACTGCTGCGCCTATCGGAAGACGCATGGTGGTTGCTGCGCCTATCTGGAAGGCGCATGGTGGTTGCTGGATGTAGATCTAGGATCCTTCTTTTGTAGAAATTCTCCTTTGTACCCTCTTTTCTAGACATGTAATAGACTTTTATATATAAAATAAAAAGTCCTTCTTCGAATGTCTATGGCTTATTCGATTAGCTGTCTGAGTTCTGGCGCATATAATGCTTGGCGCATGGGCTTTCTGGTTGTGAAATTCCATGCTTCTACACTCGCATTTACTGAACTTGGCGTACAACTGGTGCTCTCTGAGAATCTGGAGGACAACTCTGAGATGCTGCTCGTGCTCTGCTTCACTCTTGCTGTAGACCAGGATGTCATCAAGGAACACTATCACAAACTGATCCAAGTAAGGCATGAAAATACGGTTCATGAGGTCCATGAACACTGCCGGCGCATTGGTCGCTCCAAAGGGCATAACTAGAAACTCCCAATGCCCGTACCTAGATCTGAACGCCGTCTTCGGGATATCCTGCTCTCTGACTCTGATCTGGTGGTATCCTGACCGCAAGTCTATCTTCGAAAAAACTGAAGCCCCCTTGAGTTGATCAAACAAGTCATCTATCCTTGGAAGAGGGTATCTGTTCTTGATTGTCACTGAGTTCAAGGTACGATAATCT